>OX392462.1:134883658-136083658 GCA_947623515.1 Neoascia interrupta
TCAAGAAGACTGAAACTGAGCGTGAGTAAGATCTGTCGACAACACCAGACTCACACGAGATATGAAAGAAATGATGGAAACACAAGAAGAGTTCTAGATACACTTACCCAAAAATTAACCGTTCTTAAGACTAAACGAAGAAAGTATCAGCTTTCTGAAAGAAGAAAAACGAGCAACTCTAGCTTTTCAAAAAATCAAAAAATATTTTACAGAGGCCTAAAGAGTGTGGAAAATAATATCTCACCATCTGACATTCCAACCACCAACCAGATTGAGAGCTACTGGTCATCAATATGGTCCAAACCAACAAAACACAACAGTGAAGCATTATGGATCCAACAAGAGAAGCAAAGATTCTCTGTAGTTCCCCAAATGGCAGCATGTGCAATCACTATTGAAAACCTGAGATCTGTTCTCTCCAAAGCTCAAAACTGGAAGGCCCCAGGTCCAGACCATGTCCAAAACTTCTGGATAAAAAGGTTTTGTGGAACGCATCAACGATTAGTTGAACTCCTAAATAAAGCGATACAGCACCCAGACACCTTTCCACCATATTTAAGCCAGGGTGTTACCTATCTGTTGCCTAAATCCACCTCTTTCGATGCGGACCCTTCAAAAGGAAGACCGATAACCTGTCTTTCGACATTGTACAAAGTTTTAACTGCATGTATTAACAATATCATATACGATCACTTAGCGGCCAACAACATGATGGCTGAAGAACAAAAGGGTTGCGTGAGAGGAGCAAGAGGATGTAAGGAACAGCTAACAATAGATCAAGTCATACTTGAACAAACAACTCAATCTTCCAGAAATCTGCATGCTGGATACATTGACTATCAAAAAGCCTTCGATAGTATACCACACTCGTGGCTTATAGAGGTACTGCGCATACATAAGGTCCACGAAATTATTATCAGGTTTCTTTCATCCATTATGAATCACTGGAAAACGTCAGTACAAATACATAGCGGGGACCAACACCGCAGAACACAAATGATCCCTATAAGATGCGGAATATTTCAAGGGGACTGTCTTAGTGCTCTTTGGTTCTGCTTGGCTTTGAACCCCCTCAGCAAATTGCTGAGTGAAACTGGATATGGTTTTACCATTAAAAAGGACGGCGAGGCAGTGTATAAAATAAACCACCTTCTATACATGGATGACCTAAAGCTGTATGCCTCAACTAAATCTCATCTCAGCCACTTGCTTAAAATAACAAAACTCTTCAGTGATGACATAAAGATGACCTTTGGAATAGATAAGTGCAAAACTATCACAATCAACAAGGGAAAAGTAAATAAAAACAGCACGGAAGAAATTTTCCGGATCGGTGAAATGGAACAGGGCGATCTATACAAGTACCTTGGAATGGCTCAAAGTAATCGAATTGATCAAGCTGCAGTGAAGGAAAAGCTTCGGATGGAGGTCGTTGGTCGAATACACAAGCTAGCAAAATCAAAGCTTAATGGAAAAAATTTATTCAAAGCAATCAACACATTCGCTATACCTGTATTGACTTATAGCTTTGGAGTAATAAAATGGTCAACTACTGAACTACAATCGCTGCAGAGAAAAATAAGAACTACACTTACTAAACACCAAATTCACCACCCGAAATCATGTAAGGAAAGAATGGTTCTCCCAAGAAAGCTTGGTGGCAGAGGCTTAATGGATATCCACCTCCTCCATGATAACCAGATAGAATCACTCAGAAAGTATTTCCGGCAAACATCGCAAACATCTGAACTAATACGTGCAATAACAACAGTAGATGAAACGTATACGCCGTTGAGATTAGAAAACAATCACGTGCAACGAACATCTAGAACCAACAACGAAAAGCTAGAAGATTGGGCGAGCAAAGCAATACATGGAAAACACTACTATTCGCTACAAAACCATAACGTTGACGCTTACATGTCAAACAGATGGCTGACGAATGGAAGTATCTATGCCGAAACAGAAGGCTTTATGCTAGCCATTCAAGATGAGGTGATCCCAACGAGAAACTACGTTAGACATGTAATGAAGAGCTCTGACGCCGCCGAAGATAAGTGCCGCAGATGTGGAGGAAAAGGAGAGACAATCGACCATATCATATCCGCGTGCCCAACACTTGCCCAGAGCGACTACCTAAGGAGACACAATAATGTTGCGAAAATCATTTACATTGAAATCCTTCGAATGAATAACATCTGTAATGAAGAACACCGTTACTTTCTTTTTGAACCTGAAACTGTGGTTGAAACAGATGAAGTAAGAATGTACTACGACAGGACTATCTTCACCATGCACAGAAGGGAGCACAACAGGCCGGACATCACAATTATTCATAAAAAGGAGAAAAAGGCTTATTTCGTGGACGTTGCAATACCTCTAACCAGGAACTTAGAGAAGAGCTACTACGAGAAGATATCAAAATACTCAGAACTGGCTGTGGAAATAAAAATGCAATGGAATCTTGAATCTGTACAAATTATACCAATAGTTATATCAAGCGTAGGAGTTGTTCACAAAAATCTAAAAACCAGCTTTGAGCAACTAAAACTTGACTTGAAAATTATTGATAAAATTCAAAAAGCTGTGATAATCGATACTTGTCATGTTGTTAGAAAATTTTTGCAATGATATTTTAAAGAAAGTTTATCCAATATCTACTTTTTCAATTTTAATTAGGCTAATGGTCTCTAAAATTGTATTATTACCAACTAATGAGAAATAAAGATGATAATAATAATAATAATAATAATAATAATAATAATAATAATAATAATAATAATAATAATAATAATAATAGTAATAATAATAATAATAATAATTATAGTAATAATAACAATTATAATAATAATTATAATTATTATTATTATTATTATTATTATAATAATTATAATTATAATTATAATAATAATAATTATATCTAGGGCTCTCTGGCCACGACTAGATCAAAAAGGATCAAAAGGACTATTAAAACTGAGCAGGGACAAGCTAAGGGCTTCAGTAGGAATTCTGAAAGGCACTGCCTCCTGCGTAAACACGCAGAGGCTCAATCTTTCTGAAACGGATATTTGTCGCTTCTGCAGTGATCTACAGGCGGTTGAGGATATAGCATACATTCTGTGTGAATGTGAGGCAATTTCGCATATGCGCAGGGAATGTTTCTTCGAAAGCTTAGAAGAAGTAGACGGCACTAGCTTCAATGGCCTCCTTGGCTTTTACAGGGAAATTGGCTGTGTCACGAGGGATAATGTTTAGGTTGTTTTTGCCTTTTGACTGTTAAGTTCAACTGGTTCCCCAGGGATCGCGATGGGCCCGTTTTGGTGCCTAGTGTTTGTGTGGTACTTTTCACCACTCCCCTGTTTAACCTAACCTAACCTAGCCCCGTCACCCTGGATCCAATTGAGTGCGATTTGCGAGTCTGTCCACAGGTGAAACTCACAGATAGGAACATCTAGGGAATGTTTTATATATGCGCAGAGACGAGCAGCAATATATGCGCAGAGACGAGCACCCCGCCGTCCTTCAGAGGTACAACTCGACGCCTTACACACAGAAACATACACGTTCTTTCGCCCAATGAATCCACGCTGACAATGTAGGCAACCGCTCAAAACACCTTCAGACTAGAATCGGCAAAAACGTGGATGTACTTGCTATCCCATGATCCTGTGAGAACTGCACTTGGTACAGTGACCTCATCAACATACATTAAGCTTTTCACACACTGTTCCCATTCAGCCAGCATGTCTCCAACCAGCGGTCCGTCTCAAGACAATTTCTTCCCCCATAAAGACTGAAACAGTATTTTTAGTCTCACGATCACAGGACAGAGCATACCTAAAGGATCAAAGAGCTTGGCGATCGTACTGAGTACGATCTTTTTGCTGGCTCCAGGTAGTGTAATCGTCTCTTCCATCGAACCATAACCATTTGCATTCCATTTTCTCAAAATCATGGAAGCGCTACTCATTATCTACTTGGCCTCCTGGCCCACTTGGATTGCTTCTTCCTCTGTGTCTACCGCCAAAACGACGTCGTCCATGTAAAAGGCCTTTCGCAACAAACGACAAGTTGCCGGATAATTAGCTTCTTCCTTGTTCAAATGCTTTCGTATGGTAACGGTCAACAGGAATGGGCTGCATTTGAAGCAGAACGTAACACTGGTCATAAAAACTGGGGTGGAATCGGCTATGGTGATCTATGATTTTAGCATTTTGTGACAGACCAATTTGTCATAAATAAGGTTATCAGAAAAATATTGTTTCGAATCATTGCTTTATTTAGGCTTGTGATCCAGGAACTCCTATTTTTATCCGTGCATGCAAAAGGTCATCCTAAGTGTAGGCAAAAAAACCAACTAACTAGAAAGTTTGAAAGCTAGTGACCAGCTGATTTTGACGGTGAACGATCCAGAGCTGTCACAGAAAATCGTGATGATTAGAGTTTACGCGAATTTTTGTGATTTGTGACATCACTTATCATAGATCACTGTTGAATCGAAATTCTTTTATTTCGATGGTTTATAATTATTAATCGTAGGTACATAAACCTAGATTCTGAAGAGGTGTTTATCCGATTCTTGTATCAGTAAACTAAAAATTAACGTCGGTCTTCAGCAGACTCACTGAAGAATAATCGTAGAGAAAAGGTCTTTGTTGTAAAGGTCAACGTTTATTGAGTTCGACTCATTCATTATTCATTTGATCCAGCTATGTATACTTAAAACTATTTGCTTATGCTATAGATAATAAAGAAAAAAAGAACAATTACAGCAAAATGCAGCATTGCATTTCTCTTGGTGCATTGACACAAATTATTGTCAAGCATTGAACTCATGAATTGCACAAAACGCTATACACACGCCAATATAGGCTATTAACGGCAAGAAATGCAACTCTGCACTATGTTGGCATACGCTTAAGTGGCCCATTCATAAATGCAATTTAAGAGTCAAATTCCATTGAACTTGCATGTTGTTTATTTACAATTTGTACTAGGTTCAAGGTTTAAACATTCTGCCCCACGTTGAACAGAAGGCTTAATTACTTTATGATAAGATAAATTTCGTATATTATTGCATTTCTATTAATATCCATACTGTTAATGAGAAATTATTTGTTCAACAGAGACAATTAGACTAGATGTAATATGAATTAAATATGTCATGTCATGTTTATATATGTTCTTAAGGAACCAAATTAAGAAAATGCATGCTTATACTCTATAGAGGAAATGAAATTGATTTATTTATTCGTCAAGACTAACATTAAATCTGGCCTCCCGATCTTCTGGATGAGGGGTTGTTGTTCTCACGGATCTGGTTACTATGGGCTGAGTTCTTGGAGCAGGTGTAGGATGAAGTTGGTTTCTCTTGTTTTTTATATTCATGAAAAGAAAAGTAGGGCGATGACGGATATAAGCAAACTAATGTATCCCATGGTATGGTGAACGTCCAGATGATGAAACTTATTTGGTAGAGAACTTTTCGACAAGTTGATTTAATTTCGTAACGTCTCCAGTTCAGCTTTATGCAGGTATGGATCACCCCCTGATAAACCTTGTATAGGCAGTTGTAGCTGTTGAGGAACTCTTATGTCGGTGATATTGCCAATTGGAAAGTAAGATATTCGCGAAGTAGTTGAGTATAGATTATGTGTTCGAATGGTTAGAGTTCCTTGTGTGAGTACGCAGTGTGTTTCTATTTTGTCGATCCCTGAGCCTTTAATGGTCAACTGTGTCGTAGTTTTGTCACATACTATGTTGGTTAATGTTTCCTTCTTCAATACATAAATCCAATCGTTGGACTTATTCAACTGAATCCAGTTAAGGCCACCATCGCACGGTATTATTGGCAATGACTTGAGGGTAGTAGATGATTGAGAAGAGAAACCTCACATGCGAATATCAAGGCTCCTCTTTGATACACTGGACTCTGCTGTTTACACAAATGTTTTCCTTCATGAATTGAAATACAATTATGGATTTCTTCCTTAGCCATGGGCAAGTATTGATCTCGATGCAGGTTTATTATTATGAACGGTGTGGAGGGCTTGATGGTCGAACAGGTGTTGACATAAACTGGTACTGATATTGACTTGAAAAGTTCAAAGTCTTCGGATGCTACTAGTGGAATCGTTATTCTGAAGATTATGTGGTTAATTGCTAATCTTCCTTCAATGGTCATTAAACTATATAGACTTAATAATTCATCAGTCAACGGTGGAAGTCTCAATAAATGCGATAAATGCTCCTTTATCGTAATTAGCTCCATTTTTAACTGTGGTTCAGAGATAAGAAGAGGTGATATTTTCCCATGCTGAGCGCTAGTCAAGACATCGATGATGGATCCTTGAATCCTTTGAACGTTGGCAATAGTCGTTATAGTTTGAATCGCAAGAGATATAAACAGTTGTGAAACTTTTTCTTCATGTAGTTCTGTGGCTATTCCATTAACTCGGATTATTTTGTTGTTGATGTGAGATATAAAAAAAAATAAATAAATAAATAGAGTGGCGCAACAGCTCGAGGTGAACTAGGGCCAACTTCTCAACAATGTATGCTAGTGTGTTAATTTTTTTTACATACAAGGGGACCTACAATTTTTTGCCGAATCCGAATGGCACTTTGAGAAGTTTTTCAAGACAAATGATACTCTCGGAGGGCATGTCAGACCCTCGCGGAGGTGGGGGTCGTGAAAAAGAACAAGTCTTTTTTTTCAGGTGACGATGGCAGGATTCGAACCCAGACCTCCGGCGTAGTAAGCACACACACTTACCACTACGCCACGGCACCCCACGGTGATGTGAGATATAGTATGCTTAAATTCAGTCGAAATTGTTTCCTGGTCTCGTTTCATAATGTTCGTTGTAGCTTCCAGCAACGAAGTTTGATTTTTGATCATATAGAATATTTGGTCTTCGTTTCCTTTAATACCATCAATTGCATTAGACATCTTATCCGCGTACTCTGAGTCCAATATCCCAAATAATGTATTGGCTAAACTTCCTACGATATTTATTGCAGCTCTTTTCTTTCTAACGGGTGATTTTTAAAGAGGTTGAGAACTTTTTTAAAAAAAAAACACAAAAAATTCGAAAAAATTAATGAAATATTTATTTGAATCGATAGTTTGAACCTTGCAATTTAATGTTTAAAGATAATTTCATGCAAATGTTGACCGCGGCTGCGTCTCAGGTAGCCCATCCAATTTTGGCATACTCTTTCACACATATCGGCCGGTATCTCACGAATGAATTCATGGATGTTGGCTTCCAGTGCGTCAATCGAAGCGGGCTTGTCCATATAGACATTAGCCTTGACATACCCCCACAAAAAATAATCTAATGGTGTCAAATCGCACGATCGAGGCGGCCAATTGACCGGCCCGAAACTGAAAACATTCTAGACTGCTCAGAAGGTCGAGAATGCCGACCATAAAATGGAAGCAGCGCGCGATAAACATTTCGAACCGAGCACGAATTTTGATTGTAAAATTCAATAATTTGCAAGCATTGTTCATTTGTAAGACGATCCATGGTTAAATTGC
The DNA here is from genome assembly GCA_947623515.1 of Neoascia interrupta. Classification (NCBI taxonomy): domain Eukaryota; kingdom Metazoa; phylum Arthropoda; class Insecta; order Diptera; family Syrphidae; genus Neoascia; species Neoascia interrupta. Next base: position 134,891,205 of record OX392462.1, read on the forward strand.
AAACCAAACTGAAGCTGTTTGACAGTGACACAAGGTACTAAACACACGTCAGCTGTCGAAACCAGTGTTGCCAAAACCAAACCAGCTAAAAAATCACCCGTTATGAACGCTGTCGCTTGGTGCCAGTAAAACGCTGCTTTTAATTAAATCATCAGTTAAGCGGCGTACTTGGATTATGATTTTAGAACATTGATCTTGATTTTTCATGAACTGCAAATTTCGGACAGCCTTGCACTACAGTTACGTAGAACGGCAAGTTCTTCCCAATATGGCTTCATGTCATAATAGGCGATTATATTCCATTCGCTGGATATTATGTTAACCGTTCCCAAATTTTCCAAATATATACCCGGCTGTGATGTAAACGGCAGTAACTCGATAGGTGATCCATAACCACTTGGTACCGTTAACAATACTAGTAGTATCGTCGCAATCGCTAAGGTAACAGATAAACGCGGTCGTTTTTGAGATAATTCATCTGTTGAGACATCAACAAAAATAGCTTCCAAATTCAACCGAAGCTTGCCCTCCAATATAGGTAGCAGGGCAATAACCCTACCCTACTACAAAAGTGAAATGTGCAAGATGGGTAGAATTACACCTGCCTACGTTAGTTTAATTGCGCTGTCATCTAGTTCCCACATAAATTTTGTAAATATCGTATTACTTGCACTTAGTTATTAGTTTACGTTAGCATAAATTGTATATAAATAGGTAGAACAAATAAATTTATTGGCATTCATTGTCAGCAACCAATCGAACAAGCCTTTTGTGTGTGATCTTGGTTTCGCGTTGAGTCAAACGCGTTGAGCTTATAAAATCGAAGTGGTCGATTTTTCATGGTCCTTCGAAGCCGGATATTTTAATCGAGTGAGTTTGAGTGAGTTAAATTAGAGTCAGTGTTAGTTGTTGGTAGGAGACCAGCAGTTTAAAATAAAAAAAAATGAGTGAAATTAATGAAATTGCATTAAGGCAAACCGCAATTACCGAAGAAGTACACAGATTGTAGACAAACTTCAAGAAGGATGGACCAACCCGATACTCTGTGGAGTACTTTGTGCAGAGATTGGAACGACTTGAGCAGTATTGGGTAATTTTCCAGAAAAACAATCATCTGTTGGAAGATCTTAGGTCTGCGAATCCACAACATGAGTATTTCACGAAGATGTACTTCAATCAATTGAAGGAAAGGTATCTCGAGATCAAGGATACGCTTAATAAAAAACTTGATGAGGAAAGAGAAAAAATCCAACCGTCGTCTGAGTTACCAACCGGCACTCAGAAAACAACGTTGCCAACAGCAGCCGCCTCAACTGATGAAGGGAAGAAGAAAGAAGAGACGCTGGACAACAACGGGTGCCCAACGAAGTTCAAGAAGTTAAATCTTATAAAGAAGAATTTTCAACGAATAATCCAAAACGTGGACTTCAATCAAACTCCAGTTTACTATGGGTTCAAATTGGATCAGTTAAGAGATTGCTGGGCAAAACTAACAGCTATAAACGAGGAAATTATGTTGTCGCTTGAAGATACTGATTACATTGTGGACTACGTAGCAAATTGTGAGTTTATCGATCAAGCATACCAAGAGGCGTACATTCAGTTAGAGAAGCAGAGAAAAGAGGTCAACAGGAGGCAGTACCAGCATCAACTAGAATGCCACATGAAATTAAACTTCCAGCCATAAGTATACCAGAATTCAGTGGAAAATATGAAGAGTGGACGTCATTCTGGGAACTATTTGAGCGTTTAGTTCACCAGAACAGATCTTTGAGCGATGTCGAACGAATCCAGTATTTGAAAAGCAGTTTAAGGGGTGAAGCAGCAAGGATCGTAAATCATCTGTCACCGACATCGAACAATTATAAAACGGCGATAGAACTGCTAACAAAACGATTTCAGAATCCAGCTGCACTGGTCAACAAGCATATACAAAATTTACTTGCTTTGAAGCCAGTTCGATTTGAAAACGCGTTCGATTTGAAAAATCTTATGGACACGGCACAGGGAAATTTTGTACGGCATTAATAATCTGGGAGTCGACGTCAAGTCCTGGGATCCATTGGTGATCCAGCTTTTGTATCCAAAGCTTGACGCCGATTCTAAAAAGTTGTATCAACAATCAAGAGGAAGTTCAACAGAAATTCCAAAGTTAAGTGAATTTTTCGATTTCATTGAAGGGAGATTCCGAGGATTAGAAGACAGTAGTCAAAATAACCGTGAGCATCAACAACAGACACAGAAACCAGCATTTACTAAAAAGCATTTGACTACAGTTAGTCAGTTAAAGTGCGTAGCATGCAACGAGTCCCATCAATTGTTCCAATGCAAAAGGTTCTTAAGTATGAGCCCAAAAAGTCGATCAGAAGTTACTCAAAAATCCGGGCTATGCTTTAATTGTTTACGCGATGGACATGCAGCGAAGGAATGTCCTTCAAGGAAGGGATGCCGAACATGTGGCAATCAACATCATTCCTTACTTCACTTTCCACGAGCTGAGACTGCGTCAACAACAATACAATCTTTAGATGAGATACCGTCAACAACAACTGGGTGCGCTACCGCTTGCACGAAGAAGAGGATAGTTTTACTATCTACAGCCATGGTGAACATCTGTGTTAGAGGACAAGTGAAACCAGTGCGAGCTTTAATTGATCAAGGATCCCAATCTTGCATCGTAACGGAAACCTTAGCTCGACAGTTGAAGATACCACTAACCAAATACAAGTCAACGGTAAATGGAATCAACGGTCACGTGACCCCAATCATCTCAGTATGTAATTTCAACTTCAATCGATTCACGATGAAAGGGTCAACCTTATGGTAGAAGCTTTAGTTATGCCCTCTATCACATCCAAAATGCCAGGACAACAATTTACACCCAGCAAATGGCCACATATTCAAGGTTTGAGGTTGGCGGATCCATGGTATGCAGAACCGAAGGATATCGAGCTGCTCATCGGGTCAGACATTCTACCACAATTTCTTACGGAGGGATTAGTAAAAGGGCCTGTTAACACTCCAATGGCCCAAAACTCGATTTGTGGTTGGATTCTATCCGGGCCTGTGGTGATTTCAACAACAGGGCACCAGGTGCATGCAAGCATTGTCACCTCGTGCGTCAGTGTGTGCAGTGAAGATGAAGGACTAAAAAAGTTTTGGGAACTTGAAGAAGTACCCGATGTAAGCTTCAAATCTGTAGAAGAAGAAATGTGTGAGACCCACTACAAAATGACACACAGAAGAGATAAAGCAGGACGATACATTGTTAAATTACCATTATTAAAGGATCGTACTATTTTGGGAGATTCACGCAAAATGGCACTAAAGCGTCTGTTTTTGCTAGAACAAAGATTCGCGAAAAATGAGAAGTTACGGCAAGAATATACTAAATTTATTGACGAATATATCTCTCTCGGCCACATGGAGGAAGCACCTCAGGACGGATCACAAAAATCATATTATCTTCCACATTATGCAGTTATGAAGGAGCACAGTACTACTACCAATCTGAGAGTAGTATTCGACACTTCAGCGAAAACGACATCTGGAGAATCGCTGAACAGCATTATGATGACAGGACCCATTATTCAAAGGATTTATTCCTCCTACTACTTCAGTGGAGGTCATATTCCTACGTATTCACGGCCGACGTCGAGAAGATGTATCGGCAAATTTTGGTCGATCAGGAGGATCAAAACTTGCAGCGCATTTTATGGAGAGAAAATGCTTGTGGCCCGATCAAGGAATATGTTCTAAAAACTGTCACATACGGAACAGCATCGGCACCTTATCTGGCCATAAAAACTTTGTGTCAATTGGCTGAGGATGAGAAACATAACTATCTCCTGGCAAGCAAAGCAGTACTTGAGGTATTTTAAGTAGACGACTGTCTTGGAGGTGCCAGCTCACTTAAGAATTGTAAAGAGTTACAACAACAGCTTACAAAACTTCTTCAGGATGGTAGATTCAACTTGCGCAAATAGACATCAAACAGTTCGGAGTTTCTTAAAGCTCTACCCGAAGAAGTCATCGAAATGAAACCAGAGCACGACTTTAACAATGAAGTAACATTCAAAATTTTGGGAATTAAATGGTGTCCGAGTACAGATGACTTCCAGTTTAACATCGATGTTTCGTCATTCAGTACCGAGAATACCAAACGATCAATCCTAAGCGACGCGGGAAAAATCTTCGATCCATTTGGTTGGTTGGCACCAGTTACAATTAAGGCGAAAGTTCTTATTCAAAAACTTTGGTTGTCGGGTATCAAATGGGACGATGAAGCTCCAACACGGATTCAAGATGAATGGAACGAGTTCAAGACAAGGTTATTGAAATTGGACGAAGTAAGAATTCCAAGATGGACAAGGCAATCGATAAATTGTCAAACGGAATTACACGGATTCGCAGATGCCTCTGAATCAGCATATGCAGCCGTCGTGTATCAGAAGGTTATAAATGGTAGTTCTTCTACTATATCTCTCATTGCATCGAAAACTAAGGTGGCGCCTATTAAACAAGTTTCGTTGGCGAGGCTGGAGTCATGCGCAGCGGCATTGCTGACAAAACTAATGAAATATATCCAAGAAGGAACTGACACGAACTACACCAGAATCTTTGCCTGGACAGATTCTACAATAGTATTGAACTGGTTGCAACAACACCCAGTAAAATGGAACACATTCGTGGCAAATCGAGTATCCTACGTGCAGCAACATTCTAAGGGGCGATGGAGGTTTGTCCCTGGAAAGGAGAATCCTGCTGACATACCATCTAGAGGTTCATTTGGTGACTCACTGGTTGCCAATTCACGATGGTGGCACGGTCCATAATGGTTGGAGAAAGATGAACAACACTGGCCAGTTGACAAGAGTTTAATAGACGCACAGGAGATGCCTGAAGCTCGAAAAAATATCACTTGTATGGCAGTGCAATGCAGCAATGAAGACCATTACATTTTTCTCGCATACTCGTCCTTAACAGAGCTTCGGCGCACCAGCGCATATTGTATTCGATTCATGATCAACTGCCGAAAGAAAATCAGAGCCGAACCACTTCAGCTCAGCAGCTTAACCGTAGAAGAACTTATCGAATCGGATAAAGCACTGATAAGAGGAGCACAACAAAGCTTCGCGAGTAGGAGGGCGAGTAGGAGGGCGCTTAAAACACGCAAATCTATCTACTGACCAGAAACATCCGATGATCTTACCTTCATCGCACCCACTTACGAAACTAATTGTCAAGCAAACTCACATTGACACACTTCATGGTGGCGTAAGATTGGCCTTGAACCACATCAGAAGGAAGTTTTGGATCATTAGAGGAACCAACACCGTCAAGGCAATCATAAATCAATGCGTAAAGTGTTTCCGATTCAAGGTCAAGGAGACTAGTCAACTGATGGGTCAGCTTCCTGATGCGAGAGTGAACTTTTCACGGCCATTTACTCACTGTGGAGTAGACTACGCCGGTCCTTTCAACATAAGATGTTCCCAACTGCGAGGTGTAAGGTCACACAAGGCCTACATAGCAATTTTTGTGTGCATGGCTACAAAGGCAGTTCACATTGAGCTAACATCGGATTTGACTACAGACGGATTCATGGCAGCATTGCGACGAATGATCAGCAGGAGAGGAGCCGTTAACGAGTTGTACAGCGATAATGGAACAAACTTTGTAGGAGCGAAAAATGTCATCGACGCATTACAGTCAAAGTTAACAAACAACGGCATCAAGTGGCACTTCATCCCGCCTGGGGCTCCAAACTTTGGTGGACTGTGAGAAGCTGGCGTAAAATCCATGAAATACCACCTCAATCGTGTCATAGGAGAGCAAACACTAACGTATGAAGAAATGAACACAATACTCATACAAATAGAAGGATGTCTAAATTCCAGACCACTTTGTCCATTAACAAGCAATATTGAAGATCTTGATGCACTAACACCTGGCCATTTTATCATCGGAGCACCATTGATAGCGCCACAGCATGACCTGATTCTTGATTTGACTGAGACTAACATTAAAAGGTGGAAACTCGTTCAAAAAATCAAGCACGATCTGTGCAACCGCTGGTACGAGGATTATGTGACCAAAATGCAACAGAGATACGAGTGGAAGCAGCCACAGAAAAATATAGAGATTGGTCAACTAGTGTTGCTAAAAAATGAGCTTTTTACACCATCAAAATGGCCGTTAGGAAAAATAATCGAGGTACATAAAGGGACTGATGAGTTGACCAGAGTTGTAACGGTCAAGACAGAGAAGGGGATATTCAAGAGACCTATATCCAAAGTGTGTGTGCTTCCAATTGAGGACAACATCGTGAAGCAACAGACAACGCCCACTGAAGCAGCAGAAAAATCAGCAGCGAAGTCATCTGCAGCATTCCCCCACGTGAAGCGAAAGCATCAGTTGCGTAAGCCCCGAAGGAATCTTAAAGATAATGCTAAAAAGTCAGACTTTAAACCATCAACGATGTCAATCGCCTTACTCGTTCTATCGCTAGGTGCACTTGTTATGCCGGCGTCAGCTGAATACAGCATTGCCTACCCAGACGCTGGACTATTTGTGTAAAAGATAGGCACAGCCGATATCCAAAGAGGTGTTTTACGAACTAGCGTCCGTTTTCCAATCATGGACATCGAACGGGATCAAGTTGATATGAACAGAACCAGGGATCAACTGACTGAATTGTGTAACAGAGCGGCATCAATTACGAAAGAAAGTCAGTGTGAGGACTTGCGTCATCATATGGAAGAGGAATGGAAAAGTGTATACTCAATTTTCAACAGACTCCAAGTAACACATTTGCATCGGAAAAAACGCGGACTATTAGGTACTGTTCTCAATTCACTATTTGGAGTAAATGATGAAGTTTACCATGACATCGAAAGCCTGGACGCCAATCAGAAGGAACTTATCAAAAGTGCAAGTCGAAATACGAAGATCATGCTATCCACCATCTGCACTGTAAATGAAACGGAAGCTTGAATCAGCAAGCAAATTAACAACTTCACTAAAAAGTTGAACGCTGGCTTGATAGAGATCAATAAAATGGAGTCCTGGTACAGACTTGTTGATGAAAATAAGATCAATTTACATGTGACGAATGCTTATCTCATTGCTCTCAGTTACATGCGAGAAATTGAGACGAAGTACAACAAGCTGTAGAACGCGTATCTCAAACGAAGTCATTTGTTTGAATTCTTGTCACACAAAAGTCTCGAAACAATAATCACCAAGTGTGCAGAGAAACTTGGACCAGATATGAAGATACTACCGGATCCAATGGACAAACTGGAGATGTCCTCTACAACAACGGAAATTCTAGTGACAGGCTATTTTATGATCAGTGATGCTGATGAATACGAGCTGATTCAACCTAATACGGTTCCAGAGATGATTGGCGAGAAGACATTTCGAGAAGTGAAGATACAGCGGACAGTGTTGGGAGTAAACTACAATTTACAACGGTACTTTGAAATGGCACTAGAAGATATAACTCGAGCACCAAAACTCAACGAAACGACATTTATTCTCCGACCATCGATATTTTCTGGCATCGAATACAGCGAGGATTGCATTGTCCAGCAGTTGTACAAAAAAATCACATATAAGCAGTGTCCAACTTGAATACTAAAATTGTCACATGCCATTTGGAAGGACTCGCAACTCATGGATGTTCGTTTCACCAGAGCAAACATCCATATTCATAAACTGTGGACCAGTTCGAGAGGAAGTTATCATAAACGGTACGGGCATCATTCATCTAACCCCAGACTGCGTTATTCAGTCCAGATTCATACGATTGGAAGCGAAGTTGTTCCAGGAGACGAGAGTTGTGATGCATTTCACTAAGCGGATTGCCGTTTTGAACACATCAATATCAATCCAGACACCCATCTATTTTGCGAACGAAACCGTAATTCCGTGGAATAAAGATCTGATGGATGTGATCACGATAAATGAACGAGAGGCAGCCGAGGTACTAAATCAGCTGCACGAAAACAACTGGAAGACCATAAGACGACATCAATATTGGACTATTGGGTTCTATGCAATTTTTGCAGCTGCAATGGTCGCAATATGTCTCTTGGCTGTTTTACTGAAATACGGCAACTGTCGAGCTAGAAAAAATCATCCTATCAACATTGAGCTGAAACAAGACAAGAGCACTGAAGACAAGCAATTCGAGATTGGTTGGAACTCATCTGTGGAGGAGGCAAAATGTTGAGACATCAACAAAAATAGCTTCGGTCAACAAAATAATCGATCGAAGCGTCAACCGAAGCTTGCCCTCCAATATAGGTAGCAGGGCAATAACCCTACCCTACTACAAAAGTGAAATGTGCAAGATGGGTAGACTTACACCTGCCTACGTTAGTTTAATTGCGCTGTCATCTAGTTCCCACATAAATTTTGTAAATATCATATTACTTGCACTTAGTTATTAGTTTACGTTAGCATAAATTGTATATAAATAGGTAGAACAAATAAATTTATTGGCATTTATTGTCAGCAACCAATCGAACAAGCCTTTTTGTGTGTGATCTTGGTTTTGCGTTGAGTCAAACGCGTTGAGTTTATAAAATCGAAGTGGTCGATTTTTCCATATTGTCCCTATAGACATTAGCCTTGACATACCCCCACAAAAAATAATCTAATGGTGTCAAATCGCACGATCTAGGCGGCCAATTGACCGGCCCGAAACTGAAAACATTCTAGACTGCTCAGAAGGTCGAGAATGCCGACCATAAAATGGAAGCAGCGCGCGATGAACATTTCGAACCGAGCACGAATTTTGATAGTAAAATTCAATAATTTGCACGCGTTGTTCATTTGTAAGAGGATCCATGGTTAGATTGCAAACCAAACTGAAGCTGTTTGACAGTGACACAAGGTACTAAACACACGTCAGCTGTCGAAACCAGTGTTGCCAAAACCAAACCAGCTAAAAAATCACCCGTTATGAACGCTGTCGCTTGGTGCCAGTAAAACGCTGCTTTTAATTAAATCATCAGTTAAGCGGTGTACTCGGATTATGATTTTAGAACATTGATCTTGATTTTTCATGAACTGCAAATTTTGGACAGCCTTGCACTACAGTTACGTAGAACGGCAAGTTCCTCCCAATATGGCTTCATGTCATAATAGGCGATTATATTTCATTCGCTGGATATTATGTTAACCGTTCCCAAATTTTCCAAATATATACCCGGCTGTGATGTAAACGGCAGTAACTCGATAGGTGATCCATAACCACTTGGTACCGTTAACAATACTAGTAGTATCGTCGCAATCGCTAAGGTAACAGATAAACGCGGTCGTTTTTGAGATAATTCATCTTTTTGCTGCTGACTTTCGAATTAACCAGAAACATTTTCATTCTGATTGGTTTTGCCGGCCTCTATGCTTCTGTCCATTGGGTGAGATTGAACTTTGCCTTCATTTGAAGTTTCTTCTCCCATTGGTAAGGGTGCTTGTCTGTGTATTGCCCGCTTAAATATACCCGAAGAGGTCTTGACTTCGACTACTCTGTTAGCTTTTTGGTTTAATGTAGTTGGTTTCGTGCTCCTACAAAATTTGTAGCATTATCGCAATACAAGCTCTGACAGTATCCTCTTCGTCCAATAAACCTTTTGAGAGCGCCGATGAAAGCCTCTGTTGTCAGATCGCTAACGATTTCAAAGTGGGTAGCCTTCGTCGAGAAACAGCAAAACACTGCCACATACGCCTTTCTTAGTTGTTTTTTTCTTATCCGAAAATGAATCCATATTGGTCCAAAGAAATCAACTACTGCGTTCCAAAACGGTCTAGCTGGTTGAACTCGATGAGCTGGCAGGTTCCCCATTAGTTGATTTATTAAACTTGGTTTGGTCTATGTTTAAACGGTGATTGGGTGAACCGTGTCTTTGACCGGTTTGATTGAAAACGCCCTCAAGAGATTATTTTCTGGATTTTTCTTTACTTTCCTTACGATGCTGAAGCGAATATCAAGGCGATGATATACAGAAAAAATCAAAAAAAGAGAACCGGCAACCAACTCACAACGCTTTTATACCCACGCCCGAACACCGATCGAAAAAAGAAGCAGATAAACGTCAGAAGACGACAAAGTCAATATTACGGGGTGTGCTCAACAAGTAAGCTGGGTTTACATGAAGCGTTGAGAGTGGGTCACGTTCCACTTAAACATTACCGGCCGCTATGCGGTAAATATTAAATTGATACTGAGGCATAAATTAAAGAATCAAAGCTGATACAAATTTTATGTCTAGGTCTAAATAAAGCATCGCTTAAGTAAAGGCACATGGATTCAAAAATGTGAGTTAGTTTAAGATAGGAACATGCTTCAAGCCATACTTCAATTAAATATTACAATATAATCTTCCTATAAAGGTTTATTCTTTATGCCAAAGAGAGCACGCAAAGTTTCACAATAGGCCGTGTCACCTCTCCACACTTTGTTTTCACCGTGGCGACTCTCACCTTCCCATCTGCTCCTTGGCTTAGACTAACGATTCGCCTGAGGCGCCATTCGGTCGACGGTAAGTTTTCATTTTTGATCACCACTAGATCGTCAATCTTGACATCGGGCTGAGAATACTGCCATTTATAACGCCTTTGCAATTCTTTCAAATATTCCAACGCTCTCTCTCTCTTTCCAACGCTGGTAAAAATCTTGATGCAGAGCCTTAAGTTTTTCCCATCGATTAATCAGTGGGAGTCGAGGCAGTGAAACATGCGGTTCCGGGGGGGCCAACAAGGGGCCACCGCGCAGAAAGTGGCCCGGCGTCAGAGCAAGTAGGTCTGCTGGGTTTTCCGACATTGGCGAGATAGGTCTCGAGTTGAGACAGGCTTTGATGCGGACTAGCAGAGTAGAAAACTCTTCGAAGGTAAACTTATGAGAGGTGGCGACCATGCGGAAGAGTGTCTTGAAACTTATCACGCCATCCTCCCACAGACCTCCCACAGATCTCCCTCCGCCGGGAGGGATAAACTTCCAGATTAAACCCAGAGATCCGTAGCTTCTTGAGATGGTTTGGGGAGCTGAGCTCATAATATTCTTTAAGTCCCTTTTTAAGACGGTATTAGCACCCACGAAATTCGTGCCATGATCAGAGTAAATCTCCTTTGGCAAGCCACGCCTAGCTACAAAGCTTGCAAAAGCAGCCAGAAAAACTTAAGTGGACAGATCACTTGCCGCCTCAAGGTGGATGGATTTTGTTGCGAAACATATGAAAAGACAACAATAGCCTTTCGTAATTCGGCAGTTGCGCCCACTAAAGCTTCTTATAAAAGGGGCCAGCGAAATCGACTCCAGAAAATGTAAAGGGAGGTGAAAACGTGACTTGATTTGAGGGCAGAGCAGCCATGAGCTGTGTTCGCGTATGTTTTTTATGGATGTTGCAAGTTTTGCAAATATTAGTTCTAGCCCTTATTAAGTTTTTTAGTTTGGGAATCCAGTATTCTTGCCTTGCCAACCGAAGGACCAAAGCATGGCCCCCGTGAAGAGAAAGTTCATGTAAGAAATCTACCAAGAGAACTGCGTATCTTGATTCATATGGAATTATAATGGGACGTCTTTCGTGGTAGGGGAGCGAAGAGTTCGCTAGCCGCCCATCAACACGAAGAATCATTTCGGAGTCGAGGAGAGGGTTCAAGCTCAAAATGATACTTTTACAATGCAGTCTCCTTCCAGCACTGTATGCTCGTTCTGAATCCATGGAGCATCACAGAATCCATGGAACTGGGCGTGGCATGACGGCTGGAAGTTCACCCATCTAGGAATTCGAAATGAGTGAATATCAGGAAGTGAACTTATGAAGGTGTCCCATTTTTGGCTGGAATGTCCAAACAGTCTGCATTAGGATTTTAGCAGTTATGATGACAGGTGCCAGGATCAAATAATTTTGCTATTTGTGAAAACACCTTCCGCTTCGTGAGGGCGCCAGCAGTGGAAACTATTTGGGTGCTGAAATAGAAGTAGTCGCCCTTTGCGTTCCATCGGACACCTAGGGTCTTGACCGAACTCTCTTCATCCAACCTTAGAAAGTGTTCATTCAATACATGTTCACGCGGTAAATGGTTTAGCAGATGCGGCAAATTGGCTGTCCACTTCCGTAGTGAGAACCCAAACTTCTTTATTTGAACCTCGAGGGTTTCTTCCACGGGTTCTGATATAGTTGCTGCTAACGATTTTATATGGCTTGGTAAGTGACCAACCAAAATCCAGCCGAAAATTGTGTTCTGAGCAACAAGTGAACTGGAGAGGTGTTTCAATCCCTCACGGATGATAACGGGGTAAAGATCTGCTCCGATCAGAAAATCTACCGAAGACGAAACTTTGAACCACGGATCAGCTAGTTTGAGGCCGTTGAGTAAAAGTTTGTCAGGCAATTCAAAGGAAAAGGCCGGAATGTTTTCAGTCAAGCTCTTAAGTACGATTGCTTGCGAATCAATAGGATCGGTCGGATTTTCATCATTTTCGATTGAAAAGGAGCAAAGTTTTCGCGAGGATCCCGCTTGAGAAGAGTTAATACCCGAGATGTGGGCGTTGACCGTTTGAACAGGTAACTGTAGCCGCTGTCGGACTTTTTCGCTGAGAAATGAGATCTCTGAGCCAGGGTCCACGAGTGATCTTGTAGGATGATATGAAATGCGTACGGTGTTGGGTAATAGCGTCAGTAGAAGGAGTGGACTGTATGCTTTGGGGAACGAAGTTTTGAACATTTGTACTAGTCGATGCGGTGGTAATGTCATCGATGATGGCTGCGAATGGAGTTGGAGCTGCATTCGCAGAACCCGGGTGTAAAAGCGTATGATGAAGCCCTTTGCATAGATTGCAAGCATATTTGCTGCTGCAGTTATTCATGGTATGTGTAACCGATAAACAGTTCAAACAGAAGCCCTGTTGTTTTAAGAAGTCGATGCGGGATTGCCCGGTCATGAGCAAAAATTGCTCACAATTTCGTATAGGATGATGGTCATTGCACAACTTGCAAGCAGTTGGATGCGACTTTGCATAATGAGCCGAAAAACGTTTAGATGTTTGATAACTCTAGAACCATTTGGCTTCTTTCCAGTGCTTTGTTTTGTCGTTGACAAAACGTCTGAAATGGATTCCAGTATTCGAAAGCGGGAGATCAGAAAAGTGTCTATTTGATCCCAGGAAGGGACTTTGGTTGGGCAGTCAAGGGATTGCTCCCATAGTGCCAACGTAGTTTGGGGCAAGTGGTTCGAACACGCATAAATTAAAATCGGATCCCAGCTGGCTGTGTCGATTTTGTGTGAGCGCGGCACCGTGAGACAGTCATTAATTGCGCGATGTAACGCCTTACTTGCTTTAGCTGATTCGAAGTGCACATGTGGTAAACTAAAAATTACTGTGTGTGGTAATGGTGTGTGGTATGTGGTAAACGAAAATTAAAGGCTTTGAAGCGGAAAACAACGAGCTCCGTGTTAAGCTTAATGAAATGGAACGTCTCTACCATAAGCTTAAAAGCGAAGTAGATTCCTAACGTAAAGAAAATGAAGCCTTAAGGAACCCCCGTGGTACTATAGTATGCGAGGAAACGCCGAAACGTCAATGTGAATACCAGACGGACGAGGAAGAACTCGCACGCGAAACGAATCCGGTCTTTAGGAAAAGGCTTACCAAGAAACGAAAGGCCGGTTCTTCACCCGAAGTAGAAACCGTGCAGCAAAAAGAAGAAACACCAGTCGTATCAAACAAAGCGACAGGAATACCCCAAGAAAAAAAACCGCCGACCACCTGCAATAAATGTCGTTGGGATCGCGGACTACGGAAAGTTGCGAAACATCCTTAAAAATACTCTTGGGACGAAATATAACTTAACATCACTTCGGAACAACGTATGGAAAGCTAACGTCGATGACTCTGATGCCTATCGGTCACTGTCACAAAAGTTAAATTTAGAGAAAATCCAATGGTTTACTTATGAAAATCACCTCGAAAAGCCGCTGCGGGTTATAGCGAGGGGACTACACCCATCCTGTAAAGGACGAAACAATACAAGACGTTCAAGCCCAAGGCTTTAAAATTCTTGACGCCGTGAACATAATAAAGAAAGAGAAGCAACGTACGGAAGAAGGCAAAGATTCCGCTGTTGTCCGACGCGGCCTGCAAATTTTTATGCTTTCTTTTGATAGAACTGAAAATATTAACGAAATCTACAAAATTAAATCAATCCTTAACATCAAGGTAAAAATCGAGCCCAAGCGGAAGGGCAACAGGCTAGTTCCCCAATGTAAGCGATGCTAGGGTTTCCGACATACGCAAGCGTACTGCCAGAAAAAGCCGCGATGCGTAAAATGCGCCGGCGAACATCTCTCGACGGATTGCAATGTCAGCAGTCAGGCCACCGCGGTTTGTGCCAATTGCAGGGGAAGTCACCCAGCGAGCTACCGAGGTTGCGAAATTGCCATTGAGTTGCAAAAACGACATGAAGCTCCGAAGAAAAATACTGAAAATAAGGGCCCAAGCCTAAAACCTCCTAAAGTAGATAAGCCAAAAACCCCCAAGTCGACAAGGGATAAGGGTTTGATAAAAGGCAAAATTCAAAACGCACAAGAAAACGTCGCTGGTCCTAGTTCCCACCGGAGTAAAAAGGGAGAATCCACACTTGTTGGTCCAAGATCGTACGCTCAAGTCGCGTCACGTGAAAGTAAGCCACAATCGGCCGCATCAGATTCGGTCTCTCAAATTCTAGGCATGATTTTGGAAAAGTATGAGCAACAGGCGAAACTTAATCAAGTAATATTCAACAAATTGAGCGAGCTCGAGTTTAAACCTCGAAAAACATTTAATAAAAAATCATGAATATGGGAAAGTCAATCAAAATAATTACATGGAATGCAAACGGCCTTTTGCAAAAAATTGAATAAACTAGAAGTATTCCTACGGAAGAATAATGTAGACATATGCCTGATTTCGGAAACCCACTTTAAAAAGGGTTCAGCACGCAAAATAAAAGGTTACATTGACTATCACGCGCATCATCCTTCAGAAAATTCGAGAGGTGGATCCTCTCTCTACATTAAAGACTGCATAAAGCACTCAAAAAACGAAAAAAAAGAACTTGACTCTATGCAAATAACCTCAGTCTCAGTAAAATTAAGTCACATAAATTACAACATCGCGACGAGCTATTTTCCTCCGCAGTATCGGCTAGCAGATGAAGATCTTGCTCTGCTCTTTGATTCACTTGGGTCAAACTTTGTCATCGGCGGGGACTTTAACGCGAAAAATACTTTTTGGGGCTCACGGTGCTACACAAGAGGCAGAGCCCTCTTTAAAGCAAGTACAAAACGCGGCGTGATCTTCTTATCGACGGGAAAGCCAACATATTGGCCAACCGACAGAAATGAAATACCTGATCTCGTCGACTTCTTTATCGCCAAGGGGGTACCTCGTTACCTTACGAACGTAGAAGAACGCTTTGATCTCTGTTCAGATCACTCGGCAGTTCTTTTGAAAATCGGCGGAAGCCTAGCGAAAAAGAATAGAGCGCGTAGATTAACTAACAACAACACCGATTGGCACGGCTTTAGAAAATACTGCAAAGAAAACATAGCTTTAAATGTACCGCTCAAAACGCCACTAGAAATAGAAGAAGAATAAGATAAACTCGTGAGAGTTGTTCAGAGCGCTGCGTGGAATAACACTTCTTTTTTGAGGTCCGAATTATCGAACAGCGGAACAATATATCCGCGAGAAACAGAAGAGCTAATATGCGAAAAGAGGAGAGCGCGCAAGAGATGGCAACGTTCGCGAGCACCCCCGGATAAGACAATCTTGAACCACCTTTCCAACAAACTGAAGCACGAACTTCAAGATTTTAAAAGTCGTGAGACTACTGCTTACCTCGAAAGTTTGACTGCCGATAAAGGTTCGAACTACTCTCTTTGGAAAGCAGTCAAGTCCGTTAAGAAGCCTATAGCACACTCTGCGCCATTAAGAAAAGCCAACGGCCAATGTGCAAGAGAAGACAAAGAAAAAGCGGATTTATTTGCAGATTACCTTGAAGAAACATTCAAACCGTTTGACGGGGAACCGTTGGTCGAGGAGCTCAATCCTTATGCGGTACAAGATAATTATAGAATAAAAACCGTGTCATTGGCTGAACTTCGTCAAACGATAAATAATCTGAAAAACAACAAAGCCCCTGGCTACGACTTAATTACTAGCGAAATTCTAAAGGAGCTACCGAAAAAAGCTTTGGTCAAGCTACTCTATATCATTAACGCTTCCATGAGAGCTTTATACGTTCCAAGGCAGTGGAAAGTGGCCGAGGTCATAATGGTTCCGAAACCAGGAAAATGTCCGAACGACAAAGAGTCATACAGACCTATTTCGCTACTGCCGATAATAGCTAAGGTGTTCGAGAAACTGTTGCTTTAAAGGTTGCAACCAATCATTGAAGAAAGACGATTGATTCCGGATCACCAATTCGGATTTAGAAAAAAACATTCAACAATCGACCAAGTCTATCGTATAACACACGAAATCGAAAAAGCTCTGGAAGCGAAAAAGATATGTACTAGCGCTTTTCTCGACATATCGCAAACCTTCGGCAAGGTGTGGCACGAAGGCCTGAAGTACAAGTGAAGGCTTAGCTTACCAGAAAAACTCTATAGAATCTTAGACTCTTACCTTGAAAACAGAATCTTTTGCGTAAGGTACGAAAATGAGTACTCGGAATTCAAAGAGATAAATGCCGGTGTCTTGCAAGGAAGCGTTCTCGGCCCAATATTATTTTTGCTCTATACAAGAGAGATACCCCACGATGAGGGAACAATTTTAGCTACGTTCGCAGACGACACTGCTATTCTCGCTATTGATACGACAGTTGAATTATCAACAGGGAAACTCCAGCGCGCTTTAGACAAAATATGCGACTGGACGAAGAGCTGGCGAGTTGTCCTTAACGAGACTAAGTCAACGCATGTTAACTTTACATATAAAAAGATAAACAACAAACCTTTATTCATTAACTCGGTACAAGTCCCGTACTCAAATGAAGCGAAATATCTAGGAATGACTAAATGGAAGGAATGTTAAATGGAAGCCGAATGCGTCATGTGAGGTTGTAGTCCCCATTTGTGCCCAATGGCTTTTTTGTTCATAACTATAAAGGGCCGTGATGGCTTTCCTTTCTCTTTCGGCTGTATTGTGCTTCCAGCTTAGTCTATTGTCCAAAATAAGGCCAAAGTACTTTGCCTTATTTTAAAACGATAGGCTGGTGCCGTTTAAGGTGGGAGGGGCAATGCGGGGGATTTTGTATTTTTTAGTGAAGAGGACAATTTCGGTCCTTTGTGCATTAACACTCAGACCATTGTCAGTCGTCCATTTGTGGAGGAGAGTAAAGGCATGTTGCATTAAGTCTCTCAGTACTTGGGGGTATTTCCCCGAGAAGGCAATGGCTACATCATCCGCGTAAGCAATCGTTTTGCAGCCCGCTCTTTATACAGCTTATTCACCGCTACGTTCCAGAGAAGAGGGGATAGTGCTCCTCCTTGAGAAGTACCTCTTCTGGTCGAGCTTTTCAAGAAAGCGTGACCTAGAGTGGCATTAATTACTCTAATAGTAAGTAGTTATTTTATTAATGCTACTAGTCCCTTCTCTATGTTTAACTCTTCCAGTGCTTGTGTGACTGCGCTTGTGTGATTTCTCAATGAATCACACTAGTGTGTGGAGAGCCGCTTCAACGGATCTTCCTTTGCTGTACGCATGTTGAGATAGAGAATGTTTAGACGGGTCTATAGTTGATCTTAGATGTAGATTAATGAGCCTTTCTAATGTTTTAAGTAGAAATGATGATAAGCTGATAGGACTCAGATCATTGGTGTAAACGTGGGAACTTTTACCCGCCTTGGGGATAAAGGCCACTTCGATTTGCTTCCATCTAGTGGGGATATGGCACAAAGAAAGACAGCCTTTAAAAATGGTCTCCAACCTGGGGGCAATCAAGTCGGACGTTTGTTGAAGCTCGGCTGGTATTATGCCGTCAAGTCCTGGTGACTAGTGGGGACTGAAGCTATTTATAGCCCACATGATCTTATGACGCGTTATCAGAGAGTTCGGATTTCTAAAAGGCTTAGCCCTTGCTTGGCTTGGACTTGGGCAGTCTGGTGAGTGCCCCGGGAAATGGTTCTTCTACCAGCAGACTGACTTGGCAAGGAAAGAGAGAAGATACACTCATAAAGGGCCATATCGTTTTTCTGTAATTCCTATATGTTGCTTGCGAGCAGCGATTTAGGTCAAAACATAAGTGGTCGGAGAGGTGGTCTGAGAAGGAGTGAGTTTTAGAAACCCTCCAGTTTGTTATAACTTGAGATAGATTTTTTGAGATATGAGTGAGATCTATAACTTCTTGGCGATTTCTTATGGTGAAGGTGGGGTCATCGCCCTTGTTGCAAATCTCTAGGTTGTTCAGAAGGATGAAGTTTAGTACTCACCTCTATCATTGGTGTCAGAGCTGCCCCATAAACGATGATGAGCGTTGGCATCGCACCCAAGTATGAGGCTTGCTCTTTTGATGAGGGCAAGTCTAGCTGATTCCTGTATGCTTTTCGGGGGGATTATTCCATCGTAGGGCATATACGAGGATGCAATCCAGTATTTAGCGTTTCCTAGCTCTAGACCTAGCAAACCGTAGTTTGGTCTAGATTAGATAGGCTAGGAAGAAGAGAGGCTATAAGATTTTTCTTTGCTAAACAACAAGTTCTTAGATTACCTGCGTTTCTTGTGTAGAGTAGTTCGTAGTTGGAGGTCCTAAGTCCATTTATCTGGTCTTTGACGACCCAGGATTCCTGGATTAGGACAATGTCTTCTCCGCTTGTTGTTAGGCGGAGAATTAGATGGTAGGAGGCTGTTTTTGAGTGGTGGAGGTTAATCTGGAGGAACTTTAACATTCTCAAACGCCTCAACCACCGTGATGTCGGCCTCGCCGGAGTCTGACAGTAGGTCTATCTCCTGGGAGGATTCTAGCAGCTCGCTTTCTTTGTCGCTGGGGATGTCATCGATTCCCTCCCCGGAGTCTGACACGTGGTCTATCTCCTGCAAGGGTTTAAGAAATGTTTGCCCTTCTTCCATTACCGTATCTGGATCTACCTCCAGAGTCAGGAGTGAAGAGGACAAGTCAGAAACACTCTCCGAGCTCGGTGTAATATACGTCTCCGAGGGTGCAGAGATGTTAGACTCTGGGACAGTAGGGTTCGTGGCCTTTTCTCTGGCCTCTTCCGAGGTCGTCAGCGCAGATAGGTCACTCTCCGTCCTGTAGATTTTTAGCAGCACCTTCCCAAAGCCGAAACTGATTTTATGGTCGGCTTTTTCCAGAGACGCCAGAGATTCCTCGTAAACCACAATAACTGCGATTCTGTAGGATTCCTTGGGCTCCTCTAGTCTGCCGGTTTTACAGTCGTCAGTCTTCAACCCTGGGTTTCATGCCTTTCTCAGTCTCAAAATCGACTTCGGATTCACTGGTTCCATGGGCAGGCGGATGCGCGCTCTTGGCCTGTTATGTATGGGTACCCAGTATGGGTGCCCTTAACACTGCTTTCTGGCATTGGGGTTTCAGCAGTACTTTCCCGACAGTGGTCCGTGCATGACTTTTTCGCGTCCTCGCTAGGTGCTTGCAGTCTTGTGCCGGATGCTCACGTTTGAGACTGGACTATTTATTAGACTGGGCCTCCAGCCTGGTCGATCCTCGGCACGGGTCGCATGACACCTTGATCCGGCCCAGGGGGTTGGGGTAGGTGGGTGTTTGAGAGGAACTTGGGGAGGGATTAAGAGGGTGGGGAGGAGGTGTTTAACTAGGGTCTGCGGGGTCATAAGTCCCGGCTCTTCACTTGCGGGTTAGGTTAGGTTAGGTAAGGTTGACGGATGCCCTTTTGACAATAGTCACGGCTTCACTTAGACCAGCAGTAGGGTCCATTGTGTCCATTGGGAACCTTCTTAATACCTGGAACGAAAACAGAAATAGACCGCTGTTAGAAGTTCAGAGTTACGCCCTCTTGGACCCATCCGGATTTGTATACAAATCTTAAGAGGTCCTTTGGATCTACATTATTTAGATCTTCGAGCTCGTTGAAGAATTAGCTGCCGAGGATACTACGCCTGATGCTGTTTAGGGCTGGGCATTCGCAGAGCTGGTGACGAACAGATTCAATTTCTTCAACGTCCCTGCAGCTTCTGCAGTAATCGTTATGCGGTATGCCTAGCCGCTCAGCGTGTAGACACACAGCGCAGTACCCCGTGAGGATTCCCGTGAGTACTCGGATGTTCCTGCGGGCTAGTCCGATCAAGAATAGTGATCTCTTTTTGCTTGCCGCTGGCCATAGCTCCCTTGTGTGTCTGCACGTATCAAGTTCTGTCCACCGTAGGTTGGTTCTACTCAAGGATTCAGTTTCTATCCTACGTGCTATCGAACTCAGCGGGACTCTAATAGACTTGAGGGCTAGAGATGCATTCATTCCAGACCCAAATCTCGCAAGCTTGTCCTCTTCTTCGTTTCCCGATATATCGGTGTGACCTGGCACCCAACACACAGTTACAGTGTTGCCAGGGGATAACTCGTCCAGAATTTTCCTGCATAGTTTCACAGCCCTTGTTTCCCCTACTTTTTTGAGCATTATTGGTCGGATGCTATCCATCTCTGGTGCTTTAATCACCAGAGATGGATAACATCTGGATCGAAGGAGTTGATCGCCCAGGCCAGCCTTTTTACATCGGTCATAGATCTGATCCTTTCTTCCTTCATCTTCGTCCGAGAGCCTTGCGCTACTGTAGCGTAATCCTCATAGGTATCGGTGCACCCTGGGAAGTGAGTTTCCGCCAGCAAATCCAGCGTTTCCTTGTGTGTCGAGGTCCAATCGCCCTCTGTCTTCCTGAGTGAAGATAGCGGTATGGCTCCTTGGATAAGACTTTCCTCAGTCGGGACGCTTCAGTTGTTGTTTCGATTGATTCGCAGAAATTCTTCCATGAATTCCTCTTGGCGAATCTGATCTCCTTTTTCAGAATTCTTCGATGAGCCCCTCTTTTGCAAGGTTCCATCTAGATTTTGAGCTCTTGATGAGCTCTGCGATCTTGGAGTTCCACCAGGGAGGTCGTTGCTTCCCTCCTGTACTGCTGTTTTGGAAGGATTTTTTGAAAGAGCTGGAGAGCACCCCGGTAATGTATTCGACTGAATCGTCGATCTCATGCGCGGTATAGAGATCTCTGTTTGGGCAGGGGGAGATAGTCCTCCGCAGTTCTCTATTAAACTTAACCGCGTTTGATCTTTTTGGGTTTTTGAAAACTTTCCTAGCCTGCGAGCCTACCTGTATCTCAAAGAGTATCCAGCTGAGATCTGATAGTGATGCCTGCTTAGATACTCTCCAGTTCGTTACTTGAACAGAGCTGTTCTGAGACACGAAAGTTACGTCCAAACTTCCCTCCTTTTCGGTGTAATGAAGGTGGGATCATTTCCCCTGTTACATACTAAAAAGTTGGAGCTAAGGACAAAATCAAATAGAACCTCGCCTCTGGCGTTAATGTCTGAGCTTCCCCAGATCGTATGATGGGCATTGACATCACATCTTAAGACTCAGTTCTTCTTACCTTGTTCAGACGCTGTCACTAACGTCTTCAAAGATTCCGGGGGGACCGAGGTACCGTCGTCAAATGGCATGCAGACCGACGCAACCGTGTAGTTCTCGTCCGTCCCTCTAACTTCCACCACCGTTAGGTCACCTGTGCAGAAATGAGATAACTTTAATATATGAAGGTTTTTATTTGCTACGATACAGGTTCTCGCCTTACCTTTATTTTTTACATTGTAAAGTGAGAAATTTTTCGACCCTAATCCTAAAACCCTGTTCTTTTTGTCAATCCAGGGTTCTTGGATTGGGGCTAAGTCCAGCTGCTCCCTCTCGAGGAACAGCCTCAGGTTGGCTGTGGCAACCCTACTGTGATGGAGGTTTATTTGGATCACCTTCATCGTTGTTCTTCACCTCCATCGCAGTGTCCGTCGCCTTCGTTGCTTCCGCAGTCTGCTTAATCAGCTTTAGGGTTACCTCGCTAGCTGCAAAGGACAACAGAAGCTGTTTTTCCGCCTTTATGTTCCCGGGCAGCTCGCCGAAGGCGACAATATAGCCCCTGAAACCATTTCTCGGCTCTTCCTCGCTTATAATTTCCCAATCCTCCATCGGAATCTGGCGGTTCTGTGCTTGCAGCATGCGGAGGATGTCATCTTTAACTATTTCCATCTCCGAAATAGTTAGCCTACCCTTTGCCATGTTTGGAACCTGGTCTATTGGAACGGCTTTAAGTTCCGCACCATCCCAAAGCTGAAGTCCTTCCACTACTGTCTTGGCAAAGTCATAAGTCATTTGAAGCTTGGTCCTTGCCGTCGATTTACGTAATGCCCTTAGAGCATTTCATTCTGCCGTAGGTCTTGGTACTAGTACCCGTGTTTTTCAAAATGTGGCTGATGATAGCTGCCCCGAGGGCTTGCTCAATCTTCCTGCCACACTCAACACTGTACTGCCCGCTTGGTTTCTTGGAGTCTACTACAGCAAGCTGTAGTGGATTCCTTGTCACCTCGCTATACTGGCCCGCCCGGCTCGTACTTGGCTTGCTGGGACTTCCCACTAAGGTGGCGCCCCATTTCGCTTTCTTCGGCGTCCTTGAAGCGTCCTCAGAAGATCGTGTTCTCTTCGAGGCGAACGCTTCTCTTCTATGCCCCCGGAACTACCTTTCTGCAACCCGCTTGGGCCCGGTTTGTCACTGGGTCCTTGGGTTGCAGTTCCACTTCCGGTAACAGGCTTTCTGTGGGTTCCGAGGTATGTCCTAGTAGCGGCATCGTCCCTCGGCCTTCCAGATATTCCCGATTTACCAACCGTACCTTTAGCTGAACGAGCTGGCTTAGGCGTAGGCCTCGTGGCAACGTCGTAAGCTATGGTCTCCCGGGTCCACTCAAGGGAAGATAGTTCCTTCTGAGTGAGGGAAGATTTTTCTTTGGCTGTTAAGATGCCATAAATATGCTTGGCCTTCTTAAACCGCTTCTTCCTCTCTAGGCCGGGAGTAGTCCTTCTGGACTTGCTTCCGCGCTTGGTCTCCTTTTTGTGGCCGGATTTCTCTTCGGAATCATTGGAGTGTTCAGCGAGTAGCTCTTCCTCCCTTTCCATCGAGATATCCTCAGTTTCGATCAAACAGGCTGGTAGTACCACGTTTGGATCGTACGGAACCACCGGTATAATGTCGTCTGTGTTTTTGGCACATAGCGCGCCCTTCCCCTCATCCTTATTTGTTTTAATTGGTTCAGCTATTTTGGTCCCACGAGAATGGCCGGAAAGGGTGGTCTACCTCGGCAGAGCCGCCATACCGGGGTAAGGCTAAGGTTTATCTGCAGGTCTTCGCCTAGGCACCTGAGAGAGCTCGTTAGAGGCTGGTTTAACCCCCAGCCTTGCTTCCTTCGGCATGGTTTGCAATACGCTCACACCACCACTGGAGTCAGGTTTGGCAGGACTTAGTTCGTCGCTCTTCAGTCGACCAACGCCGCCTGAAAATCCGCAACTAAGCCCCCACACTGACAAGGCGCCTGCCACGTGGGGGGCCCTTGCGGGTTTCACATTAGATAGTTCAGCTACTTTCTAGGATGCATTGCAAGGCTGCTACCCCGCGGAGGTATAACTAACACTTGAGAGTGACCAGATGAGAATCGCCATACCTAGAAGACTTTATCAAGACTTTAACTCATCCGACCATCCCCAGCAACCATCCGCCATTAAAAGACCTTGAATTGAGGCACAGGACAAGTCAGGCGGGGCAAAGTATCCGCACATATGCTGGGCACCATAACCAACTCTATTTCCACAAGTTGCTTGTTGTACTGGCTTTGCAATTGAAAAATCACTTTGCAGAACGGCTTTGAAGGAGTTTGATTAGTGGAGCCAAATGGCATCAGCAATAGATTTACTTGGGCAGTAGTAGGAATTTTTAACTTTTTCACTTTATCCTCGCGAATGTATGAACAATGGCTGCCGCAATCAATGATGAAGCGAACAAGTAGGCATTTAGACTGGATTGGAGTCGAAATAATTCCACGGTCAGTTTTTAGGGAAACATCTGTCAATTGCGACGCGTTGCATGCACACACTGTTACTCCGACTTGGGTGGCAGTTTCTTCTTTTGGATCGCATTGTTACGTAAGACGATTGCCTCTGCATTTAGTTCTTCTATATAAAGTGACCACTATAGTGTACCAATATATAAATTTAATACTTCGGCACTTTCTCGAATTGTGACCACGTTTTGCACACCGGTAGCAACGATTTTCTTTTCGCAGAATCTCTTTCTTTTGTTCAATTGACAACTTGCTGTCGCACTTCTTTGTTGCATATCGATCCGATCCACAAAAAATGGATTTGTTTCCTACATGCAGGGACATCAAATTGGTTGCAGTAGTCGTCGTGGAGTGCATTCGCTTGGTGTTTATAGATGAGAAAGATGTCATCTCGCTCTTTTCTAGAGATTTCACTTCTTTACGTAGGAAATGCATTAAACCTTCTACTTGTTTATCACTAACGTGTAAGAGTATTGATGTAAAATGTGCATCATCTGCTGGCGCTGTTGCATCATCTTCAGTGAGGTTGTCTCTTTTTTCGATGGAACGAAAATAGTCCACATTATGAAAAGACGAATTTGATTCTACAAGGTTTTGGGGGAGGTAACTGTAAAGCTACGGGTCAAATGATCCGAAAGGTAACGGTGGGGGAAGTGACTCTTAAAACGAATGTCGTTATCGTGGATGATGATGCTCAGGACACTTCAATTATAGTCGGCAGGACGTATTTCGACCAACCAGGCGTAGTAGTAACAAAGAAACAGTGTTCACTAGTGGTTACTAAAACAATCGAGGGTAATTTCTGATTTTCTGATTGGGTCCACTGATCATTTTTATTCCCCGTGCAATGTCGCTCAATGGAGTTCAACATGGAGTTCTACTGGAAGGCAGCGAATAAGTATAGATTTTAGCATGACGTGTTATTGGTGTGCTGGAATTTGCAAAGCGGTTAGAGTACGGCAACATGAAGTGACAGCATTGTACAGTGTGCGTAAACAAGGTGCATCTGTGCGAGTTTGCACGGGGCGAAGAGAAACGAGTTGCTGCATATGTTTGTCTATCAAACGCTCAGGATCATCCAGTTTCTCACGCAGAAGAGAGACGGCAGCATCATAACAGGCTCCCGATGCCGTAAATCCTCCAATTACCTTTTTTCCCTTGCCCGTTAAAACAGATTCAAGGTAGCAAAATTTGTCGTTGTTTTCGTGGACTGCCGTTTTGAATTGCTCCCAAAGGGGAAGCCATTCCTCAATATTCCCATTGAATCTTTTGAGGGGCAGTTTTGGAAACTTCGGCGCACATGCTTCTTCACGGTTGGAGATCCGGGTATTATCCAATCCTTCGGACGACAGTGCCTGCTTCCTACGTAGTTTCTGTAGACGTGAAGTTATGCGAGCAATATCCTGGTAATCAGCTATCTTCTCTGCCTCCCGTTCATATTCGTGTTCTCTGAATAGAGAACACGACTGGCACTTATTTCTCTATTCACAACAATAAGGCTTTTGTTAGCGACAGTTAAGTGCTGTCGTAGTGTCTGTAGCTCTTCCTCTATTAGGTCTAGGTTGTTTTCTGTAATTAGCTGCGATTCCTTAGACGCAAGAAATTCAGCCGCGCTTTTCGCAATTTTGGTGACCTGACCACGACAGGCTGCTCTCGCTGAAAGCTCCAATTGTGAAATTTTCTATAATTTTCCGTTTTAGTCTCTGCACATCTTGTTCCCTGGTTCCGGCACCATATAATAAAGAAATGTTTGGCTCACTTGAACCACTGAAAGAAACCACGGCTCTACTAAGGACAATATCGAAACAAGCGGACCGTTTTGAGCTACAAACTTCAATTAATTTTATTCAATTTAATGGCATGACTTCAGTAACAATGGCTTTGCTAAATACAAGTAAAAACGTACATACAGAGGCAATTAAAGAAACAGTGTGATGAGACATTATATGTATAAAGGTCCATCTGAAGTTTTATTTGGACGAACTGCCAGGCTACCCAGTGAACTCAAATTCGGATTTCCCATTGTAGACCCAACATGCGAAAAGGACTACGTAGCGGACCTTAGAGAAAGGATCTGTGACATACACCAAAGGACCAGAAGCAATATGAAGATTGCGAGTGACCGCATGAAGACCAGATACGATGCACGGGCAACAGCACCCGAGTTCAACGAGGGCGATCTGGTATGGCTCTATAACCCACATCGTAAAAAGGAAAGATCACCAAAACTACGGCAAGACTGGGAAGGTCCGTATCAAGTTGTAAAGCGAATTAATGATGTGGTGTTCGAATACAACGAGGAACAAGAGCGAAGATGAAAGTTGTCCACGTTGATCGCCTACATCGCTACTACGGAAGCAATAATGACGTACTTGTACGGTACGAACAAAACTAAGAGGGGGGCAATGTTTTGTGGCGACAAGAAATAAACCAACATGCAGGAGTCGCTGAATTCATTCAATCGATTCATTCTATGAACCCACCAGCTCGATTCACTAAACGAACATACCCAACTGTGAATCCAGACAGCAGACTGCCGTTCGAATTCGTAATCGAGCTTCGCCTCCATGGAATTCAATGGAAAAGTAACAATGGAAAGTTACCAGCGTCGAACCCCTAGGAAGCGTCAGCCTTCTATGGGGTTCTATGCTAAAAATATTTTCATTATATAACACGGAAAGGATAAGAAAAGTATTGCTTGTGTTGTAGAAACAGTGTACGACCACAAAAGGGTACACAGATTCTAGGAGATCATATTTACGGAACATTTTTTCAATACTTTCCACATATTTTATTAAAATAATTTTAGGGTCAATTAAAAGAACGGAATGATTACAATAACTTCTTTCCTTATCGGAACACTCTAGGTTGAGTAGTTTATTAGTGATTCGCACTTCTACAGAAACTATTGAATTTTTTCATATAAAAACGCGATTTGCTTGGCATCCCGCGGTCGAAAAATGTGAAAGACGTCAGACTTTGACAGCCGTGGTAAAAGGTCTATACCGCTTCCTGTGACTGTCAAAGAACATGATGAGGAAGAATACTATGTTAATAATAGGTTTTCATTTCGAGCCCAAGCTGAAAGCTTCCAGGATTCGAGATGTCATATTTCCCTTGATTTCTCCTCATTTTTGCCGCCAAAGAAAAGTTTACCTATTTAAATTTGTCAGTTTTGACAGAACAATAATAGACCTTTTACCAGGACTGTCAAAATCTAACGTCTTTCACATTTTTCGACAATAGTTTCTGTAAAAGAGCGAATTATTAATAAACTACTCAGCCTAGAGTGTGCCGATAAGGAAAGAAATTATAGCGCTTAATCCGTTCTTAATCCGTACCCAAAAATTGTTTTAATAAAATAAGTGGAAAGTATCGAAAAAGCGTTCCGAAGATGTGATCTCCTTGAATCCGTGTACCCTTTTGTGGTCATATGCACTGTTTTTACAACACAAACAAAACTTTTTTAGTCCTTTCCGTGTTTTAAAATTAAAATATTTTTAGCCTTACCTGGGAAGGCTGATCAAGTCTACAACTTTCTCGTTCATCGAAACACTGGGTTGCATTTTTTAAATAGTTATTAACGTTTATGTGTAACTTTTGTTCGTTTTCGATACAAAAAGGAGTTTTGTTTGGCATCCCAAACTCGAAAATACCGGTAGACGTCAAACTGTCAAAAGCTCTATCACTTCAAATATTTTTTGACTCCAAACGAAACGCACATAAAATTATAACCTTTCGGTTGGTCGTCTGGGAGCATTCTAGATTTTCCTGAAACTGTTTCCTTGTCGCTCGTTTGACAGTTACTCTCCTGAAAAAAAAAAAATTTCCTTCTGACCCAGAGCCCAAAATCAAAACAAGAAGAACGCAAACAATCATTCAACGCATGTGTCAGTTTGGATAAATGGCATTTGTCAGCTCCGTAAAGTAAGAGCCCCGTGAAGTTGGCACCCGGATCAAAAATATATCAAAATTATTGTTGGCGTCAATTTGTGCTTCAAATTGTTGAACTGCGCTTCTGTGAACGCGCAGTTCATAATTTAAAACAATTGAATTTGTGCGTGTTTCGGTTCACCAATAAATCGAGTTTTAGATAGGTAATCAAATTTTTTCGCACTCGTTTTTAAGAATAAAAACATCGTTCAATCACGTGGCACTTGTTATTTATCAATTTGTGCCTCTGAAATAATGTTTTACTTACCGAAAAATCGTTGAAACCTAAAATTAAAACCGGATGCAATGAAAATTACAACCAATATTGTCAAAACAAAAAGAAATAGCATTGTCTGCTGATTGTGCTTTATTTGCGCTTTCATAATCTTTCCCAAACATGTTTGTGCATCATCAAACATCTTGTTGTTTACTTTTAAATCAACTTTTAAATAGAGTTTATTCCGACAGTGTCAGTTTACCAGGAGAGGGGAAATTTTTTCTTCTTTTTTTGAGCAAAAACCAATTAGTAGGGATGGCAATGGCAAACGTCAAAGTCATTCTTGTTTATATGTGATTCGCACGGCTTATCTACAACGTTTGCTTGTTTATTAAATTTGTGCAATTAAGAGAAAAGAAAATGTTTCAAAAATGTTTTTAAATATCCGTGGAATAAGAGCAATAAAAAATTTATTATATATTCGTAGTAATTTGGTCGAAATCGATCTAAAAAAAATGTTCTGTACTTCGAAACATTATGGCGGCAAACTCTTAAGCAGAGGTGGCTTGCCCATAGGAGCACATGAGCACGTGAACCTCCAAATTTGAGCTAAAATTTCCCTTGTTTAGCTAAATTATATTCTATACTCAACATTTCAACCGTTACCACAAATTTAAAAAGTAGCGTACAAAACGAAGTGTCTTAATACACAAAATTATATTGCAGAAACATTGCTGCATATTTTTGCATACAAATTGTGGTATCTCAACGGAAAATAGAAAGAGAAACAAGAGTTTGGACACACATCCCTAACAATTTTTTCTTCAAATTGTTGCAAAGCCAATCGCACGTGCGATGGACCTTCTTATAGCATCCATGAAAGTTGAGCAAGCATGGGTACGCAAAAATGTTTCAAAACAGTTTTTACACTAACAGCAACGAGGAAAAGTTCGCTCCGGCTAGCAACCAACTGAGCACACAAAAAGTGTGCTCCGTTCGTATGTATTGCTTGTATATTTGTTGCAAAAGTGTCGCATGCCTTGTAGATGGAATTTGATTTCAACTTGTGAACGACTAGATTTGTGTATTTAATGTTGATAGGATACTGTTATGTTGCGACAAGAAATAAAACAACACGCAGGAGTCGCTGAATGCACCCATCGATTCACTCTACAAACGCACCCGCTCGATTCACTAAACGAACATACCCAACTGTCATTCCAGTCGTCTGACAGCAGCTGTCATATTCGACGTTCGAATTTCGATTTCCCCTCCTTGGAATTCAGCGGAATAGTACCAATGGAAAATTACCAAAGGGGAAGTATGGAACGTACTAGAAGGTGCTTAATTTTGTATAAATACACGGGTGGCAGGTTCGTACGGGACAGTTATATTTTAAACGTTTACTTGTGAAAATCGGTTATAAAGTGAAAATGGATTGAATTGAAATAAAGTGTTGAGTTCTAAGTAGTAAAGTTGAATAACAGTGTGATTTGAATTTAAATAAGTTTTGTTTGATAAATAAAGTGTTTCATTGTGAAATTATAAAAGTGAAATTGAGTTTTATTGGAACCCCAGGCCGAAAATATTACATTGGTGTCAGAAGTGGGATAAAACTCATAATTGTGCGGGTAAATTCTACAGTGAAATTTTCCGGAACAGTGTTAGTGTGTCAAACAGTTTTAAGTCAAACAGTTTCTAGAAAAAAGCGCGTTAATAGCGTCGTTGACTAAACCGATTTATTTTTGCAGTGGAATTTGCCAGAGATATCGTGTGTGTTAACAGTGTCGGTGACTCATACAAATTTGAGGGTGAAATATTCCGGATATATTGAAACTGATTGTGTAATAAAGCTATAATTAACTAAGTTATAAAAACGGTGTCAGTGATTATTTTATTCGCGAGTGAATTTTCTGGAACAGATAAAAAACATAAACTTATTGTGTTGTAAAAATTGTGTGAAGACAATTCAAAATGGGTCGAAAAATTGAACAATTGACAACAGCTGAGTTAAAAGCAGAATTGGGCAAAAGAAACCTCCAGACTTCGGGGCTCAAAAGGGTATTGTGCTCCGACTCCAGGACGCTATTACCGAGGAAGGTGGAGACCCAGACACGATGCTGTTTGAAGTTCAAGAAGAACAGCAACAAAGCACAGTAAGTACTGCCGGTGAAAAGCCTGCTTTCATGAAGTTGCTGTTGGAGAAATTCGAGAAGCTGGAAAGCGGCCAGAAAGAACAAAAGAATACTCTCGAAGAACAAAAGAATGCTCTCAAAGAAAAGTTCGACAAGCTAGATACTAAGTTCGATGAGCAGAAAAAAATTCTAGAAAGCAAACTCGATTCCAAGAATTCACTTTTTGAGGAAAAGTTCCAAGCGTGGAGGAACAGTTCACTGAAGTCAAATCGGAAGTAGAACAGCTGGCTAAGGAACTGGAGTTGGTTAAGAAACAGAAAGTGCGAGAATGTTTGCCCGACAGTCCACGGCGTAAAGGAATGCAGCCTCCTGTTTTAGATGGTCAAACGTCATGGCCGATTTATAAGAGGCAATTTGAAGCTGCCACAATGACGAACAATTAGGACAACGAAGAGAAGTCGATTGCTTTCACGCTTGCTCTCAGAGGAACAGCTGCCAAATTGCTGCAAACTATTCCTGAAGAAAAACAGAAGGATTATGATGCCATGGTGAAGGCCATCGAGATGAGGTTTGGCGGCGACCACATGCAGCAAGTTTACCGGGTCCAGTTGCGCCGAAGAGTTCAGACAAGGGGTGAGACGCTTCAACAGTTGCAAGCCGTTATCGAGCGATAAGCGAATTTTTCCTATCCCAACACCAGCAGGGAGATAATAAACGAGTTGGCAACCGATGCGTTTACTAATGCCATTGCGGATGGAAAGCTACAAATGGCTGTAAGAATGGCAGGTAAGAAGACTCTCGCTGAAGCACTAGCATTTGCCTTACAATGGAAGCAGCCGACCAAGCTTCGCAAGGTTGGCATCGCATAAGGGAAATGGCTGCTCTAGAGTGCTCATGTCAACGGATCGACATCGAAAGGCAAAACACGAATACCACTCGGGGACAAATGAGATGCTGGAATTGTAACAAAGTCTCGCAAGCAAAACGCTGCAAAAAGAGTTTGAAAGTAGAGGCAATCATAGCCAACAGAAAATGCGTGGCCACTATTGACACAGGTGCCACGGCCTCCATCATCCGAAAAGACCTTGCTCAGACGTCCTGGCTACATAACACCAGCTGCTTCAGTCTGAAGACAGCTACAGGAGAAGCGGCCAAAATATACGGGGAGGTGCAGCTGTAGACACAACTAGAGGGATTGACCTCCTCACAGGCATTCTTGGTAGCCGACATATGCGACAAATGCATCATTGGAGTGGACTTTATGAAGGCACACGAGGTTATTCTTGACCTTCGAATGCTTTGCTAAGGTATCGAACCGTCGAGATCCCTATCGTATACGGAAACGACAATGCTGTGAATCTTCGAGCAATACTGGGAGGCGATGAAGTTCTGCGGCCCTCTTCAGAGACAGTTCTTTGGACACGTTTGTAGGGTGATCCTGGGAGCCACTGATTCTATCTCATCGAGCCAGATAACAAAAGTGAATTTAAAGGTTACGTCGCACCGTTAAGCTCAGACAAGGACAGGTGATCAGAAGATGTGTGCCCGTTGCAGCCATTTCGACAACAGCTGAGAGTCAGCCTGCAAGTCCTGCCTCTTTATCAAAATTGGCCGAGGTATGTAAGACTATACTCGGAGGCTGTGAGCTAAATCAGGGGCAGCAAACCATAGCGGAAAATCTCATTTTCGAGTTTGCTGATATATTTGCCTCAAAGGATGGAGACTATGGTCGAACGCACTTAATACAACAATGCATAGACACCGGAGATGCTAGACCAATCCGCAAACCTGAGAGACGACTTCCGTTGGCTAAACAGGATGAGGCCACCGAGAAATCAAATCGATCAAACCTTCTTTTTCCATCGACCATGGAAAAAGAAGGTTTGATCGAAAGCTCGAAAAGTCCGTGGGCGTCGCCTGTTGTACTGGTGAAAAAGAAGAACGGCAGCACTCAATTCTCCGTGGATAACCGGAGGCTAAACGATGTCACAAAGAAGGACAGCTACCCTTTACCTAGAATAGATGACACATTGGACACACTCTCTGGAGCAAAATGGTTTTTCACTCTCGACCTGAAAAGACCGCTTTCACAACTGGCAATGGGCTTTGGCAGTTTACAGTAATGCCATTTGGTCTGTGTAACGCTCCGGCCACCTTTGAGCGTCTTATGGAACGTGTCTTACATGGTCTGACGTGGAAAACCTGCCTGGTATATTTGGATGACGTCATCGTTTTGGGAAAGACGTTTGTAGAACATCGCGACAACTTGAGGGAGGCACACTTTTCGAGCAGCACACTTTTAGCTCAATCCAAAGAAGTGTGCGCTCTTCAGAGCAGAAGTAAAGTATCTGGGGCATGTGATATCGACGGATGGCGTGAAGACGGATCCAGAGAAAATCGAAGCTGTGAGAAGTTGGCCAGTTCCCAAAGGCAAACACCAGCTAAGGAGCTTTCTCGGTCTTGCTACGTACTACAGGAGGTTTGTCAAGGATTTCGCCGGCATCGCAAAGTGTCTGCATCAGCTCCCTGAGAAAGGAAGACAATTAAAATGGTCAGGTGAGTGCGAAAGAAGCTTTCAACATCTGAAGCAGCGACTTTGCGAATCACCGATACTAGATTACCCCACTCCTGGCAAGACATTTATTGTGGACGCAGACGCTAGCAATGTGGGTGTTGGTGCAGTATTGTCGCAATTGCACGATGGGCATGAGAAAGTGGTTGCATACTTCAGCAAAGTTTAAGCCCCACCAGAGAGAAATTACTGCGTTACCAGGCGAGAACTCCTTGCTCAAATATTGCCAACATTTCCAGAAGTACCTGAGTGGCCAAAAGTTCATCTTGCGTACAGACCGCGCCGCTCTCAAATGGTTACTTCAGTTCAAAAATCCTGAGGGACAAGTCGCATAATGGATCGAGCGATTGCAGGCTTTTGACTTCGAGATACAACATCGCAAAGGAAGACTGCACTGCAACGCGGACGCGTTATCCCGGAGACCATGTGAGCCCAATTTTAAGCATTGTGTGCGACAAGAGGAAAAGGACGACGGTGTTTCTGTCCAGAGAATAAGAGCCGAACTTGCTGAAGGCTGGAGTACTGAGGAACTTTGCAATGCACAACAAGAAGACCCTGACATTGAGCCAATCCTTGTATGGAAGGAATCTATGGAAAAACCGAGCGCAAGGGATATATCCGACAGAAGTCCCACGTTCAAGGCATATTGGGCGTAGTGGGACTCTTTCCATATACAAGATGGCGTTCTGCGAAGAAAATGGGAAATGCCGGATGGAAAATCCTTTAAAATGCAGCTTGTGGCTTCAAGGTCCAAGGTGCAGGAAATATTGCGGGAAATGCACGATGGAGTATCTGGTGGGCAACAAAACCCTGGAAAAGGTACGGGAACGTTTTTATTGGCTGAGTGCAAGAAGCGACGTTGAGAGCTGGTGTCGTAAGTGTATTACTTGTGCTGCTAGTAAGGGACCCAAAGTCAAAACCAGGGGTAAAATGCACCAGTACAATGTGGGTGCTCCCTTTGAAAGGATCGCTGTAAACATCGCAGGACCGTTTCCGGAAACTGAAAGCGGTAATCGTTACATCCTGGTTATTGCCGATTACTTCAGCAAGTGGCCCGAGGCATTTGCGATCCCAAATCATGAAGCGAAAACCGTTGTCGACCAGATAGTGAACCACTGGGTGTGCAAGTTCGGAGTGCCAATGGAATTTAATTCCGACCAAGGAAGAAACTTCGAGTCGAAGATATTTATATATATATATATATTTATATATATTATTATATATATATAAATATATATATATATATATATATATATATATAAATATATATATATATAAATATATATATATAAAAGATATTTATATATATATATATCGTAAAAAGGGAAGATCGCCAAAGCTTCAGAAGGACTGGGAAGGTTCCTACCAAGTTGTTACGCGAATCAATGATGTCGTAATCCGAATCCAATGAGGACCAAGAGCGAAGATGAAAGTTGTCCATGTTGATCGCCTACATCGCTACCACGGAAGCAATGATGACGTACTTGTTCGGGACGAACAAAACTAAGAGGGGGGCAATGTTATGTGGCGACAAGAAATAAAACAACACGCAGGGGTCGCTGAATGCACCCATCGATTCACTCTACAAACGCGCCCGCTCGATTCACTAAACGAACATACCCAAGTGTCATTCCAGTCATCTGACAGCAGCTGTCATATTCGAAGTTCGAATTTCGATTTCCCCTCCTTGGAATTCAGCGGAGGAGTACCAATGGAAAATTACCAAAGGGGAAGTATGGAACGTACTAGAAGGTGCTTAATTTTGTATAAATACACGGGTGGCAGGCTCGTACGGGACAATTATATTTTAAACGTTGACTTGTGAAAATCGGTTATAAAGTGAAAAGTGATTGAATTGAAATAAAGTGTTGAATTCTAAGTAGTAAAGTTGAATAACAGTGTGACTTGAATTTAAATAAGTTTTGTTTGATAAATAAAGTGTTTCATTGTGAAATCATAAAAGCAAAATTGAGTTTTATTCGACGAACCCCAGGCGAAAATATTACAACACATACATTTATTCGTTGCCGAAAAGTACTTTTTTAATAAGGGTTTCTTTTAAGCATATTGCTTCTGCGAGATATAAAGATTACAAAATCACAAACTATACGCCCCTCTCTTGATTACCTCATATATAAGCAAAATCCAACATTTTATAATAATTAAGTTTATGAAACTTACAGTGAAAAATAATGCAAAAAAATTTTCTTCGCTGGTGTTGGAAAAAAATGAAATCAAGCAAAGTGATTGGCCAACTTAAGATAAGACAGGTTCAAAAATCAAATACCTGCAGGGATCTCCTATTCTAAAAATTAATAAAAATAGGAATTTCGGAGCATGGAAATGTGGGAAACTAGAGTAGGTACTTAAGGAGCTTAAAATTCGGGGAACAGCTTATGTATTGAAAAACTTGAATGTAAGAAACATATTGAACAACAATTACGTTACAATTGCGTAGGTACTGAACAGAAAAAATGTGAAGTTACCCAACAAAAAATTAAACAGTACAACAGTAGAAACTAGAGTAGGTACTTAAGGAGCTTAAAATTCGGGGAACAGCTTATGTATTGAAAAACTTGAATGTAAGAAACATATTGAACAACAATAACGTTACAATTGCGTAGGTAACAAAAAATTAAACAGTACATAAAGATTTACCTATTTGAATTAAAAATAGAGCAAAAGAATAGATTTTGCCTAGTTACTCGACCTAAAAATTAGTAAAACTGTTTCGTATCTTGTTTTTTATTAATACTTGCAGTTACATAGCTATCCTTTTTAAAACCGATCTCACTAAGAGATTTGTTGTTGAAATAGACTTGTCAATAAAGGCAAGTTCTATTCTGGGAAAAATTGTGTGAACCCCTGAAATAAGACCTGACGAGCCGCCGCTGCTTTTAAGACAATCAAAATCCATTAGCTCGTTTGTGTTTTAAGGAATATAAGTGTTTTATGTGTTGTGAAATAATATACATTAATTTCATAAATTTTTTCTGTGATTTAAACGGTTTTGTATTGACTCCAGTCCGGTTCCTTAAGCTGCTGAAGGACTAAACACCCCGCTTAATAAACAAGCAAAAATTGAAAAAAAAAATGCCGCGCGATTACCATATAAACATTATCGACTTTAACGTTTGCAATATAAACACTATTGAATTTGACGTTTGCCATCCCTACCAAAAGGTTTTAGCTCAAAAAATTAGATGGCACGCTAGTAAAAAGAGACGACAAACTTAAAAACACTATAGAGATATTTGAGTTTTGACGTCTGCGTATTTGACGTCTACCCCTCAAGAATTTTGCAGGGATTCTCTAGTTCTTGTGCTTGAAAAAAGTTAAGTTTTTTTAAATTGGAATTTATCTTAATAAGGTCTCAATATTCTATACCCGAAAAAAATATCACTTTCAGCAAAGACCAAACACTGGGAGAAAATTTCATTTATTTTTAATTAATGTGTGATATCTGATATTTGTTTGCATAGTTATGATGTGGAACAATAAGTTGCGATTCACAAAATTGCAATTTTCAAGTACTTAGAGCGGTATTCACGAAGCAATCTTAAACTATGAGCTTCGTAAGTCTATGCACGAACGGTTTTTAGCGTCAGTTTATGAGCGCTCATAAAACTTACGAGTAGTCACACCCACTATTAAGTTGAGAGCGGTACTATGTCCGAAAATTCGAAATTATATTAAAGGTTGTGCAGAATTGTTAATGCTGATGTTGATGGACCTGTCAAAAAACCATGTGACAGATCGGTCAGTTGATGTTTTTTTTGGTTTGGCTTTGATGCTTTTGCTTTCTTTCAAGTAGACTGAAATACGAGCAACATATTATTTGAATATTTGTTTTTCAATTCAAGAAAAAGTAAAAAAAATTTAGGGGGAGGAAAGGGTTGTAACTAAATTACATTATGTATGATGTGTTATGCCAAATTATTTAAAACGTGCAGCATCCGTATCGACAAATATGTCAGTAAGTGACATGTTCGGACCAATCAACCGATCAACGCAGCCCTTTAAATATACTATTAATTTGTAATTTTCATGTAAACAAATACACAAAACAATCGCCAAAAGGTATGAAGTGCAGCAGTGTTTGATAATTTTTCGTATTTGGAGCGAAAGAGGGTTAAGCAGCGCACAGTACCTAGTACCACGATTTTCGGTGGTGATAAAACTTAAGTTTAAAACTTATTATTAAGTTAAAAAACCGCAGCGAATCCAAACTCAAATTGCACTTTTACACCATAGAGCTATTACCATGACTGTCAAAACCTGACGTCTTTCACATTTTTCGACCGCGGGATGCCAAGCAAGTCGCGTTTTTATATGAAAAAATTCAATAGTTTCTGTAGAAGTACGAATTATTAATAAACTACTCAACCTAGAGTGTGCCGATAAAGATAGAAGTTATTGTGCTTATTCCGTTCTTTAAGTTGACTCAAAAATTATTTTAGTAAAATAAGTGAAAAGTATCAAAAAAGTGTTTCGAAGATGTGATCTCCTTGAATCCGTGTACCCTTTTGTTGGTCATTTGCATTGTTTTTACAACACAAACATTACTTTTCTAATCCTTTCCGTGTTTTATAACTAAAATATTTTTAGCCTTACCTAAAAAGGCTGGTCAAGACTACAACTTTCTCGTTCATCGAAACACAGGGTTTCATTTTTTAAATAGTTAATTGCGCTTATGTATAATTTTTGTTCGTTCCATATAAAAAGGAACATCGTGTGGCATCCCAAACTCGGAAATATCAGTAGACGTCAAACCGTTAAAACCTCTATTAGAAGTATTGACAGCTTGAACTATATATAGAGTTGTTTGAGTTTTGACGTCTAACCCTCAAAACTTTGCATGGATTGTTGTTAGTGTATTTTTATTTATTCACTCACGGTTTCGGCTCGGTTGTTTGTTTTATTAAATTTTGGTTTTGTGCTTAAAAAAATTAAATTTTTTTTAATGGGAATGTGTCTTGATAAGGTGTCAATAATGCATGCCCGAAAAAAATGTTAAACTCATTTGGATGTACTAAAAAAGTCCAACCTTAACAAAGACAAAACATTGAAAAATAATTTGATTTATTTTTAATTAAAGTGTCATATCTGGTGATTGTATGCATAACTATAATATGGAAAAATATTTTGCAATTCACAAAAGTGCAATATTCATGCAAATAATTACACAAAACAGTTGCCAAACGTATTATTCAGTGACCTGTCCACGACTTCCCTAGATATAAGGGACCAAAAGGTATGACGTGCAGTAGTGTTTAATAATTTGTCGTATGTAGACCGAAAGGGGGTTTCTGTGTTGATAAAACTTTAACTTAAAAGTTATTATTAAATTAAGAAACCGCAGTGAATCCATACTCAAATCGCACATTTATACCCCAAAACTATTGAAAGTTGAACGTCATTGATTTTGACAAGTGAGCAAACATCTCTATTTAAATCCGTCAGTTTTGTCGTACCCATACCCATTTAAGGCCTTTTCGTTTGGTCGGCCGGAAGCGTCCGGGAGACCTCTTGACACTCCTGAAACTGTTTTCTTGGACTCGTTTGACAGTTCCTCTTCTGGATGGAAGCGAATTTTGCTTCTGGGCTTGAATTCAGAATCAAAATCAGAAGCCCGCACACAATCATACATGTGTCAATGTAAAGTTGGATAAATGTCATTTGAACCATGTAGAATAGTTTTTGCTTCACAAATCCAACGCTAAACAATCTACAAAATCAAGAAAAACTTGTTTGGCTGTTCGAAGAGATACCCCTATCCGGCAGAAGAACGCCCGGATCCGGGATCGCCAACCGAAAAGGCCATAAGATTTTTTTGACTCCAAACGAAAGGCACTTAAGTCAAAATTTAAAAGTTCTTGTCTTGACTTTTTCGCAAAACATATAAGTCGGAACGGAATGAACGATTGACATCGCTAGGAAGCAGAAACTTTGTATTGTTTATCATCTATATATTACTATAAACGACGTAAGCGTAACTAAGATGTTTCCTCAATACTCCGAAAAGAAAATAAAACGCAAGCAGGCAAGGTGTCGGGAACTGGTTTGTAAAGATTCTGGAATAGCCTTTTCTCATGAGCCCACCCTGGTAAGTAAAATCAAGTAACTGGGCATTAAAATTAAAGTTCATTTTATGGATGCTAAATTATATTTATTGCAGTTCGTCGGGATTTGCAACGCTGGTCTTAGTACCGGTATAGCAGACGTGTCAATTCTTCAGGAAGCCATCAAATACGGCAACGTGTCGAATCTAACTATGGTTCCAAATAAGTCTTACTGCTTTCTCATCTTTGATACCGTTGAAGAAGCTGTACAAATTTTTCAAGGCATGAACGGTCGCTCAAAAATCGGACAAAATGGCTCGGTTATCTACATGTCATATTTTGAAAGTGTGCCAGAGGTTGAGCCAGTTATTCAAAATGAGTTGCCTCCTGGAGCCTTGCTGATTAAGGAATTCATAACGATGGATGAAGAAAGAAATTTTTTGAACTTGGTTAGCCATCCTTCTGACACATTGAAGAATAGACGTGTTAAACATTTTGGATACGAATTCCTGTACCGGTCAAATATTGTGGATCTCGAAAAGCCTCTGAAGGCTGGAATGCCAAAGTCTTGTGAGTTTTTATGGCAAAGGCTTAGAGAAATAGAACCAACTCTTGAATGGAATGAACCTGATCAATTGACAGTAAACTACTATACACCAGGGCATGGAATTCCTCCCCATGTTGATACACACAGTGCTTTTTGTGATCCTATTCTATCACTGTCTCTAGAAAGTGACATTTTGATGGATTTTCGAAAGAACGGCAAGCGTGTATCTGCTGTTTTGCCTCGGCGGTCTCTTTTAATCATGTCGGGCGAAAGTCGCTACGACTGGACTCATGGTATAACTCCCCGAATGATGGATGTAGTGAGAACGCCGTCCAACACATTAACTACTCAAACTCGCGGTCGACGTGTCTCATTTACTTTTCGTAAAGTAAACAGTGGGCCGTGTCGGTGTTCTTTTCCAGCACTGTGTGATAGCCAGTATATGAATGTTGAAAAATTAAGTTCAATAGCTGAAATCGCGAAAAAACTAGAAGATCGTAATGTTCACAGTGTGTACGATAATATAGCAACTCACTTCAGCGAAACTAGACACACACCGTGGCCAAATGTAGCTGAGTTTGTACGATCTTTTCCTGAAGGATCCATCATTGTAGATGTCGGCTGTGGAAATGGTAAATATATGGCTATTAACAGAGGCGCATTGCAGGTAAGAAAACAAATAAAAATAATAATTCAACTTACTGTTGTATGCATTACAGATTGGTTGTGATCGAAGTCAATGTTTATTGAATATTTGCCAAACTGTTAAAAAACAAAACGTATTAAAGTGTGACTGCCTGGCGATGCCTTTCCGATCATCGTTTGCCGATGGAGTCATTTGCATAGCTGTTATCCACCATCTCGCAAGTGAGGTGAACACACACACCATCTAGTTTAACCCAAGCATCTTATTTTTATCGCATTTCTTAGGATCGTCGTTTGAAGGCGATTAAGGAAATTGTAAGGATTTTGAATCACAATGGGACTGGGTTGATATATGTGTGGGCAAAAAATCAGAAGGCTGACTGCAAGACATCAAATTACCTCAAACAAAATAAAGCTGTTTCTAGGGGTAATATTTCCGAGACAGAACAAAGACGGATTGCACAAGCGGAGATCCCTCAATCTAAATTACTTACGCATCTTCCAATTCATGCAAACCGTACCGAATTTTTAGATCAAGATGTTCTAGTGCCTTGGAAATTAAAGGACTCTAGAAAAAAGTATGAGAGTTCCACTTTTTTGCGATACTATCACGTATTTGAAGAAAGCGAACTGGAAGCACTATGTAGAAAAATACCTTCTATTGAAATCGAAAAATGTTTTTATGATCAAGGAAACCACTGTATGGTTTTCAAGAAAAAATAAAAGTAGTTTGCTTAGGCGCCAAAAAACTGACCAATTGTCTATTTATATCGATGAAACATCGGTAAGTAAAAAGTTTTTTATCTCAATTTTTCTTCTAAGATGCGTCAAATATGCCAAAATGGCATGCATTCTAAATACTGTACGAACTCGATAATCGCAACTGATAGAAATCGGGGCTGTTGCATTAACTGAGGTCATAAATTATTGAATAACATTATTCAGTAATAATAATAATTACTTAGCATAATAATGTTCAGTAATTTATGCTAAGGTTGTTGAACCTAAGGAGGAAAAATTATATTGGGAGAAATATAATAACTAGGATCCGTTTTGGGGTCTTCCGGTAGCTCATTCAGAAGCAGAATAACTTTTACTGTAATAAGAGTTTCCTTAAGCCTAATAAATGCGTGTGTCAAATGAGATAATACTATTTGAAGATCAATGAGAAAAAAAAGAGACATAAACAAACAAAGCAACATACATTTTATGCTAAGTTTTTTATTCGCGTCATATATTTTCTTATAAGTTGCACTTACAAAGCTTACAATCACTGATCAGACATAATGAGATAGGCGACTTGCAATCCCCTTGCCAGAAACACCCATAAAAAAAAAGTAACGGGATCTCTCTCTTGACCCTGTCTGTGAATGCATGTGAAGTGAGCAATGGAAGTGTTCAGTGAATCCATTTAAAAATGGCGGAAGCTGAGATAATTTGCCATTTCAGTCATTCAAAAAATATAAACAAAGTAATCAGCCTCCATTCATTTTTGGTTTATTTTGTTTTACAAATAATTATTATCTACTTAGTAAAGGAAAAATCTGCCGCCAAAGCGAGTGCCCATTAGGAATAAATGTTTGCCATGCACATCGGGTCAACTGAAAATCGAATTTGTTTTGATTACACTACACAAATGCATAGGCATGATTGAAATCAAGTCAAATGATTTATTTGAAAATGTATTTTTATTTCATTATGGAAATTCAAATAACTTCGGAAGGTACAAATTTAAAAAAGGTCTTAAGCTTTACAAAAGAAAATTTTAAAGCAAGAGATTTTGTATATTACAAGCTCTTCCAATAGTTTGAAATTTTGACATATAATCCATTATATTTGATTTCTTTGACATCATCTGAAAATCTGTTTTTTTTTCGTTCTGTTTCTCATTTTCGAACCAATGAGATAAAATTTAACACGGATTTACGAAGCGTTAAATCTTATCTCATTGGTTCGAAGTGTATTCAAGCTTATCAACAGACGAGCTATCCGTTCTTCTGTATTTCTCTCAGATGGTCCTGGATCTTTATTTAAATATATCTTTTACACGAATTTAAAAGACTGTAAATTTTTTACCAGTATATTTAAGGCGTCACTGACAAAGTCACTAGAATTTTAGAGCAATACAGAGTGAAACAGATCTTACCACCAGAAAAGGTGATCTTTTAAGCAAGACTAACATTCACCCAAAGATCGGTTCCAATTCTAGACACCAGTTTTGTATATGCTGTGCCTTTTAGCTGTCATCGGCATTCATTGGACGAACCCGGCGAAGTATTTCATATCGTTTGAAAGAATGTACAAATGCTGTGAGCATTTTCAGTTAGTTAGGAGTTAATTAAAGACAAATTTATCTTACGCAGACTTTTCAAAATAGACTCAAACTTTTCTTATAAGTTTAATCACTTCTTAACAATAAAGCAAAATCAAACACAAAAAAATACATGAATTTTCAACAAAAATATAATAATAAAATATATTAAGTATTTTCTAGAATTTTTATTTCAAAACTATTTAAACATTTTTTCAATCAAACAAAGCCTACAAAGTTCACACAAGACTTAAGTTCCACGTAAGTCTTACCTAGGGCTCCACTGGTATTCCAAAAAACACTGAAGTTCTTCCCAATAGTAATGATAAATATCAATAGAGTTTACGGCAAACAATAATGCTAAATCATTGTGTAGCAGAGTATGTTAGAACTATAGCAACCGACAAAGAATCGACAAGGTAAATGTCTCTGTTGCAA
This sequence comes from Neoascia interrupta, assembly GCA_947623515.1. NCBI lineage: Eukaryota > Metazoa > Arthropoda > Insecta > Diptera > Syrphidae > Neoascia > Neoascia interrupta. Next base: position 134,934,199 of record OX392462.1, read on the forward strand.
ATAATTAAAGTAGTTTTTCTATTTTAAATCTTGAATGAGCGTAATTTGTGTATCACTCTAATATTTTATATTGCCTGCACAAACAAAGATTTTATCGTTTTTCGCAATCAATTTATTCATTTCTTTCTTTTCTATGAATGCGAACAATGCAGCATTAAAAAAATAATAAATAAACTCTTATTTGAAAGGAAAAATCAAACTTTCTTTTACGAGATTCGGAAAAGTCAACTTGTCTGCTCGGAAATCTGAATAAAAACTCCGAACGATTGCCACGAATCGATCCTCGATATGATGACCTGAAACGCACTCATTTTGGCCTTGGAGGCACAAATCTTGCTTCCAGCTTGGTTGACTGTATTAGTGAATTTTTTTTTTGCACCCCATAAAGTAGCATTGCAACCCACTAACACAATCATGATAGCTGGCAGCATTTTCCCTAGAGAGCCGAAAACGAGTTTGGGGGCTAAAAGAGGCACCCCAGCGAAGATGACTATCTCATTATACCTGATCAATGCTTACAATGCTAGTTTTTATACTGTTGCAAAAATCGAGGAGTTGTGTGTATCAAGGGTTGCGATTACCGAGCATTGATCAGGTAAAGTATCGAATGTATCGGGAATCGGGGTGCAAATGTCACCTTAACTCAGGAATGTTAAACAAAAGTAGAGCGAGCTCCCAGAAACGTATGACCGTAGAACCACAGTGATGTAGCTGTGGCGGTAGTAGTAGCGGTAGTAAGAGCTGTCAAAAGTTAAAACACATGTATTCAGTGTATTGCGCACACAATGTGTGTGTGGCGGTAGCGCGTAGCTGTGGCGGTAGTAAGAGTTGGCCAACTTTTAACTTTCGTAGCGCTACACGGTTGACAGCGCTACACGATGGATAGTTCAGTACAAGTTAAGTAAACACTGGAGGAAAACGACGTCGAAAAGTTTATTGAGATGGTTAATTTTAAGGAAATTTTATGGAATTTGTGTCATCCGTTGTACAAAAATATTAAATCTAGTTCAAATTAACTCAGAGTATCGGCCATTGTTTATAAACGAGGTTTTTGTTCGACATAGCCGCGCTACACCATTGTGTTCAATTTTTTTCCGTACTACGCCACATGGCTCCGCGGCTGTACTACGTACTACTGCTACATACCACCGCTACGGGCATTGTGGTCCCACGGTGAACCTCGGGCCGGCTCTCATGACACATAAGCGTTCCGCACTCACACAACTAAAACCGATGCTTCACTTTTCCCCCAAAACACCAATTCCTTATCTCTTTTTTCAATGCTATGGGCCGCTTTCCATAAGAACGTGTGTATTGAACTTAGTTGACAGTTGTGTACTTCAACGTGACAGATGCAACGGATTCATTGCGTGGCAGGCTTTACAGATAACTCTATCGGCTTCAAGATTGCATAAATGCGATCTGCACAAAGATTAGCACCAAAAATAATTATATGCCTTTTAGGAAAGGAAAAAGCTGTGTTCCAAGTGAGTGCCCACTTGGATTAAGTTTTTTGCGAAAATCGAATTTGTTTTGATTGCACAAATGTCAAAAGACAGCTGATTCTCATTTGGTGAGTTCAGTCCATAGGTAGAGTTCAGCCAAATTGAAGTGGAAATCAAAGGTGAAAATCTTTTCTATGCGGAGTGTTGTAATAATACACGTCTTTCTAAATGGGCTTGATAAAAGGAACTGTGTATTCCATATACGATAAAGTTACAATATCACATCATAATACCGTTTTTACACTGAAGCCAGATTTTGAGCAATTCGATTTCAAAATCGCATTGATCCTTTCACACCGAGAAAATAATCTAGATTTTGTTGACTTTTCGATCAATTGAACACCAACTGTCCAATTTTTCACAGTTGTCAAAAGTTAAACAGCTTCAAATAAGTAAAAAACAAGTTTGGATAACTAAAGAAGCACTATTCTCCAGTGCATGAAAATCTCCGCACAATAAAATAGTATAAAAAAACAAAAATATTTTTCCTTCTTGCTTTATAAACAAATTTCATCGGCTTTCATGTCTTTTTTTGATTGAATTAAAAAAATGTGTTTTCTTTTATTTTCCTATGATTCCGACAAAATCGAATACAATCTATTACATTTGTATTCGATTTTGTGGGAATCTAGATTCTGAATTCTACAAATGTATGGGAAATCTAATAGATTTTAATTAGATTTGGGACTTTTTTCTCTGAATCTAGATTCTGGCTCGGGGTGAAAACCGTATAAGAAACGGTTCATTATTTACATAGGGGTGTGTATTACATAAGCAGTTAAGCTAGCATTAAAAAAGAATTACAGTGGAATGGAATAATTGAAATTAATCGTACAGGGTGACTCAAAAATTTTATAAAACAAAATAAACAATTTATTTTAACATCCCGACTTTTATTAATGTTTTAAAAGGAAATAAAAAAAAAATAAAACGGTACTTAAACATTTTTGTGAACTCAAAGTTAATTTAAATCTTTTAAAGGTATGACTACCTTCATAGAACGAAAACGTTAAAATTTGTCCTTGGGTAAGGCTTTTGTTAAAATATCGCTAACTTGGTTTTGTTTGGGCACACACTCCAGCTCAAAAAGATTATCTTCGAACTTTTCACGAATAAAGTGGAAACGGACATCAATGTGTTTGGTCCTCTTGAGGAACTCTGGACTCTTGATCAATCTGATGGCCCCTTGATTGTCAACATATAAGACTGGTTTCATCTTTTGATTCAGCAAATCGTTAAGAAGTTGTAGGATCCACACTAGCTCTTTTACCGCTTGACATGCAGCAACAAACTCAGCCTCAGTAGTCGATAGTGCCACGCATTTTTGACACTGCGAGGCCCAAGTGATACAACTTGATCCCAACAAGGACACATATCCACTGGTAGGACGTCTTGTCACTACGTCACCAGCATAATCTTCATCACTAAAAAAAGAGAGTGTAAATTTTGTGCTTTTGAAAAATATACCGTGATCAGCTGTCCCCTACAGGTAGCGGATTATCCTCTTGGCCATGGTGACATGTTCTTGACTAGGTTTATCCAGATAACGACTCACACAGCCAACCGCAAATGCTTTATCCGGACGCGCTGCCACCATGAGATACATTACGCTGCCCACCACTTGTCGAAAAGGAAAACGTACTGCTTCAGATGACTCCTTCGAACAGCTCACACTTGCCAAAGTTTCTGCAGGTGTTGACACAGGTACAGCATCCGACATATTAAATTTTGACACAAACCGCTTCACATAATGTGATTGATTTATGTGAATCGAACCATCTTGAAATCTTCGTATCTCCAGTCCCAGGAAATGTTTTGCCGGAAAAAACTTTATTTCAAAATTAAGTTTTAGATACTCACAGAATTCCGAAATTTTGAAACTGTCCGTTGATGCAACCAGGCCGCCGTGTATATAAATTGCCAAAATCACTTTTTTACCATCTCCATCACTTATGAAAACGCATGGATCCGCAGCGCATGGTCGAAAACCAAACGTGCTCAGAAGTTTTGTAAAGGTTTTGTTCCAGCACCTAGCGCTTGTTTGAGGCATTTAAACTCTTCAGAAGCTTGCATACTCGAGTGCTTCCATCGTTATACCCTCTTGGCTGCCGAACAAAAATCTCTTCTTGAATCTCAACATTCAAAAATGCCGTTTTTACATTAAACTGTTTAATTTGAAAATTTTCTTACGCGGCTAAGCCCAAAATTGTCCGTATCGAAGTGAATTTGGCTACCGGGCTAAAAGTTTCAAAGTAATCTACCCCGCATTTCTGTCTAAAACCTCGAGCTACCAACCTGGCTTTATACCTTTCCCCTTCGTTTTCATTCGAACTCTTGATTTGGAATACCCACTTAGTGTCGACCAGCTTGCGATTGTCAGGCAATTCCATCAATGTCCAGCGACTCAATTTCTTCATCCATAGCTCTTTCTTATTTGTCTGCGTCCTCACACTGAATGGCATCTACGAAGCTATCTGACGTATAAGACTCCGCTAAGAATGCAAGACTTTCCTGGATGCAATAGTTGATTTTACTTTGACCGTTCCTACTTTTGCTTTTCCAACGGTCCTTGATTGGGGTCGTAGGTTGTGTTTCCACAACATCCGTCTTGTCTCCTACAGCTTTTTCAAAAACGTCATTAGCACCATCCTCAGGCGAATTCATGTTTTTTTTTTGTTTCAGCCTCATCAGCAGCAATCTTGGAATTCTCGGACTCATCCTTTTTATCCTCGACATCAGCAACAACATCACAAATTTTTGGCTTCTTCATTTCTGCATCGACTTCAGCAACAACATCAAAAATCTTGGACTTGTCCATTTCAGCATCGACATCAGCCAACCACTCGTTATGTCCACTTACCATGACCTTCATAACATGGGAGCAAATATCACGACAGACTTCAACCTTATTATTCTGAGGAAAAAATACCCCATATCCTTTAATATTGTCACCGCAGCCTACAAAAATACCCTTCTTGGACTTCGGATCCCATTTTCTTCTCTTCTGTTAGGGTATATGAACGAAGGCATCAGTCCCAAAAACTTGAAAATGCATAATGTCAGCAGGATTCTTCTTATACCACAGCTCATACGGCGATTTTCCCTTTATTGTACTAGTACCAGTCGGTTGAGGATGAAAACTGCAGTATTCACTGCTTCGGCCCAAAGTTTGATGCTCAAATTCCTTCCATAAATCATTGTCCGAGCTGCCTCTACAACCGTGCGCATTTCACGCTATGCACGTCCATTTTGTTGTGGTTCTCACAATGCTCCAATAAAATATTTTGAACTTCTTGATTTGTGTACTCTAATCCGTTGTCCGATCGAAGAATCTTCACCCTTGTACCGGTCTCAGCTTCAAAAAATTTTAGGTATCTCGCAATTATTAGGTGTAGTTCCGTTTTCTCCTTTAGATCCGCAAACTGAAGTGGAGTGCATTGGCCCGCACAAATCAGAATGCACAAGCTCCCCTACGCAACTCGCTTTACTTTCACTGGGATGAAAAACTGCACGATGTTGCTTGCCATGGAAGCAAGCCTCACAAAAGATGTCCTCTTCATCTTCAAACGTAATATTTCGGGCCTTCAATACACTCTTCACCTGGACAATATGTTGTGCCCGAGTTTCTCATGCCATTTGCGTAATGTCTCTTTCTTGTGTTCAGCCAAATTTACACATGCACCAACATCCGTCGAATTGCTTGTGACTTTCAAAAGAAGTTTAAACAGTTTAAGATTCACGTACTCCCACTACCAAAGTCGATATCCCTTTAAAAAGTTCACATTTTCGATTATCCGAAGATAATTTAAGGCCTCTGTCCATCGCACAATTAAGGGAAAAAAGATTTATCCGAATATCCTTCCAGCTTACATTGTTAAAAGATAATACATTAATATCACTCTCGCCGTAAGCATTTATGGTGTTTCCATTGTCTTACTTGACGATTATTGGTTCATCAAACTCCTTGTAGTTAATGAACCACTATCTCTTGCTAGTCATGTGCAACTCGCCCCCGAATCCAGGTACCAATCATGAGTTCTAGTATCGCCTTCTGTTAACAGAGCCTCACAAACAAACGCATTACCGCTCTTCTCATTCGATCGCGAAGAATGCGATTGCTTCTCCTTCTTCTTTGGACATTCATTTTTCCAATGACCTGTACCCTTACAAAAGAAGCACCTTCCCGGCCTCGAAGACTGCCCATTTTTGTTAAAAAACTTTTTCGATGTAAATTGCTTGCTAGCAATAAAGGCACTACTTCCTCCAGGTTCAGCAAAATTGCTTTGAGAATTAATTCGCGCCTCTTCCAGAACTAACATTCCAGTGAGATGCTCCAATGTCTGCTTGTTCACTGCCGTCGACTCCCAAGCACTATGAAAATGGCTAAACGCGGCTGGTGAAGTCATTAAGATCTTAGTTATGACCATTGAGTCAGAAACCTCTTCTTCCACATCAGCTAGCTGCTGCACAATAGTCTGCAGCTTCGAAATATGCAAAGCTATATTGTCGTGCGGGTCTTTACTGAAACTGTAAAATTGCTGCTGGAGCATGTGGACACTAGCCTTTGATTTGACCTCGTAGACACTTTGGAGTTTATCCCACATTTCCTTCGAACATTTGAAGTTTATTATGTGCAAAAGTGGTTGTGGCCCTATTAACGTGACGATTACCTTTTGCGCCTCACTATCAAAACGACTCCACAGCAACAACTTTTCAGCATCCGTCGGCTTAACCTTACTTCCGTCGACTTAACAAATCCGATGCACTTAAAATTATTTTTATCTGGAACTTCCAGATGTTCCCATTGATTAGTTTTTCAACTTCCAAGTCCATATTATTATCCTCTGGCATGATGAGCAATTCATTACACCAATTGAGAATCTTACAAAAAAGCTTTGGGATGTTACCAGTTATAATATGTAATTAAATTACCAAAAGAATTCCAATCTCTCACAGCAAATGTATCCATATACCAATCGTCGGCAAACTAACTCTGCTTCTCGGTATTTAATGAATTACCCGTTCCTTTAACATATTTGTCGTACTCGATTTTTACTTTAAAAAAAAAACGTGTTAAAAAAACGCACAACTGGGCCCATAACCTGTTGTAATAATACACGTCTTTCTAGATGGACTTGATAAAAGAAACCACTGATCAGATATAATGAGATAGGCGACCCTTGCCTGAAACACCCACAAAAAAAAAGTAACGGGATCTCTCTCTTGACCCTGTCTGTGAATGCATGTGAAGTGCGCAATGGAAGTGTTCAGTGAATCCATTTAAAAATGGCGGAAGCTGAGATAATTTGCCGTCTCAGTCATTCAAAAAATATAAACAAAGTAATCAGCCTCCATTCTTTTTTGGTTTATTTTGTTTTACAAATAATTATTATCTTCTTAGTAAAGGAAAAATCTGCCGCTCAAGCGAGTGCCCATTAGGAATAAATTTTTGCCATGCACAACGGGTCAACTAAAAATCGAATTTGTTTTGATTACACTACACAAATTTCAAAAGACATCTGATTCTGGTTGCTGAGTTCAGTCCAAAGGTAGAGTTCAGCCCACTTGAGGTGGAAATAGGAGGTGGAAATCTTTGCTATAGGGAGTTTATTTTCCTTTTTGCTTATTTTTTCTTTAAAATAAACAATCAAGCTATTTGATTGTGTGCACAAATTTTATTAATTAATGCGTTTTCTTTTAAAAAAAATTACGTGGGACTTTCTGGTCTAAACTTTTTATAAAAATTAGTTGCAAAAAGAATTTGATAAATTTTCCAGTAGTACGAAACACATTTTGAAAACGGTTTTTTTTTAAATGAATAGGCAAATTTAAACAATACTCTGTTAACTTTGAGATCAATGTTTAGAATAAGGAGTTTTTTCCCTCAATTTTTTATTTGTTTTCGCATGATTTCATGAATAGTTTCAATAGTTCGTTTTTATTATTACAAGTTCATTTATCCAATTATAAATAGTAATCCAAATGAATAAATTGACGTCTCAAGTCGACAAGAAATAAAAGGAACAAACGTAGGGTCTAGACACGGATAACGTTTTTATTCACATGAAACAAATTACAGATCCCATTACCAAAAAAGAAATTTTTCGCGATTGCACACAAAATTGAGAAAAAATGTATTTCAGCTTGATTTTTAATTAAAATTTCAATCACACATGAACAATTTTCATTTGAATAACAGGAATTGTTTGTTAATAAATTGTTATTCAAATAAAATTTTTTTTAGCTATTTGCAAATTATTGCAAATAAAATTGGTGGCATGATTGAAATCAAGTCAAATGATTTATTTGAAAATGTATTTTTATTTCATTATGGAAATTCAAATAACTTCGGAAGGTACAAATTTAAAAAAGGTGTTAAACTTTACAAAAGAAAATTTTAAAGCAAGAGATTTTGTATATTACAAGCTCTTCCAATAGTTTGAAAATTTGACATATAATCCATTATATTTGATTTCTTTGACATCATCTGAAAATCTGTTTTTTTTTTCGTTCTGTTTCTCATTTTCGAACCAATGAGATAAAATTTAACACGGATTTACGAAGCGTTAAATTTTATCTCATTGGTTCGAAGTGTATTCAAGCTTATCAACAGACGAGCTATCCGTTCTTCTGTATTTCTCTCAGATGGTCCTGGATCTTTATTTAAATATATCTTTTACACGAATTTAAAAGACTGTACATTTTTTACCAGTATATTTAAGGCGTCACTGACAAAGTCACTAGAATTTTAGAGCAATACAGAGTGAAACAGATCTTACCACCAGAAAAGGTGATCTTTTAAGCAAGACTAACATTCACCCAAAGATCGGTTCCAATTCTAGACACCAGTTTTGTATATGTTGTGCCTTTTAGCTGTCATCGGCATTCATTGGACAAACCCGGCGAAGTATTTCATATCGTTTGAAAGAATGTACAAATGCTGTGAGCATTTTCAGTTAGTTAGGAGTTAATTAAAGACAAATTTATCTTACGCAGACTTTTCAAAATAGACTCAAACTTTTCTTATAAAATTAATCACTTCTTAACAATAAAGCAAAATCAAACACAAAAAAAAATACATGAATTTTCAACAAAAATATAATAATAAAATATATTAAGTATTTTCTAGAATTTTTATTTCAAAACTATTTAAACATTTTTTCAATCAAACAAAGCCTACAAAGTTCACACAAGACTTAAGTTCCACGTAAGTCTTACCTAGGGCTCCACTGGTATTCCAAAAAACACTGAAGTTCTTCCCAATAGTAATGATAAATATCAATAGAGTTTACGGCAAACAATAATGCTAAATCATTGTGTAGCAGAGTATGTTAGAACTATAGCAACCGACAAAGAATCGACAAGGTAAATGTCTCTGTTGCAAATAATTAAAGTAGTTTTTCTATTTTAAATCTTGAATGAGCGTAATTTGTGTATCACTCTAATATTTTATATTGCCTGCACAAACAAAGATTTCATCGTTTTTCGCAATCAATTTATTCATTTCTTTCTTTTCTATGAATGCGAACAATGCAGCATTAAAAAAATAATAAATAAACTCTTATTTGAAAGGAAAAATCAAACTTTCTTTCATGAGATTCGGAAAAGTCAACTTGTCTGCTCGGAAATCTGAATAAAAACTCCGAACGATTGCCACGAATCGATCCTCGATATGATGACCTGAAACGCACTCATTTTGGCCTTGGAGGCACAAATCTTGCTTCCAGCTTGGTTGACTGTATTAGTGAATTTTTTTTTTGCACCCCATAAAGTAGCATTGCAACCCAACACAATCATGATAGCTGGCAGCATTTTCCCTAGAGAGCCGAAAACGAGTTTGGGGGCAAAAAGAGGCACCCCAGCGAAGATGACTATCTCATTATACCTGATCAATGCTTACAATGCTAGTTTTTATACTGTTGCAAAAATCGAGGAGTTGTGTGTATCAAGGGTTGCGATTACCGAGCATTGATCAGGTAAAGTATCGAATGTATCGGGAATCGGGGTGCAAATGTCACCTTAACTCAGGAATGTTAAACAAAAGTAGAGCGAGCTCCCAGAAACGTATGACCCTCGGGCCGGCTCTCATGACACATAAGTGTTCCGCACTCACACAACTAAAACCGATGCTTCACTTTTCCCCCAAAACACCAATTCCTTATCTCTTTTTTCAATGCTATGGGCCGCTTTCCATAAGAACGTGTGTATTGAACTTAGTTGACAGTTGTGTACTTCAACGTGACGGATGCAACGGATTCATTGCGTGGCAGGCTTTACAGATAACTCTATCGGCTTCAAGATTGCATAAATGCGATCTGCACAAAGATTAGCACCAAAAATTTTTGTTTTGTTTGGGCACACACTCCAGCTCAAAAAGATTGTCTTCGAACTTTTCACGAATAAAGTGGAAACGGACATCAATGTGTTTGGTCCTCTGGTGGAACTCTGGACTCTTGATGAATCTGATGGCCCCTTGATTGTCAACATATAAGACTGGTTTCATCTTTTGATTCAGCAAAACGTTAAGAAATTGTAGGATCCACACTAGCTCTTTTACCGCTTGACATGCAGCAACAAACTCAGCCTCAGTAGTCGATAGTGCCACGCATTTTTGACACTGCGAGGCCCAAGTGATACAACTTGATCCCAACAAGGACACATATCCACTGGTAGGACGTCTTGTCACTACGTCACCAGCATAATCTTCGTCACTAAAAAAAGAGAGTGTAAATTTTGTGCTTTTGAAAAATATACCGTGATCAGCTGTCCCCTACAGGTAGCGAATTATCCTCTTGGCCATGGTGACATGTTGTTGACTAGGTTTATCCAGATAACGACTCACACAGCCAACCGCAAATGCTATATCCGGACGCGCTGCCACCATGAGATACATTACGCTGCCCACCACTTGTCGAAAAGGAAAACGTACTGCTTCAGATGACTCCTTCGAACAGCTCACACTTGCCAAAGTTTCTGCAGGTGTTGACACAGGTACAGAATCCGACATATTAAATTTTGACACGCTTCACATAATGTGATTGATTTATGTGAATCGATTCATCTTGAAATCTTCGTATCTCCAGTCCCAGGAAATGTTTTGCCGGAAAAAACTTTATTTCAAAATTAAGTTTTAGATACTCACAGAATTCCGAAATTTTGAAACTGTCCGTTGATGCAACCAGGCCGCCGTGTATATAAATTGCCAAAATCACTTTTTTACCATCTCCATCACTTATGAAAACGCATGGATCCGCAGCGCATGGTCGAAAACCAAACGTGCTCAGAAGTTTTGTAAAGGTTTTGTTCCAGCACCTAGCGCTTGTTTGAGGCATTTAAACTCTTCAGAAGCTTGCATACTCGAGTGCTTCCATCGTCATACCCTCTTGGCTGCCGAACAAAAATCTCTTCTTGAATCTCAACATTCAAAAATGCCGTTTTTACATCAAACTGTTTAATTTGAAAATTTTCTGACGCGGCTAAGCCCAAAATTGTCCGTATCGAAGTGAATTTGGCTACCGGGCTAAAAGTTTCAAAGTAATCTACCCTGCATTTCTGTCTAAAACCTCGAGCTACCAACCTGGCCTTATACCTTTCCCCTTCGTTTTCATTCGAACTCTTGATTTGGAATACCCGAATCAAGTGTCGATCAGCTTGCGACCAGCTTGCGATTGTCAGGCAATTCAATGTCCAGCGACTCAATTTCTTCATCCATAGCTCTTTCTTATTTGTCTGCGTCCTCACACTGAATGGCATCTACGAAGCTATCTGACGTATAAGACTCCGCTAAGAGTGCAAGACTTTCCTGGATGCAATAGTTGATTTTACTTTGACCGTTCCTACATTTGCTTTTCCAACGGTCCTTGATCGGGGTCGTAGGTTTTGTTTCCACAACATCCGTCTTGTCTCCTACAGCTTTTTCAAAAACGTCATTAGCATCATCCTCAGGCGAATTCATGTTTTTTTTTTGTTTCAGCCTCATCAGCAGCAATCTTGGAATTCTCGGACTCATCCTTTTTATCCTCGACATCAGCAACAACATCACAAATTTTTGGCTTCTTCATTTCTGCATCGACTTCAGCAACAACATCAAAAATCTTGGACTTGTCCATTTCAGCATCGACATCAGCCAACCACTCGTTATGTCCACTTACCATGACCTTCATAACATGGGAGCAAATATCACGACAGACTTCAACCTTATTATTCTGAGGAAAAAATACCCCATATCCTTTAATATTGTCACCGCAGCCTACAAAAATACCCTTCTTGGACTTCGGATCCCATTTTCTTCTCTTCTGTTAGGGTATATGAACGAAGGCATCAGTCCCAAAAACTTGAAAATGCATAATGTCAGCAGGATTCTTCTTATACCACAGCTCATACGGCGATTTTCCCTTTATTGTACTAGTACCAGTCGGTTGAGGATGAAAACTGCAGTATTCACTGCTTCGGCCCAAAGTTTGATGCTCAAATTCCTTCCATAAATTATTGTCCGAGCTGCCTCTACAACCGTGCGCATTTCACGCTATGCACGTCCATTTTGTTGTGGTTCTCACAATGCTCCAATAAAATATTTTGAACTTCTTGATTTGTGTACTCTAATCCGTTGTCCGATCGAAGAATCTTCACCCTTGTACCGGTCTCAGCTTCAAAAAATTTTAGGTATCTCGCAATTATTAGGTGTAGTTCCGTTTTCTCCTTTAGATCCGCAAACTGAAGTGGAGTGCATTGGCCCGCACAAATCAGAATGCACAAGCTCCCCTACGCAACTCGCTTTACTTTCACTGGGATGAAAAACTGCACGATGTTGCTTGCCATGGAAGCAAGCCTCACAAAAGATGTCCTCTTCATCTTCAAACGTAATATTTCGGGCCTTCAATACACTCTTCACCTGGACAATATTTTGTGCCCGAGTTTCTCATGCCATTTGCGTAATGTCTCTTTCTTGTGTTCAGCCAAATTTACACATGCACCAAAATCCGTCGAATTGCTTGTGACTTTCAAAAGAAGTTTAAACAGTTTAAGATTCACGTACTCCCACTACCAAAGTCGATATCCCTTTAAAAAGTTCACATTTTAGATTATTCGAAGATAATTTAAGGCCTCTGTCCATCGCACAATTAAGGGAAAAAAGATTTATCCGAATATCCTTCCAGCTTACATTGTTAAAAGATAATACATTAATATCACTCTCGCCGTAAGCATTTATGGTGTTTCCATTGCCTTACTTGACGATTTTTGGTTCATCAAACTCCTTGTAGTTAATGAACCACTATCTCTTGCTAGTCATGTGTATCAGTTCACATTATCAGTTCACAGTATCATCAGTTCTAGTATCGCCTTCTGTTAACAGAGCCTCACAAACAAACGCATTACCGCTCTTCTCATTCGATCGCGAAGAATGCGATTGCTTCTCCTTCTTCTTTGGACATTCATTTTTTCAATGCCCTGTACCCTTAAAAAAGAAGCACCTTCCCGGCCTCGAAGACTGCCCATTTTTGTTGAAAAACTTTTTCGATGTAAATTGCTTGCTAGCAATAAAGGCACTACTTCCTCCAGGTTCAGCAAAATTGCTTTGAGAACTAATTCGCGCCTCTTCCAGAACTAACATTCCAGTGAGATGCTCCAATGTCTGCTTGTTCACTGCCGTCGACTCCCAAGCACTATGAAAATGGCTAAACGCGGCTGGTGAAGTCATTAAGATTTTAGTTATGACCATTGAGTCAGAAACCTCTTCTTCCACATCAGCTAGCTGCTGCACAATAGTCTGCAGCTTCGAAATATGCAAAGCTATATTGTCGTGCGGGTCTTTACTGAAACTGTAAAATTGCTGCTGGAGCATGTGGACACTAGCCTTTGATTTGACCTCGTAGACACTTTGGAGTTTATCCCACATTTCCTTCGAACATTTGAAGTTTATTATGTGCAAAAGTGGTTGTGGCCCTATTAACGTGACGATTACCTTTTGCGCCTCACTATCAAAACGACTCCACAGCAACAACTTTTCAGCATCCGTCGGCTTAACCTTACTTCCGTCGACTTAACAAATCCGATGCACTTAAAATTATTTTTATCTGGAACTTCCAGATGTTCCCATTGATCCCCATTGATTAGTTTTTCAACTTCCAAGTCCATATTATTATCCTCTGGCATGATGAGCAATTCATTACACCAATTGAGAATCTTACAAAAAAGCTTTGGGATGTTACCAGTTATAATATGTAATTAAATTACCAAAAGAATTCCAATCTCTCACAGCAAATGTATCCATATACCAATCGTCGGCAAAATAACTCTGCTTCTCGGTATTTAATGAATTACCCGTTCCTTTAACATATTTGTCGTACTCGATTTTTACTTTAAAAAAAAAACGTGTTAAAAAAACGCACAACTGGGCCCATAACCTGTTGTAATAATACACGTCTTTCTAGATGGACTTGATAAAAGGAACCACTGATCAGATATAATGAGATAGGCGACCCTTGCCTGAAACACCCACAAAAAAAAAGTAACGGGATCTCTCTCTTGACCCTGTCTGTGAATGCATGTGAAGTGCGCAATGGAAGTGTTCAGTGAATCCATTTAAAAATGGCGGAAGCTGAGATAATTTGCCGTCTCAGTCATTCAAAAAATATAAACAAAGTAATCAGCCTCCATTCTTTTTTGGTTTATTTTGTTTTACAAATAATTATTATCTTCTTAGTAAAGGAAAAATCTGCCGCTCAAGCGAGTGCCCATTAGGAATAAATTTTTGCCATGCACTACGGGTCAACTAAAAATCGAATTTGTTTTGATTACACTACACAAATTTCAAAAGACATCTGATTCTGGTTTGCTGAGTTCAGTCCAAAGGTAGAGTTCAGCCCAATTGAGGTGGAAATAGGAGGTGGAAATCTTTGCTATAGGGAGTTTATTTTCCTTTTTGCTTATTTTTTCCTTAAAATAAACAATCAAGTTATTTGATTGTGTGCACAAATTTTATTAATTAATGCGTTTTCTTTTAAAAAAAATTACGTGAGACTTTCTGGTCTAAACTTTTTATAAAAATTAGTTGCAAAAAGAATTTGATAAATTTTCCAGTAGTACGAAACACATTTTGAAAACGGTTTTTTTTTTAAATGAATAGGCACATTTAAACAATACTCTGTTAACTTTGAGATCAATGTTTAGAATAAGGAGTTTTTTCCCTCAATTTTTTATTTGTTTTCGCATGATTTCATGAATAGTTTCAATAGTTCGTTTTTATTATTACAAGTTCATTTATCCAATTATAAATAGTAATCCAAATAAATAAATTGACATCTCAAGTCGACAAGAAATAAAAGGAACAAACGTAGGGTCTAGACACGGATAACGTTTTTATTCACATGAAACAAATTACAGATCCCATTACCAAAAAAGAAATTTTTCGCGATTGCACACAAAATTGAGAAGAATGTATTTCAGTTTGATTTTGAATAAAGATTTCAAACACACATGAATAATTTTTATTTGAGTAACAGGAATTGTTTGTTAATAAAATGTTATTCAAATAAAAAATTTATTTAGCTATTTGCGAATTATTGCAAATAAAATTGATAGCATGATTGAAATCAAGTCAAATGATTTATTTGAAAATGTATTTTTATTTCATTATGGAAATTCAAATAACTTCGGAAGGTACAAATTTAAAAAAGTTCTGAAACTTTACAAAAGAAAATTTAAAAGCAAAAGATTTTGTATATTATAAGCTCTTCCAATAGTTTGAAATTGACATCTAATCCATTATATTTGATTTCTTTGACATCATCTGTTTTTTTTCCGTTCTGTTCCTCGTTAAAATTTTATCTCATTGGTTCAAAGTGTATTCAAGCTTATCAACTGACGAGCTATCCGTTTTTCTGTATTACTCTCAGATGGTCCTAGGTCTTTATTTAAATATATCTTTTACACGAATTTAAAAGACTACTTTTTTTACTAGTATATTTAAGGCGTCACTGACAAAGTCACTAGAATTTTAGAGCAATACAGAGTGAAACAGATCTAACCACCAAAAAAGGTGATCTTTTAAACAAGAGTAATATTCACCCAAAGACCAGTTCCCATTCTAGACAGCAGTATTTTATATGCTGTGCACTTCAGTTGTCATCGGCATTCATTGGACAAACCCGGCGAAGTATTTCGTTTCGTTTGAAAGAATGAACAAATGCAGTTAGCATTTACAGTTAGTTGTAGGTTTAATAAAGGCCAATTTATCTTGTGCAAACTATTTATCAATTTACCAATTTATCTTAGGCAAATAATAAACGTATCATTTCTGTTTTAAATGCTGAACGAGCGTGATTTGTGTATCATTCTAATATTTAATATTGCTTGCACAAACAAGGATTTCATCGTTTTTCGCAATCAATTTATTCGTTTCTTTCTTTTCCATGAAAGCGAACAATGCAGCATTAAAAAAATAATAAATAAATTCTTATTTGAAATGAAAAGTCAAACTTTCTTGCACGGGCCTCGGAAAAGTCAACACCTCATGCGATCCTCGACATGATGACCTGAAACGCAGTCGATATCTAAAATGTGTAGCCTGAAACGCACTCAAAACCCAAAATGAGCTGCATCAAGCGCACTCATTTTTGCCTTGGACGCACAAATCTTGCTCCCAGCTTGGTTGACTGTATTAGTGAATTTTTTTTTGCACCCCACTAACACAATCATGATAGCTGGCAGCATTTTCCCTAGAGAGCCGAAAATCGAGCTTGGGGGCAAAAAGAGGCATTCCAGCGAAGATGACTATCTCATTATACCTGATCAAAGAAAGGAACTGTGTATTTCATATACGATTAAGTTACAATGTCACATCATAAGAAACGGTTCATTATTTACATAGGGGTGTATATTACATAGGCAGTTAAGCTAGCATTTAAAAAGAATTACCGTGGAATGGATTAATTGAGATTAATCGTACAGGGTGACTCAAAAAATTTTTAAAACAAAATAAACAATTTATTTTTTTTTTGCCTATTTTTTGTTTGCATACATTTTATTAATTTATGCGTTTTGTATATGTATATCCCCTGCAAGGTCGGGGTTAGAATAGCCTTGAGGTAAGGTATGCCTCTCGAAAGAGCCGACTAAAATCCACCGGAAGAAATATTCTTTAATGTTTCAACGGATCCTGTCGATGCTGCTCCATTTGGGCCAACTTTTTACAGTAAGGTTTTAACCTATAGATGAATCTGAAGGTTAAATTAAAATCCAGAAGCGTCTGTCACACATTGTGCGGCTCACTGGTCGGCGTGTGTCTCCAAAGGGGCGGCTGTATTTAAAAATGAAAATAGAAGTGACCTACCTATTTCTCATAAAAACGACAAGTTAAAAAAAAAAAATGGCAATTACCAAAACGAAAGATTTGATTACCCCAGGTGGCAGCCCAGCTATGCTGGAAAATCCACCCTCTTCGGAGGCAGGCTCTACGGACTCTGGGGAGAGCCTTTTATTGCTTGTAAATCCTTTTGAGAAAAGGACAAAACTAAATCGATCACCAGCTTCTAGATCGAACATATCCGGAAAAAGCAGTCCACCGGTAAGCCAGGACTCTGTGAAAATTAAGAGCTTAGAAAAGGAGAATAATAAACTCCGAGCTAAGCTTACTGAAATGGAGCGACTCTTCCAAGATCTAAAAATGGATGTTGACTGAATGCAGAAAGAATCGAGTGGACTGAATGCAGAAAGAATCGAGTGGTTTACTTATCAAAATAAGTGCAAAAAACCACTGCGAGTCATTGTGAGGGGGCTCCACCCATCATGCACAAAAGAAGACGTTGTAAAAGACGTAAAAAATAAAGGCCTTAAAGTTATTGATGCCGTCAATATCATTAAAAAGGAAAAGCAACGCACGGACACTGGGATGCCTTCAGAAAGGGCTGTAAGCAGGGTGTTGGCTTGAATGTGCCACGAGGGCTCCCCCAGACAAAACCCTCTTGAACCACCTCTCTAACAAACTGAAAGGAATGTTGCAAGATCTTAAAAACTGACGGTCCGCCATTGGCTGACGTTCTAAACAACAACGCGAAACCTGATAGCTTTAGAATGAAAAAAGTTTCGTTAGTTGAACTCCGACAGACAATTAGCAAACTTAAAAATAAAAAGGCCCCGGGTTACGACCTGATCACTGGCGAAATATTGAAAGAGCTACCAAAAAAGGCATTAGTTAAGCTACTTTATATGACAAACGCTTCTCTTAGACTTCTATACGTTCCAAGACAATGGAAAGTTGCTGAAGTCATTATGGTTCCAAAACCGGGAAAATGCGCAAATGATAAAAAATCTTATATAATATATATCCGATAATATCGAAAGTATTCGAGAAACTTCTGCTGAAGTGATTACAACCAATAATTGCAGAAAGACGCTTGATCTCGAATCATCAATTCGGTTTCAGACCTAACCATTCCACAATAGATCAAGTCTACAGAATAACGCATGAAATTGAAAAAGCAATACAATTGTGAATATTCACAGAGATTTAGGAAAAGCTACCGTGAGCGAAGAAGTTTTTTAGTACTGAGTGTTATATATAAGCATTAATAGTTTTTGCTGAATTAAAGTAATTAAAAACTAAACAAAAAATTATAACAATAATTAACTTAACCTATGAATAAGGAGTATTAGAGACGAATAGTATCAAGATTTTACATGTATAAATAGAAGCAAGGTGTAGGACTATTGCGAGGGAGTTGAGGAGGGAAAATGTTGAAAGATTGCACTTTTAAAATCGGTTCAGGTAATTGCAACGTAATGGATTAAGGCTAACGGTTCTTGAGGACCGATTGAAAGTAAGCCTGTTATACAGGTAAGACGGACACTTCTTATGAATAATTTTATGTAAGAATATACAGTTCCTGGCATTAATGTATTCTTGTAAGGTACAACCAAGTTAAGCCCTAGCATACGCTGAAAAATGGTCATGTCTACGGATGCAATGAATGTAACGCACAGCATCATTAAAAGAAACTTGCAGTTTACGCTGTAATAACGAGTCAAGACTACTATAAACAACTTCAGCATATGAAATAATTGGTAAAAGTAGTGTTAAAACTAACTTTCGTCGTAATACCAAGGGAGTGTAGTAAGCACTGAGCCACAGTTTGCGAATGCATGCATATATACGACCAATCACTAAATTAGTGTGGTTATAACTACTAAGAGTTCGATCATTGACATACCCAAGACTGGTTACAGTTTCAACAACTTCGATCTTGCTAAAAAACTCTGGGATGTTACCAGTTATAATATGTAATTAAATTACCAAAAGAATTCCAATCTCTCACAGCAAATTTATCCATATACCAATCGTCGGCAAACTAACTCTGCTTCTCGGTATTCAAAGAATTAACCGTTCCCTTAACAAATTGCCGTACTCGATTTTTACTTAAAAAATAAAACTCAAAGAATAAAACTCAATTTCACTATTATTATGTCACAATGAAACACTTTATTTATCAAGCAAACTTATTTAAATTCAAACCACACTGTTATTCAACTTTACTAACTTTATTTCAATTCAATCACTTTTTACTTTATTACCGATTTTCACAAGTCAACGTTTAAAATATAACTGTGCCATACGAGCCTGTCACCCGTGTATTCATCCAAAAATAAGCACCTTCTAGAACCTTCCATACTTTCCCTTTTGCAATTTTCCATTGGTTCTCTTCCGCTGAATTCCATGGAGGAGAAATCCAAATTCGAACTTGGAATATGTCAGCTGACTGGAAAAACAGTTATTTTCATTTTCATTTCATTTCACTTATTTAATTGTAATGGTATGTACATTAACATTTAGCACCTTTTTTAGTACTGAGTGTTATATATAAGCATTGATAGTTTTTGCTGAATTAAAGTAATTAAAAACTAAACTAAAAATTATAACAATAATTAACTTAACTTATGAATAAGGAGTATTAGAGACGAATAGTATAAAGATTTTACATGTATAAATAGAAGCAAGCTACAAATACCAAGACTTGGGATATGTAGAGCTCTGGATCTGCGCCTGGGTCGTCGCTGTCGCTCCACAGGAAACTTTGGCAATGCGTGTCGTTCTCCTCCACCTCAATCTGCAGATACATCTCCATCACATCGGCGATTACAGCAATAAGCTTCTCCCGGAACTTGAAGAGAACGGATATCAGAGAAACAATGAAATCTGGTCCTTTTAGAAGGAATGAGTTCAATGACTTTCTCTGCAAATTCGCAGCTGTATCCCAAACTATACGCAGCTTCTTCGGTTTGTTGGGGTTGGATACGGCAAATATTGGCAAATACCAACATCGATCACGTCGCTCATTCATTTCAGCAGGCGATAACTTCCTCACATACCTTTCCCATTCTTCATCGCAGTATGCAGTTCTGGTTCACGTAATAAGCGCTTCTGGAGACATCTGAAGCGACGTTGAGCCATTGGGAGACTATTCGGTAGCTGTGTCTTTTCGAACTTCCAGAGTAATGCAGCATGAAAACGTCCATTCTTCCTGCGAGTGTTGGCGTTCAGCAACTCGATGGCACGTTTTTCTTCAGCTGACATCAAAACGTTCGCTGAACTCGATACTCCGAAATTCTCTGCGCTCATGAATGTTTTGACTAGATTCTCCAGCCTGGCGTCATCGTTCAGTACTTCACACTCGCACGCATGGTAGTGATGAGAAGATATCGGATTCTGATCGCGGGAACTTGATAGCCTGCCATGAACTACCCATTTAAGCCTATTCTTCGTGGCTACCGGTTGGTTGAAGGAACCTTCCCTACATCTCAGAGGTAGGCCTAGCTGACTGTTGTTCAATCCGATGAGTAGACGTGCTTTGCCATCCTGGTAAAATTGAATGTTGAGCCCTCGAAGATGTTCGTATCTTGTAGCCAAGTCAGGATGCAAACTGATGGTGTACAGGATGGTGTGACCGAATCTATTAGCGATCAGGTTTGGTTGTGCAAAGCGTGCACTGTCTTCGTAACGCCACAAAATACTGTGGGGCATACGACAGGGGCTGCACAACCGACTACATTAGAGATCTCAGCTGCTTCTGGAAGCGACATACAAGCTGATTCAATCACCGCGCCGTCGTCGGAACAAACTCAACGTCCAATGAAGGCGGCTACGACGTCAGGTATAGTCGTGGCCCCGCTCTTCAATGAGCTTGTTCCCGAGACTACGGATGAACCACGTGTACGCATCAGAAGGGCATCGCACAAATCCTCTAACGCACCTTCCGTGTCCTCCAAGGCGTTTTCAGTGTCTTCAAATGCATCTGCCGCTAAACTCTATCATCTCAAGCTTCGAAAACTAGAAGAAGAGAGGAGGCTGCAGGAAAAACGAGACAAAGAGTATATGGACAAAAAATATTCCATCATTCAAGAGCTCGAGGAGTCGCTATTGGAAGACGAGGAAGAGTGTCACCCATCCGAGTCAATAGGAAAGGTGAATAAATGGTTAGGTGGAAAAGACTCGACCCAGCAGAGTCAAAGTTTCCCTTGACGTTCCCAGCAGTACTGCAATCAAATTTCACTCCTCATAGCCGCGGCACGGTTGGCCACGGCACGAGTATGACGATATACTGATATACTGATGACTACCGATATGCCAGCAACCTTCGAGTGTTCATCCAAGTGTACGGCAATTCTCACACTTCTCTCAAGAGCATCAGCCACGTGAACAGTTGCATCCACAACAAGTCTCGACATACCCGAATCGGAGTGTACCGCAATGCTCGTCGACGTCACATCGTCAACCCACACAGCAGTTCACCTGCAATAGTCCATTCGCTTATCAGCCAACGATGCCGAACGTCACACAAGAGATAAGGGTGCTCACAAAAAACCAAATTGCAGCTCGTCAACTGGTTTCGCGTGATCTGATTAGTTTCGATGGGAACCCCCACCGTTGGCCCCTCTTCATCTCCACATTCAACCGGAAATTTGTGGTTTCTACGGAAATTTGTGGTTTCTCCGATGAGGAAAATCTCATTCGCCTCTCTAAAGCAATTTGCGAACCCGCCCTCAATAATCAATGATCTCCAGCAGAAATTGAGCGCAATGCCATCGCCTTGTGCTGAGCGGCTGGAGACGTTAGTAATTTTGCCATAGCCGTTCAAAACCTTTGTGTAACTATGGAGGCTTCAGGTCTAGAGTGCCATTTGAATAATCCATCATTGCTTAAGCAGCTAGAGGAGAAACTGCCACCTACCATACTTCTCAACTGGGGAATACACAAGATGTCTCTTCAGGTATGCACATTGTCTGAATTTAGTAATTGGTTATACAATGTTGCAGAAGCCGCCAACTCCGTGATGGTCCCAAGTAAAATTCGTGAAGCAGAGGGAAAAGGACGTTCCAAAAGCGCAAAAGAAGGTGGGTTTCTTCATGTGCACTCAAACGCTACAGAGGGTCAGCATAAAATTGCTTCCAAAGGCAGCTGTCGAATCTGCCACGGATCATGCACCACGGTAGCTGAGTGCCAGAAATTCATTCAAGCCAGCAGGTCAGCGATAAGAGACCATCGACTTTGCCGTTGCTGTTTGCTAAGGCACGGAAGAGGAATGTGTAGATCAACAAGAGTATGCGGAAAAAATGGTGGCCAGCTCAGGCATCATCCGTTGCTGCACAACAACGAGAAGGATGTAGAGGATTCTCAACGTGGCGCTGACAACAACAAGAGCAGTGACGCCGATATCCAAAATGCGGCTGCCAAACAAGATATTCCAGAGTTTGACACAAATACCCATTGCCATAGTGCTAGTTCTATCCTGTTTCGCATCGTACCAGTGAAATTGCACGGCAACGACTGTGAGATCAATACATTTGCCTTTTTGGACGATGGATCCTCACTTACACTTATGGACGAAGAGATGGCAAATCGACTCGGTGTACAAGGCAGGAATGAACCAATTTGTCTGAAGTGGACCGAAGACACTTGGAGGTATGAGGAGGATTCTAAGCTTTTGAATTTGCAAATCTCCGGCGTGGAATCCCCTTCTGAGAAGCTCAAGCTAACAGATGTACACACCGTCAAGGACTTGCAGCTGCCATCGCAAACATTGCATCCTGACTTGGCTACAAGATACGAACATCTTTGAGGGCTCAACATTCAATTTTACCAGGATGGCAAACCACGTCTACTCATCGGATTGAACAACAGTCAGCTAGGCCTACCTCTGAGATGTAGGGAAGGTTCCTTCAACCAACCGGTAGCCACGAAGACCAGGCTTGGATGGGTAGTTCATGGCAGGCTATCAAGTTCCCGCGATCAGAATCCGATATCTCCTCACCACTACCATGCGTGCGAGTGTGAAGTACTGAACGATGACGCCAGGCTGGAGAATCTAGTCAAAACATTCATGAGCGCAGAGAATTTCGGAATATCAAGTTCAGCGAACGTTTTGATGTCAGCTGAAGAAAAACGTGCCATCGAGTTGCTGAACGCCAACACTCGCAGGAAGAATGGACGTTTTCAGGCTGCATTACTCTGGAAGTTCGAAAAGACACAGCTACCGAATAGTCTCCCAATGGCTTAATGTCGCTTCAGATGTCTCCAGAAGCGCTTATTACGTGAACCAGAACTGCATACTGCGATGAAGAATGGGAAAGGTATGTGAGGAAGTTATCGCCTGCTGAAATGAATGAGCGACGTGATCGATGTTGGTATTTGCCAATATTTGCCGTATCCAACCCCAACAAACCGAAGAAGCTGCGTATAGTTTGGGATGCAGCTGCGAAGGTGCAGGGAAAGTCATTGAACTCATTCCTTCTAAAAGGACCAGATTTCATTGTTTCTCTGATATCCGTTCTCTTCAAGTTCCGGGAGAAGCTTATTGCTGTAATCGCCGATGTGATGGAGATGTATCTGCAGATTGAGGTGGAGGAGAACGACACGCATTGTCAACGTTTCCTGTGGAGCGACAGCGACGACCCAGGCGCAGATCCAGAGGTCTACATATCCCAAGTCTAGGTATTTGGTGCGAAGTGCGCTTCCGCAATTGCGCAGTATGTGAAAAACACGAACGCACAGGACTTCATCACAAAGTATCCAAGAGCGGTCCGAGCGATCCAGGAGAATCTCTATGTAGACGATTTTATGGATAGCTGCGACGACGTTGACGAAATGATGGAACTTGCTAGGAACGTTCGTTTTATACACCAGCAATGCGGTTTTCACATCAGGAATTGGGCATCTAACTCTACCCGGGTGCTCGAAGGCCTGAAAGCTGATGCAGTTCAACAGATGGACTTAAATCCAGAAGCGCAACTGGGAGTGGAGAAAGTTCTGGGAATGTGGTGGTGTACTGCCACCGACTGTTTCATGTTCCGAATCACTTCGAATCCAAGGCACCAACCGATACTCTTTTTGCATCGCCGTCCGACGAAGCGGGAGGTTCTTCGAGTTTTGATGGCCGTCTTCGATCCATGGGGTCTTCTGGCAAACTATTTAATGTACATTAAGATCTTTCTGCAGAAAATATGGCGCTCAGCGATTAAGTGGGATGACGAGATCAAGGACGCTGAGTTCGATGGCTGGCTGAAATGGGTAAGTCTCTTGAAAAAGGTGGAGACTTTACGAATCCCGAGATGTTACATGACGGAGAGTTTGCGGAGGTATGCGGCTGTGGCGTACGTGAGGCAGAGCAATGGTAAATCCACGGAATGCACTTTAATTGGGGCTAAGACGAAAGTTGCTCCTCTGAAGATATTGTCCACTCCTAAACTGGAGCTGCAAGCGGCTTAACTCGGAGCTCGCTTCGCTAAGTGCATTGAGCCCTCCCATACAATCGTCTTTCAAAAACTTTTCTTTTGGTCTGATTCGAGGACGGTGTTATGCTGGCTACGGTCGGATCATCGGAGGTATCGTCCCTTTGTTGCCTTTCCGAGTGGGCGAGATATTGGAGCTTACGGACCAGGCGGAGTGGCGTTGGATCTCGACTAAACTCAACGTGGCTGATGAAGCCACCAAATGGCAGAAGACACCAGAGTTCAACCCAAACGGGAGATGGCTGGAAGGCCCAGATTTCCTCAAGTTATCACCGAATAAGTGGCCTCAAGATGTCCTTCCCATCGAGACAACGAGCGAGGAGCTAAGGGCACAGTACATAGGTGTCCACGTTCACACACGAAGCGTACCATTCCAGCCAGAGAAGTTCACAAATTGGTGGCGGCTCCTAACAAGTGTGGCACGCGCGTACAGGTTTGTAAATAATGCCTATCTTTTCATTAAACAGCGTCCCAGAACCACTGGTCCACTACTGCGAAGCGAACTGTTGAAAGCGGAGAACCGGCTCCATCAGGAAGCTCAGCTAAGCTCGTACGCAGACGAAATGGTGAATTTGAGTAGGGGCAAGCCGGTTGAAAAGTCGAGCCCAATATTCAAATTGGATCCTACCTTGGATGACAAAGGCGTACTACGTGTCAAAAGTAGAATTCGTTTCTGCAAATCAGCAAGCGAGGATCTTAAGCGTCAAATTATCCTACCCAGGGGGCATCCAATTACCAACTTAATCATCAGGGCCTACCACCGTATCTACCGGCATCATAATCACGAGACCGCAATAAACGAGCTCCGTCAGAAGTTTCATATCGAGCACATGAGAGCAGCCGTAAGAGATGTGAGGAAGTCCTGCCAGACGTGAAAAAATGAAGCAGCTACCGCTGAACCGCCGGCGATGTCTCCACTTCCAGAAGGTCGGCTTGCAGCCTTTAGTCGACCGTTTACCTTTGTCGGCATTGACTATTTTGGTCCGTTGACTGTCACACTTTTGCGAAGGAGCTTCAAGAGATGGGGAGTTCTTATGACGTGTTTGACGACCAGGGCAGTCCACATCGAAATAGCCGAATCAATGTCGACGGATTCCTGCATCTTGGCCAGACTTCATGGCCAGACGTGGGACCCCCCTTGAGTTGCATAGCGACCATGGAACCAATTTTAAAGGAGCAGAGCGCGAGCTGAAAGAAGCCTTTAAGAACGTCGACAGCGAGAAGATGATGGAAGCCTTCACCACTCCAAATACTCAATGGAAGTTCATACCACCAAGTTCGCCGCATATGGGTGGCGTTTGGGAGCGGCTTGTGCGGTCTATGAAAGCTGTTTTTTACCAAATGAAGCCGCCGAGCAGAATTTCTGATGAAGTGTTGCGCAGTAGGTTCATCGAGGTCGAAAATATCGTCAACTCCAGACCGTTGACATATATTCCAATAGACGCCGAGAATGACGAGGCTTTGACCCCAAACCACTTTCTTTTGGGCTCATCCAGTGGAATCAAACCCTTGGCGACATTTAACGATGATAAAGTGGTCTTGAAGGAGAATTGGCGAATATCACAGCGGTATGCGAAGCAATTCTGGAGGCGTTGGGTGCGCGAATATTTGCCTACCCTCACTCGACGCAGTAAGTGGTTCACCCCTGCCAAGCCGATCGAGATAGGTGACGTCGTCCTGATTGTCGACAAAAATAGCCCCCGGAACCTGTGGGCTAAAGGAAGAATAATAGAAACTAAGCTTACGAAGGATGGGCAGGTTAGAAGCTCTTCCGTGCAGACATCTACTGGGATCTACGAACGCCCCGCTGTGAAGTTAGCCGTCCTCGACGTCACAGGTCCCAATGTGGTAAGTCCAAGGACCTCACCAGGGCTGAGTGTAACGACCCTGACTTCTTCGAACGCACCAACTTCAACAACGATTGACAGCTCCTGTCAAAAGGACCATTAGAGAGAAGAGCCGAAGAGTCGTCCATTTGAATTTTGATCGCACGAGATAAAAGCCTAAGAGTTAAGAGGTTAAACAAGAATTTTATAATTTTCTCTATACGATTTCCTATGTTCGATTTTCTCTTTTCGAATTGTAAATTAGCATTGTACTGAATTTTATTTACTGAATTAAATTTGTTTAACAAATTGCATTTGTCGAGTTACTTATTAAAATCGGAGATTTTGCATAAATTCTAAAGTTGCTTTAAGTGTGGCAACAACGTTCCCAGCAGTAATACAGTCAAATTTCACACCTCATAGCCGCGGCACGGTTGGCCACGGCACGAGTATAACGTCATTCGGCGCTAATGCTAATCAGCAACAGCAGCATCACCCTGGAACGGGGAAACCTAATAAACCAGCTTTAACAGTCGAGACAAACCAGCAGTATCAAGAAGGTGATCTACAGCGTCAGCACCATATTCAACGAGAACTACCGATATGCCAGCAACCTTCGAGTGTTCATCTCAGTGTACGGCAATTCTCACACTTTTCTCAACTGCGTCAGCCATGTGAACAGTTGCATCCGCAACAAGTGACGACATACCCGAATCGGAGTGTACCGCAATGCTCGTCGACGTCACATCGTCAAACCACACAGCAGTTTACTTGCAATAGTCCATTCGCTTATCAGCCAACGATGCCGAACGTGACACAAGAGATAAGGGTGCTCACAAAAAAC
Source organism: Neoascia interrupta (assembly GCA_947623515.1). Classification (NCBI taxonomy): domain Eukaryota; kingdom Metazoa; phylum Arthropoda; class Insecta; order Diptera; family Syrphidae; genus Neoascia; species Neoascia interrupta. The sequence continues at coordinate 134,961,153 of OX392462.1, forward strand.
CAAATTGCAGCTCGTCGTTCGCGTGATCTGATTAGTTTCGATGGGAACACCACCGTTGGCCCCCCTTCATCTCCACATTCAACCGGACTACGGAAATTTGTGGTTTCTCCGATGAGGAAAACCTCATCCGCCTCTCTAAAGCAATTTGCGAACCCGCCCTCACGGCAGTTCGTTTCTTCTTAACGCAGCCCGATTGTGTTCCAAAGGTTATCAGTACTCTGAGGATGTTATATGGGCGACCAGAGATAATAATCAATGATCTCCAGCAGAAATTGAGCGCAATGCCATCGCCCCGTGCTGAGCGGCTGGAGACGTTAGTTCATTTTGAAATTGCCGTTCAAAACCTTTGTGGAACTATGGAGGCTTCAGGTCTAGAGTGCCATTTGAATAATCCGTCATTGCTTAAGCAGCTAGAGGAGAAACAGCCACCTACCATTCTTCTCAACTGGGGAATACACAAGATGTCTCTTCAGGTATGCACGTTGTCTGAATTTAGTAATTGGTTATACAATGTTGCAGAAGCCACCAACTCCATGATGGTCCCAAGTTTAATTCGTGAAGCAGAGGAAAAAGGACGTTCCAAAGGCGCAAAAGAAGGTGGGTTTCTTCATGTGCACTCAAACGCTACAGAGGGTCAGCATAAAATAGCATCCAAAGACAACTGTCGAATCTGCCACGGATCATGCACCACGGTAGCTAAGTGCCAGAAATTCATTCAAGCCAGCAGGTCAGCGAAATTTGGAGCGATAAGAGACCATCGACTTTGCCGTTGCTGTTTGCAAAGGTACGTTAGAGGAATGTGTAGATCAACAAGAGTATGCGGAAAAAATGGTTGCCAGCTCAGGCATCATCCGTTGCTGCACAACAACGAGAAGGATGTAGGGGGTTTTCAACGTGGCGCTGACAACAACAACAGCAGTGACGCAGATATCCAAAATGCGGCTGCCAAACAAGATATTCCAGAGTTTGACACAAATACCCATTGCCATAGTGCTAGTTCTATCCTGTTTCGCATCGTACCAGTGAAATTGCACGGCAACGACTGTGAGATCAATACATTTGCCTTTTTGGACGATGGATCCTCACTTACGCTTATGGACGAAGAGATGGCAAATCGACTCGGTGTGCAAGGCAGGAATGAACCAATTTGTCTGAAGTGGACCGGAGGCACTCGGAGGTATGAGGAGGATTCCGAGCTTTTGCTAAGCTCAAGCTAACAGATGTACACATCGTCAAGGACTTGCAGCTGCCATCGCAAACATTGCATCCTGACTTGGCTACAAGATACGAACATCTTCGAGGGCTCAACATTCAATTTTACCAGGATGGCAAACCACGTCTACTCATCGGATTGAACAACAGTCAGCTAGGCCTACCTCTGAGATGTAGGGAAGGTTCCTTCAACTAACCGGTAGCCACGAAGACCAGGCTTGGATGGGTAGTTCATGGCAGGCTATCAAGCTCCCGCTATCAGAATCCGATATCTCCTCATCACTACCATGCGTGCGAGTGTGAAGTACTGAATGATGACGCCAGGCTGGAGAATCTAGTCAAAACATTCATGAGCGCAGAGAATTTCGGAGTATCGAGTTCAGCGAACGTTTTGATGTCAGCTGAAGAAAAACGTGCCATCGAGTTGCTGAACGCCAACACTCGCAGGAAGAATGGACGTTTTCATGCTGCATTACTCTGGAAGCTCGAAAAGACACAGCTACCGCATAGTCTCCCAATGGCTCAACGTCGCTTCAGATGTCTCCAGAAGCGCTTATTACGTGAACCAGAACTGCATACTGCGATGAAGAATAGGATCGCCGAGTACGTCGCCAAAAGGTATGTGAGGAAGCTATCGTCTGCTGAAATGAATGAGCAACGTGATCGATGTTGGTATTTGCCAATATTTGCCGGATCCAACCCCAACAAACCGAAGAAGCTGCGTATAGTTTGGGATGCAGCTGCGAAGGTGCAGGGAAAGTCATTGAACTCATTCCTTCTAAAAGGACCAGATCTCATTGTTTCTCTGATATCCATTCTTTTCAAGTTCCGGGAGAAGCTTATTGCTGTAATCGCCGATGTGATGGAGATGTATCTGCAGATTGAGGTGGAGAAGAACGACACGCATTGCCAACGTTTCATGTGGAGCGACAGCGACGACCAAGGCGCAGATCCAGAGGTATACATATCCCAAGTCTTGGTATTTGGTGCGAAGTGCGCTTCCGCAACTGCGCAGTATGTGAAAAACACGAACGCACAGGACTTCATCACAAAGTATCCAAGAGCGGTCCGAGCGATCCAGGAGAACCACTATGTAGACGATTTTATGGATAGCTGCGACGACGTTGACGAAATGATGGAGCTTGCTAGGAACGTTCGTTTCATACACCAGCAATACGGTTTTCACATCAGGAATTGGGCATCTAACTCTACCCGGGTGCTCGAAGGCCTGAAAGCTGATGCAGTTCAACAGATGGACTTAAATCCAGAAGCGCAACTGGGAGTGGAGAAAGTTCTGGGAATGTGGTGTTGTACTGCCACCGACTGTTTCATGTTCCGAATCACTTCGAATCCAAAGCACCAACCGATACTCTTTTTGCATCGCCATCCGACGAAGCGGGAGGTTCTTCGAGTTTTGATGGCCGTCTTCGATCCATTGGGTCTTCTGGCAAATTATTTAATGTACATGAAGATCCTTCTGCAGAAAATATGGCGCTCAGCGATTAAGTGGGATGACGAGATCAAGGATGCTGAGTTCGATGGCTGGTTGAAATGGGTAAGTCTCTAGAAAAAGGTGGAGACTTTACGAATCCCGAGATGTTACATGACGGAGAGTTTCGGCAAAGCAACGACAGCCCAGCTTCACGTTTTTGTTGACGCGAGCGAGAATGGGTATGCGGCTGTGGCGTACGTGAGGCAGAGCAATGGTAAATCCACGGAATGCACTTTAATTGGGGCTAAGACGAAAGTTGCTCCTCTGAAGATATTATCCATTCCTAAACTGGAGCTGCAAGCGGCTTTACTCGGAGCTCGCTTCGCTAAGTGCATTGAAGCCTCCCATACAATCGTCTTTCAAAAACATTTCTTTTGGTCTGATTCAAGGACGGTGTTATGCTGGCTACGGTCGGATCATCGGAGGTATCGTCCCTTTGTTGCCTTTCCGAGTGGGCGAGATATTGGAGCTTACGGACCAGGCGGAATGGCGTTGGATCTCGACTAAACTCAACGTGGCTGATGAAGCCACCAAATGGCAGAAGACACCAGAGTTCAACCCAAACGGGAGATGGCTGAAAGGCCCAGATTTCCTCAAGTTATCACCGAATAAGTGGCCTCAAGATGTCCTTCCCATCGAGACAACGAGCGAGGAGCTAAGGGCACAGTACATAGGTGTCCACGTTCACACACGAAGCGTACCATTCCAGCCAGAGAAGTTCACAAATTGGTGGCGGCTCCTAACAAGTGTGGCACGCGTGTACAGGTTTGTAAATAATGCCTATCTTTTCATTAAACAGCGTCCCAGAACCACTGGTCCACTACTGCGAAGCGAACTGTTGAAAGCGGAGAACCGGCTCCATCAGGAAGCTCAGCTAAGCTCGTACGCAGACGAAATGGTGAATTTGAGTAGGGGCAAGCCGGTTGAAAAGTCGAGCCCAATATTCAAATTAGATCCTACCTTGGATGACAAAGGCGTACTACGTGTCAACAGTAGAATTCGTTTCTGCAAATCAGCAAGAGAGGATCTTAAGCGTCAAATTTTCCTACCCATGGGGCATCCAATTACAAACTTAATCATCAGGGCCTACCACTGCATCTACCGGCATCATAATCACGAGACCGCAATAAACGAGCTCCGTCAGAAGTTTCATATCGAGCACATGAGAGCAGCCGTAAGAGATGTGAGGAAGTCCTGCCAGACGTGCAAAAATGAAGCAGCTACCGCTGAACCGCCGGCGATGTCTCCACTACCAGAAGGCCGGCTTGCAGCCTTTAGTCGACCGTTTACCTTTGTCGGCATTGACTATTTTGGTCCGTTGACTGTCACACTTCTGCGAAGGAGCTTCAAGAGATGGGGAGTTCTTATGACGTGTTTGACGACCAGGGCAGTCCACATTGAAATAGCCGAATCAATGTCGACGGATTCCTGCATCTTAAAGATTCGCAGCTTCATGGCCAGACGTGGGACCCCCCTTGAGTTGCATAGCGACAATGGAGCTAATTTTAAAGGAGCAGAGCGCGAGCTGAAAGAAGCTTCTAAGAACGTCGACAGCGAGAAGATGATGGAGGCCTTCACCACTCCAAATACTCAATGGAAGTTCATACCACCAAGTTCGCCGCATATGGGTGGCGTTTCTATTCAAAAGTTTCAAAGTTTATTTAAATATAAAGTGGCTGTACATTAAGACCTGGTCTTATAAAGTACTAGAGCAAACAAATTTCAATTTTTGGACTTATTCTTAAAAACTAAACAATGTTTATTACAGCTAGATGAAAGAAGAAGATTACAGTGAAAGGTAGATGAAGTAAATGAAAGAGAAAAGTGAGATATAGAACTGGATTTAAAATTAAGATTTAGATGTTTATTTTGAGTATGCTACCGAGGTGTCGAAAAATAGTTAAGAACTGCAGTTTTAAAGATTGTGGGCTCGCTAATACTTTTGATACGCACAGGTAATGAATGCCATAGCCTTACTGTGTAGATGAAAAACAACCTAGATAAGTTAAGATAATTGAATGATGGTATATTTATGTTCAGAGTGCGTCGCGATCGAGAAAATTCTAATTTTCGAGTCGGGGTTAGGATACACAACTTCTGCATAAGTGATCAGTGGCATTATAAGTGCACTTACAAGCCTTTGTCGAGTACTTATGGGGAGAAAACTGGCGGTTAGCCAAAGTTTTCTCAAGCAACCATATATTCGACCTATTAGGCGATTAATGTGCTCATAGCAGGAAAGTTTGCGGTCCAAAACGAAGCCAAGGCAGACAGCCGACTCAACTACTTTTAGTTTGCAATTGGCTAACCAAATGTCGGGGACTATGCTAAGGTCAAAAAATCTATTTGATATGGGTAGAGCTGAGCATTTATTGGGGTTTAACAAAAGTCCATTTTTGATTGCCCAGTTGTTGATAGCCGATAGATCCTCATTCAGCAGCGAAACAAGTCGACCCATTTCTTTAAGAGGGAGAGATATTCGAATGTGAGCATCGTCAGCATAAAAGTAAATAAAACTATTTTTGCACACTAGAGGCAAATCGTTTACATAGATGCAAAATAAGATTGGACCTAGAATCGATCCTTGAGGCACTCCCTGTTTCAGTGACTTAAATGCTGACGATTTATCGCCAATGACAACTTTTTGAGACCTGTTGGAAAGAAAGTCACACAACAACCTAACCGCCCTATCACTAAACCCAAAAAGATACTTTAATTTCCAGCATAGTATGCCATGATTTACTTTATCAAAAGCCTTTGTGAAATCTAAGAAACAGAGCAGCGTAACAAGACCCTGATCAAAATTGTTTCGGATGTCCTCAAGGACATTGACCATCGCAGATGAACAGCTATGGGCCTTTCGGAAACCAGATTGAAAAGGATAAAGTAGTGTATTTTCAGACAGGTGGTTTAAAATCTGCCCAGCAAGAATTTTCTCAAAGACTTTGGATAAGCATGGCAGTATGCTGATAGGCCGAAAGTCATTAGCTGTAGAAGCGTTGGATTTTTTCGCAATTGGAATGACTCTAGCTTGCTTCCATGCATTAGGAAATGTTGAGGTGGTGATGCAAAAGTTAATCACGTGGGTTAAATGCTTAATAATTTGGGGTAGTATTAGCCTAATAAACCGAAGTGGTATTCTGTCTTCTCCAATAGAATTTGATTTAATAGAAGCGAATGCAGGGAGTATTTCACTTTCCGTCACAACTTCAAAATCAGTTTCTGTCGATATTCTGACATCGGGTAAGGAGTTCAGATCAAAGCTATTTGACATTGTTTCGGTTTCCACGAAAAAATTGTTTAGTTCATCCGGGTCCAATGCACATTCGCCGTTACTTTTGCTGCCTACCCCAATCTGACGCAGATTTCTCCAGAGTTCTTTTGGAGGAAGTGTTGCATTCAATTTATGAGCATAAAAGTTGCGTTTGGATTCCCTTACTATTAGTGAAGCATTGTTACGTGCAGTTTTATAGGCATTCCAATGAGCTGATATAGGATATCGTTTCCATTTCTTAAAAAGCTTATTCCTATTTTTTATAGCAATGAGGACATCAGAAGTGAACCAGGGACAGGCTTTATTGCGAATTGCGACTCTTTTTATGGGTTGGTTATAAAGCGATTCAATGAGCAATTGTATGCATGCAAGCTTTCCATTTGGATCTGGTATTCGATAGCAGTTATCCCAAGGGACTGACGAAGCCGCAATCAGAAGTGAACTCTGATCGATAGAATGAAAGTCCCTGTACGTAAAGCAAGATGGCTCAACATTACGGGCAAAAATAATGTCATATGTACAAAAAATTAAGTCGTGCTCAGACACAACATCAAAACACAGCTGGTCAAATAACAGGACGGATGATAGGCTAGACACAATAAAGAGATCCAGGAGGCTGGGTATTTCATTAGGACGAAAACAAGTAGGGCTACAGGTGTTAACTATTGAAAGCCCACAAGAGGCAACAAAGTCCTTAAACTGAAAATCCCGGGAGGTTCTCCTGAGCAAATCTGCATTAAAGTCTCCAGATATAATGATGTTGTCATACATAGGTGAGAAATTTGAAATTGCCGAAAAAAATGGCTCAGGAGAGAATCTGCTGTTGGGATTATAACAGCAGGCAACCAAACATTTGACACTGCTGTCATATACCTCACAGGCAAGGAACTCGACTTCCGAGTTGCTGGACTTACAAATTTCCCTACATCTAAGAGACTCAGTGCAATAAATTGCAACCCCACCCCCAGTTGTATTAGTCACTCTATCATTGCGAAATAGATTGTAACCGTCTATTTTATAAATGTCATTCCCAATGTTAGGATCAAACCAAGTTTCATCGACACATAAAACACCTGTTCTAGAATTCGCAAAAAGGTATCTAACATAATCCAGTTTAATAGCATTCAGACTTCGGGCATTAAAATGAACAACACTGAACCCATCCTGATGATTACTCAAAACCCTTAACACAGTCTTAGTTGAGTTAAAATTCACTGCAGGGCTAGAATTCGTTAAGTTATTCGTAACCATTTTTGAGTATTAGGTAGTTAGTATTAGCGTCCGCAAGCAACAAAACCACAAGCAAAAAAAAATATAATAATAATCGCAAAACAAATTCAGTAGCATCCCAAAGAAAAGAAAGGTATTAGGAGAAATAGAGACAGAGAAGAAAAATAATAGCATAATGTTAAGATTAAATAAACTATTGACAAATAACTGCATTATAAAATTTAATTTTAAATTCATGATAAGACTATAATCATAATTCTGCGGCTAACACAATTGCACCATGATGAAGGGAAAGAAATAGCGGGTTCTTGATTACACTTCGCTTACGTGAAATTGGTTGTTGAAGAGATTTTCATTTCGATGTCATCGATGCTTTTCTTGACATACACGAATCCATTCCTTGTCCTCACAGAGTGCAGCAGCCCTTCTTTCCGCAGACGGAAGGCATATCGAAGTAAAGAATTGTTTTCTGCTGAAAGACTCTCGTTAATGTAAATCCGAGCGGTTGCAGCAGATCGGGTAACAACGTTGCACTCATCATTGAAATCGGCTAGCGTTAGGTCTTTGTTTTTGCGAAAAGAGGCAAGAAGCGTTTTTTGCTCAGCATGTGAAGAAAAGCGAATCAAAAGGGGATTGTCATTGTCGCCGCTGGCATCTATGTTGACTTTGGCTTGAGCTTTACGTTTCAGGCGAAATGCATCGATGTGCGGCCCAAGCTCATGATGCAGTTTGGCGGCGATTTTTTTGGCTATGTCGAGTGTGTTTTCACGAGGTGAGCAGGGAATGCCGCTCACTATTACATTACAGAGGCGAACTTTGCGTTGCTGATCTGCTAGCTGTTCTCTAATTTTAAGGTTTTCCTCTTTGAGCTCCAGAATTTCGCGTTCGCATTGCTGCATTCGATCATTCAATGAATATATAGAGTCGCTGATAAGAGTATTGACCTTTTCTTCGAACTCAGAGATCAAAAGCGAAAATTTTGTGTTTAGCGTTGTTTCCAGCTCATGTAGGCGGTCGGGCAGTGGTAATTTTTTGTCGGAAGATTTGGATGATGATTTTATGAGAAGTGGAGATGACGTCATTGCAGTTGTAGTTGCACTTTTCTCTTTGGTAGAGCGCGTTTGAGACATGGTGAGATGGTGAGCAAAAGTTTAGCAAAGCACTGGCAAATTACAACACAGAATGTCGCTCGTTTCTCCCGTTTATTTGGCGAAAAGCAATTCGTGAATATTATTATTAAGTCCTTTTGCTTTGGTATTTTAACGCACAGAATATTAGAAATGCTTTTTTGGGAGAAAACACTGTGTTACTTAGTTTTATGTAATAGGCCGAGTAATTAAAACAAATAAAATCGGGAGGGAGCGGCTTTGGGAGCGGCTTGTGCGGTCTATGAAAGCTGTTTTTTACCAAATGAAGCCGCCGAGCAGAATTTCTGATGAAGTGTTGCGCAGTATGTTCATCGACGTCGAATATATCGTCAACTCCAGACCGTTGACATATATTCCAATAGACGCCGAGAATGACGAGGCTTTGACCCCAAACCACTTTCTTTTGGGCTCATCCAGTGGAATCAAACCCTTGGCGACATTCAACGATGATAAAGTGGTCTTGAAGGAGAATTGGCGAATATCACAGCGGTATGCGAAGCAATTCTGGAGGCGTTGGGTGCGCGAATATTTGCCTACCCTCACTCGACGCAGTAAGTGGTTCACCCCTGCCAAGCCGATCGAGATAGGTGACGTCTACCTGATTGTCGACCCGAATAGCCCCCGGAACCTGTGGGCTAAAGGAAGAATAATAGAAACTAAGCTTTCGAAGGATGGGCAGGTCAGAAGTGCTTCCGTGCAGACATCTACTGGGATCTACGAACGCCCCGCTGTGAAGTTAGCCGTCCTCGACGTCACAGGTCCCAATATGGTAAGTCCAAGGACCTTATCAGGGGGGAGTGTAACGACCCTGACTTCTTCGAACGCACCAACTTCAACAACGATTGACAGCTCCTGTCAAAAGGACCATTAGAGAGAAGAGCCGAAGAGTCGTCCATTTGAATTTTGATCGCACGAGGTAAAAGTCCAAGAGTTAAGAGGTTAAACAAGAATTTTATAATTTTCTCTATACGATTTCCTATGTTCGATTTTCTCTTTTCGAATTGTAAATTAGCATTGTACTAAATTTCATTTACTGAATTAAATTTGTTTAACAAATTGCATTTGCCGAGTTACTTATTAAAATCGGAGATTTTGCATAAATTCTAAAGTTCCTTTAAGTGTGGCAACATCTCTATACGATTTTTTCTTTTCGAATTGTAAATAAGCATTGTACTGAATTTCATTTACTGAATTAAATTTGTTTAACAAATTGCATTTGCCGAGTTACTTACTAAAATGGGAGATTTTGCATAAATTCTAAAGTTGCTTTAAGTGTGGCAACATCTTATTGCCTGAGCTGGCAACCATTTTTTCCGCATTATAAAACACAAGAAATAAGGGTGCTCACAAAAAACCAAATTGCAGCTCGTCAACTGGTTTCGCGTGATCTGATTAGTTTCGATGGGAACCCCCACCGTTGGCCCCTCTTCATCTCCACATTCAACCGGACTACGGAAATTTGTGGTTTCTCCGATGAGGAAAACCTCATCCGCCTCTCTAAAGCCATTTGCGAACCCGCCCTCACGGCAGTTCGTTTCTTCTTAACGCAGCCCAATTGTGTTCCAAAGGTCATCAGTACTCTGAGGATGTTATATGGGCGACCAGAGATAATAATCAATGATCTCCAGCAGAAATTGAGCGCAATGCCATCGCCCCGTGCTGAGCGGCTGGAGAAGTTCATTTTGCCATTGCCGTTCAAAACCTTTGTGGAACTATGGAGGCTTCAGGTCTAGAGTGCCATTTGAATAATCCGTCATTGCTTAAGCAGCTAGAGGAGAAACTGCCACCTACCATTCTTCTCAACTGGGGAATACACAAGATGTCTCTTCAGGTATGCACGTTGTCTGAATTAAGTAATTGGTTATACAATGTTGCAGAAGCCGCCAACTCCGTGATGTTCCCAAGTAAAATTCGTGAAGCAGAGGGAAAAGGACGTTCCAAAGGCGCAAAAGAAGGTGGGTTTCTTCATGTGCACTCAAACGCTACAGAGGGTCAGCATAAAATAGCATCCAAAGACAGCTGTCGAATCTGCCACGGATCATGCACCACGGTAGCTAAGTGCCAAAAATTCATTCAAGCCAGCAAAGGCTTGCCAAAACAAGATATTCCAGAGTTTGACACAAATACCCATTGCCATAGTGCTAGTTCTATCCTGTTTCGCATCGTACCAGTGAAATTGCACGGCAACGACTGTGAGATCAATACATTTGCCTTTTTGGACGATGGATCCTCACTTACGCTTATGGACGATTATGGACGAAGAGATGGCAAATCGACTCGGTGTACAAGGCAGGAATGAACCAATTTGTCTGAAGTGGACCGGAGGCACTCGGAGGTATGAGGAGGATTCCAAGCTTTTGAATTTGCAAATCTCCGGCGTGGAATCCCCTTCTGAGAAGCTCAAGCTAACAGATGTACACACCGTCAAGGACTTGCAGCTGCCATCGCAAACATTGCATCCTGACTTGGCTACAAGATACGAACATCTTCGAGGGCTCAACATTCAATTTTACCAGGATGGCAAACCACGTCTACTCATCGGATTGAACAACAGTCAGCTAGGCCTACCTCTGAGATGTAGGGAAGGTTCCTTCAACTAACCGGTAGCCACGAAGACCAGGCTTGGATGGGTAGTTCATGGCAGGCTATCAAGCTCCCGCTATCAGAATCCGATATCTCCTCATCACTACCATGCGTGCGAGTGTGAAGTACTGAATGATGACGCCAGGCTGGAGAATCTAGTCAAAACATTCATGAGCGCAGAGAATTTCGGAGTATCGAGTTCAGCGAACGTTTTGATGTCAGCTGAAGAAAAACGTGCCATCCAGTTGCTGAACGCCAACACTCGCAGGAAGAATGGACGTTTTCAGGCTGCATTACTCTGGAAGTTCGAAAAGACACAGCTACCGAATAGTCTCCCAATGGCTCAACGTCGCTTCAGATGTCTCCAGAAGCGCTTATTACGAAAACCAGAACTGCATACTGGGATGAAGAATAGGATCGCCGAGTACGTCGCCAAAAGGTATGTGAGGAAGTTATCGCCTGCTGAAATGAATGAGCGACGTGATCGATGTTGGTATTTGCCAATATTTGCCGTATCCAACCCTAACAAACCGAAGAAGCTGCGTATAGTTTGGGATGCAGCTGCGAAGGTGCAGGTAGGAACGTTCGTTTCATACACCAGCAATGCGGTTTTCACATCAGGAATTGGGCATCTAACTCTACCCGGGTGCTCGAAGGCCTGAAAGCTGATGCAGTTCAACAGATGGACTTAAATCCAGAAGCGCAACTGGGAGTGGAGAAAGTTCTGGAAATGTGGTGGTGTACTGCCACCGACTGTTTCATGTTCCGAATCACTTCGAATCCAAAGCACCAACCGATACTCTTTTTGCATCGCCGTCCGACGAAGCGGGAGGTTCTTCGAGTTTTGATGGCCGTCTTCGATCCATTGGGTCTTCTGGCAAACTATTTAATGTACATGAAGATCCTTCTGCAAAAAATATGGCGCTCAGCGATTAAGTGGGATGACGAGATCAAGGACGCTGAGTTCGATGGCTGGCTGAAATGGGTAAGTCTCTTGAAAAAGGTGGAGACTTTACGAATCCCGAGATGTTACATGACGGAGAGTTTCGGCAAAGCAACGACAGCCCAGCTTCACGTTTTTGTTGACGCGAGCGAGAATGGGTATGCGGCTGTGGCGTACGTGTGGCAGAGCAATGGTAAATCCACGGAATGCACTTTAATTGGGGCTAAGACGAAAGTTGCTCCTCTGAAGATATTGTCCACTCCTAAACTGGAGCTGCAAGCGGCTTTACTCGGAGCTCGCTTCGCTAAGTGCATTGAGGCCTCCCATACAATCGTCTTTCAAAAACGTTTCTTTTGGTCTGATTCAAGGACGGTGTTATGCTGGCTACGGTCGGATCATCGGAGGTATCGTCCCTTTGTTGCCTTTCCGAGTGGGCGAGATATTGGAGCTTACGGACCAGACGGAATGGCGTTGGATCTCGACTAAACTCAACGTGGCTGATGAAGCCACCAAATGGCAGAAGACACCAGAGTTCAACCCAAACGGGAGATGGCTGAAAGGCCCAGATTTCCTCAAGTTATCACCGAATAAGTGGCCTCAAGATGTCCTTCCCATCGAGACAACGAGCGAGGAGCTAAGGGCACAGTACATAGGTGTCCACGTTCACACACGAAGCGTACCATTCCAGCCAGAGAAGTTCACAGATTGGTGGCGGCTCCTAAGAAGTGTGGCACGCGCGTACAGGTTTGTAAATAATGCCTATCTTTTCATGCCTTTTCATTGCCTTCGACGAGAACATTCTTTTGTTCTTCGAATTTTTCCAAATGCAACTTCATGAAAGCGGGCATGTAATTGGCAGTACTAACTGTGCTTTCCTTCTCTTGATAATCGAAAAGCATTGTATCGCAGTTTCCACCTTCCTCGGTGATGGCATCATGAAGTCGGGGCAATAATTTCTTTTTAAGCCCCGAAGTCTGCAGGTTTCTTTTACCCAATTGTGCATTCGACTCGGCTGTGGTCAATTGTTCAATTTTGCGGCCCATTTTGAATTATCGAAGCACACAATTTTACGACATAATCAGTTTATTTTCTATACCTGTTTTAGAAAATTCACTCGCGAAAAAGTGAGCGACACTGTTTTTGTAAATTCGTTAATTATAGCTTTATCGCACAATCAGTTTCAATATATCCGTAAGATTCTACAATCACATCTCTATAAGTCACCGACACTGTTTGCACACAATATTTCTGGAGAGTTCTACCGCAAAAAAAAAAAAAAAACAAATCGTTTTAGTCCTGACGCTATTTACAAGCGCTCTAAATCTAGAAAATTCCGTTTTGTTTTTTTAGGCTGTTTGATACACCAACACTGTTCCGGAAAACTCTACTGTGGAATTTAGGCGCAAAAATATGAGTTTTATCCCACTTCTGACACCAAAGTAATAATTTCGCCTGGGGTTCGTCGAATAAAACTCAATTTAGTTTTTATAATGTCACAATGAAACACTTTATTTCTCAAAGAAACTTATTAAAATTCAAATCACACTGTTATTCAACTTTAACTACTTAGAATTCAAAACTTTATATCAATTCAATCACTTTTTACTTTATAACCGATTTTCACAAGTCAACGTTTAAAATATAACTATGCCGTAAGAGCCTGTCACCCGTGTATTTATACAAAATTAAGCACCTTCTAGTACGTTCTATACTTCCCCTTTGGTAATTTTCCATTGGTACTCTTCCGTTGAATTCCATAGAGGGGAAGTCGAAATTCGAACTTGGAATATGACAGCTGACTGGAATGACATTTGGGTGTGTTCGTTTAGTGAATCGAGCGAGTGTGTTCGTAGAGTGAATCGATGGGTGCATTCAGCGACTCCTGCATGTTGTTTTATTTCTTGTCGCCACATAACAATATATTTTTATTTGATTTGCGATATCATACCTTACTTCGGAAGGCGCAAATTTAAAAAAGGTCTTAAACTTTACAAAAGAAAATATATTAGCAAGATTTTTTTTTTATTTTAAACTCTTGCAGTAGTCAAACATTTTAATATATAATCCGTTATATTTGATTCCTTTGATATTGCAGTAGCCGGCTTACTGGACCGCGATTACTAGCTAATTTCGTTTCAATGAATGCAATCATATTGCTAGTCAGTGGATATGATTGCAGTGCTGGTTTAAAGTAAAAGAAGCACAATAAAGCCGCGTTGGTTCTCATTCTAGACACCAATATTGTACTTGCTGTGCCCTTAACCTCTCATCGGCATTCAATGAAACAACCCGGCGAAGTATTTCACCTCGTTTGAAAGAATGTACAAATGCTGTGAGCATTTACAGTTAGTTGTGAGTTAATTAAAGACAAATTTATCTTACGCAGACCTTTCAAAATAGACTTAAACCTTTCTTATAAGTTTAATCACTTCTTAACATCAAAACAAAATCAAACACAAAAATATACGCTCTCACACTCTTGAAATATAAAGAAAATAAAATATTTGATTTGTAAATTAATATTATTAATTAAATAATTATTGATTCGCAAAAAGATACTGTTATGTGGCGACAAGAAATAAGACAACTCGCAGGAGTCCCTGAATGCACCCATCGATTCACTCTACAAACGCACCCGCTAGATTCACTAAACGAACATACCCAACTGTCATTTCAGTCATCTGACAGCAGCTGTCATATTCGAAGTTCGAATTTCGAATTCCCCTCCTTGGAATTCAGCGGAGGAGTACCAATGGAAAATTACCAAAGGGGGTATGGAACGTACTAGAAGGTACTTAATCTTGTATAAATACACGGGTGACAGGCTCGTACGGGACAGTTATAAACGTTGACTTGTGAAAATCGGTTGTAAAGTGAAAAGTGATTGAATTGAAATAAAGTGTTGAATTCTAAGTAGTAAAGTTGAATAAGAGTGTGATTTGAATTTAAAGAAGTTTTGTTTGATAAATAAAGTGTTTCATTGTGAAATCATAAAAGTGAAATTGAGTTTTATTCGACGAACCCCAGGCCGAAAAGATAACAGTTCAATACCTTAGCACTTGCATTCGAAGGTCAAGAATTACCTCGCGTGCCTTCATGAAGTCCACTCCTATGATGCATTCGTCGCATATGTCGGCTACCAAGAATGCATGTGAGAAGGTCAATCCCTCTAGTTGTATCTGTAGCTGCACCTCCCCGTATACTTTGGCCGCTTCTCCTGTACCTGTCTTCAGACTGTAGCAGCTGGTGTTATGTAGCCAGGACGTCTGAACAAGGTCTCTTCGGATGATGGAGGCCGTGGCACCTGTGTCGATAGTGGCCACACATTTTCTGTTGCCAATAATTGCCTTCACTGTAAGACTCTTGTTGCAGCGAGACTTGGATGATGGTCCTGGGGGCGTCGATTCCATCAACCAACTTCTGCCCCGCGAAGTTGGTTCTTAGGCGTTTCCCGACTGCTGTTGCTCCGAAACTTGTCCAGCAGGTTGAACGTTGTCTCTGCCAGATGCTTCTTCATTTTGCCTTCTTCTAGCGCAATGTGGGCAGACTGCTTGTCTAGGTGGAGCTCTGCACTGTCGCTGTAGGTGTCCCAACTTGTTGCAATTCCAGCACCTTATTTGTCCTCGACTTTTGTTCGTGTTTTGTCTCTCCATTTCCACTCGCTGACATGAGCATTCTAGCGTAGCCATTTCCCTTATGCGATGGCTACCTTGCGAAGTTTGGTCTGCAGCTTCCATTGTTAGGGCGAATGCTAGTGCTTCAGCGAGAGTCTTCTTACCTGCCATTCTTACAGCCGTTTGTAGCTTTTCATCCGCAATGGCATTAGTAAACGCATCGGTTGCCAACTCGTTTATTATCTCCCTGCTGGTGTTGGGATAGGACAAATTCGCTAATCGCTCAATGTCGGCTTGCAATTGTTGAAGCGTTTCACCCCTTGTCTGAACTCTTCAGCGCAACTGGACCCGGTAAACTTGCTGCATGTGGTCGTCGCCAAACCTCATCTCGATGGCCTTCACCATGGCATCATAATCCTTCTGTTTTTCTTCAGGAATAGTTTGCAGCAATTTGGCAGCTGTTCCTCTGAGAGCAAGCGTGGGAGCTATCGACTTCTCTTCGTTGTCCTAATTGTTCTTTGCTTTCAATTCTTTGATCTACTGCCTGGAACTTTTCCTCAAAAAACGCATTCTGGGAATCAAGTTTGCTTTCTAGAGCTTTCTTCTGCTCATCGAACTTAGTATCTAGCTTTTCTTCGAGAAGGCCGCTCTCCAGCTTCTCGAATTTGTCTTCGAGAGCGTTCTTTTGTTCTCCGAGAGCGTTCTTTTGGCTACTCTCCATCTTTTCGAATTTCTCCAGAAGCAACTTTATGAAAGCGGGCATTTCATCGGCAGTACTTACTGTGCTTTGTTGCTGTTCTTCTTGAACTTCGAACAGAATCGTGTCTGGGTATCCACCTTCCTCGGTGATAGCGTCCTGGAATCGGAGCAACAATTCCCTTTTGATCCCCGAAGTCTGGAGGTTTCTTTTACCCAATTCTGCTTTTAACTCAGCTGTTGTCAATTGTTCAATTTTTCGACCCATTTTCAATTGTCTTCACACAATTTTCACAACACAATCAGTTTATGTTTTATATCTGTTCCAGAAAATTCACTTGCGAATAAACAAATCACTGACACCGTTTTTATAACTAAGTTAATTATAGCTTTATCTCAAAATCAGTTTTAATATATCCGGAATATTCCACAATCAAATTTGTATGAGTCACCGACACTGTTTACACACACGATATCTCTGGCAAATTCCACTGCAAAAATAAATCGTTTTAGTCACCGACGCTATTTACGCGCACTTTTTCAAGAAATCTCCACTTCTGACACCAATGTAATATTTTCGGCCTGGGGTTCGTCGAATAAAACTCAATTTCACTTTTATAACCACACAATGACACACTTTATTTGTCAAACAAACTTATTTAAACTCAGATCACACTGTTATTCAACTTTACTATTTAGAATTCAACACTTTATTTCAACTCAATCACTTTTTACTTTATTACCGATTTTCACAAGTCCACTTTTAAAAATATAACTGTCCCGTACGAGCCTGTCACCCGTGTATTTATACAAAATTAAGCACCTTCTAGTACGTTCCATACCCCCTTTGGTAATTTTCCTTACTAGTACTTTTCCGTACTCCTCCGCTGAATTCCAAGGAGGGGAAATCGAAATTCGAACTTCGAATATGACAGCTGCTGTCAGACGACTGGAATGACAGTTGGGTATGTTCGTTAAGTGAATCGAGCGGGTGCGTTTGTAGAGTGAATCGATGGGTGCATTCAGGGACTCCTGCGAGTTGTTTTATTTCTTGTCGCCACATAACAGAACCATCGAGATCCCTATGGTATACGGAAATGACAACGCTGTGAATCTTCGAGCAATAGTGGGAGGCGATGAAGTTCTGCGGCCCTCTTCAGAGACAGTTCCTTGGACACGTTTGGAGGGTGATCCTGGGAACCACCGATTCTATCTCATCGAGCCAGATAACAAAGTGAATTTAAAAGTTACGTCGTGGGAAAAATTCTTGCAGAGCCCAAGAACAACATGGTGCCGGTAAGACTGATGAACCCAAATAAGCGCGCCGTTAAGCTCAGACAAGGAGTGGTGATCGGAAGATGTGTGCCCATTGCTGCCATTTCGTCAATAGCTGAGAGTGAGCCTGCAAGTCCTTTCTCTCCATCAAAATTGGCCGAGATATGTAAGACTATACTCGGAGACTGTGAGCTAAATCAGGAGCAGCAAACCATAGCGGAAAATCTCATTGGCGAGTTTGCTGATATATTCGCCTCACAGGATGGAGACTATGGTCAAAAACACTTAGTACAACACCGCATAGACACCGGAGATGCTAGACAAATTCGCCAACCTGCCAGACGACTTCCGTTGGCTAAACAGGATGAGGCCGCCGAGATGATATCGACCATGGAAAAAGAAGGTTTGATCGAAAGCTCGAAAAGTCCGTGGGCGTCGCCTGTTGTACTGGTGAAAAAGAAGGACGGCAGCACTCGATTCTGCGTGGATTACCGGAGGCTTAATGATGTCACAAAGAAGGACAGCTATCCTTTATTTCGAATAGATGACACAATGGAAACACTCTCTGGAGCAAAATGGTTTTCCACTCCCGACCTAAAAAGTGGCTACTGGCAGGTACAGATCCATCCAGAAGACAAAGAGAAGACCGCTTTCACAACTGGCAATGGGCTTTGGCAGTTTACAGTAATGCCATTTGGTCTGTGTAACGCTCCGGCCACCTTTGAGCGTCTTATGGAACGTGTCTTACATGGTCTGACGTGGAAAACCTGCCTGGTATATTTGAATGACGTCATCGTTTTGGGAAAGACGTTTGCAGAACATCGCGACAACTTGAGGGAGGTCTTCTCACGAATCCAAAGAAGTGTGCGCTCTTCAAAGCAGAAGTAAAGTATCTGGGGCATGTGATATCGACGGATGGCGTGAAGACGGATCCAGAGAAAATCGAAATTGTGAGAAGTTGGCCAGTTCCGAAAGACAAAAACCAGCTAGGGGGCTTTCTCGGTCTTGCTACGTACTACAGGAGGTTCGTCAAGGATGTCGCTGGCATCGCAAAGTGTCTGCACCAGCTCACTGAGAAAGGAAGACAATTTAAATGGTCTGGTGAGCGCGAAAGAAGCTTTCAACACCTGAAGCAGCGACTTTGCGAAGCACCGATACTAGCTTACCCCATTTCTGGCAAGACATTTATTGTGGACGCAGACGGAAGCAATGTGGGTGTTGGTGCAGTATTGTCGCAATTGCACGATGGGCATGAGAAAGTGGTTGCATACTTCAGCAAAGTTTAAACCCGACCAGAGAGAAATTACTGCGTTACCAGGTGAGAACTCCTTGCTCTAATATTGGCAACGAAACATTTCCAGAAGTACCTGAGTGGCCAAAAATTCATCTTGCATAAAGACCACGCCGCTCTCAAATGGTTACTTCAGTTTAAAAATCCTGAGGGACAAGTCGCAAGATGGATCTAGCGATTGCAGGCTTTTGACTTCGAGATACAACATCGCAAAGGAAGACTGCACTGCAACGCGGACGCGTTATC
This sequence comes from Neoascia interrupta, assembly GCA_947623515.1. NCBI lineage: Eukaryota > Metazoa > Arthropoda > Insecta > Diptera > Syrphidae > Neoascia > Neoascia interrupta. Next base: position 134,980,157 of record OX392462.1, read on the forward strand.
CCGGAGACCATGTGAGCCCGATTGTAAGCATTGTGTGCGACAAGAGGAAAAGGACGAAGTTGTTTCTATCCAGAGAATAAGAGCCGAACCTGCAGAAAGCTGGAGTACTGAGGAACTTCGCAACGCACAACAAGAAGACCCTGACATTGAGCCGATCCTTGCATGGAAGGAATCTATGGAAAAACCGAGCGCAAGGGATATATCCGACAGAAGTCCCACGTTAAAGGCATATTGTAAATCTAAAGGCATACGGTAAACCCTTCCGAATTAATGACGACTGCAGCATTTTTCAGGCGGAGCTGGCAGCCATAATCGAAGCTGCCTCCGAGCTGAAGAAATACGGCCCCGCAAACAAGACCATCACCATATACTCTGATAGCCAAGCGGCAATTAAAGCCTTGGAATCAGACGTGGTAACCAATCTACGTTGGACAGAACTTGATACGTGCAGACACACAAGGGAGCTATGGCCAGCGGTTAACAAAAAGAGATCACTATTTTTGATCGGAATAGCCCGCAGGAACATCCGAGTACTCACGGGAATCCTCACGGGGCACTGCGCTGTGGGTCTACACGCTGAACGGCTAGGCATACCGCATAACGATTACTGCAGAAGCTACAGGGACGTTGAAGAAATTGAATCTGTTCGTCACCTGCTCTGCGAATGCCCAGCCCTAAACAGCATCAGGCGTAGTATCCTCGGCAGCTACTTCTTCAACGAGCTCGAAGATCTAAATAATGTAGATCTAAAGGACCTCCTAAGATTTGTATACAAATCCGGATGGATCCAAGAGGGCGGAACTCTGAGCTTCTAACAGCGGTCTATTTCTGTTTTCGTTCCAGGTATTAAGAAGGTTCCCAATGGACACAATGGACCCAACTGCTGGTCTAAGTGAAGCCGTGACTATTGTCAAAAGGGCATCCATCAACCTAACCTAACCTAACCTAAAGGCATATTGGACACAGTGGGACTCTTTCCATGTACAAGATGGCGTTCTGCGAAGAAAATGGGAAATGCCGGATGGAAAATCCTTTAAAATGCAGCTTGTGGTTCCACGGTCCAAAGTGCAGGAAATTTTGCGGGAAATGCACGATGGAGTATCTGGTGGGCACTTGGGCATCAACAAAGCCCTGGAAAAGGTACGGGAACGTTTTTATTGGCTGAGTGCAAGAAGCGACGTTGAGAGCTGGTGTCGAAAGTGTATTACTTGTGCTGCTAATAAGGGACCCAAAGTCAAAACCAGGGGTAAAATGCACCAGTACAATGTGGGTGCTCCCTTTGAAAGGATCGCGGTCAACATCGCAGGACCGTTTCCGGAAACTGAAAGCGGTAATCGTAATATCCTGGTTATTGCCGATTACTTCAGCAAGTGGCCCGAGGCATTTGCGATCCCAAATCAAGAAGCGAAAACCGTTGTCGACCAGAAAGTGGACCACTGGGTGTGCAGGTTCGGAGTGCCAATGGAATTACATTCCGACCAAGGAAGAAACTTCGAGTCGAAGATATTCCAGGAAGTATGCGCGGCAATCGGACTACAGAAGACATGAACCACACCCCTTCATCCACAATCAGATAGAATGGTTTAACGCTTCAACAAGACACTAAAAGAACATCTGTCCAAAGTAGTGGACGAGAATCAACGGGATTGGGATCGGCGAATACCTTTATTCCTCATGGCCTACCGAAACGCTATTCACAGTACAACTGGGTACACTCCATCTGAAGTTTTATTTGGACGAACTGCCAGGCACCCAGTGAGCTTAAATTCGGATTTCCCACTGAAGACCCAACATGCGAGGAGGACTACGTAGTTGACCTTAGAGAAAGGATTAATGACATCCACCAGAGAACCAGAAGCAATATAAAAGTTGCAAGCGACCGCATGAAGACGAGATACGATGCGCGAGCAACGGCACCCGAGTTCAACGAGGGAGATCTGGTGTGGCTCTACAACCCACATCGTAAAAAGGGAAGATCGCCAAAGCTTCAGAAGGTCTGGGAAGGTCCCTACCAAGTTGTAACGCAAATTAATGATGTCGTAATCCGAATCCAATGAGGACCAAGAGCGAAGATGAAAGTTGTCCATGTTGATCGCCTACATCGCTACCACGAAAGCAATGATGACGTACTTGTTCGGGACGAACAAAACTAAGAGGGGGGCAATGTTATGTGGCGACAAGAAATAAAACAACTCGCAGGAGCCACTGAATGCACCCATCGATTCACTCTACAAACGCACCCGCTCGATTCACTAAAAGAACATACCCAACTGTCATTCAAGTCATCTGACAGCAACTGACATATTCGAAGTTCGAATTTCGATTTCCCCTCCTTGGAATTCAGCGGAGGAGTACCAATGGAAAATTACCAAAGGGGGTATGGAACGTACTAGAAGGTGCTTAATTTTGTATAAATACACGGTTGCAGGCTCGTACGGGACAGTTATATTTTAAACGTGAAAATCGGTAATAAAGTAAAAAGTGATTGAGTTGAAATAAAGTGTTGAATTCTAAATAGTAAAGTTGAATAACAGTGTGATCTGAGTTTAAATAAGTTTGTTTGATAAATAAAGTGTTTCATTGTGTGGTTATAAAAGTGAAATTGAGTTTTATTCGACGAACCCCAGGCCGAACATATTACAATACTTACCTTATTTTTATGCATGAATTTCCAAGAATTATAAAATATACTTAGTATTTTCTAGAATTTTAATTTCAAAACAACATTTTTTCAATCAAATAAATTTACAACTATAGCAACCGATACAGAATCAACAAGGTCAATGTTCCTGTTGCAAATAATAATTAAAGAAGAAGAAGAAGTGTATCACTCTTATATTTTTTATTGTCTGCACAAACAAAGATATCATGGTTTTTCGCAATCCATTTATTCAGTTCTTTCTTTTCCATGAAAGCGAACAATGCAGCATTAAAAATATAACAAATAAATTCTTAGCTATTTGAAAAGAAAAGTTAAACTTTCTTGTCAACTTGTCAACTTGTCTTCACGGAAATCTGAATAAAAACTCCAAACAATTGCCAACGATCGATCGGCAGAAAGAGGCACCTCAGCGAAGATGACTAGCTATCTCATTATAATTGATCAATGCAAAGTTGGAAACAAGTGTCAAATAATATTTCTGACACTTGTTTCCAACTCTAGTTCAAATCTGCAATGCCATTGCGCAAAAAACATTATCAATTCTGTGGTACATGCGATTGAAAGTAAAACACTACACTTTATTATAAATCGCAAGGCACACAGAACTCAAACAAACACTTAAATAAACTCTGGGTTGTTCAAACAACGATTGATTGAAAAAGACTCTGAAAGCGAAACAACCGATAATGATATTTGAGGTAAAAATTAATGTGTAGATTTACGGCGACCGATGCCGATGAGTATTCGTGGTTGGATATGTATGTAAGTGTGAGAGGCTAGAGTTAGAAAGAAGTCAAATCGGTTTCAGATAAATGGACTCAGACCTCAGAATTTTGTTAAGAGAGAACGTGTGTAGTTGCACGATGAGTATCCGTGGTTGCGTGTATGTGTGAGCATGTGGAACAAGACAAAAAAAACTCGTTTCATGAGGAGAGTTATATGAGTTAGAAACAAGTCAAAAAGGTTTCAGACAAATTGACTCGGAAATTTTGAATTCGTCATTTCCATGCAATAGCCCTTCGCCAAAATGTCGCTTTTCTTCACTTGGTACTTGTTTATCTCGTTCGCGCACATGCCTACCCTTCGCAACCATTTCATTGTTTTCATACCAAGGGAACGGATTTCGCCAAGGGTTAGAACGAGAGGTGCGAGCGAGATAGTTACGCCAAAAACTCTATTTCGTTTTGGAGCTTTTACATCAGCTGATCGCTTAGGTAAATTGTTGTTGTATCTTCTTACACGCATTCACCGACACGGAAATTTTGATCTTAATAGAAGTTATAACGGCTTTATAAAAAAAGGTAAACGTATGGGTAAGAGGGTAAGAGGGACGCAAGTTGAATATCTAGTTATTCAGTAATTTATGGGGTAGATCTACTTGTGCGTTGTAAATGCGGAGAGTTCTATGAGTTAGAAACAAGTCAAATCGGTTTCAGAAAAATTCACTCAGATTTTTGCTTAAGCTTGGTACGCAGATAGAGCTTAAATTCAGCTCCCATACAAAATTCTTTCGAAAATTTAGCCAAGCTAAAATTTAGCGAAGCATTTCAGCTGAGTTGCTCAACCCCCAACAGGGCACTGAAGATGGCATTCCCACTGCTGACGAGATAAGTGCGGAAAATAGTCCCACAGTAGACAAAGTCACTGAAGCGATTAAATCGCTAAAAGTTGGCAAGTCTGCTGGAGTTGATGAAATCCGGCCAGAAATGCTCAAGGCAATGGGTGAACAGGGTGTTAAATGGCTAACACGTGTAATTAAGGTGGCCTGGGATAGAGGGAAGGCACCTAGCGATTGGCAAACGGGAGTTATAGTGCCCATTTTCGAAAAAGGGAACAGGAGAGATTGCGCCAACTATAGGAGCATATCACTCTTGAGTCTTCCGGGAAAAGTATTCGCGAAGGTGTTAGAAACGCGTTCCAGAGCTGTAATCAAGCCTTTGTTACGGGAAGAACAGTGCGGCTTTCGGCCTGGCAGAGGTACAACCGACCAGCTTTTTACTCTAAAGGTTATTCTTGAGAAGGCCTGGGAATATGCCAAACCGGTCTATGCGTGTTTTGTAGATCTGGAAAAGGCGTATGACCGAGTCCCTCGGAATACATTGTGGAGAGTTTTGCAGGACTATGTGCTGAGAGCCATCCGGTCTTTGTATGGAAACTGCAGAAGCTGTGTACGGATAAATGGCGTCAAATCCCGTCCTTTTGATGTGCGCGTTGGACTTCGCTAGGGCTGTGTTCTGTCGCCGCTCCTTTTTAATAGCATATATGGACTGGATGGTGAAGCGCAGTCTTGGCGAGCAATGTTTCGAATTGGCTGGCATCAGGATGAGCCATCTGCTTTTCGCAGATGATTTGGCCATCCTTGGATCATCCAAAGAGGAACTTCAACGAGCACTGGATAGGTTTGCAGCCGTCTGTGGTGATGCTGGGATGAAAGTAAACGTGAACAAATCGGAAGCGATGGTTGTTTCCCGAACTCCTGTGCAGTGTACCCTGAACATAAATAGAGTTCCATTAAAACAGTTGGAGAAGTTTAAGTATCTCGGAGTCTTTTTCACGAAAGATGGGAGGAGTGATACTGAGTTGTCCTGTAGAATTGGCCAAGCTGGAGCAATAGTAAAGGAAATGCGCCGGCCGGTCATCAGGAAAGCTGAGCTTGGAGTGAAAGCAAAGATCATAGTTTTTAATTCAGTGTTCGTTCCGACCCTCATCTAAGTTCATGATATTTGGGTAATGACCGAAAGAATTAGATCGCGGGCACAAGCTGCCGAAATGAGATTCCTGAGGTGCGTTGCTGGTGTTACTCTAAGGGACAGAGTGAGAAACGTCAGTACTCGTAGGAATCTTAATGTTGAGCAGCTAATTCTCCGAGTGGAGCGATCAATTCTTCGATGGTTTGGACACGTTGTTCGCATGCCCCCTGACAGACTTCCTAGCCGAGATGCGAGCGCGTCGCGCCTCTGGTAGGCCAAGAAACAGGTGGTGGGATCAGGTTAAGAACCTCTCTGAGTCCCGCCTGGGGATTGCCCCGGAGTCCTTGGAGTTGTTGGCGGAGGATCGAGAAAGATGGAAGGACCATTAAGCCACCCTCGCTCCGCGACCCTTTTAAAATATAAGCGGCATTCGAAAATGATGATGATGATGATGTACATTAAATAATGAACACTATGAAACAAAAGTTTGAAATTTTAGTTGAAACTGTGTACCACTCAGCTGAAATGCTTCGCTTAATTTTAGCTAAGCTTAATTCTGGAGAGAATTTGGTAAGGGAGCTAGATTTTATCACGATCTGCGTACTATGCTTTAGAGGGTCCCTTGTAAGCGCACGGTGTTAGAATTGACTCAGAAAAGAAGTCTCCACTCCATACATCATGTCAAATCGGTGTCGAATTTTAGTGTCAATTTTGAGTCAATTTGAAGTTAAGTGCTGTTCCTAGATTGACAAATTGCTAACACCGTTGTTTTGTGTCTATTTGGTTTCAAAAATTTGAACCCATTTTGACGCAATTTTTTTGTGTTAGTTCTGTTTCAATAATTTGACTCAATTTTGACACCGTTTTTTGGTGTAAGTTTGGTTTAAAAATTCTAACCAAGTTTTGACTTTGTTTTGTGAAATATCCTTTTTTTGCAGGTTATTTTCAAATCTGCAATGACACTGCACATAAAAACATTGCGCAAAAAACATTATCAGTTCTGCGGTACATGCGATTTAAAGTTAAACACTACACTTTATTTTAGATCGCAATAACCACAGAACTGAAACAAACACTTAGGGCCAATTTCACAGTCATAACTTAAGTGTGGATTTCTTACCGAATTCATGCTCAGGAATAGATTCCATTTTCACATTGTATTTTTTTCGGTCCCCGACTTAAGTCACCGAACTTAACCAGTTAAGTAATACTCAAGTGTCACAACGTTTGACTTTTTAAATTATGACAATCAAAAAACTATGACGGTTTTATATTTATATTTCATTTCATTTATTTTTAATTCGTTAATGCTTAATACTGTAAGATACAATATCTTGTGGATTAGTCTTAAGCTAATTTTACAATAAAGAGCAGGATAAGATAAAATAAAATAAGTAAGAGGAGAGATAAAAAAGAAAAACAAAAACAAAAGAAATAAGAATAATCATACAGGAAATTAGCAAATATAAACCTAAATAATAGCTAACATGTATGTAAATATATATGTTTGAGCGAAATTAACTAAAAAAAAGATAAGTTAAAACAAAATAAAAATCGAAATTCAGATAATTAAATTGAAAAATGGATCTTCAAGGCTTTTTTAAAGTTCGTGCGCTCTGAGATTCCGTTATATTTCGAGGCAGTGAGTTCCACAGACGGGCGGCATTTACAAAAAATTGGCGTTCGGAGGTTAGCGATGAGAAACGAGGAAGAATTAAGTGACGAGTCCTGCGCGAAGACGCTTATATGAGTCTATCGAAACAGTATTGTGGCTGGTGTGTAAACAATATGTCAGAGAGTAGGGTCAAACTACGAAGCTCAAGATAGTTTTCGAGTGGCATACCGAGTGAACGAACGGAGTACCCAGACAGTCTGTCGTATCTACGCAGGCCAAAAACATAGCGTACAACATGCTGCTAAAGCGACATTTAACTTCATCTTGTTAACATAGTTACAGTTGCAAAAAATTTCACACCCGTAGAGCTAAATATGTATAACCAGGGTCCTTGCAAGTAGAAAGCGTGTTTTTACAGGTGTAATCGATTGAGTTACTCTCAAAGTACGAAGTACACCGTAAACTTTTCCGACGAGTCCATTGATATGGTTGTCCCAAGTCAGGTATCGATTGAAAGTCACTCCAAGGTTTTTTGCTGTATCGACATATTCAATTGGAGCATTGCTCAGCACGATCGTAGGGAAATATGAGAGATCCAAAATTTTTCTTGAGATGGCCAGACATTTAGACTTCTTTGGATTTAAAATAAGACCATTTTGATTAGGCCAATGTGCAATTTTCTCCAAATCTTCGTTAACACATGAAACACCATGTTCGATGAGCCCAAGAGGGCAACTGAAGTACAGTTGCACGTCATCCGCATACATGTGAGACGAGCAATTTTCAATTATGGATGGAAGATCATTAACGTACATCGAAAACAGTAGGGGGCAACAATGGAACCTTGAGGGACACCGGAAACGTTGGGTAAAAATTCGGACAACTTGTCTCCAACTTGAACAGCTTATTTCCTATTGGTAAGGTAGGAGAAAAGAAGCTTGGCAGCGTCTAAAAATAAGTTAAATTGTTGCATAAGTACTTCGCATAGTTTGACATGATTCACTGTGTCGAAAGCTTTGGAAAAGTCGAGCAGTACTAGAAACGTAACCTCATTCTTGTCCAATGCCTGCCTGATATCCTCAGTTATGCTCAACAATGCTGTAACACAATTATGTTTTTCCCGGAAGCCAGGTTGCTTTGGAGTAAGCATGTTGTTTGACGTCAGGTAACTATTGATTTGTTTTTGGAGGATTCTTTCAAAAACTTTGGACAAAAAAGGCAAGATTTAGATGGGCCTAAGCTCGTCACATTTAGCGTTTTTGGGAATAGGGACGGTTTTGACCAATTTCCATAAGTTAGGAAACACACCCAACACCAAAATTGTATTAAAAATTAAATTGATGTGAGGAAGGATGATTGGTAAAATCATTTTTAGAAATTATGGATGAATTTAATCAAGCCCAGCAGCGTTTGACCTTACAGAGAGCACGCTTTCAACAATATCAGCACCATCAACCGCTCGAAAACCAAAACAAACCGGACTGTTCGACGGGTTCCCAAAGGTCGGTATAGATTCAAAAGCATCAGGAGCTAAAGCGCCCGACAAAGATACCAGAGGTGAGGAAACAAATTTTTTGTTGAGGTTATCACCGTCAACATTTACTGTTTGTTCACTTCTTAACTTGCCGATACCTATGTTGCGTAGATTTTTCCAAAGTTGACGACCAATTAAGACTACACTAAGTTGGTCGGAGTACATTTGGCATTTGACCCTGCGAATTTCAGCAATAACTTTGTTGCGAAGTGAACAATACCTCGCTCTGAAAACACTTAACCGGAAGCGTTTCCAAAGACTATACGCATCATCACGTCGGAGCATAATGGAACGTATACTGCGAGTGAACCAAGGCTTTTCATTAGTTTTAATTAGTTAAGTTCTTAGGGGCACATGCGCATTAAACAGTGCTTTTATATTATCAGTTAAAAACTGCAACTGCTCATTAGACGACGGTAAATAAAAAATTGTATCCCAATTTATACCCCTAGTGTGCGTCTCTAGACTCTCATGATCAATGCAACGAAAATCATGAAAGGTAAGAGTTTTGCTGAAATGTGATGCACCACCATCAAAGAAGTGAGTTGGAGTGGTTGTGTTAACTGGACGTAGGTTAAAAGTGAGCATGTTTTGGGTGAACAGGTTTGAGGAAAGGAGATTACAGTTAAAGTCTCCAACCAACATGATATTAGGGGAGCTCAGGGATATTTCTTCTAACAGTGTATAAACAGGTGAAAGATCGATGCTACTATCAGGTCTATATATTGCACCTACAAGGAGAGTGCTTTGAGTACCTATTAGCTAAACAAACTCATAGTCGATACTACTTCCAGGGTCAGATGAAAGCTTGCACTTGTATTTGATAGTATCTCTTACATAAATTGCAACACCGCCCCCAACACCACCCCCTCTTCTGTCAGAGCGGAAAATATTATAGCCCTTTAAACCATAAACCAAGTCGGTTACTTTATATGTAAACCACGTTCTAAAACACAAATTACATCAACATCAGAACCAACAAACAGATCACGAAACTCGTCTATTTTAGGATACAGACTTTGCGCGTTTAAGTGACAGACTCGTAGGCCAACTTTCTGTTTGCACAAAACACTTACCATCGAACGTAAATTATAATTATGAACCATTTTTGAATTTTTATGAATTATACAGTTTTACAGTTAAGAAAAAAGATATAATAGTTTAATAGAAAGTTGAAAAGAAAAAAGAAAATAGTTAGAAAAAATTTATTATTAGAAAATATTAAACGAAAAATAAAAAAGCTAATCTATGTCAGGAACTGCAGAGCTGGCAACGTCATTTAGTCCCTCGATGCATTTAATCAACACAGCTGAGTCAGTGGTTTGGCATTTAACATAAACCTCGCCTCTTATCGTGTAGACTGCAGAAAGTTGTTTACGTTTTTTTAGTTCAAGTGCACTTTGAAACAAGAACCGGTTGTGTTGTGATAAGCTTTCCCGTATTTGGATGGGATAGGATGACGCGGAAGTGGAGGCACGGTCGAAAGCCAGATGAATGTCGTTTAGGCATATCTGTTTGTTGTTTTTTTTCGGTAACTCGCGAGTGGGCTAGCACAAAGTTCTTGTCATACGGAGAATTAAATATTATTTTAATAGCGGAGTTATTCGAGTTTTGTTTTGGTCGAGTGCGAAAAATTTTATTCGGCGTGGGTGGTTTGATGTTGATCGTGGTGCAAATTAAGTTAAAGATGGATTTAAGGTTTTCGTTAGGCAAGAAAGGAATGCCAAAAATAAAAGAGTCGCAGGCAATAATTCGATTTTCGTAAGAGTTCAAACAGATTTTTAATTTAATAAGTTCGTTGGAAGTTTGATCGAGTTGGTTTTTAGCATGTGAAAGATCGGTAGTTTTAATAGCAAGGAGTGAGTTAAATTGTTTACAATCGGTGGTGAGGTTATGGATTTTCGCGTTAAGACCTTCAACTTCAGTGATAAGCGAATTGAGGTCTGTTTTGATTTCAGAGTGAGAAGTTTCAAGGTGGGTCACACGATTATTAATATCACTGATGTTGTCTTTGATCAATTTAATTTCGCGACCAAGTTCTTCCGTTATTTTTTTTTCGGAGTCTTCCATTTTTTGGGATAAAAGGGAAACAATGAGTTCACTATGTAGACGAAATTGTTCATCCATCCACTTTTTATCTGCATCGGCCATGCCCAGTTGAGAAGTTTTAGGGACTATTTCATCAGTCCCAGTGTTTTTTTTTTGCCCTTGTCCCCCGTAATTTGATGTGTCGCTTTTGGGAGAGGAGATTGTGATTGGGCGGAGCTTTGGGGCGAACCCGATGCGAGGTCACTATTTCTCAAACCAGCAGACGGTGTAGACATTAAGCGTGTAAGTTTAATGTTTGAAAATAGTTTTACCGGGAAAAACACAGCAAAAAGGTTTGTTGCACAACAAAGCTTTTCAATTATTAAGTCTCAAAAAACAAAAACAAGTACTGGTAAAATGCGTTTTCGATCAGAAAGAAGGTAAGAATGTTGCCAGAATCAGAAGAACGCCTACTCAGTGGCTGCTCTCATTACTCTTTTGTTTTCAAAAAAGTTCAAATTGTTTTTAAGCTTCTCATATTTGGCTTGAAAATGGAATCGGACGAAGAACTAATAAGTGATATTGAATATGAAGAAGTTGTGCGGGTTGTAATCATGCGTCGAAAAAAAACTATTAGAGACCGACCCAAAATAATAATAGGAATAATGCAGTTACTCCGGAACATATGCTTCTTATGACACTACGTTTCTATGCTACTGGAGGTATGCTGCGAACAGTGGGAGACCTTTTTGGAGTATCAATCAGCACAGCATCCAGAGTCATAAGAAAGGTGTCACATTATATAGCATTACTACGACCAAGCTTTATTTTTTTGCCAACGACGGAAGATGAACGACGTAAAGTACAAGAAGGTCTTTTCGCAATCGCAAAATTTCCTCGAGTAATAGCAGCTATGGATTGCACTCATGTCAGGATTATTTCTACAGGTATAGTTGTTGAGAAGTGGTCTTAAACATTAATAGTGGTCTTAAACACTACACTAACACGTACTTTGATATGCAATAGGTAGTGAGGATGCTGATCTGTTTCGAAACAGAAAAGGATTCTTTTCAAACAATGTGCAGACATTGTGTGACCGTCATCTTCAAATTTTGGATATTGTTGCACGTTGGCCGGGATCAACACACGATGCTACAATTTTTCAAAACTCTCGAATATGTTGCCGTTTAGAGAACGAAGAACTTGGAAATGGTCTAGTACTTGCTGACAGTGGGTACGAAAATACAAATCAGATCATTACTCCGTTATATTATTATCATTACTCCAAATAACCGTCCAAGTGTAGGCCATGTTCGAAACAACACGATAAGAAGATCTCTTATCGATAACTATTTCCGAAACCTGTAACAAAAACAAGACAATTATAAAAATAAACAAAATATTTAAATAAATAAAATAAATAAATAGAGTGGCGCAACAGCTCGAGGTGAACCAGGGCCAACTTCTCAACAATGTATGCTGGTGTGTTAATTTCTTTACATACAAGGGGACCTACAATTTTTTGCCGAATCCGAACGGCACTTTGAGAAGTTTTTCAAGACAAATGATACTCTCAGAGGGCTTGTTAGACCCTCTTGGGGGGGGGACCGTGGGGACCGTGAAAAAAATACAAGTCATTTTTTTCAGGTGACGATGGCAGGATTAACAAATGGCTAACAAGATGACAGGGTAAACAAAATATTTACCCTTCTTTTATTGCAAAAAAAACTGCATATGCTGCATAATCGTTAAAAAAAGGGAACAGACAAAGAACTAAACTGTGTAGCTTGTAACAAGATATACCCACACAATGCGAAATTATTGAATATTGAACAAATGAACGTTAGTTTGTCGAATCCTTTAATTTTTTTTGCTCCAAATCATAGCACAATATATCCATTCCCAGGTCACGCTTCAGCAGTTTCAGCTCAAATTCTCTTTCCATGTACATCATTCGCTGTTCATATTCCTTTTTGAGTATTTCTATTTCAGCTTGGTATTTTGCTTCACACCAATTTGCCTTAACACTGGCTAGCTTTGCCCAGGTGGATTTTGGATTTGATTCTAGAAACGATCTTGGTTTATATCATATTTGCAATTTAAGATACTGCTTTATAGTTACCTTTATGTATAAGCAGTTTTTTGTTTAAGGGTTTCTTCAACTTCCCAGGATTGTAGTTTTTATAGCAATCGTCTTCTAGGTCGATGGGATGTCCTTGTACGCCGACTGGAGTACACATTTCCAAGGAGCCCTCGTCAAGTTTTAGGAGAGTTGTTTGAGTTTTAGGAAGGAATATAACTAAGGCTCATAAGCGCGCCTACCTGTTATTGATGTTTTCTCATTATTTCCATCTTAAAGCCATTCTTCTTCTGCAATGAAAACAAATAGATCCGTAAATATTTATGGGCAGAACGATGCACTGGTAAAGTTTTCTTTTACAGTTGAGCTGGTTTTTGATACTCACTTGGGTTATGTGTTTTCCAGTGTGATGTTTGACGGCTTTTTACCTTTGTGTTTGTGAAAACAAATAAAATTAAGTTTAACTTACGGTCCTCCTCAACTTCGATGGCATCGTTATCGTACTGACTTTCCATTCCAGTGACTTGCCTTTGATGCAATATGCCTTCCAGCTTGCTGTCATGTGTTTTGACCTCAACTTTGGCTGGTAGTCTCCCTCCAGTACAATAGAGGGATCTTTTCACTACTGCGTTTCTTTAACGTTTCTTTAAAACTCGTTTTAGATTTTCATATTTTTTTTTAATGTTTTCCACGTTCGGAAGTGAGATCCGCTGCAAGCATTGTTAAAGTCAGCTGCAATCTGCTTCCATGCGCCCGTCTTAAGATCAGATGTGACTTTATTCGTTCTTTTGCATTCCAAAATATTTTTTTTTTGATCTTACGAGATCAATTGATGGATTTATCTCGAAATTACTGAAATTTGGGGTTCTTTTTCGTTCACTTTGAACATCCATATTATATTTCCAAATATATTTGCGTAACGATTAAAAAAAACGATGGAGTTGAAATGCAAGGCATACTTGGATAATTTTTTTTTGTAAACAATATGCATTAGTTTCAATAATTTTTTAGCTCTTAGCGGTAAGGAAATTTTGACATTTAGAAGCGGCAACAGCTAATCAATTTTCTCAACTGTGAAAAACAAAATCTACTCATATAACACTTAAGTATCAATCGATACTCACACTAATATAGCACTCAGTTTTTCACTGTGAAATCGGCACTTAATTAAACTCTGAGTTGATAACACAATGGTGAAAAAAGACTGCAAAACGACCGATAATTAAGTTCGAGGCAAAAACTAATGCGTAGATGTACGACAACCGATGCCGATGAGTATTCGTGGTAGTATATGTGCGTGAGTGTGAGCATAATGCAGGAACCACAGAGGAGGCTGGACTTGGCCTCGGCTTGACGTTTACATGTTCAGTCATACGATTTCAGTGTTTCCTAACACAATGAAGCTCGGCTTCAAAATGTTGTTTGCAATGAGAGAGAGTGCGCAAAGAGAAAACGTAATGTTACGTAATGAGGCTCAAAAGCCCAGCACGACTTTAGATGTGCTGAACTTTTGCTTCGTTTGAAGCAAATGGGGGTTCATTTTGATCGCACAAACGAAGCCAATATGTCTGCCTTTGGCTATATTTGTATAAGTGCGAATGTATCATGCACGGACATGACGCAGAATATCTGAGTGTGTCTACATTTTGGGCCAAATTGCGTACTTATTTATTTATTAGTTGATTATTTAATGATGTACACAACACTAGCTACCAGGGATTTCGGCTGTGTGTGCTTATTTGTTAATTTATCGTGTCATGCTGGGAGTACGTAGTGACTGCATAATAAAAGCTCTCTCTCCATGAGCGAAATGTAATTGCAAAGCCGGTTCAAAGCCCACGTATCGTAACGGGGTGAAACCGAAGCCTGAGGCTGATTTGTCTTCCCCGCTTAATAACGTGAGAAAAAAAACATTTTTTGAGAGGCTAGAGTTAGAAACAAGTCAAATCGGTTTCAGATAAATGGACTCAGAATTTTGTTAAGAGAGAACGTGTAGATGCACGGTGAGTATTTGTGGTTGCGTACATGTGTGAGCATGTGGAACACGAAAAAAAACTCCTTTGGGGAGAGTTATATGGGTTAGGGACAAGTGAAATCGGTTTCAGAAAAATTGACTCGGAAATTTGCTAAGAGGGTCATATAACTCCACAAACGATTTTTTTTGTCGTGTTCCACATGAATGCGATTCGGTAGAACGTCAATCTTATCAGAAGCAAGTCTGATGTCATCAGCGATTCCACCAATAATTAAACGCATTACAGCGACACCATTGCTAACATCACGAATCCTACTACTTACTTCGGATAATAGTGGATCAATAGTTTGATGTGGGGAGGAAGCACTTTTTGACGAACACTGCTGATATGTATCAACATTCGAATGTATTGAGTTGAGAAGGTCATCGATCTTAGAAAAACGTTAATTAAGAGTTTTATTCATATCAGACTTTAAGCCATTATCAATAACTTTAAATTTAGACTTGCATAAATTGGTAGAGACATCGATATTGCCATGAAGGTCTTCAACACTTTTTATAATATCGTCAAACTTGTTAAACTGGCCCACAATTTGCTTCCGAAGGGCTTTATTGTCCGTTGAGAGATTATTTAGGTGGCCACTTACACACTTTATCGCGAGCATAACATGCGATAAAGATATGCCTTTGCATTCATCGCAAAAAAAAAACAATTTTTTTTTATAGTCTTCCAGATATGCCATTGAGCGTTTATTTAGGCCAATGTAAAGAGTATGGAAATTTTTTCCGCATAGCCCGTTGCGAAGCACGGTATCTCACCTTCAACCTTTGCTGTAATTCCATTTACTTTGCCTTCATGTATGATTCTTTTTAAATCCTTTTCATTTAAATGGCCAAATCTCTCATGCCACTCCTGAAGTGCAGATGTGTTTGTTTGTGCCACTCTGCATTGTTCTGTGCATTCGTTAACATAGTTAAGATCCCTGATTCTATGTGCAGACATAATATCTTTTCCTGTTTCAGGTTGATATATAGCGGCTTTGATTTTTCTTAAACCCACTTCCAATCCGTGATCAACTATTTTGGAAGCGGATAACAAATTCGATCGCAGATCCGGTACGTACAAAGTTTCGTTAAGATCAGCACAAAATCCTTTCTTCGTTCTTATTTGAACAGATCCAACACCTTCAATATGTGTAGATCCATTGTTTGCTAAGGTTAATGTCTTTGCTTTTGTTGGACTGATTTCACTAAATTTGGTTTTTTCAGAGCTTATATGTGACGTCGCTCCTGAATCCAAACACCACCTCTCGAGTTCATTTTTATTATGAATATTCATTGCCACCGCAGTTGATTCTGTGGAAATTTGTTCACTTCTGTTATATTTGTGTCTGTTGGAAGTTTTTAATCTGCAATCCCTGGCTTTGTGACCAATTCTTCCACATGCATGGCAAGAGAATTTGAAACATTCAGGCTTCCGATAAGTCTTCTTTTGAATCGATGCAGAGTTCTTGTGAACAAGCATGGCACCAGGCACATTCTCCATTACATATTTCTTTCTAGCTTCTAATTCTTCCAGAAGCTTCACCTTCAGTGTTTCAGGATCTAACAGTTTTTTTGAGTTTCGATGGAGATTCGAAATGATTCGTACTCGTTTGGAATACTAAAGAGTAGTAATATGATAAGAAGATCGTCAATAATCTCCAAGTCCATCTCTTGAATTTTGTCAACGATGTCAAAAAATGTCTTAAGTGGTCTCGCATATCTTTTCCATTTTTGATTTTTAGTAAAATTAATGTTTTTAATAACCTCGCACTTCTTGCAGGTCCCCTTGATTGATAAACATTGTGTAATTTCACCCGAATTTCTCTAGAAGAAGAACAGTTTTTAATTTGTTTTAATTCGGGTCGAAATAGTTAATATTAAATCTGATTTCGCTTTTGCATCGTTGGACTCCCATTCTTGAACTGCTGCATTGGATTCCAAAGGCTTTATGAACGTTCATTAACATATTTCCAATTATCATTCTTAACTCTTATTTATATTTAATTTAACTTCAGCGCAGTGTAAACGTTCTGGGCTCATAACCTTTGGTATTTCCAGAATAAAAAGGAAACGAGTTTTGTATAAGTTAACTTCATTTAAGCCATAGAACTTGATCTCTTCGCAGTAGACGAACGAATGAAAAAATAAGGGATAGAAAAATTTAATACAACCTGAATGTGAACTACTAAGCTTTCTACAATCTTAAAGATCAGTAGGTACTTGTAGAGTAGCTATTTGCTTATATCTCACACCATTACGTAGACGATCTTCTGGACTGCGTGGATACTGAAGCGGATGCCATTCAACTTTGCAAAAAGCTGATTCATAGCCACGGAGCTTTCGACATAGGGAAATGGATTTCCAGCTCGCCTGCGGTTGTCAGTGAACTAGGAGAAGGACCCCTAAAACAAAGCCACAGCCTTAATATGAGCCTTGAAACTGAAGCTGATAAAGTTCTTGGCAAGTGGTGGAGCACATCGTCACATTGTTTCACATACGTCGTCACACGCAACGAGTACAACAGGGTACCCAAAATCCTTCAAGGTACCACAAGGCCAACAAAAAGAGGTCCTACGTATCTTCATGACAATCTACGACCCACTGGGACTAATTGCACATTTCCTGGTCTTCCTTAAAATTTTGCTACAAGATCTATGGCGAAGTTCAATAGGCTGGGACGACCAAATTAGTGAGCAACAATTCGACCGATGGCGTCAATAGACCATATTGTTGGATCGCATTAAAATCTAATTATCTAACTATCCCTAGATGTTACGTAGGTTAGGTTCAGGTTACGAGTCTTCTAATCCCACACATGCATCAAAAGTTTCACCATCTGCATCACGAATCAGTCGTAAATGAGCTGCGACAAAAATACTGGATTCCTTACATTCGAGTTGCAGTAAAAGAAGTATTAAAACATTGCCAGCACTGCATGAATCAACGAGCCTTACCAGACCCTCCAATGATTGGAAAACTTTCACTTGCCAGATTAGCGACGTATCGCAGACCTTTCGGGTACTCTGGCAGACTTTTTTTGATTCCATGACAGTCGCCATTGGAAGACGGATCGAGAAGAGGTGGGGAGTTTTGATCACCTGCATGACAACACGGGCGGCGCATATCGAAGTAGCTACCAGCTTGTTTAGTGCCTCCTGCATCCTGGCAATAAAGCGCTTTATAGCTCGCCGTGGGACTTCAATCGAATTTCACTGTGACAATGAACGAATTTTCACGGCGCCGACAACGAACTGCAAAAAGCTTATAAATGGCAATTGGACTTGCCAGAGAAGTTTTAATCGCCAACAACCAAATGGATATTCAATCCACCGTCATCACCACACATCGGAGGTACATGGGACTGGATGGTTCAAGTCGTAAAATGGGTACTCGAAGAAACATCACCCCGTCGCAATCCATCCGACGAGTTGCTTTATAGCATGCTGCTGGGAGTGGAAAATACAATCAACTGTCACCCTCTTACATACCTTCTACTGGACACCGAAGAAGACCAAGCGTTGACTCCAAACCACTTTCTTTTGGGATCGTCACACGCAACGAGTACAACAGGGTACCCAAAATCCTTCAAGGTACCACAAAGCCAACAAAAAGAGGTCCTACGTATCTTCATGACAATCTACGACCCACTGGGACTGATTGCACATTTCCTGGTCTTCCTTAAAATTTTGCTACAAGATCTATGGCGAAGTTCAATAGGCTGGGACGACCAAATTAGTGAGCAACAATTCGACCGATGGCGTCAATAGACCATATTGTTGGATCGCATTAAAATCTAATTATCTAACTATCCCTAGATGTTACGTAACCAACAAGAAGTTTGATGACAAGGTAGACACCGAACTACACATTTTCGTAGACGCTAGCAGTGCCAAATTCGCTGCTGTTGCATATTTCCGATGCACTCGAGGCGATCTAGTAGAATGCAGAATGGTGAGCGCTAAAACAAAGGTAGCACTTATTAAACTCGCGTCCATACCACGCCTGGTACTTGAAGCGGCGAAACTTGGTGTCCGCCTGGCAAACTCTATCAGCAAGGAGCACTCCACCAACATTTCCAGGAAAGTGTTTTGGTCCGATTCCAAGACTGTGCTTAGCTGGATACACGCTGACCATCGCAGATACAAGCAGTTTGTGGCCTTTCGTGTGACCGAAATCTTGGAATCAACCAACCAATGTAGCCGACGAAGGGACGAAGTGACAGAAGAAACCAAGATTCGAATCTAATGGACAATGATACACCGGTACCCCCCTTTTTATTTCTACGGGAAAGTCAGTGGCCAGCAAACGTCATAGTGAGCCCTACTGCTTAGGAAGAAATTCAGACAATGACAAATCTTTTTGTTCATCAAGATCATGAGCCTTAATCCATCATCGATGCGACAAGATTCTCAAAATGGATGCGGCGATTGAGAGCTACAGTTCCGATTTCCCCACAACATTCGCCAGAAACCAAAGAAGCTTCCGGTATCTTCGGGTCACATGACGAGAGAAGAACTTCAAAGGCTGAAGTCTATTTGTATCGTAAGGCTCAGCTTAATGCCTACCCCAACGTGCTTCTGGTATTAGTTAGACAACATGCTAAGCCCAAACATCAAAGGATGCTGGACCAAAGGAGCCTCCTTTCAAGATCTCGCCATATATAGACACGAACGGAGTGCTTCGATTATAAGGCCGAATTGACGCTGCTATGGATGTGGACCGTGATGTCGAACGACCAATAGTATTATCAAGAGGACTTCAGGTTACGAGTCTTGTAATCCCACACATGCATCAAAAGTTTCACCATCTGCATCACGAATCAGTCGTAAATGAGCTGCGACAAAAATACTGGATTCCTAACATTCGAGTTGCAGTAAAAGAAGTATTAAAACATTGCCAGCACTGCATGAATCAACGAGCCTTACCAGACCCTCCAATGATTGGAAAACTTTCACTTGCCAGATTAGCGACGTATCGCAGACCTTTCTGGTACTCTGGCAGACTTTTTTTGATTCCATGACAGTCGCCATTGGAAGACGGATCGAGAAGAGGTGGGGAGTTTTGATCACCTGCATGACAACACGGGCGGCGCATATCGAAGTAGCTACCAGCTTGTTTAGTGACTCCTGCATCCTGGCAATAAAGCGCTTTATAGCTCGCCGTGGGACTTCAATCGAATTTCACTGTGACAATGAACGAATTTTCACGGCGCCGACAACGAACTGCAAAAAGCTAATAAACGGCAATTGGACTTGCCAGAGAAGTTTTAATCGCCAACAACCAAATGGATATTCAATCCACCGTCATCACCACACATCGGAGGTACATGGGATTGGATGGTTCAAGTCGTAAAATGGGTACTCGAAGAAACATCACCCCGTCGCAATCCATCCGACGAGTTGCTTTATAGCATGCTGCTGGGAGTGGAAAATACAATCAACTGTCACCCTCTTACATACCTTCTACTGGACACCGAAGAAGACCAAGCGTTGACTCCAAACCACTTTCTTTTGGGATCGTCGGATGGAAATAAGCTAGAAAGCATCATCGTTGATGACCACTCATTATTGAGGAAGCAGTGGATGACTTCTCAACAGTACGCCAATCAGTTTTGGAAACGCTGGCTGAAGGAGTACCTTTCTACGCTCACTCGGAGAGGAAAGTGGTGGGCACCAGCAAAACCAATCAAGATCGGAGAAATCGTTGTCATAGAGATGTTGGTTCACTTGTCAAAATCAATGACGTTTAAGCTGTCAATAGTTCTTGAGGTGTAAACGTGCGTTTTGAGTATGGACTCACTGCGGTTTTTTAACTTAATAATAAGTTTTAAACAAATTATCCACCACTGCTGCACGTTATACTTTTTGGACCTTTTTATCTAGGGAAGTTGTGGGCAGGTTATGAATAATACCCGCAACAATACGCTTAATAATACGTTTTGAATAACTATTTACATGAAAATTGCAGTTTTGTGAATCGCAACTTATTGTTCCACATTACAGCTATGCAAACAATCACCAGATATCACACATTATTTTTTTTTTATACACTATCAGATCTGCGTTGTAGTGTGCTTATTTAAGCAAGCTCGACCTACAAGCAGAGTTTCGCCAAGCAAAAATATGCTTACACAGGCTCATCATATAGTGCTGGTGTTAGTGGTTAGTACAAAACACCATACACAAATAAAAATACATACAAATACATAAATAAAAGTACAAAATTATACAAAGGAGAAGGATTAGTAACAAACTTTTAAATGAGCTAACGGAAGCAGACACCTAATTTAAGTTTATTTTTTAATGCTATTTTATCTAAATTAAAGTCTATGGTAGTACAATATGTATTATATAGTCTACTCATGCGGGTTGTAGGCTCATGCTTCCCATAATTTGTCCTATGTTTAGAGGCAAGATAAAAGGGTCTTCCCATGGAAGGCCTTTAAGAGCAAAACGGATAAACCTTCGTTGTATTGCTTCAATACGATTTATTTGATTGAGTTGATATGGTCTCCACACCTGCGAAGCGTATTCCAGATAGGGTCGGACAAAACTATTAAAAAAGGGATAAGGTAACATGCGGATCGTTAAACTCCTTTGACCATCTCTTTATAAAGCCTAACATGCAATTGGGTTTATGAACAATGGCATTTATATGTTCCGAAAAATTAAGGTCATGGTAGAAGTGAACACCAAGGTCCTTAAAACTCTGAACGCGAACAAGGGTATGTTCACCAATTGAATAAGGAAACGGGACACACACACGCTTTTTCGAAAACGTCATAACTTGACATTTCGAAACATTTAGACTAAGTCCGTTCTTGTTGCAACATTCAACAAAGTTATCGATGTCAGCCTGGCGAAGAAGGCGATCATCTGAAGATTTTATTATCTTAAAAATTTTCATATCATCCGCATAAGCGAGAGTATCACTATGCTGAATGCATGAGTATACATCATTTATCGCCAAGATGAAGAGCATAGGACCCAGATGACTTCCCTGTTTAACACCAGACAAAGAATTAAATGGGGTAGATAATATTCTTCTGAATTTTACTTGGTAAGAACGCAAGTGAAGATAAGATTAAACCCAGGCAATAAATAATGGAAGAAAGCTTATAGCTTTTAGTTTCATTATTTCATGCGAAATCATATCAAAAGCCTTGGAAAAGTCGGTGTATATGCAGTCAACTTCAGTTGCAGAGCATTTATTGAGGAAGGAGAGAAGATTGGTAACTGTCGATTTGTTTTTTACAAAGCCATGTTGCTTTGTTGAAATAACATTGCGACAATAGAACACTAAACTGTCACAAATTACTTGTTTGAAAAGCTTTGGGATGCTTGAAAGTTTAGCTATAGGTCTATAGTTGTTAATGTCACATCTGTCCCCCTTCTTAAAAACTGGCGTAATGAAAGATCGCTTCCAAACTTCGGGAAATGCACCCAAGGAAAGTGATAAGTGGAACAGGTGAAGGAGAGGTATTGCAAGGGAGTCCTTACATTTTTTTAGGACAATGGGTGGTATTCCGTCTGGTCCAGAGGAGTAATCGTCATTTAACTCGGACAGAAATTTAGAAACAGTATCGGGGGGGGATGTAAGCATTCACGATATTTTTTTAGGTAATTTTCGATCTTTACTTTTAGGTAATTTTCGATATTTAGGTAAGATTTCAATCTTATAAATTTAACTTTAACTGGAAACGGGAATATCACTTTAGATGAAGTAATATTTTTGCGAACGGCAGTTAATACTCCACCGCCTAAAGTTTCCAGGTCGATTTTATTCCGATCCTCTCGGTGAACAAGGAACTCTTCATTGAAGAGTTCTGAGTCAGAAGTGCTGGCATTTAGCCAAGTTTCAGTTAGTGCAATAACGTCGTGAGGAAAAGTCATAGAATTTTTAAAAATGTTTAAAAATATTATTTATTTTTTAAAAATAAATTTAAAATTAAAAAAATTTAATTTTTAAAAATATATATTTTCATTTATAATTAAAAATAAATGAAATTATCTCCCAATGTTTGGTCTTTGCCAAGGGTAGATTTTTTTAGTACATCGATATGGATTATAAGGATTATTAGGTATGGATTATTGAGAATCTACCAAGATACATTCCATTAAAAAAAAACTTAACTTTTTTAAATACAGTGTAAAAGTATAGTACTAGTATAGACAGTACCGCGGAGTAATACTGTCTCCACCGACAATTAAAAGAAGATTAGTGGGAGACGATTAAAAATAAATCCCAAAGTGGCTCCATCGGACAAATATAGGATTAATTTGACACGAAAACTCTGTTTTTGTCATTTTGGCTCTCAAAAGAGAGTGGCGATGTCATTTCCCAGAAGCGAAAAACGATTACCTCAGTAAAAGTCACAATGGAAAACGTACTTGTGACAGATCTGTCGCACAGGGACAGTGTCAGTTTCCGTTTTTTATTCTCAAACTGTTACAAAGGTGGAGAAAATAGGTTTGTGAATAGGGTGAATGGGATTTATGAGAGGATTTATTTTTAATCGCTTATCTCTTAAGCGTGTTGCTCGAGAGATAAACGTCCAGTGATGTGTGGTGCGATAATGCTCATTTTATTTAGTTCCTGTAGGTATTTATACACTTCTTGGTTCTTAAAACTAGACCATATGCGTAAGTATATTTTTTCGTTCTTAAAACTAAACAATATGCATAAGTGCAGATATGCACATAACGAAACCTATTAATTTTCCCTTTACCTTAAATATGCAATATTTTGTCTAACCCACTTATGCAACATACATTTTATTTGCGACAGTAAATTATATCGACCACCAACCCAGAATTGCTTAGTCAGCATATTTGTTAAGTGGGTCACACCATGTCTTTTGCCTCGCTCGTCGACTTGCATTCGAGTTACCTTCGAATGCTCTTTGAACGGGTGCCGAACATTGCTCGTGTCGGGTACACATGTTCATCTTGTGTAACCCGAGTGGACGTCGTATTCGTCGTGTGACGATTTTTTTTATATTTTTTTGTGCGTTTACTTTGTTTGGGTGATTGCGATAATTATTATTATTAATGAATGGATGAGTGGTGTGGGCAAATACTGGGTGGTCGTCGGCACCCTTCACACCACCCTTCCTGGAGGAAAAAGAAGAAGACTCGCAAAGAAGAAGTTTGCGAGCGAAGTTTGTTACCTCGTCAGACACGGTTGCGATTCCTAGATCTGGGTGTAGATCGCTATTTCTTATGTACCATGTGGCATTAACGATTGCTCTGAGTGTCTTATTTTAAAAAGTTTCTAAAATAGATATATTGCTTGGCTTAGTACAACCCCAGAGTTGTATACCGTACGTCCAAGATGGTTTTAGCACTTGCTTATACAAAAGCAGTTTGTTATATACGCTTAGTTTCGAAAATCTTCCGATAAGCCAATTCATTTCTCTTAACCTGATTCCGAGCTCGTTGCGTTTCTTTTTAACGTGCGGCTTCCATTTAAGTTTTGCGTCTAGGGCCATTCCTAGATATTTCGCTTTATTTGAGTACGGGATTTGTACGGAGTTAATGAATATAGGTATGTTGTTTATCTTTTTATAAGTAAAGTTAACATGCGTTGACTTAGTCTCGTTAAGGACGACTCGCCAGCTCTTCGTCCAGTCGCATATTTTGTCTAAAGCACGCTGGAGTTTCCCTGTTGATAATTCAACTGTCGTATCAATAGCGAGAATAGCAGTGTCGTCTGCGAACGTAGCTAAAATTGTTCCCTCATCGTGTGGTATGTCTCTTGTATAGAGCAAAAATAATATTGGGCCGAGAACGCTTCCTTGCGGGACACCGGCATTTATCTCTTTGAATTCCGAGTACTCATTTTCGTACCTTACGCGAAAGATTCTGTCTTTAAGGTAAGACTCTAAGATTCTATAGAGTTTTTCTGGTAAGCAAAGCCTTAATTTGTACTTCAGGCCTTCGTGCCACACCTTGTCGAAGGCTTGCGATACGTCGAGAAAAGCGCTAGTACATATCTTTTTCGCTTCCAGAGCTTTTTCGATTTCGTTTGTTATACGATAGACCTGGTCGATTGTTGAATGTTTTTTTCTAAATCCAAATTAGTGATCCGGAGTCAATCGTCTTTCTTCAATGATTGGTTGCAAACTTTTAAGCAACAGTTTCTCGAACACCTTAGCTATTATCGGCAGTAGCGAAATAGGTCTGTATGACTTTTTGTCGTTCGGACATTTTCCTGGTTTCGGAACCATTATGACCTCGGCCACTTTCCATTGCCTTGGAACGTAAAAAACTCTCATGGAAGCGTTAATGATACAGAGTAGCTTGACCAAAGCTTTTTTCGGTAGCTCCTTTAGAATTTCGCTAGTAATTAAGTCGTAGCCAGGGGCTTTGCTGTTTTTCAGATTATTTATCGTTTGACACGGTTTTTATTCCATAATTATCTTGTACCGCATAAGGATTGAGCTCCTCGACCAACGGTTCCCCGTCAAACGGTTTGAATGTTTCTTCTAGATAATCTGCAAATAAATCCGCTTTTTCTTTGTCTTTTCTTGCCCATTCGCCGTTGGCTTTTCTTAATGGCGCAGAGTGTGCTTAAGGCTTCTTAACGGACTTGACTGCTTTCCAAAGAGAGTAGTTCGAACCTTTATCCGCAGTCAAACTTTCGAGGTAAGCAGTAGTCTCACGACTTTTAAAATCTTGAAGTTCGTGCTTCAGTTTGTTAGAAAGGTGGTTCAAGATTGTCTTATCCGGGGGTGCTCGCGAACGTTGCCATCTCTTGCGCGCTCTCCTCTTTTCGCATATTAGCTCTTCTATTTCTCGCGGATATATTGTTCCGCTGTTCGATGATTCGGACCTCCGAAAAGAAGTGTTATTCCACGCAGCGCTCTGAATAACTCTCACGAGTTTATCTTATTCGTCTTCTCTTTCAGGTGGCGTTTTGAGCGGTACATTTAAATCTACGTTTTCTTTGCAATATTTTCTAAAGCCGTCCCAGTCGGTGTTGTTGTTAGTTAATCTAGGCGCTCTATTCTTTTTCGCTAGGCTTCCGCCGATTTTCAAAAGAACTGCCGAGTGATCTGAACAGAGATCAAAGCGTTCTTCTACGTTCGTAAGGTAACGAGGTACCCCCTTGGCGATAAAGAAGTCGACGAGATCAGGTATTTTATTTCTGTCGGTTGGCCAATATGTTGGCTTTCCCGTCGATAAGAAGATCACGCCGCGTTTTGTACTTTCTTTAAAGAGGGCTCTGCCTCTTGTTGAATTGCACCGTGAGCCCCAAAAAGTATTTTTCGCGTTAAAGTCCCCGCCGATGATAAAGTTTGGCCCAAGTGAATCAAAGAGCAGAGCAAGATCTTCATCTGCCAGCCGATACTGCGGAGGAAAATAGCTCGTCGCGATGTTGCAATTTATGTGACTTAATTTTACTGAGACTGAGGTTATTTGCATAGAGTCAAGTTCTATTTCTTCGTTTTTGGAGTGCTTTATGCAGTCTTTAATGTAAAGAGAGGATCCACCTCTCGAATTTTCTGAAGGGTGATGCGCGTGATAGTCAATGTAACGTTTTATTTTGCGTGCTGAACCCTTTTTAAAGTGGGTTTCCGAAATCAGGCATATGTCTACATTATTCTTCCGTAGGAATACTTCTAGTTCGTCAATTTTTTGCAAAAGGCCGCATTCCATGTAATTATTTTGATTAACTTTCCCATATTCATGATTTTTTATTAAATGTTTTTCGAGGTTTAAACTCGAGCTCGCTCAATTTGTTGAATATTACTTGATTAAGTTTCGCCTGTTGCTCAAACTTTTCTAAAATCATGCCTAGAATTTGAGAGACCGAACCTGATGCGGCCGATTGTGGCTTACTTTCACGTGACGCGACTTGAGCGTACGATTTTGGACAAATAAGTGTGGATTCTCCCTTTTGACTCCGGTGGGAACTAGGACCAGCGACGTTTTCTTGCGCATTTTGAATTTTGCCTTTAATCAAACCCTTATCCCTTGTCGACTTGGGGGTTTTTGGCCTATCTACTTTAGGAGGTTTTAGGCTTGGGCCCTTATTTTCAATATTTTTCTTCGGAGCATTATGTCGTTTTTGTAACTCAATGGCAATTTCGCAACCTCGGTAGCTCGCTGGGTGACTTCCCCTGCAATCGGCGCAAACCGCGGGGGCCTGACTGCTGACGTTGCAATCCGTCGAGAGATGTTCGTCGGCGCATTTTACGCATCGCGGCTTTTTCTGGCAGTACGCTTGCGTATGTCGGAAACCTTGGCATCGCTTACATTGGGGAACTAGCCTGTGCCCTTCCGCTTGGGCTCGATTTTTCCTTGATGTTAAGGATTGATTTAATTTTGTAGATTTCGTTAATATTTTCAGTTCTATCAAAAGAAAGCATGAAAATTTGCAGGCCGCGTCGGACAACAGCGGAATCTTTGCCTTCGTCCGTACGTTGCTTCTCTTTCTTCATTATGTTCACGGCGTCAAGAATTTTAAAGCCTTGGGCTTGAACGTCTTGTATTATTGCGTCCTTGGTACAGGATGGGTGTAGTCCCCTTGCGATAACCCGCAACTGCTTTTCGAGGTGATTTTCATAAGTAACCCATTGGATTTTCTCTAAATCGGTTTTTTTCTTCGGGTATTCCTGTCGCTTTGTTTGATACGATTGGTGTTTCTTCTTTTTGCTGCATGGTTTCTACTTCGGGTGAAGAACCGGCCTTTCGTTTCTTGGTAAGCCTTTTCCTAAAGACCTGATTCGTTTCGCGTGCAAGTTTTTCCTCGTCCGTCTGGTATTCACATTGACGTTTCGGCGTTTCCTCGCATACTATAGTACCACGGGGGTTCCTTAAGGCTTCATTTTCTTTACGTCACGAATCTACTTCGCTTTTAAGCTCATGGTAGAGACGTTCCACTTCATTAAGCTTAGCACGGAGTTCGTTGTTTTCCGCTTCAAAGCATTTAATTTTCGCTGAGTCCTGATTATCCGGCGGACTTCCTTTCCCGGAGACCTTCGATCCAGCTGGTGGAGATCGAGGCACCCTTGATTTTTTCAAAAAGGGATTTATAAGCAATAAATGGCTCTCCCCAGAATCCGTAGAGCATACCTCCGAAGAGGTTGGAATTGCCAGTGAAACTGGATTGCCAACTGGGGTAATAAAATCTTTTGTTTTGTCCATTGCATAGTTTGTATGCGCTACGCGCTCGGCATACGGAGGGTGGATTTAGTCGCCTCTAACGACAGGCATGCCTTACCTCGAATATATTCTAACCCCTACCCGAAGGGGGCTAACTTTACAAATGAGAATATTCTTAGACATTATTTAATTATAGTAATATATTTAATTAATATTTTATATTTTATTCTTTATTTTATAATTCTATTTTCTTATCGTTACTCCTTGTACATTTACTTTCATTTACGTATATAACATTTGAGAGGGTCTGTCCTTTATATATAATTGTGTTACATATTCATATTCAGTATTGTTATCCTATATTCTTAGTAACCATTATTTACTTAATAGCTAGCGTTACAGTTATACACATTCGTATTACGCAATATTCGATTAACATTATTACTAACATTATACTAAACATACTATGTACTTGGTTAATTAATTTGGTCAATTAAGTTCACACCGTTTTGTAAAATGACTTCATAGGGTCCGTTATAAATTGGATCTAATTTCTTTCCCGTTTCGTTTCTTAGGAGAACTAAACTACCTTTTTCTATATTCCATGTCTTTGCCTTAACATCCATATCATATCGATTTTTTCGTATTACATTCTTTTAGATCTATAACGTTATCTCGTAGTTGTATACAGGGTCTACGTTCTTAGTTATATTTGAAGGTAAGTTACATTGTCTTCCAAAAACTAATTCGAAAAGCGTGAAACCTGTCTCCGAGTGTACCGATGTGTTGTAACAGAAAACATAATAGAGTAGCCATGCGCTCCAATCAGTATTTTTTTCTGATACGTAGTTCATTAGATAAGCTCCTAAAACTTTGTGCGAGTTTTCTAACGCTCCTATGCTCTCATGGTGGTATGCCGTCGATTGTAATTGTCCCATTTTAAGTAATTTGCATACGTCCTTAAATACTCTGTTTATAAATTCAGTACCCTGGTCTGATGCTATGGCGTTTGGAACATTGTACTTTAGGATGAAACATTCAACTAATACTTTAGCTACAGTACTGGCTTCTTTGTTCGCGATGGGTATTGCTTCAACAAATTTAGTCAGTTCGTCTTGTAGAGTCAGAATGTATTTTGAACCATTTTCTGTTTCGTCGAGGAGTCCCACTAAATCTAGAAAGATCTTATCAAAGGATGATTCGGCTGTTGTTGTTATCGTCAAAGGTTGTTTCTTCGGTTGTATGTATTTATTTCTTTGGCACATTGGACAATGCTTAACGTATGTCGTCACAACGTTTTGCATTCCAGTCCAGAAAAACTTTCTTTTAATATTCCGCAGCATGCGGTTGATTCCCGCATGTCCGCTTGTGGGTAACATATGGAAGTCGTTGAGTATAAGTTGTTTTGTGCAGGAGTCCGTAACTTCAATCTTGTTGGCTATCAAATTTATTTTAATTCCGCTGTCTTCAAATATTTCTTTTAAGTATTTTTTCCATTTCTTTAATTGTCCTCTTTGGTGGCCACCGGGGAGTTTTGATAATTCTTCTTTTTTATATGTATTCTTTTAATAGCAAGAGGTCCGCAAACTTTATGTTCGTTCTTCAACAACATTTTGTAAAATGATGTCGGTCGGGTTGTAGTGCTTAGCTTGGACTGATTTAAAATTAGACAGTTGGTTTCCGGAATATAACCTAATACTTTGTTTGGTCCTAATATTTTAGTACCCAAAATATTCTCAAAATCTTTTTCTTCAAAACTGCTTATAATTTTTAGCTCAACTAGTTTAAGGCCACAGTCTGGTGGTTTTAATAAATCTGAAATAATCTGTTTCATACTAGTATCCTTTTTGGTATCCTGGGTGTTAGATTCGAGTTTTCTAGCTTTGGCTCTGGTGGTAATGCAGATATATAGTTTCTTTAAATCATCGGAGTTCATTGTTATTCTGCTCAGTGCATCTGCGGTGCAATTGTTTTTCCCTGGTGAATATTCGACATGAAAATTATACTCTTCCAGTAACAATCTAAATTTTGTTAGTCGACTGGACGGTTCTTTTAGAGAGAATAGGTATACAACTGGTCTATGGTCAGTAAGGATTTTGAAACGTCTTCCGAACAGGTAGGGTCGGTAATGTCTAATTGCCCACACTATCGCGAGTAACTCTTTCTCCATAGTGCTATAGTTTTTCTCGGCACTATTCAGAGTTCTACTTGCGTAGGCGATCGGTTTGTCGTTGGAATTGGTTCGGGCTGACAAAATACAGCACATAGCCCATCTTTGTCGTGCATCCAAGTGGAATGGGGTTTTTCCTTTGCCACTTTATCGCAGTGACCTCTTTGGCGTCCATGGTTAGAAGGGGAACGTTCTGGGTTTTCCGTCATGACTAGGACGGTGTAGAAAGTCCTAGAGGCAATTTTTTTTCACGCCTCCTGGCAGGATCGCCATGTAAAGTTGGCCTGGTCCGTAGGTCAACTGTCAGGTTCTTTTGCGGGAATCCCTTTTATGCTAGGCTTAGGTCAGCCCATATCTGATACTCGTAGAGCGGTCAACCGCTACATTCTTCGAGAAGGGATATCGCTGCGCTGAAAACCCTATCTTAAGCGTGTTGCTCGAGAGATAAACGTCCAGTGATGTGTGGTGCGATAATGCTCATTTTATTTAGTTCCTGTAGGTATTTATACATTTCTTGGTTCTTAAAACTAGACAATATGCGTAAGTATATTTTTTCGTTCTTAAAACTGAACAATATGCATAAATGCAGATATGAACATAACGAAACCTATTAATTTTACCTTTTCCTTAAATATGCAATATTTCATCTAACCCACTTATGTAACATACATTTTTTTACGACAATAAATTATATCGACCACCAACCCAGAGTTTCTTAGCCAGCAGATTCGTTAAGTGGGTCTCACCATGTCATTTGCCTCGCTCGTCGACTTGCATTCGAACTACCTTCGAATGGTCTTTGAACGGGCGCCGAACATTGCTCGTGTCGGGTACACATGTTCATCTTGTGTAACCCGAGTGGACGTTGTATTCGTCGTCTGACGATTTTTTATATATTTTTTGTGCGTTTACTTTGTTTGGAATGAATGTATGACTGGTGTGAGGCAAATACTGGGTGGTCGTCGGCACCCCTCACATAGTTATCTACATTACAGACCTATAATATTTTACTACATAGATAGCTGGGTACGATATTTATCTCTATTTTAAATACAAAAATAAGTACAAAAAGGTTAAATTTAGTCGTGCAGTTGAAATAACAAAATTTAGAAATTTAAACTAAAACAAATCAGTTCATTTTTTTTGCATATTGAGGCTTTAAACATATAAATGGCAAATTGTGCACATTTACCGTAGGAGCACAATGCACGCAGCGGTAGTATGTAGCAGAAGCATGAATGAAAGAATATTATAATAATTCTGGCCTGGGGCATAAATTACTGAATAACTAGATATTCAACTTGGGACATGTAAAAGCTTTGCCCACAAGCTGAAATTGATGAATTTACCCATTCTCCGACATTTGTTTACAAATGTGAGTCAATTCATGAATTCGCCATTTCCATGCAATTACGTTTTGCAGCTTATACATCAGCTGATCGCGTAAGGTAAATTGTTGTCGTATATTCTTACACGTATTCTTACTTAAGGTGGCGCTACAGTCCGGGGTGGACCTGGGCCTCAGCCAACAAGCTTCGCCAGCCAGCTCTGTCTTTAGCTATCCGTCTCCAGTTTCGCACGCGAAGTTGGCTGGGGTCGAGAGAAGGGCTTTGCTACTCAATTTTTTAGTACCCAAAATATTCTCAAAATCTTTTTCTTCAAAACTGCTTATAATTTTTAGCTCAACTAGTTTAAGGCCACAGTCTGGTGGTTTTAATAAATCTGAAATAATCTGTTTCATACTAGTATCCTTTTTGGTATCCTGGGTGTTAGATTCGAGTTTTCTAGCTTTAGCTCTGGTGGTAATGCAGATATATAGTTTCTTTAAATCATCGGAGTTCATTGTTATTCTGCTCAGTGCATCTGCGGTGCAATTGTTTTTCCCTGGTGAATATTCGACATGAAAATTATACTCTTCCAGTAACAATCTAAATTTTGTTAGTCGACTGGACGGTTCTTTTAGGGAGAATAGGTATACAACTGCTCTATGGTCAGTAAGGATTTTGAAACGTCTTCCGAACTGGTAGGGTCGGTAATGTCTAATTGCCCACACTATCGCGAGTAACTCTTTCTCTATAGTGCTATAGTTTTTCTCGGCACTATTCAGAGTTCTACTTGCGTAGGCGATCGGTTTGTCGTTGGAATTAGTTCGGGCTGACAAAATACAGCACATAGCCCATCTTTGTCGTGCATCCAAGTGGAATGGGGTTTTTCCTTTGCCATTTTATCGCAGTCACCTCTTTGGCGCCCATGGTTAGTAGGGGAACGTTCTGGGTTTTCCGTCATGACTAGGACGGTGTAGAAAGTCCTAGAGGCAATTTTTTTTTCACGCCTCCTGGCAGGATCGCCATGTAAAGTTGGCCTGGTCCGTAGGTCAACTGTCAGGTTCTTTTGCGGGAATCCCTTTCAGGCTAGGCTTAGGTCAGCCCATATCTGATACTCGTAGAGCGGTCAACCGCTACGTTCTTCGAGAAGGGATATCGCTGCGCTGAAAACCCTATCTTAAGCGTGTTGCTCGAGAGATAAACGTCCAGTGATGTGTGGTGCGATAAGGCTCATTTTATTTAGTTCCTGTAGGTATTTATACATTTCTTGGTTCTTAAAACTAGACAATATGCGTAAGTATATTTTTTCGTTCTTAAAACTGAACAATATGCATAAATGCAGATATGCACATAACGAAACCTATTAATTTTACCTTTTCCTTAAATATGCAATATTTTGTCTAACCTACTTATGCAACATACATTTTTTTACGACAATAAATTATATCGACCACCAACCCAGAGTTTCTTAGCCAGCAGATTCGTTAAGTGGGTCTCACCATGTCATTTGCCTCGCTCGTCGACTTGCATTCGAACTACCTTCGAATGCTCTTTGAACGGGCGCCGAACATTGCTCGTGTCGGGTACACATGTTCATCTTGTGTAACCCGAGTGGACGTTGTATTCGTCGTGTGACGATTTTTTATATATTTTTTGTGCGTTTACTTTGTTTGGAGTGAATGTATGACTGGTGTGAGGCAAATACTGGGTGGTCGTCGGCACCCTTCACATAGTTATCTACATTACAGACCTATAATATTTTACTACATAGATAGCTGGGTACGATATTTATCTCTATTTTAAATACAAAAATAAGTACAAAAAGGTTAAATTTAGTCGTGCAGTTGAAATAACAAAATTTAGAAATTTAAACTAAAACAAATCAGTTAATTTTTTTTGCACATTGAGGCTATAAATATATAAATGGCAAATTGTGCACATTTACCGTAGGAGCACAATGCACGCAGCGGTAGTATGTAGCAGAAGCATGAATGAAAGAATATTGTAATAATTCTGGCCTGGGGCATAAATTACTGAATAACTAGATATTCAACTTGGGACATGTAAAAGCTTTGCCCACAAGCTGAAATTGATGAATTTACCCATTCTCCGACATTTGTTTACAAATGTGAGTCAATTCATGAATTCGCCATTTCCATGCAATTACGTTTTGCAGCTTATACATCAGCTGATCGCGTAAGGTAAATTGTTGTCGTATATTCTTACACGTATTCTTACTTAAGGTGGCGCTACAGTCCGGGGTGGACCTGGGCCTCAGCCAACAAGCTTCGCCAGCCAGCTCTGTCTTTAGCTATCCGTCTCCAGTTTCGCACGCGAAGTTGGCTGAGGTCGAGAGAAGGGCTTTGCTACTCAATTGTCTTCTTAGCGCAAAGAAACAGCGATTGGCAAGAGTTATCCTTCGTTTGATTTCAGCGAAGTATCCTTCTAACAGGTATTCACCGACACGGAAATTTAAAGCTTTAAAAAAGCTTTAAAGCTTTATGAAAAACGTATACAAGTTGCGGCAAATTTTAGCGCAACAATACCGACTCTTTTCCTGGCTCCCTTGTCGCATCCCATTTTATTTCTCTTGCCGCTTCAACATACTGGGAGAGTGGAGGGCAGCCATGGGGCCCACCAGCCAATGGTCTAGTCCCCTAGGATGTTGAATACGCAAGCGACAGGATCGTTGAAGTAATGAGGCTTCTACAGACGGGCGGTCTGTTACGGACCGATGGTCCAAACTTATGGAGCGGGAGCTCTCCATCTTGCGTATTTCGAGCCAGGCGGACGGCCTGAAGACTCGAATACTGGAACCCTTGGTGATGAGCTGATTTTCCGTAGCTCGAAGCCAGACGGACGGTCTGGAGACTCGACTACACGGAGCCTTGGACGATGCCTGACAATATTTTATCGGAGAGGTTCTCGTCAATGCCTTAAAGCCAACGACATCAATGGCCGAGTGCCCAACGTAAATTCTATTAAATGTAAAAAAATGGCACGCTAAGAGGTAGATCAATTTACCCCAAAATCTGCACGGAAGCCACGAGGAATTAGACTCGCGATATTAGTTTAAGACGCTTCCTGGTTCAATTCTCTTTCGGACCTCTTATTCTCCTTCTGAGAATGAGAGTAACTATTGCCGAGCTAATTTATTTTTTTTGGGGTGAACGGCTGAACTTGACCATTCGTGCGCAGTGGTGCGAATTCGGAGTGTTCGTGGGAGAGAGCGAATACGGCTTGGATACAAAAACGGTAAACACGCAAAAGGCGAAAAAG
This sequence comes from Neoascia interrupta, assembly GCA_947623515.1. Taxonomy (NCBI): domain Eukaryota; kingdom Metazoa; phylum Arthropoda; class Insecta; order Diptera; family Syrphidae; genus Neoascia; species Neoascia interrupta. The sequence continues at coordinate 135,014,669 of OX392462.1, forward strand.
CTGAGCGTCGCTGACAACCCCGTGCCCGAACCCCGCCGTAGCAAAATCCTTTGATGCTCTGAAAAAGAAAATGGTGGGTGAAACCCAAGCCAAGCTGGAGAATAGAATGCACTTCTTGGTTGACCAGCATCGTAGACGGAGGCGTCAATTAAAAGTTCAAATTGGAAGAGACTTTTGACAATTTTAGTTAAAATCGAGTTAAACCGAATCGTATAGCAGAAGGGAGTCAAGGTTTCAGATCGGGACTCAGAAGGGCTATAACGAAATAAAGGAAGAGAAAGGAAGCAGGAAGCAAATACAGGAGTTGGAGAGTTCAAGGATAAACAGATAAGTAGTCAGTTCAGTGTCGTTGTTTCGTGGTAGGGCTTTGTAATTTGAAAGGTTCCCGTTGGCTTTCGTTCCGTTTTGTTATCCTGTTAAAATATACAGGACGCGCGACCTCATTAAAACGTGATTTTCTTCGGGATAAAAACCCTAGCGGGCCATTTTTCGGTGATAAGCTCTGGCGGCGAATTATTTGATTTCACCTAGACGACATTATAGTTTCTTTTGTTTGATCTTAGAGTATTGTTCGCCTGTTGTAATCATAGTGTCGTAACGTAATTTACCTACCATCACTTGTCCCAGATCATCATAACGTATTTTCTTACTTATAACAATAAATCGCCTTGCTCCAACAAGGAGTGTTATAACGTACCAATTGTGTTTCATTGGCCGGCAAAAATATCCTCACCCACCCTTGTTCCAGTTTGGTATTTTCTCTCAAAAATACCTGGCGTCCAATTATAACTAAACAATAACTTATAACCAAATAATATTCTACATAATAATAAATACACTTACACCAGCCGCGATAAACTTTTCGCCGCATATTATTCCCTCTCAGCATCATCCCGGAAATTCGTCGAGCGAATCCACTCCCAGCTGAGCTAGCCAAATTCGCAGTATCCCATCATACTGCCTGTTGCATTTTCCCCCGATTCCACTCGCCATGTGTGTGTGACGCAATTCGCAACCCTCTAGCCACATTCACTCGATAACTTTCAACCCGTCAAATAGTGCGCGCGGGTCGTTTATTTGTTATTTATAAAAAGAAAAAAGGGAGTAGTATTTGTTTATCCCAGCGAAGGGAGGAAAAAGTGCAACAAACAAATGGGTGTTGGAGGGTAAGAGGGACGCAAGTTGAATATCTAGTTATTCAGTAATTTTTGCCTGTGGTTCGTCGAATAAAGCTCAATTTCACTCTTATAATTTCACAATGAAACACTTGATTGATCAAACAGACTTGATAGACTTGAGTTGAAAGTCTTCTAGGTATGGCGATTCTCATCTGGTCACTCTCAAGTGCTAGTTATACCTCAGCGCGGTAGCAGCCGGGCAATGCATTTTACCTCAGCGCGGGTAGCAGCCGGGCAATGCATCCTAGAACGTAGCTGAACTAACTAATGTGAAACCCACAAGGGCACTTCACTAAAGTGAAGCGACGGGACTTATGACCCCGTGGACCCTAGTTAAACACCTCCTCCCCACCCTCCCAATCCCTTCCCAAGTTCCTCTCAAACACCCACCTACCCCAATCCCCTGGGCCGGATCAAGGCGTCATGCGACCCGTGCCGAGGATCGACCAGGCTAATAAATAGTTCAGTCTCAAAAGTGAGCATCCGGATACCTGGCGCCCTCCGGATTAACCAGCCTTGCCTGTGCACTACGGAGCTCTGCACAGGTCGACCTCCTTTCTCCATTACTCGTGGGAACCAAAATTTCTTCTATCAATAAAAATAACAAACAAAACTTGTTACGTTCACCTGAAAAGAAATATTAATGAAATAAATAAAATTAGTCGAAAAATTTTCCAGGAATAATAAAAAAAAATTGTTGTTTTGGTTACTTACGTACTGGCATTCTGTTGGAGTTGACAAGTTGTTTAGTAGTCTAGGCGAGCGAGGCGACACCTGGCGGTGAAACTGTGCAACATCTGGTTTCGAAGATTAATGCTCTTCACATGCAATGAAAAAAAAAAATTGCAATTAAAATGTATGTGTGCAATCGGCCTATGCAATAGAATTGTGTTAGATTTTTTATTTATGTAGGTATATAGGAAATCGGATGCTTTATCATGATTGTGTTGGGCGACTCGAATGTATCGAGTGTACACTATGGGCATAATTCTTACCGGCAGTAGTACGAGTGTTTTAACAGGTGCCCATTGTTAGTCGACTGTCAGTGCGCAAGCAGGGTGTACCAGCCACCCACAAGTGAAGTGCTTATCTTAAAAAATATATATAGTACCGGTGCGAAAAGGTGTCTTGTTAGAAAATTCAGTGGCAGAGTAGCAGAAAAGAAAATTAAACCAGAAAACCAAACAATAGAGGAAGACAAGGCTGGGAAGAAAAATATAAGGAAAATTCAAACAAAGACGTGGTGATAGACATAAAGGAAAAACGAATCAAGTAAAATAAAAAAAAGGATTATTCCGGGGTCCAAAAATTTACTCTGACTAGTTCCTCGTGGAGACAGTCGTAACGGCGATCACGGGACGTAGCTTCAAAGCCGTGATCGCCGCGTTAAAGATTGAAGATTGCTGCATAAAGAAAATTTCCGCATTTAAAAAGTTGAAAAAAAAAAAAAATGAAATTTCGATAAATTTTTGAGCCCACGTTTTTTTTTTGGATACCTGAAAATAGAAAAAAAAATTAACAATTGGAATCATCTATAAATTTGTGAAGAAATTGAAGAGGACCGCAAATTCCGTTTGACACTTTGCCTGACTGGCCTATAGCTTCGCGCTAAAACTTTCTGCTAAAACCTACAAAGAAGAAGAACCTGAAAAGAAAGAAAAGTAGTTAAGTGAAAAATAAATTGCAACAGTAAAATTTTTATTCGTAAATTCAATATAGCTTTTGAAAGCAAATTGATAATTCATTCGTTCGTATTTTTCATGTGTTTAATTTTGTTTAAATATTACTTGTGAGAATCAATCACGGCGTGGTTAAAATTATTTAAACTCAAATAAAAATAGAATACTTTTTGGTTATAGCTGATAATCTTCTCCGTCCTCACCTAAAGATTACATTTTTTTATGTCGAAGAGGATTTTGAGAATCCCATATACCCTAACAAGAGCTCTTCTTAGGGAGAATATAGTTTTTATCAATTTCCATATAGTTTTTATGTTTTTTTTGTCTTAAGCGAGGATAAATCTCGCGCTAAGGTCGGCGAGGAGGATTTTCCCGTCAGTTTATACTGATTGCTTCATGTTTAAGTCATTACAAATTCATCTAATAAATTTAAGTTTCTTTACTACTTTTCGTAATTTATTTTGTAAATTATGTTCTTAGTTTAGTTTTATAGATACCTAAATTCATTAATAAATGTGTAACCACGCCTGACCTAATGAATTCGATTGAATTTTTGATTCATCCGGTACGTCAGTACTTGATGGCATATTAAAGTCGATTTTCAGGGGGATGCTGCGGGTAAGTTAAATTTTCTTCGGTGGTAGCAGTGTGACTGGCGACTTCCTAAAGCAAGTAAGGGGAAGTCCAGATATGGCCGTCGGACTTCAAGGCTGGGCTGGGAACAATGGCCGCGCTTACCAACAGCAACAGCGCCCTTTAGTGTGGTGGCTACAGCCTCTGGAAAAGAGAAGAGGTAAACTTTAAAGTCGTGTGTGTTTACAGGCGTGATATGTGTTTTTGTTACGGGTAGAGTCAATAGCAGGAACAAAAGATCCACGACATGTCCGGCGAGCTGAGCCGCGCAACGCGAGCATGCCTTGTTTCTGCTGTTGACATTCCTAATCCTTCCACTTCCATCCCTTCCTCAATTCCTCTCCACCTCCTAGCTTCCTGCCTAATCTTTCATTCACTCCTCCACCACTAGCTCCCTCTACTACCCGCGTAACAAACTCTAAATAAAAAACAAAAAAAAGAAACCGGGAAACAAGTTGGTACTATCAAGACAAACCCAGTACCAAACTCTCCGAATCCCAGCAAGATGGTCAGGCCCCCAACTCTCCACCACCAAACTGCGATCTCTTACAGGAGAAACGGTTTCTAGTAAACTGTCTAACTCGGACACGATTAGGCCTCTCAAGCTAACTCCTAGCGTAGCGACAGCTCAAACCGCTGCAATTCAGCCCGGCACAAGACTGCAAGCACCTAGCGAGGACGCGAAAAAGTCCTGCACGGGCCACTGCCGGGAAAGTACTGCTGAAACCCCAATGCCAGAAAGCAGTGTTAAGGGCACCCATATCCAAAGACCTGCTGCAACATACTGTCAGACTGATACTGTCCAAGGACCGACTGGAAAAGACAATGGAACAGCTAGACCATCCCACCGCCAGTCAGCTAAAAAAGTCCTACAAAAACTGACCGACACTCCCTCTGAGAAATGGTCACAGAAGCAGAAGAGTTCCTTCCAGTGGGCCACTAAGATACTACTCAGGGTACTACGAACCCGATGACGTCCAAATCTGCGGAACGCAACAGATCCTTGGAGGAAACGTCTACCCCTGATCCAAAGAAAGCAAAGAAATCTTCTTCTTCTACTTCGACTACCACCTCAATTCAAGCGAGCCAGTACAGCGACATGTTTAAGGACCGCAGTTATTGATAAAGCGGACCCGGATGGAAGTATCCCGTTGGACAAATGGAGAAAGCTGGAAGCTAGACTTGCCAGCACTCTACTAGGCCTCCTGTATGACTATCCGGATAAACTGCCAAATTGCGAAGATGCTGGCTGGTACCAAGGGCACGTCAAACTACTTGCCTGCGCTGACCAATGGTCACTCGACCTTCTTAAACTGGCGATCCCGAGGATCGGAGAGCTCTGGCTGTGTAAACGCCTGGAAGTTCTGTCAGTGGACCAGATCCCTAACAGGCCAAGAGCGCGCATCCGCCTGCCCATCGAACCAGAGGATCCGAAGTCGATTTTAAGACTAATAAAGGCATGCAACCCAGGGTTGAAGACTGACGACTGGAAAATCGGCAGACTAGAGGAGCCCAAGGAATCCTACAGAATCGCAGTTATTGTGATTAACGAGGAATCTCTGGCGCCTCTGGAAAAAGTCTACCATAAAATCAGTTTCGGCTTTGGGAAGGTGCCGCTGAAAATCTACAGGACGGAGAGTGCCCTATCTGCGCCGACCACCACGGAAGAGGCCAGAGAAAAGGCCACGGACCTTACTGTCCCAGAGTCTAACATCTCTGCACCCTCGGAGACGTGTATTACACCTAGCTCGGAGAGTGTTTCTGACTTGTCTTCTTCACTCCTGACTCTGGAGCTAGATCCAGATGCGGTAATGGAAGAAGGGCAAAATTTCCTTAAACCCTTGCAGGAGATAGACCACGTGTCAGATTCCGGGGAGGGAATCGATCACATCCCCAGCGACAAAGAAAACGAGCTGCTGGAATCCTCGCAGGAGATAGACCTACTGTCAGACTCCAGCGAGGCCGACATCACGGTGGTTGAGGCATCTGATAATGTTAAAGTTCCTCCAGATTAAACTCCACCACTCAAAAACAGCCTCCTACCATCTAATTCTCCGCCTAACAACAAGCGGAGAAGACATTGTCCTAATCCAGGAATCCTGGGTCGTCAAAGACCAGATAAATGGACTTAGGCCCTCATCAAAGGAGCAAGCCTCATACTTGGGTGCGATACCAACGCTCATCATCGTTTATGGAGCAGTTCACCAATGATAGAGGTGAGTCACTACTAAACTTCATCCTTCTGAACAACCTAGAGATTTGCAACATGGACGATGACCCCACCTTCATCATAAGAAATCGCCAAGAAATTATAGATCTCACTCTTATCTCGAACAATCTATCTCAAGTTATAAGAAACTGGAGGGTTTCTAAAACGCACTCCTTCTCAGACCACAAATACCTATGTTTTGACCTAAATGGCTTCTCGCAACCGCAAGCAACATATAGGAATTACAGAAAAACGGTATGGCCCCTTTAAAAGTGTATTTTCTCTTTTTCCTTGCCCAGTCAACCTCCTGCAACACCTCACAATACCAGGGAGTTAGACAACCTGGTAGATGTGATTTCGAACACCCATAATAAGGCGATGGAAATAGCTTGTCCACTGAAAAAACCTGACAAGACGCCACAACCGCGTTGGTGGAATGCGGACTTAAACAACCTTAGGAAAACTTGCAGAAGGAAGTTCAATAAGGCAAGGAATACAGGAGAGACTCAAGACTGGGACTCCTATAAAGGATCTCTCAAATCCCTTAAAACTGAACATAGGAAAGCGAAAAGGTCCACGTGGAAGAAATTCTGCAAAAAGATTAAAGAATCCGCGGAAGCATCCTGGCTCCGAAAAGTTCTCTCAACCCTTATTTCCCGGGGCACTTGCCAGACTGCCCAAGTCCAAGCCAAGCAAGGGCTTCGCCTTTTAGAAATCCGAACTCTCTGATAACGCGTCATAAAAATAGCTTCAGTCCCTACAAGTCACCAGGACTTGACGGCATAATACCAGCCGAGCTTCCACAAACGTCCGACTTGATTGCCCCCTAGTTGAAGACCATTTTTAAAACCTGTCATTCTCTGTGCCATATCCCCACTAGATGGAAGCAAATCAAAGTGGTCCTTATCCCCAGGGCGGGTAAAAGTTCCCACATTTATCCCAATGATCTGAGACCTATCAGCTTATCATCGTTTCTACTTAAAACATTAGAAAGGCTCATTGATCTACATCTAAGATTAACTATAGACCCATCTAAACTTTCTCTATCTCAACTTGCGTACAGCAAAGGAAGATCTGTTGAAACGGTTCTCCACACATTAGTGCGATTCATTGAGAAATCATTCAACCAAAAAGAATATACGATGGTTGTTTTTCTAGACGTAGCAGACGCTTTCGACTACATCCATCCGCGCGCAATCAGCATTGGAAGAGTTAAACATAGAGGTGGGACTAGTAGCATTAATAAAACAACTACTTACTAGTAGAGTAATTAATGCACTTTTAGGTCACGCTGCCTTGAAAAGCTCGACCAGAAGAGGTACACCTCAAGGAGGAGTACTATCTTCTCTTCTCTGGAACGTAGCGGTGAATAAGCTGCTACTTATACTAGAAAGAGCGGGCTGCAAAACGATTGTAGCCATTGCCTTCTCGGGAAAATATCCCAAGTACTGAGAGACTTAATGCAACATACCATTATTCTCCTCAACCTTAAATGGCACCAGCCTATCGTTTTCAAATAAGCCAAAGTACCTTGGCCTTATTTTGGACAATAGACTAAGCTGGAAGCACAATACAGCCGAAAGAGCAAGGAAAGCCATCACGGCCCTTTATATGAGCAGAAAAGCCATTGAGCACAAATGGGGAATACAACCTCACATGACGCATTGGCTCTTCACAGCTGTGATTAGACCAATCCTTCTATACGGTTTGGTGGCCCATACTCAACGTCGGCGCAAATTTCGATGTTTTAAGAAAGGTACAAAGGCAAGCATGTATCTGTATTAGTGGTGCCCTGAGAACCACTCCTACGGATGCGCTCGAAATCCTATTGAACCTTACCCCCTTAGACATTTTTGGTAAGCATTTTCGACTTTTCGACTTAAAACTTGCTCCCAATGGCGTGACTACGTTTACGGACATGCCAATATTCTAAACGAACAGCATCTCACCTCCACGAACCTGGATTACACTTCACCTTCATATTTCCCAGAGAAAAACTTCGAAACCCGGATTCCGAACAGAGACCTGTGGTACGGCGGTAATATACCTTTTGGTAACGCCATACACGTCTACACAGACGGATCCAAGATGGAACACGGTGTAGGAAGTGGTGTTTTCTCTGAGTGCCTCAACTTAAATAAATCCCTTCGCCTACCCAACCAATGCATCATCTTCCAAGCAGAAATAATGGCAATTAATGAAGCCCTGTCCTGGCTAAAGTGGAACGTGATATCCGCCCGCGACATCTGTATCTTTACGGATAGCCAGGCTGCCATCAAATCCCTGACATCGATCTCTTTTAACTCTAAATTAGTTATTAACTGTCGCACATCTCTTGATGAGATGTCCGAACAGTTTCACATCTGCCTGTGCCGGGTGCCAGGTCATAGACACATCATGGGAAACTGTGAGGCTGATAAACTCGCTAAGAACACCTCTAGACTGCCTGAAGATGAAATCTCCTGTAATATAGGTATTCCCCTAGCTACCTTCAAATTACAGCTCAAAAATCACTGCATACAAGAAATTAACCTCCAAGCAAATCTGGCCTTGCCTCGATCCAAAAAGATCAGATAGCTTGATCTCCTTAAAGGGATCCCGGACACTGCCTATTAGGTCTTCACGCAAAAAGACTGGGTCTATTCTCAAATGACTTCTGTAGAAGCTGATAAGGAAGAGGAAGAAAGTGTACAACACCTTCTCTGTTGCTGCCTGTCACTCGCGTCGTACAGGAAATCCATACTAGGCTCCTACTTCTACGACTACCTAAGCGACCTTAGTAAAACACGGGTCAAAAAGCTACAAAAATTCATCGAAAAGACTGGCTGGCTGTCATAGAACTCACGCCAACCTACTCCCTTGGTAATATACCCACGTGGCGGTACAATGGGCCTACTTTCGGGCCTAAGTGCATGTAAAAAGCCACTTTCCTACCTACCTACCTACCTATTTGAATTCAAATCACACTGTTAGTCAACTTTACTACTTAGAATTCAACACTTTATGTCAATTCAATTACTTTTTACTTTATTACCGATTTACACAAGTCAACGTTTAAAATATAGCTCTCCGGTCCAAGCCTGTCGTCTATGTATTTATATAAATTGACTGTGTTCTCGACGATTCGACGCTGGCAATTTTCCATTGGTACTTTTCCATTGAATTCCGTGGAGGGGAAGTTCGGTTGCTCGTGCATCGTATCTGGTGGTCATGCGGTCGCTCGCAATCTTTATATTGCTTTTGGTCCTTTGGTGTGTCATATATCCTTTCTCTAAGGTCAGCTACGTAGTTCTCCTCGCATGTTGGGTCTTCAATGGGAAATCCAAATTTGAGTTCACTGGGTAGCCGGCAGTTCGTCCAAATGAAACTTCAGATGGAGTGTATCCAATTGTACTATTAAAAGCGTTTCGGTAGGCCATGCGGAAAAAAAAGGTATTCGCCGATCATAATCCCGTTGATTCTCGTCCACTACTTTGGAAAGTTTTTCCTTCAGTATCATCTTGAAGCGTTCGACCATTCCATCTGATTGTGGGTGAAGAGGTGTGGTCTTCTGTAGTCCAATTGCTGCGCATACTGCCTGGAATATCTTCGACTCGAAGTTTCTTCCTTGGTCGGAATGTAATTCCATTGGCACTCCGAACCTGCACATTTAGTGGTCCACTATATGGTCAACGACGGTTTTCGCTTCTTGATTTGGGATCGCAAATGCCTCGGGCCACTTGCTGAAGTAATCGGCAGTTACAAGGATGTAACGGATGCCACTTTCAGTTTCTGGAAATGGGCCTGCGATGTCGACGGCGATCCTTTCGAAGGGGGGACCATCGTTGTACTGGTGCATTTTACCTCTTGGTTTGACTTTAGGTCCCTTACTGGCAGCACAAGTAGTACACTTCCGCTCTATCAGCTCTCGTTTCTTGCACTCAGCCAACAAAAGCAATCTCATACCTTTTCCAGGGTTTTGTTGATTCCCAAGTGCCTACCAGACACTCCATCGTGCATTTCCCGTAGAATCTCCTGGACTTTCGACCGTGGAACCACAAGCTGCATTTTTAAGGATTTTCCATCCGGCGTTTCCCATTAGCTTCGCAGAACACCATCTTGTACATGGAGAGAGTCCCACTGCACCCAATATGCCTTTAATGTGCGACTTCTGTCGGATTTATCCCTTGCGCTCGGTATCTCCATAGATTCCTTCCATGCAAGGATTGGCTCAATGTCAGGGTCTTCTTGTTGTGCGTTGCGCAGTTCCTCAGTACTCCAGCCTTCTGCAGGTTCAGCTCTTATTCTCTGGACAGAAACACCTTCGTCCTTTTCTTCTTGTCGCATGCAATGCTTACAATTGGGCTCACATGGTCTCCAGGATAACGCGTCCATGTTGCAGTGCAGTTTTCCTTTGCGATGTTGTATCTCGAAGTCAAAAGCCTGCAATTGCTCTTTCCATCTTGCGACTTGGCACTCAGGATTTTTTAACTGAAGTAATCATTTGAGAGCGGCGTGGTCTGTACGCAAGATGAACTTCTGGCCAATCAGGTATTTCTGAAAATGTTTCGTCGCCAGTATAAGAGCAAGGAGCTCTCGCCTGGTAACGCAGTAGTTTCTCTCTGATTTGGTTTGAATTATCTTCCATTCTCAGTCAGCTTGTGCACACACTTTGCAATCCCGGCGAAATCTTCGACGAACCTCCTGTAGTACGTAGCAATACCGAGAAAGCTCCTCAGCTGGTGTTTGTCTTTGAGAACTGGCCAACTTTTGACAGCTACGATTTTCTCCGGATCCGTCTTCACCCCATCCGTCGATATCATATGCCCAGACACTTTAGTTCTGCTCTGAAGACCGCACACTTCTTTGGATTGAGCTTTAAGTGTGCTGATCGAAGTCGTGAGAACACTTTCCTCAAGTTGTTGCGATGTTCAGCGAACATTTTTCCTAAAACAATGACGTCATCCAAATATATCAGGTAGGTTTTCCACGACAGACCATGTAATACACAGACCAAATGGCATTACTGTAAACTGCCAAACTCCATTGCCGTTTGTAGCTTTCCATCCGCAATGGCATTAGTAAACGCATCGGTTGCCAACTCCTATATTATCTCCCTGTTGGTGTTGGGATAGGACAAATTTGCCAGTTGCTCGATATCGGCTTGCAACTGCTGAAGCGCCTCACCACTTGTCTGAACTCTTCGGCGAAACCTGACCCGGTAGACTTGCTGCATGTTGTCGTCGCCAAAACTCATCTCGATGGCCTTTACCATGGCGTCATAATCCTTTTGTTTTTCTTTAGGGATGGTCTGCAGCAATTCAGCAGCTGTTCCTCTGAGCACAAGCGTGAGAGCAATCGATTTATCTTCGTTGTCCCAGTTGTTTCTCAACGCTGCAGCTTCAAATTGGCACGATCAAATCGGCCACGATGTTTGGCCATCGAACACAGACGGCTGCACTTCTTTTCGTCGTGAGCTTTCGTTGGAATATTCCCGAACCTTCTGCTTCTTTACGTTGTCAAGTTCCCTAGCCAGATATTCGTACTGATGTTCTACATGTTCAACTTGCATGCCCAACTTTTCTTCCAAGTTTCCCAGTTTTGATTCAAATATATCATCCACTTTTTGAAGTCTTTTCTCAAAGAGGACGTTCTGTGCATCGAGTTTGTCTTCAAGAGCATCCCTTTGCTCGCTAAGTTGCTTCTGAAGAGTTTCGAATGAATTCTTTTGCTCATTCTTTTGTTCGTCGAAAGCGTTTTTTTGTTCTTTCTAGCCAATCTCCAGCTTCTCGAGCTTCTCCAAAAAAAAACTTTATGAAAAAGTGGGCATTTCATCGGTAGTACTTACTGAGCTTTGCTGCTGTTGCAGGGTTTCCACCTTCGTTGGTAATAGCGTCCTGCAGTTGGAGCAACAATGCCCTTTTAAGCCCCGAAGTCTACCCAATTCTGCTTTCAACGCAGCTGTTGTCGATTGTTCAATTTTCCGACTCATTTTGAATTATCTTCACACAATTTTCACAACAATCAGTTTATGTTTTATCTGTTTTAGAATAATCACTCGCTAATAAATTAGCGACACTATTTTTATAACTTAATTAATTATAACTTTATCACACAATCAGTTTAAATATCTCTGGAAAATTCTACAATCAAGTCTGTATGAGTTACCAATACTGTTAACACACACTATTTCTGAAGAATTCGACCGCAAAAATTAAACGTTATTAACGGCATCTTATAGCGATGCCGAAGGATGAATGGCTAGTGGGCAACTAGTTCCGAGTATGCGAGCTTGGGGTGCTTGGCGAGGCTCCATTTTAAATAACTGCCCGAGTGTGCTAATCCGGAGCTCTGGCACAAGGGAATGATATTTTTCGCGGTACTCGTGGGTACAAAATAAATAAAGAAAAAAATAACAAGGGAGAAGACAGCCCTTAAAGTCTTAAAAACAAAAAGGACGAAGAGTCCTCCAATACCACAATTTTGAAAGGTGTAGAGGAAGTACGTTCCTCCACCTCAAGCTTCCAGAAAGAAGAAATTCAAGGCAAAAAAATCGCCAGTAAAATAGACAGGTTGAAGGTTCAAGAAAACAGGAAAAGGCCTAGGGGTGCGGCGAAGAAGAGACTCGCTTAGCTTCTGAAAACGGGGATCGGTAGTCCATATAATTTAGATGGCTGTGTACATGATGGGATTAGGCGTTTCGACTTAAAATTGTCACTTTCCACACACTGTCCACTTTAAGTGGATTAAGACTCGACGCTGATGAGGTCATGGTGAGTTTTGACGTCGAATCACTATTCACAAATGTCCCAATACAGGAAGTTCTCGATGTTGTCCGTGATCTTATCCCAGATTCCAAAGATTCCATCCAAAAATCAAGTTTACGATGGAAAAAGAAAAGGACAATTCAATTGCGTTTTTCGATGTGAGAGTTTTAAGGAAACCTGACGGGACTTTGGGACAGTTTTTTGCAAAAACACACACACAAACAGGTACTTACATGCTACTTCTCACCACCACCCGGCAAACCTAAGATCCGTTGTCTCGATACTGGTTCAGCGCACCCACAAAATTTGTGATAACGACCATCTTTCCGCTGAACTTGTCCTGGTCAACGACGTACTTAAAGCAAACGGCTATACGAAAAGGCAAAGAATATGGAAGCCAGATTTGCCAAGTGAAGGGGACGAAAGCAATTTAGACAAGAAAGCTTTCTTACCATACGTCATAGGTGTTGCAGACCGAGTAGGAAAAGTACTCAAGAAATATGGGATAAAATCCATATTTCTACCGCCAAAAAAGGTGACACGTTACCTAACGTCGCCGAAAGATTACTTACCTCGTCAAACGCCGGGCGTTTATGCAGTCCCCTGTAGCTGTGGGTCGTCTTATGTAGGGCAAACCAGAAGGAGTATTGCAACCCGTTTGAAAGAACACATCAGTGCGGTGACTAAAAAACAATGGGAAAAATCTGCAATATGCGAGCATATCTTGGGTAATCCAGATGAACACCACTGGATCCATTTTGATCAAGCCAAGATCTTAGCTCGTGAAAATCATTACATCCCTCGATTGGTTCGCGAAGCGATTGAAATAAAACGCCACCAAAACTTCAATCGTGATGATAGTTTTAAACTTTCGCGTACATGGGACCCCGTGATCAACATCACACGCCCACTCCCAATCGTCCTAGAAACACCCGGTGATGAAGTTAGTACAGTTTGCTCTCAACCACCTTCATCCCAACTACAACAACAAGATGAGTCAGAACCGTCTACGCCCCGCTTTCATAGCAGTTTCCTGGTGACCACGCTCAATGCAACTTGAGCGAAACGTTCGGGGTGAGTCTAGTATTAAACTCATTAAAAATTGTTATTAACGCGGTTAATCCGTAAAGTTTCTTGTCATGTCAATTAACAACCGCAAAAGCCTTAAAACTTATATTTTCAGTTCTGTCTACCTTCCCCATATACGAATCCAAGAAATGAGTGATGTCGTCCTTCGATTTTTCAGCTGTTTCTACCTACAGGTGGGCAAAAACGAAGACAGTGTCTTCGGTGATATTCGTTTTCCGATCGCGATCGCAATGACGACCCAGCACACATACACTTTCTGCCTTGCGCTTGTGGCTTGTCGCTTTGGTGCGTGGTGAAAGTTTATAAAGAATCAATTGGCTTAAATGTGTGTGTTTGAGTATAGGTATGCTTGCCGTGTATATTTATGGTGCATTTGGTTCAATTCAATTTCAATTATTGGATTGGATTAATGAAATGAAAGTGCAAATGGTAGGCATATTTAGTTAACATTTTTGAGGTAGGTAATAAGAAATTAGTTCTTTTGTGTTTTGGCTTGGGTAGACACTGTCTTAAATGTCTATATGACGCATCGTCACTGTACGTAGTCACAAACGCTACAGCTACATCACTGTGGTTTTCCTATATCAGGAAAAATTCGATACACTTTGCCATAAATTACTGAATAACTAGATATTCAACTTCGGACATTTAAAAGCTTTGCCCACAAGCTGAAATTTATGAATTTACCCATGCTCTGACATTTGTTTACAAATGTGAGTAAATTAATGAATTCGTCATTTCCATGCAATTTCGTTTTGGAGCTTTTACATCAGCTGATCGCTTAGGTAAATTGTTGTTGTATCTTCTTACACGTATTCACCGACACGGAAATTTAAAGCTTTATAAAAGCTTTAAAGGCTTTATAAAAAACGTAAGCAAATGGGTTTTGGAGGGTTAAGCCGCGTTGTCACAAGCAACGTTAAACAGGAACAGAAACAGAATCCCATACATTAGCAACTGAAACCTAAATTCGCTGAATGCTTTTTGCGTTGCTAATGTATGAAATTCTGTTTCTGTTTCTGTTGTTTCTGTTCCTGTTCCTTGTGACAACGCAGCTTAAGAGGGACGCAAGTTGAATATCTAGTTATTCAGTAATTTATGACCCTACAGAGCGAATGCTGTCGAGTCGACTCGACTCAACTCATCTCGAACCACATTAATATCAGGTCGATCCTGGCTTGAAATCTGTGTATAAACGAAGCTATTATGTTCGGTGTTGGTAACATAACATGGTGTAATGTAACATACCTGATGAATTTAGACCTTATCAGGCAAATTCATATAGGATAGGAATAAGAATTAGATATTGTAAATAAACAACTATTTTAGATTCTCTGGTGAAATGACGACTGTAGCTGAGTTTGATAAAAAATATGATATTATTGACGAGAAAACTCCTCGGCATTCACTTCTGTGTGGACGGTATAAAAGGTACGCAAACCTGCTGCGTTTCAAGAACAAAAGAGTATAATGTGCTTTTCGCAAATTGCAACATTCACAGAAGTTTTGCGTACTACACATTACGTGAACGTTTGCCAGTTATTCTAACGCAAATTCTTGACAACTTATCGCGCGACAAAGATGACATTGCCCGACAATGTGGGGAGGTAGTTATGTATTACCTAAAGTAAAGTCTTTCATTTACGAATCTAATAACTATTATTCCTTCGCAGGAGGCTCGTGAAGAACTCAAAGAAATTGTTGGCAACTTGTCGAAACTCAAGTACCAGCTTCAAACAGATAAAGCACTTGAACCGTTTGACCAAAATGGTAGGTTAAGCCCTAAACTGTATTTCAAGCATTGATTGAGTTGAAATAATTTTAGAACTTGATAAGGAAATATGGAACACATTTATTGGTCAACTTGCACCTGAAAAGAAGACATTTTTCAAAGTTTGTTGGCTTTATGCCGAGTGCTATATGTACCGTCGTGTCAGTTCATACTTCGAGTGCATGAACAAAATGAAAAACTTTGATTACTTTAGGAAGCAGAAGGAAAATGCCCTAACATGCTGCGTAGACGCTCTTGAAAATGTAGTTAACAGTACTCGTGATGGGCCGCTGAGTGAAGACTTCTTCGTAAGGCTTCTGAAGGTATGTACCAACCGAACGCCCCAGTCAAATGTGAGCTAATTTAGCAAATTGTGCAAAATTTGACCTATCTATACTATAGAAAATCTTTATTTGGGCCGTTTATGGCTGACAACTAAAATAAGGACATGTTGGACATAGACTTGGTTTCTTGGTTTTGTCTTTAAAACCGTTGTTTTATCTATTTTAGGTCAGTAAATCCTCAGTGATTTGTTTTTCGGGGTATGTTAGGCTCGAAAGGATAAGTTTCAGAAAAAAATTAGTTTGCTATGGCAAAGGCTACACTGTTACAATCTTGTTGGAACTCGACCTATACAATGCTGGATCAGCTATACAATAACAGATGTTCTGTGTCAAATGTCCTACCTGATAGAACAGTCACCATGCATTTATGGCACGAAAGCTAGAAATTGGAGAGAGTCAATGGGCAACTATTGAACATTTGGTTCCAAGTCAGAAACCGTTACAAATTGCAACAAAAGTCTTTTGCGGGGACACAAAGTCTCCAGTTTCAGTGGTTAGTTCCTTGCTTACAAGAATAATTAAAACCTCGTCCATTAAAGCCTCCGTCCACCCTAGTATTAAAAAAAAAAAATTAAGACCCATATAAAGTTTTTGGAAAATGAAGAGGAAAGTATTGAAAATTTCAAACAAATATTAATAAAAGAAATATAACAGCGATTCGATCTTGATTGGAACAGATAACATTGCCATATTCATATTGATAAATGCTTCAATATGAATATTGCAATGTTCCTTATTTTTGGATTCCTAGAGGCGAGAGAAGCAATTAGAGATAAGGTGAAACATTTATTGGCAAGCGTTTCCACGTCGACAACACACGAAAAACGAAAATATATGGAAAGTGCCAAAAATAGTGTATTGCAATTTTCGATAGTGTTGAGGCTAATGCTGTGCAGGACTCCACTTCGCAGTTCACAAGATATTTGGCTGAACCTTAAGTACGTTTGGATTTGGATCCCTTCTAATGGTGAAAAACTATAGCAACCAAGTACCCGAAAATAACTGAGTCAGCGAGAAAATACCTGATTCATAATGGTCGTCATAAATCACATTTGCCTGTTACCGGCAAATGTGAACACCTTAGTTTTTGTGTATTTTGTAGTAAATAGACTTCTTAATGAATAGAACATTTTTTCAAACTGCTTTAAGTGGTATTTTTATATTTTTAAAGAAGTTTAAAGGCAAATAGTTTAAGACCGAAGCCCTCTGCTAATTTTGGGAGTAGTTTATAACCAAAAAAGTTGTATAACATTAGAAAGGTTTTTTTGAAGCGACGTTAAATTGCAGTCTGTTTTTTTATACCCAATCCCTTAGGATAGAAGGTATATTAAGTTTGTCACATAGTTTGACAAGCCCCAATTTTTCGAGAAAAAAACTAGAAAAAAAACGATCAAGGGGTTATGAATACCCTTAAAAGGCGTAGCATATTGCGAGCGGAAAGAATTCGACGATAAAAAAGATAGAAGAGAAAAGTAACTCTTCATCTATGTATGTATGTATTTATATATTTAGCGGATAATCCACTTTTTGAATTCATTTTACAATTTTACAAAGGACTACACAAGTGTACTTATATACTACAAATATATTTATAATTACTGTGAGGATAATTACATTTTACAAAGCTAATACAACTTCTTTTAAAAATATTGAAATTTTGTTCTCTTTTGATTTCGGCGGGCATTGAATTAAACAATTGAAAGCCTTTATATACAATGCTGTTTTGAGCTTCATTTACAAAATATGAAGGCAGTCTAAAGTCTTTCCAATTTCTTAACCTGTATGGTTGCGACTCATAAACATATCGTAAATTTCGATTCAAATAATTAGGCAAAAGCCCATACTTGATTTTGAATATGAAACAAAAAACATTGAAATAAAAAAGACATTAACATTCAGCCATCGTAACATATGCAACATAAACAATATTGGGGTGTACATATTACATTTGAGGATAGTTCTCATTGCTCTATTTTGAATAAGCTGCAAGCTTTTAAGTTTAAAATCACTACATAAACATAACACAGAAGAGCAATACTCGAAGTGAGGTTTAATCATCACATTGTATATGTTAATTGCACAAATTAATGAGATTTTATCTCGTATTCTTTTGAGGAAATATATTTCTTAGACACTTTTTTAAGAATGTACTCTAAATGTAGGTCAAACTTTACATTAGAATCAATAATAATTCCTAGATATTTAAGTTGATCAACTTGTTCAGTAATTTGATTATCTACTCTCAGATTTACATTTTAGTTATGTTTAAAAACCATGCATCTAGATTTAGAAACATTAAATTTTGATTTGTTAGATTTCTTCTTTTTCGGGCTTAGGAAAGTAAGCATATCTAGAATTGTTAAATTGCTAAAATTCTTATCCTAAAATTGTTTTTTTATAAAGTTTTGAAAAACTAAAATTGTTTTTATGGTGACCCCGACGTGATTTTTGTATAGTAGACTTTGATTAGCTTTGTGTGCCACTCTCGCTTTCGTTGCATATACTTGCATTTAAAAGTAAAAAAAAGAAATCGATTGTATCTTTCGCATACGTCTATAGAAAGATAATTGCTCATATCATACTAACGTGTTCATAAACTCCTGCATTTTAATTTACGGCTGTGGATAATCGCATACATAGTTTAAATAATTTGCCAAGTTTCTATCGTGATCGTGATTATTGTGATCGTGCGGTCTTGTGATTTTACCATCCCGCTATAAATTATTGGCATATAGGTCCCGTGTCGCGCTCGTTCGATCTTTGAAAAATGTTAGCTGAACTTTATTTGCAAAATGACTAAGACCGATGAAAACTTGCCGGTGAATTCTTCGTTTTTTAAGCGCAAAAGTTCTTCAATTCTAAATCAAATAGTTAATCTAAAAGGCTCTTTAACCGTGGATTATTTAAGAGATTTAGATGAAGCTAGTGTCACCGCAAGACTTGAGTTATTAGATCGCTTACTAAAAAACTTTAAAGAAGTGCAGGATGGCTTGGAACATGAGAATCTCGATGAAATATATAGTGACACTCGTGCCAATTTCTCTTCAAATTATGCTGAAGTGAAAAGTGCCGTCACTCGTCAATTGAGATCACTCCATCCTGATACACCCCCACCATCATCCACAGCAAGACAATTTTCGTTGGACGAACCTCAGCAGGCGATCATCGTTACGCAGCCCAGGTCGCGTTCGCCACTCTTAGTAATTCCCGAATTCAGTGGAGACAGCAAGGAGTGGTCCAACTTCTATTCCTTTGACTATTAGACTTGACAAAAAACGGAAAAGTTTCAGCATCCTTTATCCAGATTGAGAAAATCGGCTTCAGATACGGTCGCATTGTTGGATATTAATGATGCAAATTATGATATAGCTTTGGAAATGTTAAAAACCAGATATGATAATAAACGTTTAAATGTTCAGGCTCACATAAGAGGGATATTTGCCTTACACAATGTGCAAACAGGAGACGTGAAAGCTTCGAGAACTTAGTGACAAGGTCAATGCTCACATATGTGCTTTACAAACGATGGGAACCAAGGAGCAGCTAGCTGATTGCCTTCTGATTCATCTAATTGCCCATAAACTAGATGTCCCTTCGCAAACCAAATGGGAAGAGCAGACAGCGGTGAACACAATACCCTCATGGAAATTGATGGCAGCCTTTTTAGAAAAAAGATGTCAAATGTTAGAAAACGTGGAATATGCTGTGGTAATTAATACACCCAGCAAAGAGGTGAGCAAGAAATCCGTACAAAATATAAGTAATAGTCGAGGAATAATTGCCATTAGTCGAGGAATACAATTTGCTGCACTTTCTCCTGCTTTGCGTTACACAGAAGCAAAGCGAATGCGATTGTGCCTTAATTGTTTAAAAAAGGGCCATATGGTGAAGGACTGCAAATCTGGATACTGTCGCCATTGCCAGCTAAAGCATAATTCGTTGCTTCATCTCCATTCCGTCTCTTCACCTTCTAACATCGAGCCGATAAATCAGTCTTCTCAGTCAAGTTCAAGTCTTATTTCCACCTCCTATGGCAGTGCCCAGCCAGAGTCTTGTCAACTGGCTAAAAACTGCGTTTTTATCGCCACAGCATTAGTCTTGGTTAAAAATCTAGCCGGTTCAATGATTCCATGTAGAGCAATTCTTGACTCCGCTTCGCAGCTAAATTGCATTACTAATCGTTTAGCAAATCAGTTAGGGCTAAGAAGGACCAAATCAACAAGAATAATATCAGGAATTGGAGAGTCTAATTTAGTTTGAAATGAAGCTGCTGAAATTGTGATGGAATCTCGCCTTGGAAGCTTCACAACTTCTTTTAATGCAACTATTGTTCCAACAGTTACCGACAACCAGCCCACTAGTACTTTTGCAAACGTCGACTGGAATATTCCTTCGAATATAGTGTTAGCAGATCCGCACTTCTTTAGGTTACAACGGATTGACATTCTCATAGGCGCCGTCTTGTTCTTTGAATTAATGTGTGTTGGCCAAATCCGCTTGAAAGGAAATTTACCTCTTCTTCAAAAAACACGATTAGGATGGATTGTATCTGGATGAGGCACCCATAACTTAACTGATAGACAGAATTCATCAGTTTTCACAGTAGTTCAGAATGTGTCAACAAATAATGTAGCTGATATTTGCCTACATGATCTTGTAAGCAGATTTTGGGAAGTTGAAGACTATAATTTTACCGCATCGAAGGATTCAAAAGAAGAGCTAGAATGTGAAAGGCACTTTGTGGAGAATCATATTCGTCTAAAGACAGGTCAATACTCTGTGCAACTTCCTACCAGAATGTGCCCCTCCAAGCTAGGGGAATTATATCAACAAGCACTTCGTCGTTTTATGAACTTAGAAAAAAGGCTTCAGACTCCTCTAGAAATTAAACGCCAATACTCCGAATTTATAAAAGAATAGGCTGAGCTGAAGCACATGTCCGAAGTCAAATCATTTCCTCCTGGTACCTCTAGTTTTTTCTTGCCACACCATTGCGTATTAAAGGAAGACTGCACGACCACAAAATTAGGAGTAGTGTTCGATGGGTCAGCGGTTTCTTCTTCGGGATATTCGTTGAATGACATTCTCCATGTGGGCCCGACCGTAGCACATGGCTCGTACCGCTGCGTTCTGGTTTCATTACCAGCTATCTTCAGTGCATATTATGGAGAGATAATCCCAAGGATCTAATCCGTATGTATAAACTAGAAACTCTTACGTATGGTCCAAACCTGCTGCATTTCTTTCTATTCGGGCGATGCACCAGCTTGCTGCTGATGAAGAAAAAACGTATCCGATTGTCGCAAAGGCTGTTCGTAGGGGTTTCTATGTGGACGACATGATTTCCGGTGGCAATTCGGAGGAAGAGGTTGTCGAAACATGAAACAAACAACTTCGTTGTTGGGAAGTGGCCACTTCAAGTTGAGGAAATGGTGCTCAAACGACTCAAAGGTTGTTCCATGAGGCTAAAGGCTACAGTTCCATGATGGAAGTGACTTAACAAAAACTCTTGGCCTGGTATGGGATCCAAACTCGGATAATTTCCTGTTTTCGTCCATCCCTTTTTCTAACACTAATAACATCACCAAACGCAGAGTACTAAAATTACGATCCTCTTGGCTTGATTGGTCCTATTATTGCCAAGGCAAAAATATTTCTTCAGCTTTTATGGAAAGAAAAATCAAAATGGGATGAAAGCCTTCCCCAATGGTTATAATCGGCCTGGCTTTGGTTAAGTGTGGAGTTTCAATTGGTCGATAGCTTCACTTTTTCGAGATTCATTTGCCATAATAATACGTATCTTGAGTTGCATGCGTTTTGTGATGATAGTCTTTCTGCGTATGGTGTATGTATTTACGTACGAGCGGAATTTAATGGGATAACTAAGACATACCTACTTTGTTCCAAGCCAAGGGTAGCTGCACTTAAAACGATTTCGGTGCTCAAGCTCGAGCTTTCTGCTGCAATGCTACTTGCAGAGCTTATGTCTTCTATCCGTGGGTTGAATATTGTAAGGAGAGAAATCTTCTGCTGGACAGATTCAACAGTCGTCTTATCGTGGCTCAGACAGGAACCATCTAATTATGCTGTGTTTGTGGCCAATAGAGTAAGTAAAATTCAAGCGCTAACTAAAGATATGACATGTGCCATCCCTATTTTATCCTGCCGATATCCTATCTAAAGGAGCCACCCCAAAGGAGCTTCAAAAATCATCTCTATGGAAATATGGTCCAGCATTTCTTAAAAGTTCCCGAACTGAATGGGCCATTTGCCCGACACCAGTATTGGATCTACCTGAGAGGCGAAAGAGGATTTTTTATCAATTGTCGAACCTTTAGATTTAACAATTAATTGCAAGTTTGTGAATTCGTTCTGGACAATGCAAAAAATCTACGCTTATGTCTACAAATATTTTACAATAAAATGCCGCATCCAAAATGAAGTTGATATAGTACGCGTTTCCCCTGGATATCTCACAGTCAAAGACATGCAACAAGGAACCTACATGCTGTTGGGAATGATTCAAAGGACAAATTTAACAGATGAATATAAGGCACTGGCAGCGAAAAAAATGGTGAGCTCTTCCAGTAGTATTTACTCATTAAATACCTTTCTTGGAGCCGATGGCTTGCTACGAGTAGGTGGCAGACTTTCTCCCTCTTCAATGGATTTTGAATCAAAGCACCCCATCATCTTGCCCAAGCACCACCCTCTTCCGGATACAATTATCACTTATTTTTATCGGAAATTTTTACATGCTTTAAGTCAATAAGTCTTTAAGACTGCAATATTGGCCGATAGGAGGACGAAAAGAAGTCACTCGTGTGGTTAACAAATGTATCCGCTGTTTCCATCTCAAGCGAAGATACGTGGAGAAAATAATGGGAGATTTGCCACAGGACAGGGTGCAATCAAATAGAGCATTTCTTACAACAGGAGTTGACTACTGCGGACCATTTTACTACCAATCAGAAGTTAGAGGCACGTTGCCGACAAAATGCTGCATCTCCTTGTTTATTTGCTTTTCCACAAAAGCAATTCATTTAGAAGTAGTAAAGGACATGTCAACGTACGCTTTTCTAGCCGCACTTACACGTTTCATTTGCACTAGAGGTAGTCTTAAGTGCATTTGGTTGGACAATGCAACTAATTTTGTAGGTGCGAAAAACGAGCTAGCGGACCTTCGAAAACTATTTCTCAGCGACTGTCACAATCAGGCAGTACAACAACAGTGTCTAGAAGATGGAATTGACTGGCGCTTCATTCCTCCTAGGTCTCCACATTTTGGTGGCCTCTGGGAGGCCTCCATCAAATTAGCTAAGTTTCATTTCTGGCGCACAGTTGCCCTTTCCACATTAAATTTTGAAGAGCTAAGAACATTAGTTTGGCAAATTTCTGCTATCATAAACTCACGTCCTTTATGTCCAATTTCAGAGAGTCCTGATGATCTGGAGGTGCTGACTCTGGCCCACTTTCTGGTAGGCGCACCATTTACATCAATAGTTGAGCCAGACGTAACGATGCTGAATAACAACTGCCTCAGCAGATGGCAGCGAGTGTTATATGCAGCAAGTTTTTTGGAAGAAATGGAACACTGAGTATTTGACAACTCTTCCGCAGCGAAACAAATGGCGTTCATCAACGGCAAAGCAAAAAATCGGTGATATGGTCCTTCTAAAAGACGAAAACCTTGCACCTCTAAAATGGCCCTTAGCGAGAATCACCGAGCTAATCAGACGATGATGTTGCTCGCATAGCTGTATTGCGTACTAATGGGGGCACAACCAAGCGTGCTGCGACAAAGCTTTGCATCCTTCCCATTGAACAGGATCCTGTTAAAAGCCTGGAAGTTTCAACGGGGGGAGTATGTTCGGAGCATTCGGAGTAAGATTTTTATTTCCTTTTTTGCTTGCTTGGCAACACTTTTAACGAACCAATAGTTTATTTAAATAATGTTAAGTATATAATGTGCCCTTTAAATTCAACACCTTTTTGGATTTTCGGTCTCTTCTTTTTCGGGCTTAGGGGAGTAAGCATATCTAGAATTGTTAAATTGCTAAAATTCTTATCCTCACTAAAATCGGTTTCTTATAAAGTTTTGGAAAACTAAAATTGTTTTTATTAAATCTATGATAAAGTATTGCTAGAGCGTTCACCCACATTTAGGGGCAGAATTCAAGAAGAACCTATAATTTTCCAGAAAAACTAAGACTTCGACTGCCTTACTCAGGAAAGAATAAGAATCATCATCATTATTTTCGGTGATCGCTTATGGTCCTTCCATCGTTCCATGGTTCATACTCTGCCACGAACTTAAGAGACACAGGCGCGATCCCCAGACGGGTTTTGGAGATCTTCTTTACTTGATGTTCTTTACTTACCCCAGCTGTTTCTTGGCCTACTAGGCGGGCGACGCGCTTGTATCTCGGCTAACATAACCTGCCTAGGAAGTCTGTCGGGGGGCATGCGAACAACGAGTCCAAAGATTTCCACGAATACTGGCGTTTATAACTCTATCCCTAAGAGTAACAAAGCAACGCACCTCAGAAATCTCATTTCGGCAGCTTGTACCCGCGATCTAATTCTTTCGGTCATTACCCGAATTTCGTGACCAATAATGAGGGTTGGAACGAACACTGAATTAAAAACTGAGATCTTGGCTTTTACTCCAAGCTCAGCTTTCCTGATGACCGGCTGTCGCAGTTCCTTTACTATTGCTCCAGCTTGGCCAATACGACAGGATAACTTAGTTTCACTGCTACAACTTTTCTCCCTGTTGGTCTCACTGCCAAGGTCATCTGCAAAGGCTGTTACTCTACCTTGAAAAGCCAAAGAAAACAAAGAGTTGATAAATATGAGGAAAAGAATGGGCCCCAATACCGACCCTTGAGGCACACCAAAGGTAAGTACCCTAGGACTACTTAGGAAGTCTCCAATTTTTACTCTTTGTTTGCGGTCTTTCAAATACGATGTGAGCCAATTGTAGAAAAAGCCACGAAATCCAGCATCATACAACTTTTGCAAGAGAATATCATGAACAACCATGTCAAATGCTTTCGTGATATCAACAAAAAGACCAGCGCAAAGCTTAGAGTCGTCTAATGCTTTGTTAATGAAAGAGCAAAAATATAAAAGTGCGTCTTCTGTAGAGCAACCTTCTCTAAAACCAAATTGCGCTGCATTAAAAAAGTTTATTTTGTGAAGATGTGCACACATTCTATTTTTTATAAGTTTTTCAAAAACTTTTGACGTTGATGGAAGCAAGGAAATCGGCCTGTAGTTATTTTTTTCCTTATGACTACCCTTTTTGAAAAGCGGTATCACGACTGCAGATTTCAAATCGTCCGGAAAAACTCCACTTAAGACGCTCAAATTAAATATATGAGCTAGAACATCAACTAAAAAGGGTGCAACTTTCTTTAGTGTTCCATTACAAAGGCCATCCTTTCCACAAGAACTCGAGTTATTTAGTGAGCATATAGTTTTTAGCACCTCTAGCCCAGTAATGCTTTCGAAAAAGAAACTGTTCATAACCGGCCTACTCTCTACTGGAAACCTACAGTCTGAATTTGAAGACGAATTCGCAACTGTAGCAAAATAGTCATTAAATACGTTTGCTACCTCGGCAGGGTCTACGATATCAGCTTCTTCACCTCTTAGAACAATCGGATCGAATTGATGGCTGGGAGTTCGATTAACAATACTGTTGATCAAGCTCCATTCCTTTTTCGGGTTTCCTAGCGCATCCTGAAATTTAAACCGATAGTAGTTATTCCGGCAAACTAAGATTTCCTTATTAAGTTTCTTACTAAAAGTCTTAAATCGTTTTTTTAGGCTGGAGTTAAGTGGATGCTTTCAGCACAACTTACGCAGTTTATTCTTTGTCCTAATTTTTTTCAAAATATCACCGACCCAGGGCTTTAATCTTTGCTTGTATTTCTTTTTGACAACAGTGGAACTTGATGCCCTTACGTAATATTGAAAAATTTTGAGGAAGGTGTCATATGCTGCAGAAGCATTGCTCTCTGAATAGACCTCCTCCCAATTTTCGAGAAAGAGTAGATCATTCAGTGAGGCGTAGTTGATCCGTGTGACAGCACTTGGACAAACACTACAAGATCGCTTTAGACCTGAAAGGCTTTTGAGCAGAAGTCCCGTCATGCAATGATCACTGATTTGTAAATCAAGATTGATTCCAAAGCAATGACTTAAGAAAACTTGCCCAAAACGACCGAAAACATGATCGATGCACGTCCCTGAGCTAGGCCTTGTAATGTCATTAACAAAAGAGTTTAAACCATTCTCAGCTGCAAGTGCAAGCAGATTATCGGATGCAGAACTCGAACTCAAAATATAAATGTTAAAATCCCCTATTATAACAACATTTGCCCCTTTCTCACTACGCAAAATATTCGAAAAATCTTCTAGGAAGGATTGGGGGGTTGAGGCATGTAGTCTATATATACATACAAAAACAATAAACACATTGCGAACGTTGATAGTTATCTTGATTATATCTGCACTAGCTACGCTACATCTTTCAACCTTCAGATCTTCACCCACATATTCATCACGAACAAAAACTCCTACTCCACCAGCTGTATAGGTTTCATTTGGGTTTGCAAAAAATTTATAATTAGGAATAATATAATCGTCAACCTCACTGGAGAAAATCCAAATCTCCGAAATAAAAATCAAGTCCGGTAAATATTCGAAGGATTCTAAGTTGCAGAGAAGTAGGTCAAAGTTTTGCCTCACGCTACGAATGTTTTGGTGAACAACAAAAAAAGGTTTACTCTCATTTACATTTAATCTAAAAATTTCATTCGAGCTACTTGTAATAGTTGATGTGGTAGGGTTGCTGCTGTTTAGATCAATGCTGTTGTAAATATTAAACATATTAATCTAAAATAAATTAGTTTTGCAGCTTAGCTAAATCATCGAAAGATCTAATAGCAACAACCCTGCCCTTATCAACCTTTCGCAGTAAAATTTGCGAATTCTGAAACCACACCGAATTATAGTTTTTAGAAATTTTTAATTTTTTCGCTTCCATAAGCAAAGCACGATTAAATCTATTTAAGCAATCATTAATATAGATATTACCCACTCTCCCTTTTACAAATAAAGCAGCTCTCAGCTTTTTTGTTGCAGCTCTCTTCTTCTCCTTTTTTTTTTGTTTGGCAGCTTCTGTTGAAAAATGAACACACAATATATCATCGAAGTTATCGGCGCTGGCGCTGGAAGAATTTGTTTTGGTTGCAACGTTTTTCCTCTGCACTCGCTTTACGAAACATTTGGTAATTTCATTGGGCTCGATAGAAACATCAAGTGCATCAGTAAAAATTCTCTCCAGGTATTCGCTGGCATTATCGTTGTTCACACCCGGCACACCAACGATCTCGATAATATTCTCCATACATTTTTGTTCTCCCCAGTTGAGACGACTCTCAAGCGATGACAGCTTCGATATTAATTGAACGTTTTCCTCTCTAAGCTCCCGTACCATTGCAAGAAAATCGGTGTTGATTTGCTTCAAACTAAGAATTTCTGCGTACAGCTGGTCCAAGGTTATTGCACTTTGGTGACGTTGCGCGCAAACCAATTCCTTGTCTGTGCTTGGTCTCCGTTGGTTTTCGTCGGTTTCACTTGCTGACTCATGCGATGGTTTAAGCGGATTAGTATTAGTAGTTGGTCGTTCATGTTCACGCATAGGGTTGTTAGTTTTACCATCTACTGCTGCTGCTTCTAACAATTCTTTTGAGTATTCAAGAAAGAAACCTTGCGAATACGCCGCCATCTGAGTCACGTCCATATGCACCTACGTCAACATAGGTGAACTTATAATCCCCATCGGCCATCGCCATAAGAACGATGCTGTTCATCTTCTTATAATTAAAATATTCTGACCCACAGTTGTGCGGTGCCTGAATATTTATGTGCTTTCCATCAAGCGCTCCAATACAATTGGGAAAGTTCCATCGAGTCTCAAAAACCTTTGCAATTGATCTCCATTCGTCGGTTGTATCTGGAAACTAAAAAAAAAAAATAAAAGACCGTCAAGTATGAATTCATACACAATGCGGTCCGTCGCTTCAGCTCTTATTTTACATTTTTTTCTTGTTTAAATCAACATTTTTATGCCCCATCCCATAGGATAGAAAGTATATTAAGTTTGTCACATAGTTTGTAACACGGTGAAATAATAATGGTTGACCCCCAAGACCTTAAGGGCATATGATCGAGACCGAATTCTGAATCGAATGAGCCATGTCCGTCCGTCCGTCCGTCTGTATATCACATGTTTTTAGGCCTTAAATTTTGAGCTAGGGTGCTGAAACTTCGTACGTCAGGTGCACGTCATGCGAAGCAGTACAAGTGTAAAAATTTTTGAAATCCGCCTAAAGACACGCCCACAATCGGTCTAAATTCGCAACTACCTCCAGTTTCTTCAAAACTGTAAGACGTTCTAAAAGGCTGAAATTTGACATTTAGCATCTCTTAGTGAATATAAGACACAAAAAAGACAAATTAAATTGGTTAACCTCCTCTAGTGGGCGTGGCATCTATTTAAAGGCTAAATTTTCAAATGCAGTTTACTCAGTATTTTTGCTCGAAATTGAAAAAAAATTGCTTAATATCTTATGTAGAAAACGCTTAGTTCAACATTCTGTTCATACAAGACTTTGGGCACCGCCCACATTTGGAGGCAGAATTGAAGAAAAACCTAAAATTTTCCAGAAAAACTTAATTTCGACTGCCCTTGAGCCTAATTTAGGAAAGCATGAAACAAAAAAAGTAGCAGGTTAGGTAAACAATACTTCCGTCCAGATTTCGTTCATATAAAGTTCATAGCACGCCCTCTTTTAGGGGTCGATTTTTGAAAAATATTGAATTTGAACCAAAAAATTGCATTTTTACGTACAATTAGGTGTAACTTGAAAATATCTGTGGAAATATCTTATAATTAATAGTTTGTAATTAGGGGCGGTTGGACCACGCCCCTTTTCGAAGTTTGCATTACTTATAAAATGTCAAAAAATAACTTTGCCATCAGCATTTTACAATGTGGCATAAGATGGGGTATTCGACGGTCCGTTTTACGGACTGTAACTTCTGCGTACACACTGTAGCACTTACTCACTGGTTATATTTTTTTTTCTTCAATAATAAGCTTTCAAAACAAGCTATAAGTGTTTTTTATTTTCAAAGTTTAAACCTATTTCGATTTCCTGGCCTTTTGGTCTGGCCTCTAGTAGAATTGAGTTACAAACAAGTGGGAAAGTGATACGGTGGGTATGCAAAACCTTCAATCCATCTACGAAGGATTGCAAACTACCCTTTCTTTGCATACCATAAAGAAAACTGCCACGCCTCCAAAAAGTGGGCGGGATATAAAAATATAACTGTTGAACGCTTTATACTAGGTGGTTGCATACACTAAAATTCCGCCTTTTTAACTAAAGAAATCACTTTTTTTAACGCCACGCCCACAAAAGTGGGGGGGGGGGTACACACAATACATACATAAAAGTTAGAAAATGCTAATATCTACAGCTTTTGTCATATAATTTTTTGTCAAATTTCATATATATTTATTGAAAAACAGTCATTTAAAGCTAAATTCCCTTAAAAAGTGGGCGTGGTCAATGAAAAAGCTAACATTTTTTGGCTACCTGAAAGACAATTATAAGGCAATGTTACGTACCAAAAATGATTGCGCTAGCGCCATTGTTACATAGCTAAAATTTGCAATATGTATTCTTTTAAATTAGACATGGTCGCACATACAGGCCTGTACTGGGCGTGTCTGTGGGCGGATTTAGCTTATTTTCAAACTTGATCTGAAGGACTGGACTTCCAACCAACCCACAAAAACAGTCATTTAAAGCTAAATTCCCTTAAAAAGTGGGCGTGATCAATGAAAAAGCTAAAATTTTTTGGCCACTTCAAAGACAATTACAAGGCAATGTTACATGCCAAAAATGAATGCGCTAGCACTATTCTAACATAGCTAAAATTTAGAAAAAGTATTTTTTAAAATTAGAGATGGTCGCACATACGGACCTGAAGTGGGCGTGTCTGTGGGCGGATTCGGATAATTTTCAAACTTGATCTGGTCGAATGGACTTCCAGCCAACCCACAAAATTTCAGCTCTGTACCTTACAATTTAAGGCCTAAAAGTTGTTTACATATAGACGGACGGACGGACATGCCTTAATCGATTCTCCTGTCGGCCCCATTCATATCTCTAAAAGGTCTTAGGCGCCTACGGTGATTATTTCACTGCGTTACAAACTATACATCAAACTTAATATACCCTGGGTCGGGTATAAAAACCATGTACCTAAGAAATAAATTTTTTTCTTATTTATTAATTAACTTCGTGAAATGATTCGTGAATGGTAACAGCAAGGGGATAGAAAAAGGAAAACAATATAGGAATAGAAAGGAGAATAGGAATGGAAAGAAGAATAGGAATAGGGTATACCGCGGTCCGTTACAGACGGACTTAAGCTATGACATTGTTGCACTTACTCAATGGTTTTTCAAATAGTTTTAAATAGATCCATAAGTTTGGGAGCGAACCTAGTAGCAGATTAACTCATTACCGCACCGCCAGCTTGAAATCACCATCATCCAGATGAAATGCCATATTTGGAGGTTTTGCACATATTTTTATGGGTCAGTGTTTGGGTCAAGATCATAAAAATTTTCTTTTGCGTTTAAAATTAATTTTCGCCCCACTCCTTAACCCAATCATTAATTATTGCTATATGCTTGAAACTATTGAAATTACACATTTTTAGTAATTTAGCAGGATAGTATAATATTTAATTCTTATTTATAGCTTGACCTTTGGGGCAATCGATGCGATCTATCTATATCCGAGGGCAAGGAAATCAAACAAACCGGGAATCTTTTTGATTCAATTGATGCACTCAACGCTAATATACTGGTCGATGACAGCAAAATAATTTGGAACTGCGTATCACAGCCATTTGA
The DNA here is from genome assembly GCA_947623515.1 of Neoascia interrupta. Classification (NCBI taxonomy): domain Eukaryota; kingdom Metazoa; phylum Arthropoda; class Insecta; order Diptera; family Syrphidae; genus Neoascia; species Neoascia interrupta. Next base: position 135,045,325 of record OX392462.1, read on the forward strand.
TGGCGGACGCATTATAGATTTTATCCAAGATAATTCTGGGTTTGAACTCTTTTCTGATTTTTTGTTAGCAGAATTTTTGATTAACAATAAGCTGGCCACGAAAATACGTTTTCACGTTAAAGCAATTCCTTGGTATATATCGGACGTAACTTCCTATGATTTTTTCTGGACACTGAACTTCTTAAAAAAGCATCCAAAGTCGACTGTTCTACGTGATGTTGGTCAGGCGTGGAATGATTTTGTAAGTGATGGCAAATTTGAAGTTATGCCTTTAGAATGGTTTTGGACTTCGCCTTATGAATATTACAGGTAATTTATTTTGTTCTTATTGTTTGCTGGATTAATATCTGTCGTTTTTTTCTGCTCAGGATGAAGGAAGTTAATGAAAACCTGTATAATAAGTTGTCAGAATCTTATTTGGCAATATTTAAAGGAGATCTTAATTATAGAAAACTGATAGGAGATTTTAGATGGGACTATACAGAAGACTTCGTTACATGCTTAAGAGGTTAGTTTTTTTTAACTATTGCGTACTTTTAAAAAAAAAATTGCTTATCGTCTTTTTTATTTTTATTAGGATTTCAGCCAGCAAACCTATGCGCCCTACGCACAGTTAAAGCAGATCTGATATGCGGATTGAAGGATAATGTTGCTGAGGCACTAGACAAATTAAACCCAAATTGGATGGTAACTGGTGATTATGGCGTGATCATATTTTCCCCACATAATTCTAAAAAGAAGGATAACGAACAGAAGTAAAACTGTCTTGCAGCAGTTGTGTTAACTTTTTCTCTTCGTTTTTATCTAAAAAAATAAAAGTACCATGAAGTAAATGGCTAATGAAGTGGAAATTTTCTACCAGAATTTTGAAAATATTATAATGGCCTGAATGACTAAATTTTCCTAATAGTTTCCGTCAAAAAAATAAATCTCATTTTATAATTTAAAAATAAAAACAAATTCAATTTACGTTAGAATTATGAGAAAATGCGTGGCTTTAAGGACTTTTATTTTAATGATAAATATGCTTTAATGACGTTTTTCTTTTGCCAACAACCGCCTCTTAAAAGTGGGCGGAGCTCAACGATTTGCATGTAACAAACTTAGCAAAAGATAAAATTTTTAACATTTGTCATATTTTTTTCGATAAAGAATAAATTTCCCACTTTTAACATGTCAAGTCTTTAAGAAGGTTCTTAAAGGTTCTTTAAGAAGATTCTTAAAGACTTGACATGTTAAAAGTGGGCATGGTCGATAGTGTGGGCGTTCCATGTTTTGTCTTTTCAAGGCTCCTGGTCACTATTTCCCTACCACAAAATTTGAGTTCCTACACCTAGTCAAACTTGACACACAAATTATTTTAAAATAAATCGTAAACGTAAGGTTGTCACAACGGTTGACATGCAACTCCCACAATTGAGTGTCTGCGTTGAAAATATAATATTCAAAAAACGATTAAAAATCATAGGAAATCACCAAGAACACAAACCACCGCGAAAGCCAACAATTCCAGGTTCTCAGAAACGTCTAAAGGCACGCAAAAATTCATCGTGTTGAATTTTTTTGCTTTCTCAAAACTTTCTTACACAAAACCAGTGAGTAAGTGCAACAGTGCATATGTAATAGCTTCGGTCCGCCTGTAATTGACCGTGGTATACCCTATTCCTATTATCCTTTCCTTTCTTATTCTTCTTTCTTTTCCTCTCTCCTTTCCATTCGTTCTTTTTCTTGTTTACCATCCCCGACCCGTTCATGCACCATTTAAAATCATTCTAAAATGTACGCAAAAATTTAATGTAATTTTTTGGTTCAAATTCAATAATTTTGTGAAATTGACCTCTAAAGATGCGCGTGGCCAAAAACTTGTATAAGCGAAATCTAATGGCGTATTCTTTTGAACGCCTAATTGCCACACCGAGCTGTCAAATAATACTCGGTACTCGCGACATTTCCGGCGTGGTGCGTACCCGGTTTCATTGTGTAAAGAACGACATATACTGCTCCGGTGCCGTCCCTCTAAGCAAATTTCCGAGTCAATTTTTCTGAATCCGATTTAACTCTTTACAAATGAGCTTTTTTCGTAGTACGCTACCACGAATACTCAACGTGCATCTTCACACATTCTCTCTTAACAAAGTCCCGAGTCCATTTACCTGAAACCGATTTGACTTGTTTCTAATACCGTTTTTTATTGAAACTTGCAAGAATTGCTCTCAAAATCGAGAACTGCTCGTTTCAATAAAACATGCTTCCTTGTTTGGTGACAAAATAAATTACCCTCACGGGCTGGCAACCAACAAACACGTCCGCACATTAATTCGAAACAAATAAAATTGCTTTGATTTGGCGTTTGACAGTAGAAATATTTCCATGTGTAGGTGAGTTCAGATTTCAAATCTCCCAAGATCGGGAGATCGCATCTTTCGTGTTGAGAATTGATCTAGAATTTCTCTTTTATTTTCAATGAAGCATGCAAAATCAAAAAAGATCAAATCTTTTGACAGAAAGAGCAAATCTTTTCTTCAATGAAAAACGCTATAACTCTAGTCTCTCAAAAAATGAGTTTTTTTTTCTTGTTCACTATGCTCACACTCACACAGATATCCTATCATGTTCGGTTGTTTCGCAGTCGTTTTCAATCAATTGTTGTATGATCAATGCAGAGTTTAATTAAGTGTTTGTTTCAGTTTTAATGTGCTTGCGATTTCTTTAAATCACATGTTCCACAGAACTGAGAATGCTTTATATGTGCAGTGGTATTGCATATTTGAGAATAGCCTTCCAAAAAAATAAAAAAGCGAAAACAACAAAAAGCGAGGATTTCACAAAACAAAGTCAAAACTAAATTAGAATTTTGAAACCAAATTAACACCGAAAAATAGTGTCAAAATGGATTCAGGTTTTTGAAACCAAATGCACACCAAAAAACGGTGTAAAAAATTTTTCAATCTAGGAACAGCACTTAACTTAAAATTTACTCGAAATTGATACTGCAAAATGACACCGAATTGACAGCATGTATGGAGTGGAGACTACATTTTGGTGTTAATTTTAGCATCGCGTGCTTAGAGGGGTCATCACGTTAAGTGTCAAAATGATTTGACTTCAGTTTGTTTAATTTTTAGCGGTCCGTCCAAAAATGGAAAAAGGACCTCTTATGGTATCACTGCGTTGTCCGTCCGTCCAATCGCTTTATAACTTCTGAGCGGTAAGTCGTAGAAAGACTAAATTTAGTGTGCGTATAAATAGTCAGAGAACCCAAAAGGGCAATTTTTTTAGGAACCGTTATTTGGTTTAATTACAATTTGAAATATTATGTGAAAATGGACCTTATGTTTTTCAGTGTTTTTTTCAAGAAGGTAGGCAAGAACTAGAAAAAACGAAACTTAGGTTTAAGAATTACTAAGCTTTAATCAACAAATAAAGCTTTTCGAAAATATCAAAACGTTTTTGAGAAATGAAGAGTCGAAAATGCATGACATTTTTTAAAGTGTTAGATTCCATACCTTTTGTACGGCTTATTGTTTAAAATCAACATACGTATAAAGCAACTCAAAGTAAACCAAGTGCTTAGGTCATATTTTTCAAAAACAGCTTGAGTACTGCAGTTTTGACGCATTTTCAAAAAAAAGTCGCAAAAATGCATGAAAAAACGTGTGTCCCCCCTTCCCCCCATTATCTCCGGTGCTTTTTGGTGGAATTCTATAAAAAAAAATCACACGTATCAGAAATAATTCAAAGTTTTAAGGAAAATTATAGCGGATTTTGAAATTTGAAAATCGTCTGAGATTTAAAAAAAACGTTAAAAAACGAAATAAAAAAGGAGCTTGTTTTAGCGTTTACGCATAAACCGTAAACCATTAAAAAAAACATCCAAGGCTAATGCTGGTGGTTGTGCTATTGGAAAAAAGTCTAACGGGAACTGGAAAAAACTTCAAAATATTTGTTTAAAAGAAAGAGTATGTCCTTCCCTCTATTTTCGTAACGGTAAAGCTTTTTGCCAGCCTTTTTTTAGAGTAACGAAACCCAATATAAAATCACCCAATATAAGAACAGTAGGCAGCACTATGAAAAAAGTATATTACATACTGTAATATATATACAGAAATAATTTTGATAAATAAATAGAATGTTACAAAACTGCGCAATATAGATGACCATAACCTTCAACAAAAGCCGACGGACCGCTCCCCGTATGTCTCCATACCTTACGGTCTTTTTTTTTCTCTTCCTAGCGCAATTTTATTTGCGCCGGTTGTTTGCACTTTTTACTTAAAATTACTTTTGATATCTTTCAGTTTGAGATATTTGGTAAGTGTTTATCCTTTTCATACAATTTCAGTCGCATTGTCAAAAATCGATTGAAAATTGTGTCGAAACGTCACTTCACATACACAATCAAAGTTCCACCCAGCCTCCACCGTCAAAATACGTCGGTGGCGAAATTTCGAGTTCGGTGTAGAGACCGAACGAATTCGGAGTTCAAAAGAACATTTACATGAGCACGAATCCGTTCAGGTGTACGATAAAAGAAAAATTTTTTACTGTATTCCACACCAGTTGTAGGATTCGGTGTTGAAAAGAATACGCCATGAAGAAATATCTGGGTAGTAAATTTTATTTCTTATTCTTTCCTTAGCAAAGCTGAAAAGCAGTCGAAATCCATGTTGTTCTGGAATATTATAGCTTTTTCTTGAATTCTGCCACTAAATGCGGGGGTGGCCCAAAACTTTGTACGAAACAAATGTAGAACCAAGTATTTGCTACATAATATATTAAGTAATTAAGTAAATTTTGGAACAAATGTATTGAAAAAATTGCATTTGAAGGTTTACTCTTTAAATCGACTAGCTGTCAAAATGATAGCTGAAAAATATAAAAAGAGTTTTACATTTTTCGGCCATTTTTTTGACAGGCTAAGATTAAAATTTAAAAGTGTTCACGGGTATGGAAAAAAATTCTATTTGTAAGATTTTCGACTTCAATAGAAACAAATTAAATATTAAAGAAGTAAAATTAACTTTCATTTATAAATACATACAATCTAATGCGATGTTTCCACCGGCAATAATAAGGATTAGCGAAAGACGATTAATAATAAATTCCAAAGTGTTTTCATTAGACAAATTAAGGATTAATTTGACGTAAGTACTCTTTTTCTGTCATTTTGGCTCTCAAAAGAGAATGGCAATGTCGTTTTACATGCTCGTAAAAAGATTTCCGTTGTAAACATCCCAATAGAAATTAGTAGTTCTGACAGATATGTCATACATGGACAGTTTCAGTGTCCTTTTTCGTTTCTCAAACTGTTAGAAAGGTGTTCGAAAAGGGTTGAAAGTGGTTCGTGAAAAGGGTGAATGAGGTTAATTGGGGATTTATTTTTAGTCGCTTTTCGAGAGGATTTAAATTTATGTGGTTAATAGCGTAATTTGTAGAGATTAGTGCCCGGTGGGAACATGGTATAATGAGCATTTAAATCCAAATCGGATTAGTGCCCGGTGGGAACATGGTATAATGAACATTTAAATCCAAAACTAAAACCAATGAAAACTTTATATAACTTAAGTAAATAAGTGATAATTGCGTTATTCGAGGGTAATGCTAAGTTTCCACTTGTCGATTTGTAATTGACAAACAACGTATAATGAAAAATTGCCAAGTGGAAATAGTGTGTCTTTGAATTGACTGAGGCGTTTGTCAATAATTGGCAGTGAATTTGCAACACAAATAATTAAATTAAATTGACAAAATGAATTGACAAATCAAAGTTCACTTTGTCTATCAACTGACACTGATAAATCAATTGGCATGCATGTTGCCAATTCGGTCAATTGAAAGACACAGCTTGACATCACCGCGCGTACTACTGCTGTTCTGATTTGTTTTGATTCGTTGTTTTGCTTAAATTTGTTAAAAAAAAATTTAAAAATGGAAACAAGAGATAAAATCGGAATAAAAAAGAATTCGCGCATTCGTAAATCCAACTTCGAATGGAGCATGGAGTTGTCGTGTACTCTCATTCGAAATGTAGAAGTATTCGACAATATATGGGACTCCAACGGCAAAGACTACAAAAACAGGGATATGCATTCCAACTCGTGGGAGACGATCGCCAAGAGCTTAGGTGTCCCCAAGCAAGAAGCAATTTTAAGGTGGAACGCTCTTCGCGGGAACTATCAGGTAAAAACTAATTTTCTTTATTTTTGGTTATATATTTTCAATTACATATAACAAAAAAATTATTCACGTAGGATCATCTTAAATGTAGCAGCGAGACGAAGAGTGGGCAAGCTGCAACCAAAGCCAAGCGGGTTAATCCACTCTTCGCAGAAATGAAGCTTCTGGACCCCGTTATGAAGAGCAATTCCTAGCTTCGCGAGTCAAATGCGGTATGTGTTTTTTTTTAGTGGTTCGTCCCAAAATGGAAAAAGGACCTCTTATGGTATCACTTCGTTGTCCGTTCGTCGTCCGTCCGTCCGCCCCTGTTGTAACTTTTGAACGGTAAGTCATAGAAAGATGAAATTTGGTAGACTTTTAAAATCCATGAAAAAATAAGAACGCATGTAATAACAATTTTCTTTATACACACATAACGGTTTAATTACAGTTTGAATTTTGATGGTAAAAAAGATAAAAAGTGTTTCGGCACTTATCTTTAACAGTTTTACAGTCAGAAAGACGAAAATTAAAACACATACTAAAAAAATATTGAAATTTTTTAATGAAGTCAAACATATACAAAATATTGAAAAGTTTTCGATATGAGGAATGGAAAATATGTGCCCGTTTGCAACGTGTTTAAGGTCATAACTTTTTAACCACTTTATTTAAAAAGCCGATATTGGGCAAACATATATCAAACAAAGGCCAAAATAAAATTATGGTCAAACATTTTTGAAACCGCAGTTTAATTTTTGAAACCAGCAGTTTTATATGTTTTTTAAAATATTCTGGTATCATTACGGTAATACCGATTGTTATGAAATTTTATTTGTGTATGAAACAAGTAAAGTGAATTCTAAAATATGTATTTAAAATCTTTCGAATATGCCGTTTCTAACTTGAATTTTTCTGATATGGTTTAAGAATCAGTTTAAGAAAACAGCATTTATAACCGTTATCTTAAAACACTTCGCTTAGAGGATTAGGAAAGAGAACCCATCGCTAGTGTAAACTATCTTTAAATTTAAAAAAAAATATAACGGTATTCGAAAGAAGATTCTAAATAGTCGTTTTATGGATTTTAAATGAAAAAAATGCAGAAAAAAGCTAAAAAATGCGTGCCCCCCCTCTATCTCAGTAACAGTAAAATGTACCGTTTCGAAAAAAATCCCAGACAAACGCAATTGTTCGAGGTTTGAATGAAAAATATAGCGAATCTAAAATATTAAACGGTTTTTGAGACACGAATAAAATCATTTAAGTTGCTTTACTGAAATGGTACTGCGATAAAATGGCCGTAAATTCTGATCCGTTTCTATCTTATGAACTAATTTTTCCGCAAGCACAAACCACTAAAGTATAAAGCCAAAATGTGCTTAAATTTTGAAAACAAAAGAATGCGTTTCCGTTTTTTTAAAGCGATTTTAACAGATTTCGTTCTCCTATTTTGTTACTTGAAGGCTGTAGTCTGTGGACAATAAAAAACAAAACAACAGCTTAAATAAAATCTCATATAATTTTGGCGTAATCGATACAAGTTTTTTAAAATTAATGTTAGTTGGTTGCGTGCCGTGCATCACCCTTCTGTATTGCCACTCTACTTCACCCTCTGGTAACGAAAAATAATTTTTAAAAATTTCTCGCATCTTCACTATTCCGATACCCAGGATTTAGCAGATCTCTGTAGTTGTTTTGTTCCCGCAAAACAGCACGCCAGCTACCTTCCACTATTTCTCCATTGGGACCCTCTTGATCGGAATCTGCTTTGGCCAATTTTTTTTCGTGTTACCAAAAAATTATGTAAAACGCAAATAGCCAAAACTATTTTTATTGTCCTCCCCACGGACACATCGACACTACGTCGAAGTATACGAAAGCGAGCGGCTGCGATCCCAAAAACGTTTTCAATAATTCTTCGTGCTCATGATAGTCTGTAATTAAAAACGCGATTATGTTATGCGTACGGCTTCATTAAATAAGGCTTGCCACTACCACAAATGGCACTGGCTCTTGTCCATCTAAAAGTGGTTGAGGCAATGGGATGTTAATGTTATGTGGCGACAAGAAATAAAACAACTCGCAGGAGTCCCTGAATGCACCCATCGATTCACTCTACAAACGCACCCGCTCGATTCACTAAACGAACATACCCAACTGTCATTCCAGTCATCTGACAGCAGCTGTCATATTCGAAGTTCGAATTTAGATTTCCCCTCATTGGAATTCAGCGGAGGAGTACCAATGGAAAATTACCAAAGGGGGTATGGAACGTACTAGAAGGTGCTTAATTTTGTATAAATACACGGATAACAGGCTCGTACGTGACATTAATATTTTAAACGTTGACTTGTGAAAATCGGTTATAAAGTGAAAAGTGATTGAATTGAAACAAAGTGTTGAATTCTATGTAGTAAAGTTGCATAATGGTGTGATCTGATTGAGACAATTAGCAAACTTAAAAATAATAAGGCCCCGGGTTACGACCTGATCACTGGCGAAATATTAAAAGAGCTACCAAAAAAGGCATTAGTCAAGCTACTTTATATGATAAACGCTTCTCTTAGACTTCTATACGTTCCAAGACAATGGAAAGTTGCTGAAGTCATTATGGTTCCTAAACCGGGGAAATGCGCAAATGATAAAAAATCTTATAGGCCCATATCGCTTCTGCCGATAATATCGAAAGTATTTGAGAAACTTCTGCTGAAGCGATTACAACCAATAATTGCAGAAAGACGCTTGATCCCGGATCATCAATTCGGTTTCAGACCTAACCATTCCACAATAGATCAAGTCTACAGAATAACGCATGAAATTGAAAAAGCCTTAGAAGGGAAAAAAATATGTTCAAGTGCTTTCCTCGACGTATCGCAAGCCTTCGACAAGGTATGGCACGAGGGCTTGAAATATAAGCTACGGCAAAATTTGCCGGAAGACATGTTTAAAATATTGGAAAATTATCTTGAAAGCAGACTCTTTCGTGTTAGGTGTAGTGGTGAATACTCGAGTTTCAAGCAAATTCGGGCTGGCGTACCCCAGGGAAGCGTCCTCGGTCCGACCCTGTTCCTGCTCTACACAAGAGACATACCTCTAGATGACGAGACAGTCGTGGCCACGTTTGCGGACGATACGGCCATCCTGGCAACAGGTGAATCAGTCGAGTCATCAACGAGAAACCTCCAACGAGCATTGGACAGAATTTGTGTCTGGACGAAGACTTGGCGAATCGCTCTTAACGAGAACAAGTCTACGCATGTGAATTTCACTTACAGAAGGGTTAACAATTTGCCTCTGTTCATAAATTCTGTACAAATACCTTATGCAAATGAAGCGAAGTATCTAGGGATGACACTGGACGCTAAACTAAGGTGGAAACCACACGTAAAGAAGAAGCGTGACGAGCTCGAGATTAGGCTCAGGGAAATGTATTGGCTTATCGGAAGATTTTCGAAATTAAGCACATATAACAAACTGCTCTTGTACAGGCAGGTGTTAAAGCCGTCCTGGACATACGGTATACAACTTTGGGGTTGTACCAAGCCGAGCAACATGTCCATGTTGCAGACTTTCCAAAACAAAACACTAAGAGCAATTGTGAATGCTCCATGGTATATTAGGAATAGCGATATTCACAGAGATTTAGGAATAGCTACCGTGGGCGAAGAAGTAACAAACTTCGCTCGAAAGCTTAATGCTCGCCTTCATGTTCATTGCAACAATGAAATGATCCGTACTCTAAACGAGACTCTTAACAATGTTAACAACGAGCGACGACTACAAAGAACAAGACCCTTCGATCTAGCGACGTAGGGTGAAGCCGCATTAATGAACGGCTTAGTAGGTGCATTCACTGGAAAGCAACCTATCCAATGCGATCAACACTATGGAAGCGTAAACTACTTGTTAAGTTAACTTAGTTGTAGTCAAGAAGTATTATGAGAGAGCGAAAATTTACTACTATGAAGTGCGTTCTGGCAGTTTCATAGTGTCTCTCATAAATGGGTGGTTTTTTAGCACGTGGAAATCGGGCATAACCAATATCGGCTACTTCGGTATTATGTACCTGCTATAGTGGGCGTATTGGTATCTTTGAAAGATTTTGGAGTTTTAGTCTCCGTCCATCCTAGTATTCAAAAAACAAAAAAAAAAAAAAAAATGGTGTGATCTGAGTTCAAATAAGTTTGTTTGATAAATAAAGTGTTTCATTGTGTAATTATAAGAGTGAAATTGAGTTTTATTCGACTAACCCCAGGCCGAAAATACTACATCGGTGTCAGAAGTGGGATAAAACTCATAATTGTGCGGGTAAATTCTACAGTGGAATTTTTCGGAACAGTGTTAGTGTGTCAAACAGTTTTAAGTGGAAATTTCTAGAAAAAGTGCGCGTAAATAGCGTCGGTGGCTAAAACGATTTATTTTTGCAGTGGAGTTTTCCAGAGATATCGTGTGTGTAAACAGTGTCTGTGACTCATACAAATTTGATTGTGGAATATTCCGGATATATTGAAACTGATTGCGCGATAAAGCTATAATAAACTAAGTTATAAAAACGGTGTCAGTGATTTGTTTATTCGCAAGTGAATTTTCTGGAACAGATGTAAAACATAAACTGATTGTGTTGTAAAAATTGTGTGAAGACAATTGAAAATGGATCGAAAAATTGAACAATTGACAACAGCTGAGTTAAAAGCAGAATTGGGTAAAAGAAACCTTCAGACTTCGGGGCTCAGAAGGGAATTGTTGCTCCGACTCCAGGACGCTATTACCGAGGAATAGCTGCTGTTCGAAGTTCAAGAAGAACAGCAGCAAAGCACAGTGTGTACTGCCGATGAAATGCCCGCTTTCATGAAGTTGCTTCTGGACAAATTCGAGAAGCTGGAGAGCGGCCAAAAAGAACAAAAGAATGCTTTCAAAGAACAAAAGAACGCTCTCGAAGAAAAGCTAGATACTAAGTTCGATGAACAGAATAAAGCTCTAGAAAGAAAACTTGATTCCAAGAATGCGTTTTTTGAGGAAAAGTTCCTGGCAGTAGATCAAAGAATTGAAAGCGTGGAGGAAAAATTCACTGAAGTCAAATCGGAAGTAGAACAACTGGCTAAGGAGCTGGAGTTGGTTAAGAAACAGAAAGTGCGAGAATATTTGCCCGACGGTCCACGACGCAAAGAAATGCAGCCGCCTGTCTTCGATGGCCAAACATCGTGGCCGATTTATAAGAGACACTTCGAAGCTGCAGCGTTGACAAACAACTGGGACAACGAAGATAAATCAATTGCTCTCACGCTTGCGCTCAGAGGAATAGCTGCCGAATTGCTGCAGACCATCCCTGAAGAAAAACAAAAAGATTATGATGCCATGGTGAAGGCCATCGAGATGAGGTTTGGCGACGACCACATGCAGCAAGTTTACCGGGTCCAGTTGCGCCAAAGAGTTCAGACAAGGGGTGAGACGCTTCAACAGTTGCAAGCCGACATCGAGCGATTAGCGAATTTGTCTTATTCCAACACCAGCAGGGAGATAATAAACGAGTTGGCAACTGATGCGTTTACTAATGCCATTGCGGATGGAAAGCTACAAATGGCTGTAAGAATGGCAGGTAAGAAGGCTCTCGCTGAAGCACTAGCATTTGCCCTGACAATGGAAGCTGCAGACCAAGCTTCGCAAGGTAGCCATCGCATTAGGGAAATGGCTACGCTAGAATGCTCATGTCAGCGCGTGGAAATGGAGAGACCAAACACGAACAACGGTCGAGGACAAATAAGGTGCTGGACTGCGAGGACAAATAAGGTGCTGCAACAAGTTGGGACACCTACAGCGACAGTGCAGAGCTCCACCTAGACAAGCAAGCTGCCCACATTGCGCTAGCAGAAGGCCAAATGTTGAAGCATCTGGCAGGGACAACGTTCAATCTGCTGGACAAGTTTCGGAACAACAGCAGTCGGGGAACGCCTAAGAACCAACTTCGCGGGGCAGAAGTTGGTTGATGAAATCGACGCCCTCAGGACCATCATCCAAGTTTCGCAAACAAAACGCTGCAACAAGAGTCTGACAGTGGAGGCAATCATCGCCAACAAAGAATGTGTGGCCACTATCGATACAGGTGCCACGGCCTCCATCATCCGAAGAGATCTTGTTCAGACGTCCTGGCTACATAACACCAGCTGCTACAGTCTGAAGACAGCTACAGGAGAAGCGGCCAAAGTATACGGGGAGGTGCAGCTACAGATACAACTAGAGGAATTGACCTTCTCACATGCATTCTTGGTAGCGGACATATGCGACGAATGCATCATTGGAGTGGACTTCATGAAGGCACACGAGGTAATTCTTGACCTTCGAATGCAGGTGCTAAGGTATCGAACCGTCGAGATCCCTATGGTATACGGAAATGACAACGCTGTGAATCTTCCAGCAATACTGGGAGGCGATGAGGTTCTGCGGCCCTCTTCAGAGACAGTTCTTTGGACACGTTTGGAGGGTGTTCCTGGGAACCACCGATTCTATCTCATCGAGCCAGATAACAAAAGTGAGTTTAAAAGTTACGTCATGGGAAAAATTCTTGCAGAGCCCAAGAACAACATGGTGCCGGTAAGACTGATGAACCCAAATAAGCGCACCGTTAAGCTCAGACAAGGAGAGGTGATCGGAAGATGTGTGCCCGTTGCAGCCATTACGACAATAGTTGAGAGTGAGCCTGCAAGTCCTGTCTCTCCATTAAAATTGGCCGAGGTATGTAAGACTATACTCGGAGACTGTGAGCTAAATCAGGAGCAGCAAACCATAACGGAAAATCTCATTGGCGAGTTTGCTGATATATTTGCCTCACAGGATGGAGACTATGGCCGAACACACTTAGTACAACACCGCATAGACAGCGGAGATGCTAGACCAATTCTCCAGTCTGCCAGACGACTTCCGTTGGCTAAACAGGATGAGGCCGCCGAGATGATATCGACCATGGAAAAAGAAGGTTTGATCGAAAGCTCGAAAAGTCCGTGGGCGTCGCCTGTTGTACTGGTGAAAAAGAAGGACGGCAGCACTCGATTCTGCGTGGATTACCGGAGGCTTAATGATGTCACAAAGAAGGACAGCTACCCTTTACCTCGAATAGATGACACATTGGACACACTCTCTGGAGCAAAATGGTTTTCCACTCTCGACCTAAAAAGTGGCTACTGGCAGGTACAGATCCATCCAGAAGACAAAGAGAAGACCGCTTTCACAACTGGCAATGGGCTTTGGCAGTTTACAGTAATGCCATTTGGTCCGTGTAACGCTCCGCCCACCTTTGAGCGTCTTATGGAAGGTGTCTTACATGGTCTGACGTGGAAAACCTGTCTGGTATATTTGGATGACGTCATCGTTTTGGGAAAGACGTTTGCAGAACATCGCGGCAACTTGAGGGAGGTCTTCTCACGACTTCGAGCAGCACACTTAAAGCAGAAGTAAAGTATCTGGGGCATGTGATATCGACGGATGGCGTGAAGACGGATCCAGAGAAAATCGAAGCTGTGAGAAGTTGGCCAGTTCCCAAAGATAAACACCAGCTAAGGAGCTTTCTCGGTCTTGCTACGTACTACAGGAGGTTCGTCAAGGATTTCGCCGTCATCGCGAAATGTCTGCACCAGCTCACTGAGAAAGGAAGACAATTTAAATGGTCAGGTGTGTGTCTGTTGGTGCAGTATTGTCGCAATTGCACGATGGGCATGAGAAAGTGGTTGCATACTTCAGCAAAGTTTTAACCCGACCAGAGAGAAATTACTGCGTTACCAGGCGCGAACTCCTTGCTCTAATATTGGCAACGAATCATTTCCAGAAGTACCTGAGTGGCCATAAGTTCATCTTGCGTACAGACCACGCCGCTCTCAAATGGTTACTTCAGTTCAAAAATCCTGAGGGACAAGTCGCAAGATGGATCGAGCGATTGCAGGCTTTTGACTTCGAGATACAACATCGCAAAGGAAGACTGCACTGCAACGCGGACGCGTTATCCCGGAGACCATGTGAGCCCAATTGTAAGCATTGTGTGCGACAAGAGGAAAAGGACGAAGGTGTTTCTATCCAGAGAATAAGAGCCGAACCTGCAGAAGGCTGGAGTACTGAGGAACTTCGCAACGCACAACAAGAAGACCCTGACATTGAGCCGATCCTTGCATGGAAGGAATCTATGGAAAAACCGAGCGCAAGGGATATATCCGACAGAATTTCCACGTTAAAGGCATATTGGGCGCAGTGGGACTTTTTCCATCTACAAGATGGCGTTCTGCGAAGAAAATGGGAAATGCCGAATGGAAAATCCTTTAAAATGCAGCTTGTGGTTCCACGGTCCAAAGTGCAAGACATTTTGCGGGAAATGCACGATGGAGTATCTGGTGGGCACTTGGGCATCAACAAAACCCTGGAAAAGGTACGGGAACGTTTTTATTGGCTGAGTGCAAGAAGCGACGTTGAGAGCTGGTGTCGAAAGTGTATTACTTGTGCTGCTAGTTAGGGACCCAAAGTCAAAACCAGGCGTAAAATGCACCGGTACAATGTGGATGCTCCCTTTGAAAGGATCGCCGTCGACATCGCAGGAACGTTTCCGGAAACTGAAAGCGGTAATCGTTATATCCTGGTTATTGCCGATTACTTCAGCAAGTGGCCCGAGGCATTTGCGATCCCAAATCAAGAAGCGAAAACCGTTGTCGACCAGATAGTGGACCACTGGGTGTGCAGGTTCGGAGTGCCAATGGAATTACATACCGACCAAGGAAGAAACTTCGAGTCGAAGATATTCCAGGAAGTATGCGCGGCAATCGGACTACAGAAGACACGGACCACACCCCTTCATCCACAATCAGATGGAATGGTGGAACGCTTCAACAAAACACTAAAAGAACATCTGTCCAAAGTAGTGGACGAGAATCAACGGGATTGGGATCGGCGAATACCTTTATTCCTCATGGCCTACCGAAACGCTATTCACAGTACAACTGGGTACACTCCATCTGAAGTTTTGTTTGGACGAACTGCCAGGCTAACCAGTGAGCTTAAATTCGGATTTCCCACTGCAGACCCAACATGCGAGGAGGACTACGTGGTTGACCTTAGAGAAAGGATTAATGACATCCACCAGAGAACCAGAAGCAATATAAAAGTTGCAAGCGACCGCATGAAGACGAGATACGATGCGCGAGCAACGGCACCCGAGTTCAACCAAGGAGGTCTGGTATGGCTCTACAACCCACATCGTAAAAAGGGAAGATCGCCAAAGCTTCAGAAGGACTGGGAAGGTCCCTACCAAATTGTAACGCGAATTAATGATGTCGTAATCCGAATCCAAAGAGGACCAAGAGCGGAGATGAAAGTTGTCCATGTTGATCGCCTACATCGCTACTAGGAAGCAATGATGACGTACTTGTTCGGGACGAACAAAACTAAGAGGGGGGCAATGTTATGTGGCGACAAGAAATAAAACTCGCAGGAGTCCCTGAATGCACCCATCGATTCACTCTACAAACGCACCCGCTCGATTCACTAAACGAACATACCCAACTGTCATTCCAATCATCTGACAGCAGCTGTCATATTCGAAGTTCGAATTTCGATTTACCCTCCTTGGAATTCAGCGGAGGAGTACCAATGGAAAATTACCAAAGGGGGTATGGAACGTACTAGAAGGTGCTTAATTTTGTATAAATACACGGGTAACAGGCTCGTACGTGACATTAATATTTTAAACGTTGACTTGTGAAAATCGGTTATAAAGTGAAAAGTGATTGAATTGAAACAAAGTGTTGAATTCTATGTAGTAAAGTTGCATAATGGTGTGATCTGAGTTCAAATAAGTTTGTTTGATAAATAAAGTGTTTCATTGTGTAATTATAAAAGTGAAATTGAGTTTTATTCGACGAACCCCAGGCCGAAAATACTACATCGGTGTCAGAAGTGGGATAAAACTCATAATTGTGCGGGTAAATTCTACAGTGGAATTTTTCGGAACAGTGTTAGTGTGTCAAACAGTTTTAAGTGGAAATTTCTAGAAAAAGTGCGCGTAAATAGCGTCGGTGGCTAAAACGATTTATTTTTGCAGTGGAGTTTTCCAGAGATATCGTGTGTGTAAACAGTGTCTGTGACTCATACAAATTTGATTGTGGAATATTCCGGATATATTGAAACTGATTGCGCGATAAAGCTATAATAAACTAAGTTATAAAAACGGTGTCAGTGATTTGTTTATTCGCAAGTGAATTTTCTGGAACAGATGTAAAACATAAACTGATTGTGTTGTAAAAATTGTGTGAAGACAATTGAAAATGGATCGAAAAATTGAACAATTGACAACAGCTGAGTTAAAAGCAGAATTGGGTAAAAGAAACCTTCAGACTTCGGGGCTCAGAAGGGAATTGTTGCTCTGACTCCAGGACGCTATTACCGAGGAATAGCTGCTGTTCGAAGTTCAAGAAGAACAGCAGCAAAGCACAGTGTGTACTGCCGATGAAATGCCCGCTTTCATGAAGTTGCTTCTGGACAAATTCGAGAAGCTGGAGAGCGGCCAAAAAGAACAAAAGAATGCTTTCAAAGAACAAAAGAACGCTCTCGAAGAAAAGCTAGATACTAAGTTCGATGAACAGAATAAAGCTCTAGAAAGAAAACTTGATTCCAAGAATGCGTTTTTTGAGGAAAAGTTCCTGGCAGTAGATCAAAGAATTGAAAGCGTGGAGGAAAAATTCACTGAAGTCAAATCGGAAGTAGAACAACTGGCTAAGGAGCTGGAGTTGGTTAAGAAACAGAAAGTGCGAGAATATTTGCCCGACGGTCCACGACGCAAAGAAATGCAGCCGCCTGTCTTCGATGGCCAAACATCGTGGCCGATTTATAAGAGACACTTCGAAGCTGCAGCGTTGACAAACAACTGGGACAACGAAGATAAATCAATTGCTCTCACGCTTGCGCTCAGAGGAATAGCTGCCGAATTGCTGCAGACCATCCCTGAAGAAAAACAAAAAGATTATGATGCCATGGTGAAGGCCATCGAGATGAGGTTTGGCGACGACCACATGCAGCAAGTTTACCGGGTCCAGTTGCGCCGAAGAGTTCAGACAAGGGGTGAGACGCTTCAACAGTTGCAAGCCGACATCGAGCGATTAGCGAATTTGTCTTATTCCAACACCAGCAGGGAGATAATAAACGAGTTGGCAACTGATGCGTTTACTAATGCCATTGCGGATGGAAAGCTACAAATGGCTGTAAGAATGGCAGGTAAGAAGGCTCTCGCTGAAGCACTAGCATTTGCCCTGACAATGGAAGCTGCAGACCAAGCTTCGCAAGGTAGCCATCGCATTAGGGAAATGGCTACGCTAGAATGCTCATGTCAGCGCGTGGAAATGGAGAGACCAAACACGAACAACGGTCGAGGACAAATAAGGTGCTGGACTGCGAGGACAAATAAGGTGCTGCAACAAGTTGGGACACCTACAGCGACAGTGCAGAGCTCCACCTAGACAAGCAAGCTGCCCACATTGCGCTAGCAGAAGGCCAAATGTTGAAGCATCTGGCAGGGACAACGTTCAATCTGCTGGACAAGTTTCGGAACAACAGCAGTCGGGGAACGCCTAAGAACCAACTTCGCGGGGCAGAAGTTGGTTGATGAAATCGACGCCCTCAGGACCATCATCCAAGTTTCGCAAACAAAACGCTGCAACAAGAGTCTGACAGTGGAGGCAATCATCGCCAACAAAGAATGTGTGGCCACTATCGATACAGGTGCCACGGCCTCCATCATCCGAAGAGATCTTGTTCAGACGTCCTGGCTACATAACACCAGCTGCTACAGTCTGAAGACAGCTACAGGAGAAGCGGCCAAAGTATACGGGGAGGTGCAGCTACAGATACAACTAGAGGGATTGACCTTCTCACATGCATTCTTGGTAGCGGACATATGCGACGAATGCATCATTGGAGTGGACTTCATGAAGGCACACGAGGTAATTCTTGACCTTCGAATGCAGGTGCTAAGGTATCGAACCGTCGAGATCCCTATGGTATACGGAAATGACAACGCTGTGAATCTTCCAGCAATACTGGGAGGCGATGAGGTTCTGCGGCCCTCTTCAGAGACAGTTCTTTGGACACGTTTGGAGGGTGTTCCTGGGAACCACCGATTCTATCTCATCGAGCCAGATAACAAAAGTGAATTTAAAAGTTACGTCATGGGAAAAATTCTTGCAGAGCCCAAGAACAACATGGTGCCGGTAAGACTGATGAACCCAAATAAGGGCACCGTTAAGCTCAGACAAGGAGAGGTGATCGGAAGATGTGTGCCCGTTGCAGCCATTACGACAATAGCTGAGAGTGAGCCTGCAAGTCCTGTCTCTCCATTAAAATTGGCCGAGGTATGTAAGACTATACTCGGAGACTGTGAGCTAAATCAAAGGCAGCAAACCATAACGGAAAATCTCATTGGCGAGTTTGCTGATATATTTGCCTCACAGGATGGAGACTATGGCCGAACACACTTAGTACAACACCGCATAGACAGCGGAGATGCTAGACCAATTCTCCAGTCTGCCAGACGACTTCCGTTGGCTAAACAGGATGAGGCCGCCGAGATGATATCGACCATGGAAAAAGAAGGTTTGATCGAAAGCTCGAAAAGTCCGTGGGCGTCGCCTGTTGTACTGGTGAAAAAGAAGGACGGCAGCACTCGATTCTGCGTGGATTACCGGAGGCTTAATGATGTCACAAAGAAGGACAGCTACCCTTTACCTCGAATAGATGACACATTGGACACACTCTCTGGAGCAAAATGGTTTTCCACTCTCGACCTAAAAAGTGGCTACTGGCAGGTACAGATCCATCCAGAAGACAAAGAGAAGACCGCTTTCACAACTGGCAATGGGCTTTGGCAGTTTACAGTAATGCCATTTGGTCCGTGTAACGCTCCGCCCACCTTTGAGCGTCTTATGGAAGGTGTCTTACATGGTCTGACGTGGAAAACCTGTCTGGTATATTTGGATGACGTCATCGTTTTGGGAAAGACGTTTGCAGAACATCGCGGCAACTTGAGGGAGGTCTTCTCACGACTTCGAGCAGCACACTTAAAGCAGAAGTAAAGTATCTGGGGCATGTGATATCGACGGATGGCGTGAAGACGGATCCAGAGAAAATCGGAGCTGTGAGAAGTTGGCCAGTTCCCAAAGATAAACACCAGCTAAGGAGCTTTCTCGGTCTTGCTACGTACTACAGGAGGTTCGTCAAGGATTTCGCCGTCATCGCGAAATGTCTGCACCAGCTCACTGAGAAAGGAAGACAATTTAAATGGTCAGGTGTGTGTCTGTTGGTGCAGTATTGTCGCAATTGCACGATGGGCATGAGAAAGTGGTTGCATACTTCAGCAAAGTTTTAACCCGACCAGAGAGAAATTACTGCGTTACCAGGCGAGAACTCCTTGCTCTAATATTGGCAACGAATCATTTCCAGAAGTACCTGAGTGGCCATAAGTTCATCTTGCGTACAGACCACGCCGCTCTCAAATGGTTACTTCAGTTCAAAAATCCTGAGGGACAAGTCGCAAGATGGATCGAGCGATTGCAGGCTTTTGACTTCGAGATACAACATCGCAAAGGAAGACTGCACTGCAACGCGGACGCGTTATCCCGGAGACCATGTGAGCCCAATTGTAAGCATTGTGTGCGACAAGAGGAAAAGGACGAAGGTGTTTCTATCCAGAGAATAAGAGCCGAACCTGCAGAAGGCTGGAGTACTGAGGAACTTCGCAACGCACAACAAGAATACCCTGACATTGAGCCGATCCTTGCATGGAAGGAATCTATGGAAAAACCGAGCGCAAGGGATATATCCGACAGAAGTCCCACGTTAAAGGCATATTGGGCGCAGTGGGACTTTTTCCATCTACAAGATGGCGTTCTGCGAAGAAAATGGGAAATGCCGAATGGAAAATCCTTTAAAATGCAGCTTGTGGTTCCACGGTCCAAAGTGCAAGACATTTTGCGGGAAATGCACGATGGAGTATCTGGTGGGCACTTGGGCATCAACAAAACCCTGGAAAAGGTACGGGAACGTTTTTATTGGCTGAGTGCAAGAAGCGACGTTGAGAGCTGGTGTCGAAAGTGTATTACTTGTGCTGCTAGTAAGGGAACCAAAGTCAAAACCAGGGGTAAAATGCACCAGTACAATGTGGATGCTCCCTTTGAAAGGATCGCCGTCGACATCGCAGGACCGTTTCCGGAAACTGAAAGCGGTAATCGTTATATCATGGTTATTGCCGATTACTTCAGCAAGTGGCCCGAGGCATTTGCGATCCCAAATCAAGAAGCGAAAACCGTTGTCGACCAGATAGTGGACAACTGGGTGTGCAAGTTCGGAGTGCCAATGGAATAACATTCCGACCAAGGAAGAAACTTCGAGTCGAAGATATTCCAGGAAGTATGCGCGGCAATCGGACTACAGAAGACACGGACCACACCCCTTCATCCACAATCAGATGGAATGGTGGAACGCTTCAACAAGACACTAAAAGAACATCTGTCCAAAGTATTGGACGAGAATCAACGGGATTGGGATCGGCGAATACCCTTATTCCTCATGGCCTACCGAAATGCCATTCACAGTACAACTGGGTACACTCCATCTGAAGTTTTATTTGGACGAACTGCCAGGCTACCCAGTGAGCTTAAATTCGGATTTCCCACTGAAGACCCAACATGCGAGGAGGACTACGTGGTTGACCTTAGAGAAAGGATTAATGACATCCACCAGAGAACCAGAAGCAATATAAAAGTTGCAAGCGACCGCATGAAGACGAGATACGATGCGCGAGCAACGGCACCCGAGTTCAACGAGGGAGATCTGGTATGGCTCTACAACCCACATCGTAAAAAGGGAAGATCGCCAAAGCTTCAGAAGGACTGGGAAGGTCCCTACCAAGTTGTAACGCGAATTAATGATGTCGTAATCCGAATCCAATGAGGACCAAGAGCGAAGATGAAAGTTGTCCATGTTGATCGCCTACATCGCTACCACGGAAGCAATGATGACGTACTTGTTCGGGACGAACAAAACTAAGAGGGGGGCAATGTTATGTGGCGACAAGAAATAAAACTCGCAGGAGTCCCTGAATGCACCCATCGATTCACTCTACAAACGCACCCGCTCGATTCACTAAACGAACATACCCAACTGTCATTCCATTCATCTGACAGCAGCTGTCATATTCGAAGTTCGAATTTCGATTTACCCTCCTTGGAATTCAGCGGAGGAGTACCAATGGAAAATTACCAATGGAGGTATGGAACGTACTAGAAGGTGCTTAATTTTGTATAAATACACGGGTGACAGGCTCGTACGGGACAGTTATATTTTAAACGTTGACTTGTGAAAATCGGTTATAAAGTGAAAAATGATTGAATTGAAATAAAGTGTTGAATTCTAAGTAGTAAAGTCGCATAACGGTGTGATCTGAGTTCAAATAAGTTTGTTTGATAAATAAAGTGTTTCATTGTGTGATTATAAAAGTGAAATTGAGTTTTATTCGACGAACCCCAGGCCGAAAAACTACATTAACTTTGTTTTCCTTAAGCATATCCGAAAGTGAACACCTGAAAACACAAAAGAAGTATTTGTTAGAATTTTTTTTTTATTTTTTTTTTATTTATTTATTTCATTATTCTTTGTTTCTTAATATAGTATAACATATAGGTTTTCAACAGATAAAGTTAAATAAAGAATAAGTGATGACATTTTATATTCTTCTAAGAAAATAGTGTTAAATGCCGTTCTAAAGTTAAATGATAATTTGAAACATTAAGTGTTAAACATTGCGGGGTGCAAATATATGTTACATATAAAAATAATATTTGAAAGTAGATAATGGTGTGGTTTTTTATTTTTTATTTTTTTTTTTTGACTTTTATTATATGAGAGTTTACTAAATTTAAACAATGTAGGAGAGCAAAACTTCAATCTCATCATGTCCGAACTCAAGAAGCCATGGCTTTAGCTTTTTTAGAAAGATTTCCTTTACTCTTATAAGTCTTATACTAAGAGGAAGACGATTATATAGCTTGCAGGATACAACTGGGTAGGAGTTTCTGTAGTGAGTGGTGCGAAATGCTGGAATTTCAACAACGTGACGGCTAGAGCTACGTAAACTGCGAAGAGCAAAAATTGGGCTTTGCATGTATCCGCCTCTTATAAAAAATATTTTTAGGACTCTAAAATAAAACAAATGTTTTAATGGAAGAATACCCAAGTATTTAAAAAGGACCATCGAATGAGCCAAGCGACGAGCATTACAAATCTTACGTATGGCATACTTCTGTAAGACTGCAAGTGGCTTTAGATTTGTCGTGTAAGCACTCCCCCAACAACTAATCCCGTATTGCAATTTTGAGTGTAAAATGCCATAATACATAGTCTTCAGAGTTTCATTAGAACAAAACTTCCTAAGGTGGTAAAAAGAACGGATTGAAGAGAGGGAATACTGTTTCAAGACTAATATGTGTTGTGCCCAACTCATTTTATGGTCAATGATTACACCAAGGTACTTGAAATTTTTTACTACTTCAATTGAAAAACAGTAAAAATTGCATGTACAGGCGCTCTGGCTCAGCTGAAAACGTTGGCAATCAGTTGAGTGTAAATAGATCTCAACATGTGGAAACTCGGAAGAGCCTAAGTTAAAAAAACATTAGTTTAGTCTTGTTGCTTACAATTAGCCTGTGCGTGGCAAACCAAGTTCTCAACAAATGATTATCATGATTTAACTCAGCTATTAAATTCAAAGCGCTCGATGAGCCATACGCGATGCCAAGGTCATCTGCAAAGGCTGTTACTCTACCTTGAAAAGCCAAAGAAAACAAAGAGTTGATAAATATGTGGAAAAGAATGGGCCCCAATACCGACCCTTGAGGCACACCAAAGGTAAGTACCCTAGGACTACTTAGGAAGTCTCCAATTTTTACTCTTTGTTTGCGGTCTTTCAAATACGATGTGAGCCAATTGTAGAAAAAGCCACGAAATCCAGCATCATACAACTTTTGCAAGAGAATATCATGAACAACCATGTCAAATGCTTTCGTGACTTTCGTGATATCAACAAAAAGACCAGCGCAAAGCTTAGAGTCGTCTAATGCTTTGTTAATGAAAGAGCAAAAATATAAAAGTGCGTCTTCTGTAGAGCAACCTTCTCTAAAACCAAATTGCGCTGCATTAAAAAAGTTTATTTTGTGAAGATGTGCACACATTCTATTTTTTATAAGTTTTTCAAAAACTTTTGACGTTGATGGAAGCAAGGAAATCGGCCTGTAGTTATTTTTTTCCTTATGACTACCCTTTTTGAAAAGCGGTATCACGACTGCAGATTTCAAATCGTCCGGAAAAACTCCACTTAAGACGCTCAAATTAAATATATGAGCTAGAACATCAACTAAAAAGGGTGCAACTTTCTTTAGTGTTCCATTACAAAGGCCATCCTTTCCACAAGAACTCGAGTTATTTAGTGAGCATATAGTTTTTAGCACCTCTAGCCCAGTAATGCTTTCGAAAAAGAAACTGTTCATAACCGGCCTACTCTCTACTGGAAACCTACAGTCTGAATTTGAAGACGAATTCGCAACTGTAGCAAAATAGTCATTAAATACGTTTGCTACCTCGGCAGGGTCTACGATATCAGCTTCTTCACCTCTTAGAACAATCGGATCGAATTGATGGCTGGGAGTTCGATTAACAATACTGTTGATCAAGCTCCATTCCTTTTTCGGGTTTCCTAGCGCATCCTGAAATTTAAACCGATAGTAGTTATTCCGGCAAACTAAGATTTCCTTATTGAGTTTCTTACTTAAAGTCTTAAATCGTTTTTTTAGGCTGGAGTTAAGTGGATGCTTTCAGCACAACTTACGCAATTTATTCTTTGTCCTAATTTTTTTCAAAATATTATCACTGACCCAGGGCTTTAATCTTTGCTTGTATTTCTTTTTGACAACAGTGGAACTTGATGCCCTTACGTAATTTTGAAAAATTTTGAGGAAGGTGTCATATGCTGCAGAAGCATTGCTCTCTGAATAGACCTCCTCCCAATTTTCGAGAAAGAGTAGATCATTCAGTGAGGCGTAGTTGATCCGTGTGACAGCACTTGGACAAATACTACAAGATCGCTTTAGACCTGAAAGGCTTTTGAGCAGAAGTCCCGTCATGCAATAATCACTGATTTGTAAATCAAGATTGATTCCAAAGCAATGACTTAAGAAAACTTGCCCAAAACGACCGAAAACATGATCGATGCACGTCCCTGAGCTAGGCCTTGTAATGTCATTAACAAAAGAGTTTAAACCATTCTCAGCTGCAAGTGCAAGCAGATTATCGGATGCAGAACTCGAACTCAAAATATCAATGTTAAAATCCCCTATTATAACAACATTTGCCCCTTTCTCACTACGCAAAATATTCGAAAAATCTTCTAGGAAGGATTGGGGGGTTGAGGCATGTAGTCTATATATACATACAAAAACAATAAACACATTGCGAAAGTTGATAGTTATCTTGATTATATCTGCACTAGCTACGCTACATCTTTCAACCTTCAGATCTTCACCCACATATTCATCACGAACAAAAACTCCTACTCCACCAGCTGTATAGGTTTCATTTGGGTTTGCAAAAAATTTATAATTAGGAATAATATAATCGTCAACCTCACTGGAGAAAATCCAAATCTCCGAAATAAAAATCAAGTCCGGTAAATATTCGAAGGATTCTAAGTTGCAGAGAAGTAGGTCAAAGTTTTGCCTCACGCTACGAATGTTTTGGTGAACAACAAAAAAAGGTTTACTCTCATTTACATTAAATCTAAAAATTTCATTCGAGCTACTTGTAATAGTTGATGTGGTAGGGTTGCTGCTGTTTAGATCAATGCTGTTGTAAATATTAAACATATTAATCTAAAATAAATTAGTTTTGCAGCTTAGCTAAATCATCGAAAGATCTAATAGCAACAACCCTGCCCTTATCAACCTTTCGCAGTAAAATTTGCGAATTCTGAAACCACACCGAATTATAGTTTTTAGAAATTTTTAATTTTTTCGCTTCCATAAGCAAAGCACGATTAAATCTAGTTAAGCAATCATTAATATAGATATTACCCACTCTCCCTTTTACAAATAAAGCAGCTCTCAGCTTTTTTGTTGCAGCTCTCTTCTTCTTCATTATTTTCTGTTTGGCAGCTTCTGTTGAAAAATGAACACACAATATATCATCGAAGTTATCGGCGCTGGCGCTGGAAGAATTTGTTTTGGTTGCAACGTTTTTCCTCTGCACTCGCTTTACGAAACATTTGGTAATTTCATTGGGCTCGATAGAAACATCAAGTGCATCAGTAAAAATTCTCTCCAGGTATTCGCTGGCATTATCGTTGTTCACACCCGGCACACCAACGATGTCGATAATATTCTCCATACATTTTTGTTCTCCCCAGTTGAGACGACTCTCAAGCGATGACAGCTTCGATTTTAATTGAACGTTTTCCTCTCTAAGCTCCCGTACCATTGCAAGAAAATCGGTGTTGATTTGCTTCAAACTAAGAATTTCTGCGTACAGCTGGTCCAAGGTTATTGCACTTTGGTGACGTTGCGCGCAAACGAATTCCTTGTCTGTGCTTGGTCTCCGTTGGTTTTCGTCGGTTTCACCTGCTGACTCATGCGATGGTTTAAGCGGATTAGTATTAGTAGTTGGTCGTTCATGTTCACGCATAGGGTTGTTAGTTTTACCATCTACTGCTGCTGCTTCTAACAATTCTTTTGAGTATTCAAGAAAGAAACCTTGCGAATACGCCGCCATCTGAGTCACCTCCATATGCACCTACGTCAACATAGGTGAACTTATAATCCCCATCGGCCATCGCCATAAGAACGATGCTGTTCATCTTCTTATAATTAAAATATTCTGACCCACAGTTGTGCGGTGCCTGAATATTTATGTGCTTTCCATCAAGCGCTCCAATACAATTGGGAAAGTTCCATCGAGTCTCAAAAACCTTTGCAATTGATCTCCATTCGTCGGTTGTATCTGGAAACTAAAAAAAAAAATAAAAGACCGTCAAGTATGAATTCATACACAATGCGGTCCGTCGCTTCAGCTCTTATTTTACATTTTTTTCTTGTTTAAATCAACATTTTTATGCCCCATCCCATAGGATAGAAAGTATATTAAGTTTGTCACATAGTTTGTAACACGGTGAAATAATAATGGTTGACCCCCAAGACCTTAAGGGCATATGATCGAGACCGAATTCTGAATCGAATGAGCCATGTCCGTCCGTCCGTCCGTCCGTCTGTATATCACATGTTTTTAGGCCTTAAATTTTGAGCTAGGGTGCTGAAACTTCGTACGTCAGGTGCACGTCATGCGAAGCAGTACAAGTGTAAACATTTTTGAAATCCGCCTAAAGACACGCCCACAATCGGTCTAAATTCGCAACTACCTCCAGTTTCTTCAAAACTGTAAGACGTTCTAAAAGGCTGAAATTTGACATTTAGCATCTCTTAGTGAATATAAGACACAAAAAAGACAAATTAAATTGGTTAACCTCCTCTAGTGGGCGTGGCATCTATTTAAAGGCTAAATTTTCAAATGCAGTTTACTCAGTATTTTTGCTCGAAATTGAAAAAAAATTGCTTAATATCTTATGTAGAAAACGCTTAGTTCCACACTCTGTGCATACAAGACTTTGGGCCTCGCCCACATTTGGAGGCAGAATTGAAGAAAAACCTAAAATTTTCCAGAAAAACTTAATTTCGACTGCCCTTGAGCCTAATTTAGGAAAGCATGAAACAAAAAAAGTAGCAGGTTAGGTAAACAATACTTCCGTCCAGATTTCGTTCATATAAAATTCATAGCACGCCCTCTTTTAGGGGTCGATTTTTCAAAAATATTGAATTTGAACCAAAGAATTGCATTTTTACGTACAATTAGGTGTAACTTGAAAATATCTGTGGAAATATCTTATAATTAATAGTTTGTAATTAGGGGCGGTTGGACCACGCCCCTTTTCGAAGTTTGCATTACTTATAAAATGTCAAAAAATAACTTTGCCATCAGCATTTTACAATGTGGCATAAGATGGGGTATTCGACGGTCCGTTTTACGGACTGTAACTTCTGCGTACACACTGTAGCACTTACTCACTGGTTATATTTTTTTTTCTTCAATAATAAGCTTTCAAAACAAGCTATAAGTGTTTTTTATTTTCAAAGTTTAAACCTATTTCGATTTCCTGGCCTTTTGGTCTGGCCTCTAGTAGAATTGAGTTACAAACAAGTGGGAAAGTGATACAGTGGGTATGCAAAACCTTCAATCCATCTACGAAGGATTGCAAACTACCCTTTCTTTGCATACCATAAAGAAAATTGCCACGCCTCCAAAAAGTGGGCGGGATATAAAAATATAACTGTTGAACGCTTTATAGTAGGTGGTTGCATACACTAAAATTCCGCCTTTTTAACTAAAGAAATCACTTTTTTTAACGCCACGCCCACAAAAGTGGGGGGGGGGTACACACAATACATACATAAAAGTTAGAAAATGCTAATATCTACAGCTTTTGTCATATAATTTTTTGTCAAATTTCATATATATTTATTGAAAAAGTCATTTAAAGCTAAATTCCCTTAAAAAGTGGGCGTGGTCAATGAAAAAGCTAACATTTTTTGGCTACCTTAAAGACAATTATAAGGCAATGTTACGTACCAAAAATGATTGCGCTAGCGCCATTGTTACATAGCTAAAATTTGCAATATGTATTCTTTTAAATTAGAGATGGTCGCACATACAGGCCTGTACTGGGCGTGTCTGTGGGCGGATTTAGCTTATTTTCAAACTTGATCTGAAGGACTGGACTTCCAACCAACCCACAAAATTTTAGCTCTCTGCCTAAAAATTTAAGGCCTAAAAGTTGTTTACATACGGACGGACGGACGGACGGACATGGCTTAATCGATTCTCCTGTCGGTCCCATTCATATCTCTAAAAGGTCTTAGGGGTCTACGGTGATTATTTCACTGCGTTACAAGCTATACATCAAACTTAATATACCCTGGGTCGGGTATAAAAAATAAGCGGTTTAGAAGTTATAGTAGTTTTCCAAGCTGTATAAAGTATCAAAACTCTTTCAGAAAAATTTTATTTAGCCCATAATAACGTTTAAGATGCTTCGTATGTGTGTTCAATATCAGAGCAAATGGTTCAAAAGTTATGGCCTTAAACACAAATATTTTCACTTAATTTTCAAACTGTATTTAAACCGTTATTTGTGTTTAGGAAAAAATTTCATAGCATGCATTCCCTTTTAATCTCCGCAGTTTCAAAGCACACCAAATTTTGTTTTTCTGCGACTAACCGTTTAGAAGTTACAAGGGGTTTTTGATGGACGGACAACATAGCGATACCATAAGAGGTCCTTTTTCCATTTTGGGACGGACCGCTAAAAACAATTTTAATAAATTACTTTGCAATATATAATTAAATTATTTCTTGTTAACAGGCAAGCCCCCTATGGAGATCAATAGTTCCGGAGACTTCAACATTTCGGTTGAGAGCTATGACTCGTCCATGTCACTACCATCGTCAACACCCAAGAGGAGGCGAATACCTTCCGATCACGAAAGCCTTTTAGAAAGGAGCCAGATGAAAAGTATGGTCTCAAATGCATACGAAATGCTACTAAAAAACGTGCAAAATGAGGATGAATGGGATGCATTTGGCAACATGATTGTATCCAATGCTCGCACATGGTCGCTGCAAAACATGCATTTCGCCCGACGGTACAAAGCTGCCAACCAAGCTCTCAGCCAAATAAATGTTCAGTTTGAGTCGGAAGCGGTCGCTTCCTTGTGACCGTAGATTACCTTGACCTCGGCGATGAATAATATGTAAAGAATAATAGTTTCATACATAAAAATAAAGAACTAACTTTTAGAAATTCGTCTTTTAGAGTAGCATAGATGACCAGGCAAGTCTCATGTATAATTCGAAAAAGTGATGTAGGTGAAAGGCGAAAAATGTCGGACATCACCTGCATACTAGCACCCGTCGCCAGAAACCGAAGTGTCACCGCCAATCTTTCCGCTGGTCCAATTGCTTTTCGCATGTACGTGTCTTTTTTTATTATAAAGGGCTTAACCTTCTCCAAAATAAAATCAAAATCAATTTTGCTCATGCCCATTTTTCTTTTAAAAAACTTCGGCTCCATGTTGCAGAGTTTTGCGTAGTATCCACAAGAATCTCTGTCCAAAAATAAATTCTGGATCCAACACTCGGGTTTCTTAATTTTTCGTACTGCTTCATTTTCTGCTTCAATCTCCAACTGGATGCCACCCAAAACAACTAAGGAAGCAAGGGAAATTCGTTTTCTTTTAAACATGGTTAAACTGGGGAAAGAAAGAAAAATTATTTAGGTCTTAAAACAAAGTTTAAAATTGAAATTACAAACCTTTTTGCCCTCAAAATGAGGGCTTAGGTGGAAACTCTACAAATCTACAACGGAACCAACTCAAAATTGGCACGTGGAATGTCTCGTCACTAACGAGGAAGGAACTCAAACTGGTTGAGGAGGCCAAAAAGTATCAGCTCGATGCAACTGGCATCTCCTCAACTAAGTGGAAGGGTTCTGGAACCAAAGACTTCGATGATGGGTGGAAGCTCTTCTGGTCTGGCGTCCTAAATCACATGACTGCACAGGCGGGTATGGGGATACTCACAAGCCCCCGGTTGTCAGAAAATGTATTCGATGTCATTCCGTTAGGAGGAAGGATTTTGATCTTGAAGCTTAAGCTTGAACGATCGACTCTGGCTCTGGTTCAGGTTTATGCACCAAATCGAGAGTCAGAGTATGAGTCCTTCTTGAACGAAGTTGATGCTGCCCTGGACAGAGTGGCAGAAATGCACTTCTTTCTCCTGATGGGTGACTTCAATGCACATGTGGGTACAGACGACAGTACTTGGAGGAGTGTGATTGGGAGGCACGGTGACCCGGATCAAAACAGGAACGGAGGGAAGTTGTTGAACTTTTGCTGTGCATATGGCTTGTCCATCATGAACACCTTTTTCCCACACAGAGACATTCACAAATACACATGGTACAAGCACAGTTTAAATCAGAAGTCACTGATTGATTTCTTTGATGTACCATCGTGTGTTCAAAGAATGATTTGTGATATTCGAGTTTTCAGGGGAGCTGAGTTGTCAACTGATCACCACTTAGTGTTGTGTAAATTGTTTTTCAGTGACAGTATTCCTTTGCCACCCAGGCGAAAACCAAGACTGGTGACCCGCATACGGTGGGAAAGGTTAGCTGTTTTTATCGGCAGTCATTGCCTCTGCAGGAAATGTTTGTGGAGTGAAGCGGCTTGGGGTAGCGGCTGGTGGTGAGAAAAGAACTGCTTGGCTTAAAACGCCTGGAGTTCAAGAAGCCATCAGAGAGAAGAAGAGAGCCTACATTGCGTGGATCCAATGTAGAAGCTCAACTTCTCGAGCCCGGTACAATGAGGCGCGAAGGACTTCAAATCTGGCAGTCAGAACAGCCAAGGAACAGTCATGGAAAAACTTCGGCGAGAAGTTGGAGCACGATTACAGATCACGATTGGCAGACCATTCGCCGGCTCAGAGGAAGGAAGTTAAATATCATCCACGGGGTTAAATCCAAGGACGGTACACTTCTTTCAAGTGAGAGCGATGTCTTGCGCAGATGGAGAGAGCACTTTTCGGAGTTGCTCAACCCCCAACAGGGCACTGAAGATGGCATTCCCACTGCTGACGAGATAAGGGCGGAGAATAGTCCCACAGTAGACGAAGTCACTGAAGCGATTAAATCGCTAAAAGTTGGCAAGTCTGCTGGAGTTGATGAAATCCGGCCAGAAATGCTCAAGGCAATGGGTGAAGAGGGTGTTAAATAGCTAACACGTGTCATTAAGGTGGCCTGGGATAGCGGGAAGGCACCTAGCGATTGGCAAACAGGGGTTATAGTGCCCATTTTCAAAAAAGGGAACAGGAGAGATTGCGCCAACTATACGGGCATATCTCTCTTGAGTCTTCCGGGAAAAGTATTCGCGAAGGTGTTAGAAACGCGTTCCAGAGCTGTAATCGAGCCTTTGTTACGGGAAGAACAGTGCGGCTTTCGGCCTGGCAGAGGCACAACCGACCAGCTTTTTACTCTGAAGGTTATTCTTGAGAAGGCCTGGGAATATGCCAAACCGGTCTATGCGTGTTTTGTAGATCCGGAAAAGGCGTATGACCGAGTCCCTCGGGATACACTGTGGAGAGTTTTGTAGGACTATGCGCTGAGTGGGCCTTTTCTGAGAGCCATTCAGTCTTTTTATGGAA
Source organism: Neoascia interrupta (assembly GCA_947623515.1). Classification (NCBI taxonomy): domain Eukaryota; kingdom Metazoa; phylum Arthropoda; class Insecta; order Diptera; family Syrphidae; genus Neoascia; species Neoascia interrupta. Next base: position 135,076,855 of record OX392462.1, read on the forward strand.
ACTGCAGAAGCTGTGTACGGATAAATGGCGTCAAATCCCGTCCTTCTGAAAGAGTAACTTCAGCGAGCACTGGATAGGTTTGCAGCCATCTGTGGTGATGCGTGGATGAAAGTAAACGTGAACAAATCGGAAGTGATGGTTGTTTCCCGAACTCCTGTGCAGTGTACCCTGCACATAAATAGAGTTCCATTAAAACAGGTGGAGAAGTTTAAGTATCTCGGGGTCTTTTTCACGAAAGATGGGAGGAGTGATACTGAGTTGTCCTGTAGAATTGGCCAAGCTGGAGCAATAGTAAAGGAACTGCGCCGGCCGGTCATCAGGAAAGCTGAGCTGGGAGTGAAAGCAAAGATCTCAGTTTTTAATGCAGTCTAAGGGACAGAGTGAGAAACGTCAGTATTCGTAGGAATCTCAATGTTGAGCAGCTACTTCTCCGAGTGGAGCGATCGATTCTTCGATGGTTTGGACACGTTGTTCGCATGCCCCTGACAGACTTCCTAGACAGGTCATGCTAGCCGAGATGCGAGCGCGTCGCCCCCCTGGTAGACCAAGAAACAGGTGGTGGGATCAGGTATAGAACCTCTCTGAGTCCCGCCTGGGGATTGCGCCGGAGTCTCTTGAGTTGGTGGCGGAGGATCGAGAAAAATGGAAGGGCCATTTAGCCACCCTCGCTCCGCGACCATTTTAAAAGATAGGTGGCATTCGAAAATGATGATGATGATGATGAACCTTTTTGCAGAAAAATAACTGAAATAAGCACTCGACACAAAGAAAAACAGAATTTGTCACAATTATTTAATTGACAACTGGATGCCTTTTCGAAATTTGCAGTGCAAGTGGTAATAGATGTCTTTGAATTGACAAGCCCTTTGTCAATAATTCTTAGTCAATAAATAGACAACCGTTTTTTGTGTCAATTATAGACGCTAGTGGAAATGAATTGGCAGTAGTGTCGATAATAAGGGGAGAACTGCTAAAGTTTGTCAATGAATCGACAAGTGGAAACCTAGCTTAAGGTGGAAAAATTCATACGACAGAGAATTCTCTGAAAAGTCTTTAATTTTGAAACAAAAATTCAATGAAATGTTATATTACATTTCAAAAACAAATAGCTTTTTTCGCATACCCACTTATGAATGCTAGAAGTTTTCAAGTGAACAACTTTTACTTACACCTAAAGATTTACAGGCTTGATGTTTCTTGAAAAAAAGCTTGTTATTTTGTGAAAAGCCTCTTAGCGTCCATAATATTTGGAATATTTTAACAAACCCAACGGCGGTTGATTAAGAAAAAAGTAGGCCACTTTATTGTTACCTTTGATTTTTTAGAGGAATACTTTATATCTTAAAACTGTTAAAAATTGTGTGTTGTCAAAAATTATGAAATTTAGTAAGGTAGTTTTTATAAATGATGGGGCATGTTCTAAAAATTATTTTTTTATTTTTTTTATATTTTATTTTACAAGGAAAAAAGATTATATAACCAGTGTGGATGCTCTTTTTTCAATTTTTTTTTCGTTATTTCGGAAAACAATTTATTAAAAACAACTAAATTTAGGTAGATTTGGAAGATAAAGCAAACGCTTCATGTGACAGAACTTCTAAAATTGAAAAGGTATCTTGCACAAATTCCTTTATTTTTTAGTACATATGTATGTGCCACTTTTTCTGAGTTATTTTTAAATTAAATACAAGGCGACTCATATTTTTACACCTTTTTTTGTTTATTTTCTTTGGGGCTGTCACGGTTTGATTTCTAAATTTTCGAAATTCTTTTACTATGAAAGAAAAAATATTATAAGAACTAGTGTGGATCCCAAAAAAATGTTTTTTAAATTTAAAATGTTTAAAATCGCAACTTTATAAACCAATAAATAGCCAACACTTACAACGCTATTGTGAGGGAATGGAAGGCACAGATATCTCAAGTAATTTTTTTTTATTTTTATTTTAAATCAGACTGCATTTAAATAAAAAGATTTTTGTTTGTAGTATCTTAGATATTAATTTTTGAAAAAGTGTCTGTACGGCTATTTTCGCCTAAAAAATTTCTTGAACACGCACACAAGGAAACGTTAAGTTCGAAAAAATGCCACACTGTCGTGGCGCATTCGTTTCATCATTCTCTTTCTTGTACAGACTGGTCAGTGGGCACTCACTTGGTTCTTGGTAGGGCAGGTATAGATATAGATTGCTGAAGAGAATTTTTTCGATCTTGTGTTGCTTTGTGTCTACTATGTAATTGTATACCATTGGCTATGTGTTTAAATTTTAGCAGATTCTGAGATCCGAACGATCGAAAGCTTCAAAAACGTTTAAAAATATGTTTTTTAAAATATTCTGGTATCATTACGGTAATACCGATTGTTATGAAATTTTATTTGTGTATGAAACAAGTAAAGTGAATTCTAAAATATGTATTTAAAATCTTTCGAATATGCCGTTTCTAACTTGAACTTTTCTGATATGGTTTAAAAATCAGTTTAAGAAAACAGCATTTATTACCGTTATCTTAAAATACTTTGCTTAGAGGATTAGGAAAAAGAACCCATCGCTAGTGTAAACTATCTTTATATTTAAAAAAAAATATAACGGTATTCGAAAGAAGATTCTAAATAGTCGTTTTATGGATTTTAAATGAAAAAAATGCAGAAAAAAGCTAAAAAATGCGTGCCCCCCTCTATCTCAGTAACAGTAACATGTACCGTTTCGAAAAAAAATCCCAGACAAACACAATTGTTCGAGGTTTGAATGAAAAATATAGCGAATCTAAAATATTAAACGGTTTTTGAGATACGAATAAAATCATTTAAGTTGCTTTACTGAAATGGTACTGCGATAAAATGGCCGTAACTTCTGATCCGTTTCTATCTTATGAACTAATTTTTCCGCAAGCACAAACCACTAAAGTATAAAGCCAAAATGTGCTTAAATTTTGAAAACAAAAGAATGCGTTTCCGTTTTTTTTAAAGCGATTTTAACAAATTTCGTTCTCCTATTTTGTTACTTGAAGGCTGTAGTCTGTGGACAATAAAAAAGAAAACAACAGCTTAAATAAAATCTCATATATTTTTGGCGTAATCGATACAAGTTTTTTAAAATTAATGTTAGTTGGTTGCGTGCCGTGCATCACCGTTCTGTATTGCCACTCTACTACACCTTCTGGTAACGAAAAATAATTTTTAAAAATTTCTCGCACGTTGCTTGCATCTTCACTATTCCGACACCCAGGATTTAGCAGATCTCTGTAGTTGTTTTGTTCCCGCAAAACAGCACGCCAGCTACCTTCCACTATTTCTCCATTGGGACCCTCTTGATCGAAATCTGCTTTGGCCAATTTTTTTTCGTGTTACCAAAAAATTATGTAAAACGCAAATAGCCAAAACTATTTTTATTGTCCTCCCCACGGACACATCGACACTACGTCGAAGTATACGAAAGCGAGCGGCTGCGATCCCAAAAACGTTTTCAATAATTCTTCGTGCTCATGATAGTCTGTAATTAAAAACGCGATTGATCATAAGCTGGTTTTGATATGCGTACGGCTTCATTAAATAAGGCTTTAAAGGAAAAGCATCGTCAGCCTATACCACAAATGGCACTGGCTCTTGTCCATCTAAAAGTGGTTGAGGCAATGGGATGTTAATGTTATGTGGCGACAAGAAATAAAACAACTCGCAGGAGTCCCTGAATGCACCCATCGATTCACTCTACAAACGCACCCGCTCGATTCACTAAACGAACATACCCAACTGTCATTCCAGACAGAAGCTGTCATATTCGAAGTTCGAATTTAGATTTCCCCTCCTTGGAATTCAGCGGAGGAGTACCAATGGAAAATTACCAAAGGGGGTATGGAACGTACTAGAAGGTGCTTAATTTTGTATAAATACACGGGTAACAGGCTCGTACGGGACATTAATATTTTAAACGTTGACTTGTGAAAATCGGTTATAAAGTGAAAAGTGATTGAATTGAAACAAAGTGTTGAATTCTATGTAGTAAAGTTGCATAATGGTGTGATCTGAGTTCAAATAAGTTTGTTTGATAAATAAAGTGTTTCATTGTGTGATTATAAAAGTGAAATTGAGTTTTATTCGACGAACCCCAGGCCGAAAATACTACATCGGTGTCAGAAGTGGGATAAAACTCATAATTGTGCGGGTAAATTCTACAGTGGAATTTTTCGGAACAGTGTTAGTGTGTCAAACAGTTTTAAGTGGAGATTTCTAGAAAAAGTGCGCGTAAATATGGTCGGTGGCTAAAACGATTTATTTTTGCAGTGGAATTTTCCAGAGATATCGTGTGTGTCAACAGTGTCTGTGACTCATACAAATTTGATTGTGGAATATTCCGGATATATTGAAACTGATTGTGCGATAAAGCTATAATAAACTAAGTTATAAAAACGGTGTCAGTGATTTGTTTATTCGCAAGTGAATTTTCTCGAACAGATATAAAACATAAACTGATTGTGTTGTAAAAATTGTGTGAAGACAATTGAAAATGGATCGAAAAATTGAACAATTGACAACAGCTGAGTTAAAAGCAGAATTGGGTAAAAGAAACCTTCAGACTTCGGGGCTCAAAAAGGAATTGTTGCTCCGACTCCAGGACGCTATTACCGCGGAATAGCTGCTGTTCGAAGTTCAAGAAGAACAGCAGCAAAGCACAGTGTGTACTGCCGATGAAATGCCCGCTTTCATGAAGTTGCTTCTGGACAAGTTTGAGAAGCTGGAGAGCGGCCAAAAAGAACAAAAGAATGCTTTCAAAGAACAAAAGAACGCTCTCGAAGAAAAGCTAGATACTAAGTTCGATGAACAGAATAAAGCTCTAGAAAGAAAACTTGATTCCAAGAATGCGTTTTTTGAGGAAAAGTTCCTGGCAGTAGATCAAAGAATTGAAAGCGTGGAGGAAAAATTCACTGAAGTCAAATCGGAAGTAGAACAACTGGCTAAGGAGCTGGAGTTGGTTAAGAAACAGAAAGTGCGAGAATATTTGCCCGACGGTCCACGACGCAAAGAAATGCAGCCGCCTGTCTTCGATGGCCAAACATCGTGGCTGATTTATAAGAGACAATTCGAAGCTGCAGCGTTGACAAACAACTGGGACAACGAAGATAAATCAATTACTCTCACGCTTGCGCTCAGAGGAATAGCTGCCAAATTGCTGCAGACCATCCCTGAAGAAAAACAAAAAGATTATGATACCAGGGTGAAGGCCATCGAGATGAGGTTTGGCGACGACCACATGCAGCAAGTTTACCGGGTCCAGTTGCGCCGAAGAGTTCAGACAAGGAATGAGACGCTTCAACAGTATCAAGCCGACATCGAGCGATTAGCGAATTCGTCTTATCCCAACACCAGCAGGGGGATAATAAACGAGTTGGCAACCGATGCGTTTACTAATGCCATTGCGGATGGAAAGCTACAAATGGCTGTAAGAATGGCAGGTAAGAAGGCTCTCGCTGAAGCACTAGCATTTGCCCTGACAATGGAAGCTACAGACCAAGCTTCGCAAGGTAGCCATCGCATTAGGGAAATGGCTATGCTAGAATGCTCATGTCAGCGCGTGGAAATGGAGAGACAAAACACGAACAACGGTCGAGGACAAATAAGGTGCTGGAATTGCAACAAGTTGGGACACCTACAGCGACAGTGCAGAGCTCCACCTAGACAAGCAAGCTGCCCACATTGCGCTAGCAGAAGGCCAAATGTTGAAGCATCTGGCAAATTCGCGGGGCAGAAGTTGGTTGATGGAATCGACGCCCTCAGGACCATCATCCAAGTTTCGCAAACAAAACGCTGCAACAAGAGTCTGACAGTGGAGGCAATCATCGCCAACAAAGAATGTGTGGCCACTATCGATACAGGTGCCACGGCCTCCATCATCCGAAGAGACCTTGTTTAGACGTCCTGGCTACATAACACCAGCTGCTACAGTCTGAAGACAGCTACAGGAGAAGCGGCCAAAGTATACGGGGAGATGCAGCTACAGATACAACTAGAGGGATTGACCTTCTCACATGCATTCTTGGTAGCGGACATATGCGACGAATGCATCATTGGAGTGGACTTCATGAAGGCACACGAGGTAATTCTTGACCTTCGAATGCAGGTGCTAAGGTATCGAACCGTCGAGATCCCTATTGTATACGGAAACGACAACGCTGTGAATCTTCCAGCAATACTGGGAGGCGATGAGGTTCTGCGGCCCTCTTCAGAGACAGTTCTTTGGACACGTTTGGAGGGTCCAAGAGAAAAATTCTTGCAGAGCCCAAGAACAACATGGTGCCGGTAAGACTGATGAACCCAAATAAGCGCACCGTTAAGCTCAGACAAGGAGAGGTGATCGGTAGATGTGTGCCCGTTGCAGCCATTTCGACAATAGCTGAGAGTGAGCCTGCAAGTCCTGTCTCTCCATTAAAATTGATAGAGGTATGTAAGACTATACTCGGAGACTCTGAGCTAAATCAGGAGCAGCAAACCATAGCGGAAAATCTCAGTGGCGAGTTTGCTGATATATTTGCCTCACAGGATGGAGACTATGGCCGAACACACTTAGTACAACACCGCATAGACAGCGGAGATGCTAGACCAATTCTCCAACCTGCCAGACGACTTCCGTTGGCTAAACAGGATGAGGCCGCCAAGATGATATCGACCATGGAAAAAGAAGGTTTGATCGAAAGCTCGAAAAGTCTTTGGGCGTCGCCTGTTGTACTGGTGAAAAAGAAGGACGGCAGCACTCGATTCTGCGTGGATTACCGGAGGCTTAATGATGTCACAAAGAAGGACAGCTACCCTTTATTTCGAATAGATGACACAATGGACACACTCTCTGGAGCAAAATGGTTTTCCACTCCCGACCTAAAAAGTGGCTACTGGCAGGTACAGATCCATCCAGAAGACAAAGAGAAGACCGCTTTCACAACTGGCAATGAGCTTTGGCAGTTTACAGTAATGCCATTTGGTCTGTGTAACGCTCCGGCCACCTTTGAGCGTCTTATGGAACGTGTCTTACTTGGTCTGACGTGGAAAACCTGCCTGGTATATTTGGATGACGTCATCATTTTGGGAAAGACGTTTGCAGAACATCGCGGCAGCTTGAGGGAGGTCTTCTCACGACTTCGAGCAGCACACTTAAAGCAGAAGTAAAGTATCTGGGGCATGTGATATCGACGGATGGCGTGAAGACGGATCCAGAGAAAATCGAAGCTGTGAGAAGTTGGCCAGTTCCCAAAGATAAACACCAGCTAAGGAGCTTTCTCGGTCTTGCTACGTACTACAGGAGGTTCGTCAAGGATTTCGCCGTCATCGCGAAATGTCTGCACCAGCTCACTGAGAAAGGAAGACAATTTAAATGGTCAGGTGTGTGTCTGTTGGTGCAGTATTGTCGCAATTGCACGATGGGCATGAGAAAGTGGTTGCATACTTCAGCAAAGTTTTAACCCGACCAGAGAGAAATTACTGCGTTTTCAGGCGAGAACTCCTTGCTCTAATATTGGCAACGAATCATTTCCAGAAGTACCTGAGTGGCCATAAGTTCATCTTGCGTACAGACCACGCCGCTCTCAAATGGTTACTTCAGTTTAAAAATCCTGAGGGACAAGTCGCAAGATGGATCGAGCGATTGCAGGCTTTTGACTTCGAGATACAACATCGCAAAGGAAGACTGCACTGCAACGCGGACGCGTTATCCCGGAGACCATGTGAGCCCAATTGTAAGCATTGTGTGCGACAAGAGGAAAAGGACGAAGGTGTTTCTATCCAGAGAATAAGAGCCGAACCTGCAGAAGGCTGGAGTACTGAGGAACTTCGCAACGCACAACAAGAAGACCCTGACATTGAGCCGATCCTTGCATGGAAGGAATCTATGGAAAAACCGAGCGCAAGGGATATATCCGACAGAAGTCCCACGTTAAAGGCATATTGGGCGCAGTGGGACTTTTTCCATCTACAAGATGGCGTTCTGCGAAGAAAATGGGAAATGCCGAATGGAAAATCCTTTAAAATGCAGCTTGTGGTTCCACGGTCCAAAGTGCAAGACATTTTGCGGGAAATGCACGATGGAGTATCTGGTGGGCACTTGGGCATCAACAAAACCCTGGAAAAGGTACGGGAACGTTTTTATTGGCTGAGTGCAAGAAGCGACGTTGAGAGCTGGTGTCGAAAGTGTATTACTTGTGCTGCTAGTAAGGGAACCAAAGTCAAAACCAGGGGTAAAATGCACCAGTACAATGTGGATGCTCCCTTTGAAAGGATCGCCGTCGACATCGCAGGACCGTTTCCGGAAACTGAAAGCGGTAATCGTTATATCATGGTTATTGCCGATTACTTCAGTAAGTGGCCCGAGGCATTTGCGATCCCAAATCAAGAAGCGAAAACCGTTGTCGACCAGATAGTGGACAACTGGGTGTGCAAGTTCGGAGTGCCAATGGAATAACATTCCGACCAAGGAAGAAACTTCGAGTCGAAGATATTCCAGGAAGAATGCGCGGCAATCGGACTACAGAAGACACGGACCACACCCCTTCATCCACAATCAGATGGAATGGTGGAACGCTTCAACAAGACACTAAAAGAACATCTGTCCAAAGTATTGGACGAGAATCAACGGGATTGGGATCGGCGAATACCCTTATTCCTCATGGCCTACCGAAATGCCATTCACAGTACAACTGGGTACACTCCATCTGAAGTTTTATTTGGACGAACTGCCAGGCTACCCAGTGAGCTTAAATTCGGATTTCCCACTGAAGACCCAACATGCGAGGAGGACTACGTGGTTGACCTTAGAGAAAGGATTTATGACATCCACCAGAGAACCAGAAGCAATATAAAAGTTGCAAGCGACCGCATGAAGACGAGATACGATGCGCGAGCAACGGCACCCGAGTTCAACGAGGGAGATCTGGTATGGCTCTACAACCCACATCGTAAAAAGGGAAGATCGCCAAAGCTTCAGAAGGACTGGGAAGGTCCCTACCAAGTTGTAACGCGAATTAATGATGTCGTAATCCGAATCCAATGAGGACCAAGAGCGAAGATGAAAGTTGTCCATGTTGATCGCCTACATCGCTACCACGGAAGCAATGATGACGTACTTGTTCGGGACGAACAAAACTAAGAGGGGGGCAATGTTATGTGGCGACAAGAAATAAAACTCGCAGGAGTCCCTGAATGCACCCATCGATTCACTCTACAAACGCACCCGCTCGATTCACTAAACGAACATACCCAACTGTCATTCCATTCAACTGACAGCAGCTGTCATATTCGAAGTTCGAATTTCGATTTACCCTCCTTGGAATTCAGCGGAGGAGTACCAATGGAAAATTACCAATGGAGGTATGGAACGTACTAGAAGGTGCTTAATTTTGTATAAATACACGGGTGACAGGCTCGTACGGGACAGTTATATTTTAAACGTTGACTTGTGAAAATCGGTTATAAAGTGAAAAATGATTGAATTGAAATAAAGTGTTGAATTCTAAGTAGTAAAGTCGCATAACGGTGTGATCTGAGTTCAAATAAGTTTGTTTGATAAATAAAGTGTTTCATTGTGTGATTATAAAAGTGAAATTGAGTTTTATTCGACGAACCCCAGGCCGAAAAACTACATTAACTTTGTTTTCCTTAAGCATATCCGAAAGTGAACACCTGAAAACACAAAAGAAGTATTTGTTAGAATTTTTTTTTTATTTTTTTTTTTATTTATTTATTTCATTATTCTTTGTTTCTTAATATAGTATAACATATAGGTTTTCAACAGATAAAGTTAAATAAAGAATAAGTGATGACATTTTATATTCTTCTAAGAAAATAGTGTTAAATGCCGTTCTAAAGTTAAATGATAATTTGAAACATTAAGTGTTAAACATTGCGGGGTGCAAATATATGTTACATATAAAAATAATATTTGAAAGTAGATAATGGTGTGGTTTTTTATTTTTTATTTTTTTTTTTGACTTTTATTATATGAGAGTTTACTAAATTTAAACAATGTAGGAGAGCAAAACTTCAATCTCATCATGTCCGAACTCAAGAAGCCATGGCTTTAGCTTTTTTAGAAAGATTTCCTTTACTCTTATAAGTCTTATACTAAGAGGAAGACGATTATATAGCTTGCAGGATACAACTGGGTAGGAGTTTCTTTAGTGAGTGGTGCGAAATGCTGGAATTTCAACAACGTGACGGCTAGAGCTACGTAAACTGCGAAGAGCAAAAATTGGGCTTTGCATGTATCCGCCTCTTATAAAAAATATTTTTAGGACTCTAAAATAAAACAAATGTTTTAATGGAAGAATACCCAAGTATTTAAAAAGGACCATCGAATGAGCCAAGCGACGAGCATTACAAATCTTACGTATGGCATACTTCTGTAAGACTGCAAGTGGCTTTAGATTTGTCGTGTAAGCACTCCCCCAACAACTAATCCCGTATTGCAATTTTGAGTGTAAAATGCCATAATACATAGTCTTCAGAGTTTCATTAGAACAAAACTTCCTAAGGTGGTAAAAAGAACGGATTGAAGAGAGGGAATACTGTTTCAAGACTAATATGTGTTGTGCCCAACTCATTTTATGGTCAATGATTACACCAAGGTGCTTGAAATTTTTTACTACTTCAATTGAAAAACAGTTAAAATTGCATGCGGCAGTTCTGTTGAAAATAGCTTCAGGTGGTGAGGTACAGGCGCTCTGGCTCAGCTGAAAACGTTGGCAATCAGTTGAGTGTAAATAGAACTCAACATGTGGAAACTCGGAAGAGCCTAAGTTAAAAAAACATTAGTTTAGTCTTGTTGCTTACAATTAGCCTGTGCGTGGCAAACCAAGTTCTCAACAAATGAGTATCATGATTTAACTCAGCTATTAAATTCAAAGCGCTCGATGAGCCATACGCGATGCCAAGGTCATCTGCAAAGGCTGTTACTCTACCTTGAAAAGCCAAAGAAAACAAAGAGTTGATAAATATGAGGGAAAGAATGGGCCCCAATACCGACCCTTGAGGCACACCAAAGGTAAGTACCCTAGGACTACTTAGGAAGTCTCCAATTTTTACTCTTTGTTTGCGGTCTTTCAAATACGATGTGAGCCAATTGTAGAAAAAGCCACGAAATCCAGCATCATACAACTTTTGCAAGAGAATATCATGAACAACCATGTCAAATGCTTTCGTGATATCAACAAAAAGACCAGCGCAAAGCTTAGAGTCGTCTAATGCTTTGTTAATGAAAGAGCAAAAATATAAAAGTGCGTCTTCTGTAGAGCAACCTTCTCTAAAACCAAATTGCGCTGCATTAAAAAAGTTTATTTTATGAAGATGTGCACACATTCTATTTTTTATAAGTTTTTCAAAAACTTTTGACGTTGATGGAAGCAAGGAAATCGGCCTGTAGTTATTTTTTTCCTTATGACTACCCTTTTTGAAAAGCGGTATCACGACTGCAGATTTCAAATCGTCCGGAAAAACTCCACTTAAGACGCTCAAATTAAATATATGAGCTAGAACATCAACTAAAAAGGGTGCAACTTTCTTTAGTGTTCCATTACAAAGGCCATCCTTTCCACAAGAACTCGAGTTATTTAGTGAGCATATAGTTTTTAGCACCTCTAGCCCAGTAATGCTTTCGAAAAAGAAACTGTTCATAACCGGCCTACTCTCTACTGGAAACCTACAGTCTGAATTTGAAGACGAATTCGCAACTGTAGCAAAATAGTCATTAAATACGTTTGCTACCTCGGCAGGGTCTACGATATCAGCTTCTTCACCTCTTAGAACAATCGGATCGAATTGATGGCTGGGAGTTCGATTAACAATACTGTTGATCAAGCTCCATTCCTTTTTCGGGTTTCCTAGCGCATCCTGAAATTTAAACCGATAGTAGTTATTCCGGCAAACTAAGATTTCCTTATTAAGTTTCTTACTAAAAGTCTTAAATCGTTTTTTTAGGCTGGAGTTAAGTGGATGCTTTCAGCACAACTTACGCAGTTTATTCTTTGTCCTAATTTTTTTCAAAATATTATCACTGACCCAGGGCTTTAATCTTTGCTTGTATTTCTTTTTGACAACAGTGGAACTTGATGCCCTTACGTAATTTTGAAAAATTTTGAGGAAGGTGTCATATGCTGCAGAAGCATTGCTCTCTGAATAGACCTCCTCCCAATTTTCGAGAAAGAGTAGATCATTCAGTGAGGCGTAGTTGATCCGTGTGACAGCACTTGGACAAATACTACAAGATCGCTTTAGACCTGAAAGGCTTTTGAGCAGAAGTCCCGTCATGCAATGATCACTGATTTGTAAATCAAGATTGATTCCAAAGCAATGACTTAAGAAAACTTGCCCAAAACGACCGAAAACATGATCGATGCACGTCCCTGAGCTAGGCCTTGTAATGTCATTAACAAAAGAGTTTAAACCATTCTCAGCTGCAAGTGCAAGCAGATTATCGGATGCAGAACTCGAACTCAAAAATCAATGCTAAAATCCCCTATTATAACAACATTTGCCCCTTTCTCACTACGCAAAATATTCGAAAAATCTTCTAGGAAGGATTGGGGGGTTGAGGCATGTAGTCTATATATACATACAAAAACAATAAACACATTGCGAACGTTGATAGTTATCTTGATTATATCTGCACTAGCTACGCTACATCTTTCAACCTTCAGATCTTCACCCACATATTCATCACGAACAAAAACTCCTACTCCACCAGCTGTATAGGTTTCATTTGGGTTTGCAAAAAATTTATAATTAGGAATAATATAATCGTCAACCTCACTGGAGAAAATCCAAATCTCCGAAATAAAAATCAAGTCCGGTAAATATTCGAAGGATTCTAAGTTGCAGAGAAGTAGGTCAAAGTTTTGCCTCACGCTACGAATGTTTTGGTGAACAACCAAAAAAGGTTTACTCTCATTTACATTAAATCTAAAAATTTCATTCGAGCTACTTGTAATAGTTGATGTGGTAGGGTTGCTGCTGTTTAGATCAATGCTGTTGTAAATATTAAACATATTAATCTAAAATAAATTAGTTTTGCAGCTTAGCTAAATCATCGAAAGATCTAATAGCAACAACCCTGCCCTTATCAACCTTTCGCAGTAAAATTTGCGAATTCTGAAACCACACCGAATTATAGTTTTTAGAAATTTTTAATTTTTTCGCTTTCATAAGCAAAGCACGATTAAATCTAGTTAAGCAATCATTAATATAGATATTACCCACTCTCCCTTTTACAAATAAAGCAGCTCTCAGCTTTTTTGTTGCAGCTCTCTTCTTCTTCATTATTTTCTGTTTGGCAGCTTCTGTTGAAAAATAAACACATAATATCGAAGTTATCGGCGCTGGCGATGGAAGAATTTGTTTTGGTTTTGTTTTTCCTCTGCACTCGCTTTACGAAACATTTGGTAATTTCATTGGGCTCGATAGAAACATCAAGTGCATCAGTAAAAATTCTCTCCAGGTATTCGCTGGCATTATCGTTGTTCACACCCGGCACACCAACGATGTCGATAATATTCTCCATACATTTTTGTTCTCCCCAGTTGAGACGACTCTCAAGCGATGACAGCTTCGATTTTAATTGAACGTTTTCCTCTCTAAGCTCCCGTACCATTGCAAGAAAATCGGTGTTGATTTGCTTCAAACTAAGAATTTCTGCGTACAGCTGGTCCAAGGTTATTGCACTTTGGTGACGTTGCGCGCAAACCAATTCCTTGTCTGTGCTTGGTCTCCGTTGGTTTTCGTCGGTTTCACTTGCTGACTCATGCGATGCTTTAAGCGGATTAGTATTAGTAGTTGGTCGTTCATGTTCACGCATAGGGTTGTTAGTTTTACCATCTACTGCTGCTGCTTCTAACAATTCTTTTGAGTATTCAAAAAAGAAACCTTGCGAATACGCTGCCATCTGAGTCACGTCCATATGCACCTACGTCAACATAGGTGAACTTATAATCCCCATCGGCCATCGCCATAAGAACGATGCTGTTCATCTTCTTATAATTAAAATATTCTGACCCACAGTTGTGCGGTGCCTGAATATTTATGTGCTTTCCATCAAGCGCTCCAATACAATTGGGAAAGTTCCATCGAGTCTCAAAAACCTTTGCAATTGATCTCCATTCGTCGGTTGTATCTGGAAACTAAAAAAAAAAAATAAAAGACCGTCAAGTATGAATTCATACACAAAGCGGTCCGTCGCTTCAGCTCTTATTTTACATTTTTTTCTTGTTTAAATCAACATTTTTATGCCCCATCCCATAGGATAGGAAGTATATTAAGTTTGTCACAAAGTTTGTAACACGGTGAAATAATAATGGTTGACCCCCAAGACCTTAAGGGCATATGATCGAGACCGAATTCTGAATCGAATGAGCCATGTCCATCCGTCCGTCTCTATGTCACATGTTTTTAGGCCTTAAATTTTGAGCTAGGGTGCTGAAACTTCGTATGTCAGGTGCACGTAATGCGAAGCAGTACACGTGTAAAAATTTTTGAAATCCGCCTAAAGACACGCCCACAATCGGTCTAAATTTGCAACTACCTCCAATTTCTTCAAAACTGTAAGACGTTCTAAAAGGCTGAAATTTGACATTTAGCATCTCTTAGTGAATATAAGACACAAAAAAGACAAATTTAATTGGTAAACCTCCTCTAGTGGGCGTGGCATCTATTTTAAGGCTAAATTTTCAAATGCAGTTTACTTAGTATTTTTGCTCGAAATTGAAAAAAAATTGCTTAATATCTTATGTAGAAAACGCTTAGTTCCACATTCTGTTCATACAAGACTTTGGGCCCCGCCCACATTTGGAGGCAGAATTGAAGAAAAACCTAAAATTTTCCAGAAAAACTTAATTTCGACTGCCCTTGAGCCTAATTTAGGAAAGCATGAAACAAAAAAAGTAGCAGGTTAGGTAAACAATACTTCCGTCCAGATTTCGTTCATATAAAGTTCATAGCACGCCCCCTTTTAGGGGTCGATTTTTCAAAAATATTGAATTTGAACCAAAAAATTGCATTTTTACGTACAATTAGGTGTAACTTGGAAATATCTGTGGAAATATCTTATAATTAATAGTTTGTAATTAGGGGCGGTTGGACCACGCCCCTTTTCGAAGTTTGCATTACTTATAAAATGTCAAAAAATAACTATGCCATCAGCATTTTACAATGTGGGATAGGATGGGGTATTCGACGGTCCGTTTTACGGACTGTAACTTCTGCGTACACACTGTAGCACTTACTCACTGGTTATATTTTTTTTTCTTCAATAATAAGCTTTCAAAACAAGCTATAAGTGTTTTTTATTTTCAAAGCTTAAACCTATTTCGATTTCCTGGCCTTTTGGTCTGGCCTCGGACCAGATGGCCAGGTGGTTGCATACACTAAAATTCCGCCTTTTTAACTAAAGAAATCACTTTTTTTAACGCCACGCCCACAAAAGTGGGGGGGGGGGTACACACAATACATACATAAAAGTTAGAAAATGCTAATATCTACAGCTTTTGTCATATAATTTTTTGTCAAATTTCATATATATTTATTGAAAAAGTCATTTAAAGCTACATTCCCTTAAAAAGTGGGCGTGGTCAATGAAAAAGCTAACATTTTTTGGCTACCTTAAAGAAAATTATAAGGCAATGCTATGTACCAAAAATGATTGCGCTAGCGCCATTGTTACATAGCTAAAATTTGCAATATGTATTTTTTTAAATTAGAGATGGTCGCACATACAGGCCTGTACTGGGCGTGTCTGTGGGCGGTTTTAGCTTATTTTCAAACTTGATCTGAAGGACTGGACTTTCAACCAACCCACAAAATTTCAGCTCTCTGCCTAAAAATTTAAGGCCTAAAAGTTGTTTACATACGGACGGACGGACGGACGGACATGGCTTAATCGATTCTCCTGTCGGTCCCATTCATATCTCTTAAAGGTCTTAGGGGTCTACGGTGATTATTTCACTGCGTTACAAGCTATACATCAAACTTAATATACCCTGGGTCGGGTATAAAAAATAAGCGGTTTAGAAGTTATAGTAGTTTTCCAAGCTGTATAAAGCATCAAAACTCTTTCAGAAAAATTTTATTTAGCCCATAATAACGTTTAAGATGCTTCGTAAGTGCGTTCAATATCAGAGCAAATGGTTCAAAAGTTATGGCCTTGAACACAAACATTTTCACTTAATTTTCAAACTGTATTTAAACCGTTATTTGTGTTTAGGAAAAAATTTCATAGCATGCATTCCCTTTTAATCTCCGCAGTTTCAAAGCACACCAAATTTTGTTTTTCTGCGACTAACCGTTTAGAAGTTACAAGGGGTTTTTGATGGACGGACGGACGGACAACATAGCGATACCATAAGAGGTCATTTTTCCATTTTGGGACGGACCGCTAAAAACAATTTTAATAAATTACTTTGCAATATATAATTAAATTATTTCTTGTTAACAGGCAAGCCCCCTATTGGAGATCAATAGTTCCGGAGACTTCAACATTTCGGTTGAGAGCTATGACTCGTCCATGTCACTACCATCGTCAACACCCAAGAGGAGGCGAATACCTTCCGATCACGAAAGCCTTTTAGAAAGGAGCCAGATGAAAAGTATGGTCTCAAATGCATACGAAATGCTACTAAAAAACGTGCAAAATGAGGATGAATGGGATGCATTTGGCAACATGATTGTATCCAATGCTCGCACATGGTCGCTACAAAACATGCATTTCGCCCGACGGTACAAGGCTGCCAACCAAGCTCTCAGCCAAATAAATGCTCAGTTTGAGTCGGTATTTTTTGTCGGTGAGTATATTTTATTTTACAAGGAAAAAAGATTATATAACCAGTGTGGATGCTCTTTTTTCAATTTTTTTTTCGATATTTCGGAAAACAATTTATTAAAAACAACTAAATTTAGGTAGATTTGGAAGATAAAGCAAAAACGCTTCATGTGACAGAACTTCTAAAATTGAAAAGGTATCTTGCACAAATTCCTTTATTTTTTAGTACATATGTATGTGCCACTTTTTCTGAGTTATTTTTAAATTAAATACAAGGCGACTCATATTTTTACACCTTTTTTTGTTTATTTTCTTTGGGGCTGTCACGGTTTGATTTCTAAATTTTCGAAATTCTTTTACTATGAAAGAAAAAATATTATAAGAACTAGTGTGGATCCCAAAAAAATGTTTTTTAAATTTAAAATGTTTAAAATCGCAACTTTATAAACCAATAAATAGCCAACACTTACAACGCTATTGTGAGGGAATGGAAGGCACAGATATCTCAAGTAATTTTTTTTTATTTTTATTTTAAATCAGACTGCATTTAAATAAAAAGATTTTTGTTTGTAGTATCTTAGATATTAATTTATGAAAAAGTGTCTGTACGGCTATTTTCGCCTAAAAAATTTCTTGAACACGCACACAAGGAAACGTTAAGTTCGAAAAAATGCCACACTGTCGTGGCGCATTCGTTTCATCATTCTCTTTCTTGTACAGACTGGTCAGTGGGCACTCACTTGGTTCTTGGTAGGGCAGGTATAGATATAGATTGCTGAAGAGAATTTTTTCGATCTTGTGTTGCTTTGTGTCTACTATGTAATTGTATACCATTGGCTATGTGTTTAAATTTTAGCAGATTCTGAGATCCGAACGATCGAAAGCTTCAAAAACGTTTAAAAATATGTTTTTTAAAATATTCTGGTATCATTACGGTAATACCGATTGTTATGAAATTTTATTTGTGTATGAAACAAGTAAAGTGAATTCTAAAATATGTATTTAAAATCTTTCGAATATGCCGTTTCTAACTTGAACTTTTCTGATATGGTTTATAAATCAGTTTAAGAAAACAGCATTTATTACCGTTATCTTAAAATACTTTGCTTAGAGGATTAGGAAAAAGAACCCATCGCTAGTGTAAACTATCTTTATATTTAAAAAAAAATATAACGGTATTCGAAAGAAGATTCTAAATAGTCGTTTTATGGATTTTAAATGAAAAAAATGCAGAAAAAAGCTAAAAAATGCGTGCCCCCCTCTATCTCAGTAACAGTAACATGTACCGTTTCGAAAAAAAATCCCAGACAAACACAATTGTTCGAGGTTTGAATGAAAAATATAGCGAATCTAAAATATTAAACGGTTTTTGAGATACGAATAAAATCATTTAAGTTGCTTTACTGAAATGGTACTGCGATAAAATGGCCGTAACTTCTGATCCGTTTCTATCTTATGAACTAATTTTTCCGCAAGCACAAACCACTAAAGTATAAAGCCAAAATGTGCTTAAATTTTGAAAACAAAAGAATGCGTTTCCGTTTTTTTTAAAGCGATTTTAACAAATTTCGTTCTCCTATTTTGTTACTTGAAGGCTGTAGTCTGTGGACAATAAAAAAGAAAACAACAGCTTAAATAAAATCTCATATATTTTTGGCGTAATCGATACAAGTTTTTTAAAATTAATGTTAGTTGGTTGCGTGCCGTGCATCACCGTTCTGTATTGCCACTCTACTACACCTTCTGGTAACGAAAAATAATTTTTAAAAATTTCTCGCACGTTGCTTGCATCTTCACTATTCCGACACCCAGGATTTAGCAGATCTCTGTAGTTGTTTTGTTCCCGCAAAACAGCACGCCAGCTACCTTCCACTATTTCTCCATTGGGACCCTCTTGATCGAAATCTGCTTTGGCCAATTTTTTTTCGTGTTACCAAAAAATTATGTAAAACGCAAATAGCCAAAACTATTTTTATTGTCCTCCCCACGGACACATCGACACTACGTCGAAGTATACGAAAGCGAGCGGCTGCGATCCCAAAAACGTTTTCAATAATTCTTCGTGCTCATGATAGTCTGTAATTAAAAACGCGATTGATCATAAGCTGGTTTTGATATGCGTACGGCTTCATTAAATAAGGCTTTAAAGGAAAAGCATCGTCAGCCTATACCACAAATGGCACTGGCTCTTGTCCATCTAAAAGTGGTTGAGGCAATGGGATGTTAATGTTATGTGGCGACAAGAAATAAAACAACTCGCAGGAGTCCCTGAATGCACCCATCGATTCACTCTATAAACGCACCCGCTCGATTCACTAAACGACATACCCAACTGTCATTCCAGTCATCTGACAGAAGCTGTCATATTCGAAGTTCGAATTTAGATTTCCCCTCCTTGGAATTCAGCGGAGGAGTACCAATGGAAAATTACCAAAGGGGGTATGGAACGTACTAGAAGGTGCTTAATTTTGTATAAATACACGGGTAACAGGCTCGTACGGGACATTAATATTTTAAACGTTGACTTGTGAAAATCGGTTATAAAGTGAAAAGTGATTCAATTGAAACAAAGTGTTGAATTCTATGTAGTAAAGTTGCATAATGGTGTGATCTGAGTTCAAATAAGTTTGTTTGATAAATAAAGTGTTTCATTGTGTGATTATAAAAGTGAAATTGAGTTTTATTCGACGAACCCCAGGCCGAAAATACTACATCGGTGTCAGAAGTGGGATAAAACTCATAATTGTGCGGGTAAATTCTACAGTGGAATTTTTCGGAACAGTGTTAGTGTGTTTTAAGTGGAGATTTCTAGAAAAAGTGCGCGTAAATATGGTCGGTGGCTAAAACGATTTATTTTTGCAGTGGAATTTTCCAGAGATATCGTGTGTGTCAACAGTGTCTGTGACTCATACAAATTTGATTGTGGAATATTCCGGATATATTGAAACTGATTGTGCGATAAAGCTATAATAAACTAAGTTATAAAAACGGTGTCAGTGATTTGTTTATTCGCAAGTGAATTTTCTCGAACAGATATAAAACATAAACTGATTGTGTTGTAAAAATTGTGTGAAGACAATTGAAAATGGATCGAAAAATTGAACAATTGACAACAGCTGAGTTAAAAGCAGAATTGGGTAAAAGAAACCTTCAGACTTCGGGGCTCAAAAAGGAATTGTTGCTCCGACTCCAGGACGCTATTACCGCGGAATAGCTGCTGTTCGAAGTTCAAGAAGAACAGCAGCAAAGCACAGTGTGTACTGCCGATGAAATGGCCGCTTTCATGAAGTTGCTTCTGGACAAGTTTGAGAAGCTGGAGAGCGGCCAAAAAGAACAAAAGAATGCTTTCAAAGAACAAAAGAACGCTCTCGGAGAAAAGCTAGATACTAAGTTCGATGAACAGAATAAAGCTCTAGAAAGAAAACTTGATTCCAAGAATGCGTTTTTTGAGGAAAAGTTCCTAGCAGTAGGTCAAAGAATTGAAAGCGTGGAGGAAAAATTCACTGAACTCAAATCGGAAGTAGAACAACTGGCTAAGGAGCTGGAGTTGGTTAAGAAACAGAAAGTGCGAGAATATTTGCCCGACGGTCCACGACGCAAAGAAATGCAGCCGCCTGTCTTCGATGGCCAAACATCGTGGCCGATTTATAAGAGACAATTCGAAGCTGCAGCGTTGACAAACAACTGGGACAACGAAGATAAATCAATTGCTCTCACGCTTGCGCTCAGAGGAATAGCTGCCAAATTGCTGCAGACCATCCCTGAAGAAAAACAAAAAGATTATGATGCCAGGGTGAAGGCCATCGAGATGAAGTTTGGCGACGACCACATGCAGCAAGGTTACCGGGTCCAGTTGCGCCGAAGAGTTCAGACAAGGAATGAGACGCTTCAACAGTTGCAAGCCGACATCGAGCGATTAGCGAATTCGTCTTATCCCAACACCAGCAGGGAGATAATAAACGAGTTGGCAACCGATGCGTTTCCTAATGCCATTGCGGATGGAAAGCTACAAATGGCTGTAAGAATGGCAGGTAAGAAGGCTCTCGCTGAAGCACTAGCATTTGCCCTGACAACGGAAGCTACAGACCAAGCTTCGCAAGGTAGCCATCGCATTAGGGAAATGGCTATGCTAGAATGCTCATGTCAGCGCGTGGAAATGGAGAGACAAAACACGAACAACGGTCGAGGACAAATAAGGTGCTGGAATTGCAACAAGTTGGGACACCTACAGCGACAGTGCAGAGCTCCACCTAGACAAGCAAGCTGCCCACATTGCGCTAGCGGAAGGCCAAATGTTGAAGCATCTGGCAAATTCGCGGGGCAGAAGTTGGTTGATGGAATCGACGCCCTCAGGACCATCATCCAAGTTTCGCAAACAAAACGCTGCAACAAGAGTCTGACAGTGGAGGCAATCATCGCCAACAAAGAATGTGTGGCCACTATCGATACAGGTGCCACGGCCTCCATCATCCGAAGAGACCTTGTTCAGACGTCCTGGCTACATAACACCAGCTGCTACAGTCTGAAGACAGCTACAGGAGAAGCGGCCAAAGTATACGGGGAGATGCAGCTACAGATACAACTAGAGGGATTGACCTTCTCACATGCATTCTTGGTAGCGGACATATGCGACGAATGCATCATTGGAGTGGACTTCATGAAGGCACACGAGGTAATTCTTGACCTTCGAATGCAGGTGCTAAGGTATCGAACCGTCGAGATCCCTATGGTATACGGAAACGACAACGCTGTGAATCTTCCAGCAATACTGGGAGGCGATGAGGTTCTGCGGCCCTCTTCAGAGACAGTTCTTTGGACACGTTTGGAGGGTGTTCCTGGGAACCACCGATTCTATCTCATCGAGCCAGATAACAAAAGTGAATTTAAAAGTTACGTCGTGGGAAAAATTCTTGCAGAGCCCAAGAACAACATGGTGCCGGTAAGACTGATGAACCCAAATAAGCGCACCGTTAAGCTCAGACAAGGAGAGGTGATCGGTAGATGTGTGCCCGTTGCAGCCATTTCGACAATAGCTGAGAGTGAGCCTGCAAGTCCTGTCTCTCCATTAAAATTGGCCGAGGTATGTAAGACTATACTCGGAGACTGTGAGCTAAATCAGGAGCAGCAAACCATAGCGGAAAATCTCAGTGGCGAGTTTGCTGATATATTTGCCTCACAGGATGGAGACTATGGCCGAACACACTTAGTACAACACCGCATAGACAGCGGAGATGCTAGACCAATTCTCCAACCTGCCAGACGACTTCCGTTGGCTAAACAGGATGAGGCCGCCGAGATGATATCGACCATGGAAAAAGAAAATTTGATCGAAAGCTCGAAAAGTCCGTGGGCGTCGCCTGTTGTACTGGTGAAAAAGAAGGACGGCAGCACTCGATTCTGCGTGGATTACCGGAGGCTTAATGATGTCACAAAGAAGGACAGCTACCCTTTATTTCGAATAGATGACACAATGGACACACTCTCTGGAGCAAAATGGTTTTCCACTCCCGACCTAAAAAGTGGCTACTGGCAGGTACAGATCCATCCAGAAGACAAAGAGAAGACCGCTTTCACAACTGGCAATGGGCTTTGGCAGTTTACAGTAATGCCATTTAATCTGTGTAACGCTCCGGCCACCTTTGAGCGTCTTATGGAACGTGTCTTACATGGTCTGACGTGGAAAACCTGCCTGGTATATTTGGATGACGTCATCATTTTGGGAAAGACGTTTGCAGAACATCGCGGCAGCTTGAGGGAGGTCTTCTCACGACTTCGAGCAGCACACTTAAAGCAGAAGTAAAGTATCTGGGGCATGTGATATCGACGGATGGCGTGAAGACGGATCCAGAGAAAATCGAAGCTGTGAGAAGTTGGCCAGTTCCCAAAGATAAACACCAGCTAAGGAGCTTTCTCGGTCTTGCTACGTACTACAGGAGGTTCGTCAAGGATTTCGCCGTCATCGCGAAATGTCTGCACCAGCTCACTGAGAAAGGAAGACAATTTAAATGGTCAGGTGAGTGCGAAAGAAGCTTTCAACACCTGAAGCAGCGACTTTGCGAAGCACCGATACTAGCTTACCCCATTCCTGGCAAGACATTTATTGTGGACGCAGACGCTAGCAATTGGTGCAGTATTGTCGCAAATGCACGATGGGCATGAGAAAGTGGTTGCAAACTTCAGCAAAGTTTTAACCCGACCAGAGAGAAATTACTGCGTTACCAGGCGAGAACTCCTTGCTCTAATATTGGCAACGAAACATTTCCAGAAGTACCTGAGTGGCCAAAAGTTCATCTTGCGTACAGACCACGCCGCTCTCAAATGGTTACTTCAGTTCAAAAATCCTGAGGGACAAGTCGCAAGATGGATCGAGCGATTGCAGGCTTTTGACTTCGAGATACAACATCGCAAAGGAAGACTGCACTGCAACGCGGACGCGTTATCCCGGAGACCATGTGAGCCCAATTGTAAGCATTGTATGCGACAAGAGGAAAAGGACGAAGGTGTTTCTATCCAAAGAATAAGAGCCGAACCTGCAGAAGGCTGGAGTACTGAGGAACTTCGCAACGAACAACAAAAAGACCCTGACATTGAGCCGATCCTTGCATGGAAGGAATCTATGGAAAAACCGAGCGCAAGGGATATATCCGACAGAAGTCCCACGTTAAAGGCATATTGGGCGCAGTGGGACTTTTTACATGTACAAGATGGCGTTCTGCGAAGAAAATGGGAAATGCCGGATGGAAAATCCTTTAAAATGCAGCTTGTGGTTCCACGGTCCAAAGTGCAGGAAATTTTGCGGGAAATGCACGATGGAGTATCTGGTGGGCACTTGGGCATCAACAAAACCCTGGAAAAGGTACGGGAACGTTTTTATTGGCTGAGTGCAAGAAGCGACGTTGAGAGCTGGTGTCGAAAGTGTATTACTTGTGCTGCTAGTAAGGGAACCAAAGTCAAAACCAGGGGTAAAATGCACCAGTACAATGTGGATGCTCCCTTTGGAAGGATCGTCCTCGACATCGCAGGACCGTTTTCGGAAACTGAAAGCGGTAATCGTTATATCATGGTTATTGCCGATTACTTCAGCAAGTGGCCCGAGGCATTTGCGATCCCAAATCAAGAAGCGAAAACCGTTGTCGACCAGATAGTGGACAACTGGGTGTGCAAGTTCGGAGTGCCAATGGAATTACATTCCGACCAAGGAAGAAACTTCGAGTCGAAGATATTCCAGGAAGTATGCGCGGCAATCGGACTGCAGAAGACACGGACCACACCCCTTCATCCACAATCAGATGGAATGGTGGAACGCTTCAACAAGACACTAAAAGAACATCTGTCCAAAGTATTGGACGAGAATCAACGGGATTGGGATCGGCGAATACCCTTATTCCTCATGGCCTACCGAAATGCCATTCACAGTACAACTGGGTACACTCCATCTGAAGTTTTATTTGGACGAACTGCCAGGCTACCCAGTGAGCTTAAATTCGGACTACGTGGTTGACCTTAGAGAAAGGATTAATGACATCCACCAGAGAACCAGAAGCAATATAAAAGTTGCAAGCGACCGCATGAAGACGAGATACGATGCGCGAGCAACGGCACCCGAGTTCAACGAGGGAGATCTGGTATGGCTCTACAACCCACATCGTAAAAAGGGAAGATCGCCAAAGCTTCAGAAGGACTGGGAAGGTCCCTACCAAGTTGTAACGCGAATTAATGATGTCGTAATCCGAATCCAATGAGGACCAAGAGCGAAGATGAAAGTTGTCCATGTTGATCGCCTACATCGCTACCACGGAAGCAATGATGACGTACTTGTTCGGGACGAACAAAACTAAGAGGGGGGCAATGTTATGTGGCGACAAGAAATAAAACTCGCAGGAGTCCCTGAATGCACCCATCGATTCACTCTACAAACGCACCCGCTCGATTCACTAAACGAACATACCCAACTGTCATTCCAATCATCTGACAGCAGCTGTCATATTCGAAGTTCGAATTTCGATTTACCCTCCTTGGAATTCAGCGGAGGAGTACCAATGGAAAATTACCAAAGGGGGTATGGAACGTACTAGAAGGTGCTTAATTTTGTATAAATACACGGGTGACAGGCTCGTACGGGACAGTTATATTTAAAACGTTGACTTGTGAAAATCGTCTATAAAGTGAAAAATGATTGAATTGAAATAAAGTGTTGAATTCTAAGTAGTAAAGTCGCATAACGGTGTGATCTGAGTTCAAATAAGTTTGTTTGATAAATAAAGTGTTTCATTGTGTGATTATAAAAGTGAAATTGAGTTTTATTCGACGAACCCCAGGCCGAAAAACTACATTAACTTTGTTTTCCTTAAGCATATCCGAAAGTGAACACCTGAAAACACAAAAGAAGTATTTGTTAGAATTTTTTTTTTATTTATTTATTTCATTATTCTTTGTTTCTTAATATAGTATAACATATAGGTTTTCAACAGATAAAGTTAAATAAAGAATAAGTGATGACATTTTATATTCTTCTAAGAAAATAGTGTTAAATGCCGTTCTAAAGTTAAATGATAATTTGAAACATTAAGTGTTAAACATTGCGGGGTGCAAATATATGTTACATATAAAAATAATATTTGAAAGTAGATAATGGTGTGGTTTTTTATTTATTTATTTTTTTTTTTTTTGACTTTTATTATATGAGAGTTTACTAAATTTAAACAATGTAGGAGAGCAAAACTTCAATCTCATCATGTCCGAACTCAAGAAGCCATGGCTTTAGCTTTTTTAGAAAGATTTCCTTTACTCTTTTAAGTCTTATACTAAGAGGAAGACGATTATATAGCTTGCAGGATACAACTGGGTAGAAGTTTCTGTAGTGAGTGGTGCGAAATGCTGGAATTTCAACAACGTGACGGCTAGAGCTACGTAAACTGCGAAGAGCAAAAATTGGGCTTTGCATGTATCCGCCTCTTATAAAAAAAAATAAATAAAACAAATGTTTTAATGGAAGAATACCTTTATTAATTAATTTTTTAACTCTTTAGTATTTTGTGGCTATTCAATACACTAATTCAATACACTAATATGCACAAGAGTTTTGGTCACTTAGTCGTGTTCTTATGTCGACGACTTAATTTTGTGGCAAATCACTAATATGCACAGTTTATGTTATTAATACCGTATTTCTATTCAATCGGGATAATTTATCGGATTAAACTACTCGCGATAATCTACCGGATTTAATTGCTCGGGATAATCTTTCGGTTTTAATTGCTCAGGCGCCAGCTAACGCGTTCGATCGCGTTGGATAAAAGAAAAACAATGATTGGTCTGTGGACAACAGCTGAACAACTTTATTGAATGCGTTTTCCTTTTTATAACTTAAACTAATTACAAAGCATTTCTTAACTAGAACTTAGTGTTGCAATATTCTCAGAAGTAATTTTAAAATATATTGCAACTTTGCAATAATCAAAAATATTCGCATAATTGACAAAGGTAATTTAAAGATAGGTCAAAAGATATTGCAACTCATCGATAAGAAAAATATTCTCAGAATTAACAAAGGTAACTTAACAAAGGTAAAAATATATTGCAACTTTGCAATAATCAAAGGTTTAAATAAATTTGGAAAATAAATGACAAGCAATTCTTATTGGATTTGTAGGAAGGCAAAATATTATAGGAAAGGTACGTGAGAGGGAATGGAGAATTGATTTGTTACTGGGAAAATGGTATGAGGGGGAACGGGCAAGTCTCGTGTTAACTTACATTGACATAATGTGAGAGTATGCGTAGTTTTTCAGGTATGGCAACAGCTTGTAGGCCCCTCGGCTTTCCAGTCTAGTTGAATATCTAATTCATTAAGTAATTTGTGCCCCCATAGCAATTTTGGTTCGTAATGTTCGCACAGTGCCGACGGCTGCATTTTATGTAGAAATCCCGTTTGTTTAGGGCAGTTTTCCCTTGCCCACAAAGAGTATTTTTTTTCCATTTTGATCCCCACGGAAAGGGATTTTTTGCATGATCCCCTGGTACTGTGTTCGCAGCATGTAGCGTTGTGTTCGTTGCTTGTGTGCAGAGCATTTCTCGATTAGCACAAAAGTGCACTTGTATTTTACCGGCGATTGTATTTTTAACCGGTATACTTCTGGGTCGTCCCGCGCTCGTGAGCTTTTTTCAAAAAGATTTG
Source organism: Neoascia interrupta (assembly GCA_947623515.1). NCBI lineage: Eukaryota > Metazoa > Arthropoda > Insecta > Diptera > Syrphidae > Neoascia > Neoascia interrupta. Next base: position 135,103,810 of record OX392462.1, read on the forward strand.
TTTTTCTTCAATAATTCTTGGTAAGTAAAGTAATATTTAATATCATGTAATGAAATTATTTCTACGTTGTTGTGTCTGTGTTTTCTGTCGTTGTTTCGACCGACAGAAAAACGCCCAGGCGACTCATGGTCCATAAAACAAAAGGTGTACTCGATAATTTGACAGCTGAAAATTCGTGTCAGTTTCTTTCCACGAAAGATTGAAACGCAGTAGATTTTTTTCATGTTTTTAACAGCTAGAATTGATTGCACACGCGCGCCAAAATTATGTATACCTACCGTGTTTTTTATTCAATAATTCTTGGTAAATAAAATTTAAGAACGTGTGATGAAATTATTTCTACGTAGTTGTGTCCGTGTTTCGAGCGACAGAAAAACGCCCAGACATGGTCCATAAAATAAAAGGTGTACTCGATAATTTGACAGCTGAAAATTCGGGTTAGTTTCTTTCCTTTCTTTCTTTCTTTCTTTTTAAGAAGATTTTTTTTTTAATTTTTCCAGTACCTACTTGTTTTGAAGTATTTATGTATTTTTACAGCAGTCTTACACACAAATAAAAGATGGTCTTACACACAAATAGACATTTTCAAACTTTTCCCCAGTCGATTCCCCCAGTTTAGAGGTTCAAAGATAAATGTGGATCAAGAAAACGTAAGGTAACAATAAATGATGCCCAGGAAAGCTTTATATTACAGCTTCCTATAATTAATAATTATTCAACTAGAATTTATGAAATTACAAATAAGGGTTTAACAATTCAGCCATTTATTATAGCTATAGAAGATGAGCTAAATTTACACTCCTTTTACATTTACTTGGATACAACTTTGTATAAGCTCGGTTCATTTGTTGAGCGCTTCTCAGGTACTTAAGTTCTGTGAACGAAAATTTTACCTTTTTTTTAACAATCACAGTACTCATGAATCGTTTTTTTGTATTGCAAGTGAAATCTTTTTTCCGACGCTCGAGAGAGAGTACCTTCATTTTTTTTACTTTCCCTTATCTATTTGGTTCCTGCTAGGATTTTAGCTAAGCTTTTTTTCAACTAATTATATTAATAAATCTACTTGGATCGATTTTTCGAGGTGAATTTACTTAGTTTTCAATTATCAAATTGATCATTATAATCTTTTTAAACGCTTAAACATTCAACTATATTATACTCGGTGATTCGTGTGAATATCACTATTCCTAATATAGCATGGAACACAACTGCTCTATGTTGATTGGCTTGGTACAGACTCTTTAGTTTTTTGTTGATTTTTCTGCATTATCCTTCACGCATAATAGATTCCAATTGGTAAATGGATAATTTATTTCTTCATAGAATAGTCCGGAAATGGAGCTTCAAGATATATTTACCATTAGCAGTGTAGAGTTAAACCCCAATTTGGAGATTATTGAACTTGGCGATAACGGAACCCCTTTAGCCTCTGAGGAATATGATGATGAAAAATTTATTAAACTGCTGAAAGATTTTAATCTCGAGTCTCTTCTCCAAGTCCTTAAAGGTTAGAAGTAACCCTTAAAGGTTATAAAGGGTGCTTGTATTTTATGCCTCCCTTATCTAGCTATTTAATAATTCGATCTTAAGCTTTCATATTTTATATTGAGATAACCAAATTACGTACCAAAGTTTACAATACCTTTCTAAGGAAGATATACGTGATGTTATTTCTAATGTCGCTAAAAGGGCTGAATTTAGGGAAAAGCTTTTTTTTTGGAGAAAACGACAGGTACTTATGTTTTAACGGGTGATTTTTTAGCTGGTTTGGTTTTGGCAACACTGGTTTTGACAGCTGACGTGTGTTTAGTACCTTGTGTCACTGTCAAACAGCTTCAGTTTGGTTTGCAATTTAACCATGGATCGTCTTACAAATGAACAACGCTTGCAAATTATTGAATTTTACTATCAAAATTCGTGCTCGGTTCGAAATGTTCATCGCGCGCTGCTTCCCATTTTATGGTCGGCATTCTCGACCTTCTGAGCAGTCTATTAATTTCACGTTTCGGGCCGGTCAATTGGCCGCCTAGATCGTGCGATTTGACACCATTAGATTATTTTTTGTGGGGGTATGTCAAGGCTTATGTCTATAGGGACAAGCCCGCTTCGATTGACGCACTGGAAGCCAACATCCATGCATTCATTCGTGAGGTACCGGCCGATATGTGTGAAAGAGTATGCCAAAATTGGACTCAGCGGATGGGCTACCTGAGACGCAGCCGCGGTCAACATTTGCATGAAATTCTCTTTAAACATTAAATTACAAGGTTCAAACTATCGATTCAAATAAATATTTCATTAATTTTTTCGAATTTTTTGTGTTTTTTTTTTTTTTAAAAGTTCTCAACCTCTTAAAAAATCACCCGTTATGATATTTAGTAACACCAATTTGAATTTTATGGTTTTTCTATCACTCCTTAGTATGGAATAGATGACGAAACAATTTCCGTAAATTCGAAAATTGTCGTTTGGCAACAAAAATCAGAATCTGTCGAAAGTCCGAATCTTGTCAAGTTTTTAAGGTCGTGCGTATCGAGATTCTAATATTAATTTCACGATATTTTAAAAATTTATAAATGTAACATCACTTACAGAATCTTCGAAAACTAGTGAATTCAACGTCAAAAGGAAAGAGTTTGCGTCATGCGTATGAGAATAATCGTCGGTTGGAAAACGCCCATAGGGAAGGACTGGTTCAGTTGATAACGAAAGAAGTAATATGTGCAAATATCACTTTGAAACCACATGACTACTCTCTAATAGTTAATCAAATAATTTCAATTTTTCCAACTGAAAAAGAGGTCGAGGTAAGTGCTAAAAATATTTATGATTGGGTTAGTCGCATTCATAGATCTATAAATTGACAACAACTATCGACTGGATTGTTATATGCGAACCTTAATAATATTCCCATAATATTCAAAATTCGAAGACCAACTTTATCGAGCCCTCCCCTAGCCGCAAATTCATCGTGCAAAAAGTGTTTTGCAAATTATATTTTGCTTAACGACTGTGCAGAAATAAAATTAACTTTGAGCAATTTAAAATAAACACATATTTGTATTCACTTCACTCAATTCATTACCAATTTTTTGTGTTTTAAAGGATAACCATTTTATTCCGCGGAAAGGAAAAAAGAATCCAGGCGGAAAGCTGTACTCAAAGTATGTAAACTCACGTGCGAAACGGCCAAAATCCGTTGAATCCATTCGACCATTTGAGGAACCACAAGCGACCCCGCCTCAAACTGAAGTTGATCAAACTATAACTACTGCCATTAAAACTGCTTTGAGCCGTGACAGCTCTGATTTCTCTCTCCGTCAAAAGGAATTGACAGAACTATCGAACTCGGAATTTCTGAATTTTCCGACGCAAGGGCGCCAGAACTAGTGTTACACTTTTTCCTCGCGTAGAATAAACAGAGCGAAGGTGCGCCGAAGATGCGCTCGCGGATCAAAACGATTTGGGAAGAACTAAAGACAAGCGCGGTGAAAAAGTGCAACAACACAGCAAGTTGTTGCTGTGTTTCCCGACTGCTCAGCAAGGGGGTGGGTTCCTATAACAGACGAACGATTGATATTATGATACGCGGAATGCTTTTACGATTTGATTAACTCGAGGATTTTTGGTACGTAGGTTCAAGTGGGCGCCAGCTGTTTTATAAGTAAAACAACAAAACTGTGGGTTGCTGAAAATGAATAAGAGGTCCGAACAAAGGAAGTTAACACTTTTGTTTGGGTCGTTATAAACGTTCAGAGATGAACGTGGGCGATTTATTAAAAAGTGTTAAACTAAAAGGTTTAGCCGATGAATAATAAGAACTACTCGAAGAGGTTAATATAAACAAAAGAATCAAAGCAAAAAAAAGAAAATGGCCGAACGAATGTAAAGTTATAAATAATTTCAAGTATCGCGTAAAGATAGAATGGCTCACTATATGGCCGAATATTTAAAATAGGTAAAACTAAAAGGTTCGCGTGTTCCGTCTTTTTCCCGAGATTCCCGATTCCTTCCCGGGAAAAAATTCCTTTTCTATTTTCTGCTCCTTTTTCCTTCTCCTTTCTATCGTTCCTATAATGTCCTTTCTCCTGGATCTTTTCGCTTTATGTTCCTCGGGATCTTATTTTACAAAATTATTTCTTTTCCTCCAGCTCTCCTTTCTCCAAACCTCCTTCAAACTTGCTAGGTAAGCCAGAAGTGATTCACCCAAGCTTGGCTTGGCTTTTTCCCAAACAAACCATGACTCATTAACACACATATTCAACAAATCCTCTCATTCCGGTACAGTAGTTATCGGTCACGGCGTTTCAAGCCACGCTCAGCTTTTTGCTGGGCATGCTTGCCGTTATTGAACCCCAGCTGCATTCCTCTCACACAAAAATTCGTACCTATTCGCCCCACTGCAAATTTTCGGGTAGAATTCAAGCCATGCCGAAAAGAGAGCATTCAGTGATCCACACCATTTAACGCTATTCTCAGAAGGAGAAGAGCTCTTTGGTATTTGAGCTCTGCCTGTTTGATGGTTGCTCATCGGCATCAGGTCAATCTTCGGGGATTCTGGCGACGAGGGTTCTAGTCTATGCGATTTGCTCACTTTTTTTGGATGAACTAGAGTCTCCAGACCGTCCATCTGGCTCTAAGTTGAAACTAGAAACCTGTATGGATGAAAAGAGGGAACACAAGTAGGAGAAGAAAGGCGGGGAAGCCCAAAAAGGTGAATGGCAAGGAGGGGTTCAAAAGAACAGACAAAGAGCTTCTTTGTTGCGCGATTTTTGACAGCAACAACTCCACCCTTACCTCCCGTGAAATGTGGTACACATTGCAATAGAGCACCTAGGAATTGAAAGATTAAACAAAACAAAACAGAAGGAGACATGGCCGGACTAGCAAAAGATTGGCCATCAACACAGAAGGGGATCCGTGGCCGGGCTGACAAGAGTTTGGCCGATGGATTGGAAACGCTGGTGGGTCCTATGGGTCGTCGATTTATGGCTCAAGGTCCTTTCACATCCCATGTTCCTCGTTTCTTTCCGGTGTCGTCTTTAAGCACGTACGTCAAGGGGAGACTCGCCTACGAATTTTGAAGGGGCCGATGTATTTTGGGGCTTATTCCGCTGAGTAGTAATTCGCTGGATCTGAAAGGCTGTAATTCCTACGCCATACAATCTCATTCGGCAGATATTGAACATCTCGCCGCCTAAGATTGTATGCTTTCGACGATTTTTTGGCTGCCCCCACTATTTTCCTACCAATATCCAATATCTTTTCTTAGCTCCTCAAAACGTTTTATATTGATTTCCCTAACTCCTAGCTCTGAATCACTATCTGGCCTATTCTCTGAATTCCTATCTTAACTACTAGCTGAAGTACTGGGTGGATCCTGATTTCCTACTGAGTCCTTGAGTAACCCTTCTGAGGTGGTACCTAGGGTCGAAGACATACGACCACAAGTAAGCATCTCCTTCCCGAAATTCGCGTAGTACGGGGGAAACTCCTAACACGTCATGTTGCGCAGTGCGAATGCAACAAGCTACCTTCTCCAGATGTGTATCCCACGGCCTATGGTTCTCCGACACATAAGCACGCAGAACGGTTTTTAGGGTGTTATTAATCCTCTCCGCGGGATTAGCCTGGGGGTGGTAATTCGCCGTAAACCATTGTTGTGAACCGTACGCGTCGAATAGCGCTTTAAATTCCTTTCCTCTAAACTGGGGACCATTGTCACAAACGGTCCACTTGGGTACGCCGAAAAGTAAAAACACGTTGTCTTCCAGAATCTTGCAGATAGAAACAGCCTTCCCAGTCCTAAGAGGAAACAATAAGAAGAACTTTGTAAAATAATCAACCACCGTAAGAATATAAACAAAACCTCTATTCGACCTTGAAAGAGGGCCCACCGAATCTACACATATCATTTCCCACGGACTAGAAATACCTTTTCTCTCAACCATCAAAACAGCCGGCTTATCATTCACAGGTTTCATACTCTGACATATCTTACAGTTCCTAACATACTTGGTAATATCTGACCTCATCTTAGGCCAATAGTACCTAGTTCCTATTCTAGCAAAAGATTTCCTTACTCCCATATGACCTGTTAATGGATTGTCATGACATTCTGCTAAAACTTTAATTCTATCCTGTTTTCCTACTACTTCCTTCCATTCTAAATTATTGTCATGAACAATCACGTGACCTGCCTTAACAAATTTATATAAAATTCCCTTATCGACCCTACAGGCCGGAAAAGCTAATGGGTTCGACTCTACTTTCGCCATCACCTTCGTGATCCAAGGATCAGAAACCTGCTGTTGTATTTCCCCTATCACCGTAACCGACCGTGAAAGCAAATCGGGTACAACCTGATCTTTCCCCTTCCAATGCACGATTTTGAAGTCGAATTGCTGCAACCTAACCGCCCACCGAGCTAGCCTACCGCACGGATCCTTGAGATTGCTCAATCAGATCAGTGAGTAATGCTCCGGCACAATTTTAAATCGAACGCCGTCGATATACTGTCGTAACTTCTCAATAGCCCACAAAACCGCTAAGCACTCTTTCTCCGTGGCTGAAAAGTTTCTCTCGTTCCTATCCAAAGGCCTACTCAAGTAACAAATTACTTTCTGAGAGAGCACTGCTCCAATCCCAAAGTTGATGTGTCGGATTGCACGACAAACTCCCGCTGAAAATCCGGACACGTTAATATCGGGGCAGTTACTAATCACTGCTTTGCTTTCTAAAAAAATCCCCTCGCACTCTTCAGACCAGGCGAACCTACTCCCTTTCTTTAAAAGATCAGACCAAAACTGCAAAGTTTGGTATAAATTTCCTATACCAGGATACCGTGCCTATAAAACTCCTAACTTGTTTGATATTCTTCGGTGCGGGTATCTTTACCATACTCTCAACCTTTTCTGGATTCACATGCAACCCATTGCCATCCACAACATAACCTAAAAATTTAAAAGATGGCCTACAAAAATTGCATTTTTCCCTACTAACTATAAGTCCTGCAGCGCGCAACCGCTGGAAGACTTCCTGCAAAATCTCTACCTGTTTGTCGATGGACTCGGTGACGATGATAATGTTGTCGAGGTACACGAAGACAAAAGGTTCTAGATCGGCTCCCAGCAGGAGCATTATGCAGACCAAATGGCATGCGCTTCAACTGGAACAGTCCCCGGTTAGGGACTGTGAAAGCCGTGTATTTCCTCGACTGTTCCCCCATAGGTATCTGCCAATAAGCAGATTTAATGTCCAAGGACAAAAGGTACTTGGCATTTCTCAGTCTATCCAGGATGGCGGGAATGTAGGGTAAAGGGTAAGCATCCCCTTTTGTTACCTGATTTAACTTCCTATAATCTACGCAGAACCTTTAAGAACCATCTTTCTTCTTAATCATTACTATGGATGAAGCCCAAGAACTATCTGACTCTTTTATCACGCCATCCTTTAACATCTGTTCTAATTCCCTATCTATATGTTGTTGAATTGCAGGCGGAACCGGATAATATCGCTGCTAATTTGGTTGAGAAGACGTCCTGATCCTATGCTCAACCAGCGAAGTACAACCTATGCCCTCTGGCATTTCACTAAAAACTTGCTCAATTAAACCCCGAAGTTGCTCTTCCTGCACCTCATCCAAATCCGTCCTCTCCCTAATGGACGAAATCGAAGGTACCGCAGCTTGGTTCGAAAAACTCCACTGTCCTGATCGTATATCCGGGACGTTTCCCGTGCGGGCCCAAAAGTCGGCGCCCAAAATCAAGACATGAGGGAGTTTTGGAATCACGAGGCATTCCAGCAACACTGAATTTTCCTGCACTACAAATGGTAAAGATATGCTACCTTCTACACCTACTCCCGCACCATCAGCTAAAGTAACCCTACCTTCTTTTGTCTTTTCTAATTTTAAACCTATTTCCTCTAAAACCTGCCAACCATCTCTACCGATAATCGTGCGCGAAGCTCCTGAATCTAATAAACCTACTAAACTAACTCCATAAACGCTAACTCCTAAATATGGGCGCACGTCATTCTCTTTTCCTCAAGTCCGGCTGGTTGCCAGCGGCAACCTATTTGAAACTGACGGAGCTCTTGTCCTGCTGAAGGATTACAATTATCATCCATTACTCCGTAGCAATGCACTACCCGAAGTCGATGGCGGTGAATTCTTTGTTGGTACCACTACGGTGTGGGTTTCCTTTTCCCGCTGGTGTTCTGCATTTTCCTCTTCTTTGTCGTCATCGTCTTCTTCGTCGTCTTATAGATCCGCTAGAAGCATCATCAGGGTTGTTTTTAGCTGAGTTTTCGTTTCTTCTTCTTCCTGAACGGTGGGACATGACCTGCCTATTCTTAAAATCGCCCATTCGATTTTTGTGAACATCTTTTTATACTCGGTGAGCTCCTATGGGGTGTATTTTCCAAGCCCTTCCTTATTTCCAGGATTTTTTCCTCTACCACTTCCCTGTCTTCTACGAACTGAAATGGGTATTTACATAATTCGAATGAACCCCGTTTCTCCATAGCCCTAACCGCGCGAAGAGACTTTCGCATCTCATCTACTTTTCCAATCGAAAGACCCCTACAATGCATTTCATATGCAAGTTCATCCTGCGCTAAACGATTAATATCCATTATTTCTAATTGTATTTTATTTATTTTTTCCAAAACTATAACGAACCCAATGCAACGAATAAAATCACCTCAAATACCAATGCCGGACCAAGGTATCAAAAAGGAAAATAGCTACGAAAGTACTTAAAAAAGGATTAAATGAAAAGGAAATCGGCAACCCTGTTTCCCTTGTTACTCACGACCAAAAGGTAAACAAACTAATTCGAACAAGCAAAAACAACTCGTTTGTACTTGCACTTCTAGATGTGCGAGAGAGAAAAACTTATAACTTATAATTTATAACTTATAACTTATAACTTCGCACGGTCACGAATAAAAAAGATAAAAAGAGATCACCGAACAACAACTTATAAAAAGAATTAACACGAATATAAAATGAATAATGACTAATGAAATTAAGTAAAATAAAAATACCTATGTAAATATAATAGGAAAATAATAGGATAATAAAAACTTACGGCAAACAAAACAAACTCGAAACTCCAGACAGTGTTATATACAATATGCTGCGTATGGACACTGGGCAATTATTGAATTCGTTGCCCCGTTGGGTTGACAATGATTTCCCGATGATGACTGAATAATTCCTTTGGATTTTGATTTTGTGGCCGTCGCAAATGGGGTTCGCAATATTTTCAAGGTCCTTACTGTAATAATACTCGCTGCAAACACCGTCAGCAAATTTTCCTGCAGAACAAAACAAAATAAAAGTAAATCGCACTTGGTAAAGGCAATGTAGGAACGTAAACACAAACTTCCCTGATAATAACCTCAAGCACTTTGCACAGATTCAATCAGATATCACAGAATCGGATAAAACAAAGATTTTTTAAGGTCATTTAAGAAAGATTAAAAATAATTAAGTTCCGTTGGGCTGCCACTTTGTTACACTTTTTCCTCGCGTAGAATAAACAGGCCGAAGGTGCGCCGACGATGCGCTGGCGGATCAAAACGATTTGGGAAGAACTAAAGACAAGCGCGGTGAAAAAGTGCAACAACACAGCAAGTTGTTGCTGTGTTTCCCGACTGCTCAGCAAGGGGGTGAGTTCCTATAACAGACGAACGATTGATATTATGATACGCGGAATGCTTTTACGATTTGATTAATTCGAGGATTTTTGGTACAAAGCAAACAAAAGAAGATGGCCGAACGAATGTAAAGTTATAAGCAATTTCAAGTATCGCCGTAGAGATAGAATGGCTCACTATGTAGGGTCCCGAATATTTAAAATAGGTAAAACTAAAAGGGATTCCCGAAACGAAAGTCAACAAGGTAGAACTATTTTATATTCCAAAAAAACACAAACGCAATCACCAAACACTCTACTTAGCTTTTTCCTTTTTTATTTTCTGTTCCTTTTTCCTTCTCCTTTCTATCGTTCCTATAATGTCCTTTCTCATGGATCTTTTCGCTTTATGTTCCTCGGGATCTTATTTTACAAAATTATTTCTTTTACTACAGCTCTCCATTCTTCAAACCTCCTTCAAACTTGCTAGGTAAGCCAGAAGTGATTCACCCAAGCTTGGCTTGGCTTTTTCCCAAACAAACCATGACTCATTAACACACATATTCAACAAATCCTCTCATTCCGGTACAGTAGTTATCGGTCACGGCGTTTCAAGCCACGCTCAGCTTTTTGTTGGGCATGCTTGCCGTTATTGAACCCAAGCTGCATTCCTCTCACACAAAAATTCGTACCTATTCGCCCCACTGCAAATTTTCGGGTAGAATTCAAGCCATGCCGAAAAGAGAGCATTCAGTGATCCACACCATTTAACGCTATTCTCAGAAGGAGAAGAGCTCTTTGGTATTTGAGCTCTGCCTGTTTGATGGTTGCTCATCGGCATCAGGTCAATCTTCGGGGATTCTGGCGACGAGGGTTCTAGTCTATGCGATTTGCTCACGTTTTTTGGATGAACTAGAGTCTCCAGACCGTCCATCTGGCTCTTAGTTGAAACTAGAAACCTGTATGGATGAAAAGAGGGAACACAAGTAGGAGAAGAAAGGCGGGGAAGCCCAAAAAGGTGAATGGCAAGGAGGGGTTCAAAAGAACAGACAAAGAGCTTCTTTGTTGCACGATTTTTGACAGCAACAACTCCACCCTTACCTGCCGTGAAATGTGGTACACATTGCAATAGAGCACCTAGGAATTGAAAGATTAAACAAAACAAAACAGAAGGAGACATGGCCGGGCTAGCAAAAGATTGGCCATCAACACAGAAGGGGATCCATGGCCGGGCTGACAAGAGTTTGGCCGATGGATTGGAAACGCTGGTGGGTCCTATGGGTCGTCTATTTATGGCTTAAGGTCCTTTCACATCCCATGTTCCTCGTTTCTTTCCGGTGTCGTCTTTAAGCACGTACGTCCAGGGGAGACTCGCCTACGAATTTTGAAGGGTCCAATGTATTTTGGGGCTTATTCCGCTGAGTAGTAATTCGCTGGATCTGAAAGTATGTAATTCCTACGCCATACAATCTCATTCGGCAGATATTGAACATCTCGCCGCCTAAGATTGTATGCTTTCGACGATTTTTTGGCTGCCCCCGCTATTTTCCTACCAATATCCAATATCTTTTCTTAGCTCCTCAAAACGTTTTATATTGATTTCCCTAACTCCTAGCTCTGAATCACTATCTGGCCTATTCTCTGAATCCCTATCTTAACTACTAGCTGAAGTACTGGGTGGATCCTGATTTCCTACTGAGTCCTTGAGTAACCCTTCTGAGGTGGTACCTAGGGTCAAAGACACACGACCACAAGTAAGCATCTCCTTCCCGAAATTCGCGTAGTACGGGGAAACTCCTAACACGTCATGTTGCGCAGTGCGAATGCAACAAGCTACCTTCTCCAGATGTGTGTCCCACGTCCTATGGTTCTCCGACACATAGGCACGCAGAACGGTTTTTAGGGTGTTATTAATCCTCTCCGCGGGATTAGCCTGGGGGTGGTAATTCGCCGTAAACCATTGTTGTGAACCGTACGCGTCGAATAGCGCTTTAAATTCCTTTCCTCTAAACTGGGGACCATTGTCACAAACGGTCCACTTGGGTACGCCGAAAAGTAAAAACACGTTGTCTTCCAGAATCTTGCAGATAGAAACAGCCTTCCCAGTCCTAACAGGAAACAATAAGAAGAACTTTGTAAAATAATCAACCACCATAAGAATATAAACAAAACCTCTATTCGACCTTGAAAGAGGGCCCACCGAATCTACACATATCATTTCCCACGGACTAGAAATACCTTTTCTCTCAACCATCAAACCAGCCGGCTTATCATTCACAGGTTTCATACTCTGACATATCTTACAGTTCCTAACATACTTGGTAATATCTGACCTCATCTTAGGCCAATAGTAACTAGTTCCTATTCTAGCAAAAGATTTCCTTACTCCCATATGACCTGTTAATGGATTGTCATGACATTCTGCTAAAACTTTAATTCTATCCTGTTTTCCTACTACTTCCTTCCATTCTAAATTATTGTCATGAACAATCACGTGACCTGCCTTAACAAATTTATATAAAATTCCCTTATCGACCCTACAGGCCGGAAAAGCTAATGGGTTCGACTCTACTTTCGCCATCATCTTCGTGATCCAAGGATCAGAAACCTGCTGTTGTATTTCCCCTATCACCGTAACCGACCGTGAAAGCAAATCGGGTACAACCTGATCTTTCCCCTTCCGATGCACGATTTTGAAGTCGAATTGCTGCAACCTAACCGCCCACCTAGCTAGCCTACCGCACGGATCCTTGAGATTGCTCAATCAGATCAGTGAGTAATGCTCCGGCACAATTTTAAATCGAACGCCGTCGATATACTGTCGTAACTTCTCAATAGCCCACAAAAACGCTAAGCACTCTTTCTCCGTGGCTGAAAAGTTTCTCTCGTTCCTATCCAAAGGCCTACTCAAGTAACAAATTACTTTCTCACCCTCGTCGAATATCTGAGAGAGCACTGCTCCAATCCCTAAGTTGATGTGTCGGATTGCACGACAAACTCCCGCTGAAAATCCGGACACGTTAATATCGGGGCAGTTACTAATCACTGCTTTGCTTTCTAAAAAAATCCCCTCGCACTCTTCAGACCAGGCGAACCTACTCCCTTTCTTTAAAAGATCAGACCAAAACTGCAAAGTTTGGTATAAATTTCCTATACCAGGATACCGTGCCTATAAAACTTCTAACTTGTTTGATATTCTTCGGTGCGGGTATCTTTACCATACTCTCAACCTTTTCTGGATTCACATGCAACCCATTGCCATCCACAACATAACCTAAAAATTTAAAAGATGGCCTACAAAAATTGCACTTTTCCCTACTAACTATAAGTCCTGCAGCGCGCAACCGCTGGAAGACTTCCTGCAAAATCTCTACCTGTTTGTCGATGGACTCGGTGACGATGATAATGTTGTCGAGGTACACGAAGACAAAAGGTTCTAGATCGGCTCCCAGCAGGAGCATTATGCAGACCAAATGGCATGCGCTTCAACTGGAACAGTCCCCGGTTAGGGACTGTGAAAGCCGTGTATTTCCTCGACTGTTCCCCCATAGGTATCTGCCAATAAGCAGATTTAATGTCCAAGGACAAAAGGTACTTGGCATTTCTCAGTCTATCCAGGATGGCGGAAATGTAGGGTAAAGGGTAAGCATCCCCTTTTGTTACCTGATTTAACTTCCTATAATCTACGCAGAACCTTTAAGAACCATCTTTCTTCTTAATCATTACTATGGATGAAGCCCAAGAACTATCTGACTCTTTTATCACGCCATCCTTTAACATCTGTTCTAATTCCCTATCTATATGTTGTTGAATTGCAGGCGGAACCGGATAATATCGCTGCTAATTTGGTTGAGAAGACGTCCTGATCCTATGCTAAACCAGCGAAGTACAACCTATGCCCTCTGGCATTTCACTAAAAACTTGCTCAATTAAGCCCCGAAGTTGCTCTTCCTGCACCTCATCCAAATCCATCCTCTCCCTAATGGACGAAATCGAAGGTACCGCAGCTTGGTTCGAAAAACTCCACTGTCCTGATCGTATATCCGGGACGTTTCCCGTGCGGGCCCAAAAGTCGGCGCCCAAAATCAAGACATGAGGGAGTTTTGGAATCACGAGGCATTCCAGCAACACTGAATTTTCCTGCACTACAAATGGTAAAGATATGCTACCTTCTACACCTACTCCCGCACCATCAGCTAAAGTTACCCTACCTTCTTTTGTCTTTTCTAATTTTAAACCTATTTCCTCTAAAACCTGCCAACCATCTCTACCGATAATCGGGCGCGAAGCTCCTGAATCTAATAAACCTACTAATTTAACTCCATAAACGCTAACTCCTAAATATGGGCGCACGTCATTCTTTTTTCCTCAAGTCCGACTGGTTGCCTGCGGCAACCTATTTGAAACCGACGGAGCTCTTGTCCTGCTGAAGGATTACAATTATCATCCATTACTCCGTAGCAATGCACTACCCGAAGTCGATGGCGGTGAATTCTTTGTTGGTACCACTACGGTGTGGGTTTCCTTTTCCCGCTGGTGTTCTGCATTTTCCTCTTCTTTGTCGTCATCGTCTTCTTCGTCGTCTTCTAGATCCGCTAGAAGCATCATCAGGGTTGTTTTTAGCTGAGTTTTCGTTTCTACTTCTTCCTGAACGGTGGGACATGACCTGCCTATTCTTAAAATCGCCCATTCGATTTTTGTGAACATCTTTTTATACTCGGTGAGCTCCTATGGGGTGTATTTTCCAAGCCCTTCCTTATTTCCAGGATTTTTTCCTCTACCACTTCCCTGTCTTCTACGAACTGAAATGGGTATTTACATAATTCGAATGAACCCCGTTTCTCCATAGCCCTAACCGCGCGAAGAGACTTTCGCATCTCATCTACTTTTCCAATCGAAAGACCCCTACAATGCATTTCATATGCAAGTTCATCCTGCGCTAAACGATTAATATCCATTATTTCTAATTGTATTTTATTTATTTTTTCCAAAACTATAACGAACCCAATGCAACGAATAAAATCACCTCAAATACCAATACCAAATAGCTACGAAAGTACTTAAAAAAGGATTAAATGAAAAGGAAATCGGCAACCCTGTTTCCCTTGTTACTCACGACCAAAAGGTAAACAAACTAATTCGAACAAGCAAAAACAACTCGTTTGTACTTGCACTTCTAGATGTGCGAGAGAGAAAAACTTATTACTTATAATTTATAACTTATAACTTATAACTTCGCACGGTCACGAATAAAAACGATAAAAAGAGATCACCGAACAACAACTTATAAAAAGAATTAACACGAATATAAAATGAATAATGACTAATGAAATTAAGTAAAATAAAAATACCTATGTAAATATAATAGGAATATAATAAGAACGAAAAATAAAAACTTACGGCAAACAAAACAAACTCGAAACTCCAGACAGTGTTATATACAATATGCCGCGTATGGACACTGGGCAATTATTGAATTCGTTGCCCCGTTGGGTTGACAATGATTTCCCGATGATGACTGAATAATTCCTTTGGATTTTGATTTTGTGGCCGTCGCAAATGGGGTTCGCAATATTTTCAAGGTCCTTACTGTAATAATACTCGCTGCAAACACCGTCAGCAAATTTTCCTGCAGAACAAAACAAAATAAAAGTAAATCGCACTTGGTAAAGGCAATGTAGGAACGTAAACACAAACTTCCCTGATAATAACCTCAAGCACTTTGCACAGATTCAATCAGATATCACAGAATCGGATAAAACAAAGATTTTTTAAGGTCATTTAAGAAAGATTAAAAATAATTAAGTTCCGTTGGGCTGCCACTTTGTTACACTTTTTCCTCGCGTAGAATAAACAGGCCGAAGGTGCGCCGACGATGCGCTGGCGGATCAAAACGATTTGGGAAGAACTAAAGACAAGCGCGGTGAAAAAGTGCAACAACACAGCAAGTTGTTGCTGTGTTTCCCGACTGCTCAGCAAGGGGGTGAGTTCCTATAACAGACGAACGATTGATATTATGATACGCGGAATGCTTTTACGATTTGATTAATTCGAGGATTTTTGGTACAAAGCAAACAAAAGAAGATGGCCGAACGAATGTAAAGTTATAAACAATTTCAAGTATCGCCGTAGAGATAGAATGGCTCACTATGTAGGGTCCCGAATATTTAAAATAGGTAAAACTAAAAGGGATTCCCGAAACGAAAGTCAACAAGGTAGAACTATTTTATATTCCAAAAAAACACAAACGCAATCACCAAACACTCTACTTAGCTTTTTCCTTTTTTATTTTCTGTTCCTTTTTCCTTCTCCTTTCTATCGTTCCTATAATGTCCTTTCTCATGGATCTTTTCGCTTTATGTTCCTCGGGATCTTATTTTACAAAATTATTTCTTTTACTACAGCTCTCCATTCTTCAAACCTCCTTCAAACTTGCTAGGTAAGCCAGAAGTGATTCACCCAAGCTTGGCTTGGCTTTTTCCCAAACAAACCATGACTCATTAACACACACATTCAACCAATCCTCTCATTCCGGTACAGTAGTTATCGGTCACGGCGTTTCAAGCCACGCTCAGCTCTTTGCTGGGCATGCTTGCCGTTATTTAACCCCAGCTGCATTCCTCTCACACAAAAATTCGTACCGATTCGCCCCACTGCGAATTCTCGGGTAGAATTCAAGCCGTGCCGAAAAGAGAGCATTCAGTGATCCATACCATTTAACGCTATTCTCAGAATTAGAATAGTGTTTCACATTTTAATAAGGAGAACGAAGAAGGAACTACCATACGCAAAAAGCGATATACTTCATTATCCTTGTGGACTTTCGCGCAGATTTGGGGGAGAGGACTTACCTATAGTAAGCCATTCTTTACAAATTCAGAATTAATGGCTTTCGGCCATTTCTGATCTTCGCTCTGGATATAAATCTTGTGGATATAAATCTCGGGTTACGATAGGCAAATGCACTCTGCATTCTCTGGCCTGCATACTTGGGCTCTTTGGTATTTGAGCTCTGCTTGTTTGATGGTGGCTCATCGGCATCAGGTCAATCGTCGGGGATTGTGGCGACGAGGGTTCTAGTCTATGCGACTTGCTCACTTTTTTTTGGATGAACTAGAGTCTCCAGATCGTCCATCTGGCTCTTAGTTGAATCGCCCGTTGGGAGCATTCTGACAGTCCGTCTTGCTCCTAGAAACCTGTATGGATGAAAAGAGGGAACACAAGTGGGAGAATAAAGATGGGGAAGCCCAAAAAGGTAAATAGGAAGGAGGGGACCAAAAGGACAGACAAAGAGCTTCTTTGTTGGGCGATTTTTGACCGCAACACTAGTAAAAAATTTGTGATATTATTTTTATATATAAACTAGCTTGTATTTGATAAAAGTAGAACAAAATAAAGTAAAATTATTTTTATCTTCTACCTAATAATTAATTAAATTATTTCTTTTTACTGAAATGGGTAAAGCTTTACATACATCAAAGATTCAAAGTATGACATTTCCATATTATTTATAACGCTCACCTTTAGCGACTTGCCCTTGTGACTGGTTTTATGATATATAAAACAGATAAATTATGAAACATGTAACCTTCTGCAGACAAATGTCCTTCTGTTCGCACTTACAGCAATGGATTCGTTCGGGGTAGTTTTCGATTAACTTTTTCGAAAGTTTTGGTAGGTAATTACCTTACTATCTACGGCAGCCAGATGAAACCATATGTTTTCCGTATCTGTATTCGATTTCGATTTCTGGCAAAAAAAAAACTTTAAGTATCGAAAAAACCCACAGGAAGGGCCCAAGTTCTGCGATTACCCTATCTCCATTTCTTTGGGTGCCGTGGCGTAGTGGTTAGTGTATGTGCCTCTGATGCCAGAGGTCTGGGTTCGAATCCTGCCTCTGCCACCTGAAAAAAGATTTGTTCTTTTTCACGGCTCCCACCTCCGCGAGGGTCTGACAAACCCTCCGAGAGTAACATTTGTCTTGAAAAACTTCTCAAAGTGCCGTTCGGATTCGGCAAAAATTGTAGGTACCTTGTATGTGAAAAAAATATAGCACACACAGCATACATGGTTGAGAAGTTGGCCCTGGTTCACCTCGAGCTGTTGCGCCACTCTATTTATTTTTATTTTTTCAGTCCTATTTGTATGCGGGCCAAACAGCTGACAAATTTGAATATTGAAACGGGCCGTATTTTTCAACTCTAAGCTTTTAGTTTAAAAAAAAACTTATCAAATACCTTACGAGGTTTTGAAAGAAACATTAGAATTTTTTAACTACACCCACTTTTAGGAGTATGGTGGAAAATCAATGAAAAATTAGAAAAAAAAATGTGAAAGTAGAAATAAACTGAAAAACGAAATGTTCTGCAGCTTTTGAAAATTTCCCGATTGTTCTTTTCCTTTGAGTAGCAGCTATCCAGTTTCATATGCATAACATTTATTTTTATATATTTTTGTAGATTAACACCTGGTTCATTTATTGAAGCTCTAGACACATGCTTTAAAATTTTTCAAGTACTGTCTCTAGAATACCCCTTAGCATGTCAGCCCTGTTGGGTTTATATTCAAAAATACTTTTATAATATAGAAACAAATTTTGATTTACAATCACCTAACATTACAGCGCTTTTCAGTTACTTAAGTTCTGTGAAGTAAAATTTTATTTTTTTTCAACAATTACAGTATATGAGTATATGAGAGTCAAATACAGTGTGAATCGTTTTTGTACTTTGCAAGTGAACGTTTTAAGAGTGTTTTTTTTTTATTTTTCCTCAATGGTTTGTTTCCTGCTAGGATTTTACATCTACCTGCACTCTGGCCTGAATCGCAGTAGCTAAGATTTTTTTCAACAACTCCTTAAAATATTATCTGCTCTGATCGATTTTTCGTTGTATTAATAATACTAATAAAACGAGCGACCTAAACTCTAATAAAAATATCTTCAACTTAAACAATTATGTTCATTGGTTTTAAATGCTTTTCTGAGTTTGCATCTACTGATCTTCTCTTTCGCCACCTGAAATACGAACATTTGATAGAACGAAATGATTGCTTGCGGAGTAAGCAAGATGAATGCAATCAAATTTTCTCAAGTTATAAAAATTTCCGTCGTCATCTTGCAAACAATTTGCATAAATGTCCAACAATTGCAAAATCAAATATTATTGCGAAAAAACACAATAAATCAAATGACTTGCCTTTGGACATTCATACGAGTATTCCCTCGAGTTCATCTAGCAGTTCTTTACATACAATACCTGACGCTATTTATCAGTTTGAAATTTCCAATATTCTAAGCGATCTTAAAATGTCTGCCATAAATTTGTCTCTTAAATTTTACGGACGCACGTTCATGCCAAGAAAAGAAGTTTTGAAAATTCATAATATGATTTCAAATTTGTTATTAACAATAACTCATTCTGTTAAGCTTATCACCTCAGGTCATATCCCAGCCGACATACAAACAGATTTAAATTGCGTTATGAGTTTTTGTAACAACCCTTTTGAAGAAATTAAAACTGAACATCGAATGTTTAAGACTTTAAAACGTATGCCCATAGGTATCTGCCAATAAGCAGATTTAATGTCCAAGGACAAAAGGTACTTGGCATTTCTCAGTCTATCCAGGATGGCGGAAATGTAGGGTAAAAAGTAAGCATCCCCTTTTGTTACCTGATTTAACTTCCTATAATCTACGCAGAACCTTTAAGAACCATCTTTCTTCTTAATCATTACTATGGATGAAGCCCAAGAACTATCTGACTCTTTTATCACGCCGTCCTTTAACATCTGTTCTAATTCCCTATCTATATGTTGTTGAATTGCAGGCGGAACCGGATAATATCGCTGCTAATTTGGTTGAGAAGACGTCCTGATCCTATGCTCAACCAGCGAAGTACAACCTATGCCCTCTGGCATTTCACTAAAAACTTGCTCAATTAAACCCCGAAGTTGCTCTTCCTGCACCTCATCCAAATCCGTCCTCTCCCTAATGGACGAAATCGAAGCTACCGCAGCTTGATTCGAAAAACTCCACTGTCCTGATCGTATATCCGGGACGTTTCCCGTGCAGGCCCAAAAGTCGGCGCCCAAAATCAAGACATGAGGGAGTTTTGGAATCACGAGGCATTCCAGCAACACTGACTTTTCCTGCACTACAAATGGTAAAGATATGCTACCTTCTACACCTACTCCCGCACCATCAGCTAAAGTAACCCTACGTTCTTTTGTCTTTTCTAATTTTAAACCTATTTCCTCTAAAACTTGCCAACCATCTCTACCGATAATCGTGCGCGAAGCTCCTGAATCTAATAAACCTACTAAACTAACTCTATAAACGCTAACTCCTAAATATGGGCGCACGTCATTCTCTTTTCCTCAAGTCCGACTGGTTGCCAGCGGCAACCTATTTGAAACCGACGGAGCTCTTGTCCTGCTGAAGGATTACAATTATCATCCATTACTATAGCAATGCACTACCCGAAGTCGATGGCGGTGAATTCTTTGTTGGTACCACTACGGTGTGGGTTTCCTTGTCCCGCTGGTGTTCTGCATTTTCCTCTTCTTTGTCGTCATCGTCTTCTTCGTCGTCTTCTAGATCCGCTAGAAGCATCATCAGGGTTGTTTTTAGCTGAGTTTTCGTTTCTACTTCTTCCTGAACGGTGGGACATGACCTGCCTATTCTTAAAATCGCCCATTCGATTTTTGTGAACATCTTTTTATACTCGGTGAGCTCCTATGGGGTGTATTTTCCAAGCCCTTCCTTATTTCCAGGATTTTTTCCTCTACCGCTTCCCTGTCTTCTACGAACTGAAATGGGTATTTACATAATTCGAATGAACCCCGTTTCTCCATAGCCCTAACCGCGCGAAGAGACTTTCGCATCTCATCTACTTTTCCAATCGAAAGACCCCTACAATGCATTTCATATGCAAGTTCAGCCTGCGCTAAACGATTAATATCCATTATTTCTAATTGTATTTTATTTATATTTTCCAAAACTATAACGAACCCAATGCAACGAATAAAATCACCTCAAATACCAATGCCGGACCAAGGTATCAAAAAGGAAAATAGCTACGAAAGTACTTAAAAAAGGATTAAATGAAAAGGAAATCGGCAACCCTGTTTCCCTTGTTACTCACGACCAAAAGGTAAACAAACTAATTCGAACAAGCAAAAACAACTCGTTTGTACTTGCACTTCTAGATGTGCGAGAGAGAAAAACTTATAACGCACGGTCACGAATAAAAACGATAAAAAGAGATCACCGAACAACAACTTATAAAAAGAATTAACACGAATATAAAATGAATAATGACTAATGAAATTAAGTAAAAAAAAAATACCTATGTAAATATAATAGGAATATAATAAGAAAGAAAAATAAAAACTTACGGCAAACAAAACAAACTCGAAACTCCAGACAGTGTTATATACAATATGCCGCGTATGGACACTGGGCAATCATTGAATTCGTTGCCCCGTTGGGTTGACAATGATTTCCCGATGATGACTGAATAATTCCTTTGGATTTTGATTTTGTGGCCGTCGCAAATGGGGTTCGCAATATTTTCAAGGTCCTTACTGTAATAATACTCGCTGCAAACACCGTCAGCAAATTTTCCTGCAGAACAAAACAAAATAAAAGTAAATCGCACTTGGTAAAGGCAATGTAGGAACGTAAACACGAACTTCCCTGATAATAACCTCAAGCACTTTGCACAGATTCAATCAGATATCACAGAATCGGATAAAACAAAGATTTTTTTAAGGTCATTTAAGAAAGATTAAAAATAATTAAGTTCCGTTGGGCTGCAACTTTGTTACACTTTTTCCTCGCGTAGAATAAACAGGCCGAAGGTGCGCCGACGATGCGCTGGCGGATCAAAACGATTTGGGAAGAACTAAAGACAAGCGCGGTGAAAAAGTGCAACAACACAGCAAGTTGTTGCTGTGTTTCCCGACTGCTCAGCAAGGGGGTGAGTTCCTATAACAGACGAGCGATTGATATTATGATACGCGGAATGCTTTTACGATTTGATTAATTCGAGGATTTTTGGTACAAAGCAAACAAAAGAAGATGGCCGAACGAATGTAAAGTTATAAACAATTTCAAGTATCGCCGTAGAGATAGAATGGCTCACTATATAGGGTCCCGAATATTTAAAATAGGTGAAACTAAAAGGGATTCCCGAAACGAAAGTCAACAAGGTAGAACTATTTTATATTCCAAAAAAACACAAACGCAATCACCAAACACTCTACTTAGCTTTTTCCTTTTTTATTTTCTGTTCCTTTTTCCTTCTCCTTTCTATCGTTCCTATAATGTCCTTTCTCATGGATCTTTTCGCTTTATGTTCCTCGGGATCTTATTTTACAAAATTATTTCTTTTCCTCCAGCTCTTCATTCTTCAAACCTCCTTCAAACTTGCGAGGTAAAACAGAAGTGATTCACCCAAGCTTGGCTTGGCTTTTTCCCAAATAAACCATGACTCATTAACACACACATTCAACCAATCCTCTCATTCCGGTACAGTCGTTATCAGTCACGGCGTTTCAAGCCACGCTCAGCTCTTTGCTGGGAATGCTTGCCGTTATTGAACCCCAGCTGCATTCCTCTCACACAAAAATTCGTACCGATTCGCCCCACTGCGAATTCTCGGGTAGAATTCAAGCCGTGCCGAAAAGAGAGCATTCAGTGATCCATACCATTTAACGCTATTCTCAGAATTAGAATAGTGTTTCACATTTTAATAAGGAGAACGAAGAAGGAACTACCATACGCAACAAGCGATATACTTCATTATCCTAGTGGACTTTCGCGCAGATTTGGGGGAGAGGACTCTACCTATAGTAAGCCATTCTTTACAAATTCCGAATTAATGTCTTTCGGCCATTTCTGATCTTCGCTCTGGGTGGATATAAATCTCGGGTTACGATAGGCAAATGCACTCTGCATTCTCTGGCCTGCATACTTGGGCTCTTTGGTATTTGAGCTCTGCTTGTTTGATGGTGGCTCATCGGCATCAGGTCAATCGTCGGGGATTGTGGCGACGAGGGTTCTAGTCTATGCGACTTGCTCACTTTTTTTTGGATGAACTAGAGTCTCCAGATCGTCCATCTGGCTCTTAGTTGAATCGCCCGTTGGGAGCATTCTGACAGTCCGTCTTGCTCCTAGAAACCTGTATGGATGAAAAGAGGGAACACAAGTGGGAGAATAAAGATGGGGAAGCCCAAAAAGGTAAATAGGAAGGAGGGGACCAAAAGGACAGACAAAGAGCTTCTTTGTTGGGCGATTTTTGACCGCAACACTAGTAAAAAATTTGTGATATTATTTTTATATATAAACTAGCTTGTATTTGATAAAAGTAGAACAAAATAAAGTAAAATTATTTTTATCTTCTACCTAATAATTAATTAAATTATTTCTTTTTACTGAAATGGGTTAAGCTTTACATACATCAAAGATTCAAAGTATGACATTTCCATATTATTTATAACGCTCACCTTTAGCGACTTGCCCTTGTGACTGGTTTTATGATATATAAAACAGATAAATTATGAAACATGTAACCTTCTGCAGACAAATGTCCTTCTGTTCGCACTTACAGCAATGGATTCGTTCGGGGTAGTTTTCGATTAACTTTTTCGAAAGTTTTGGTAGGTAATTACCTTACTATCTACGGCAGCCAGATGAAACCATATGTTTTCCGTATCTGTATTCGATTTCGATTTCCCCCTTCCCCACCACAGGAAGGGCCCAAGTTCTGCGATTACCCTATCTCTATTTCTTTGGGTGCCGTGGCGCAGTGGTTAGTGTATGTGCCTCTGATGCCAGAGGTCTGGGTTCGAATCCTGCCTCTGCCACCTGAAAAAAGATTTGTTCTTTTTCACGGCTCCCACCTCCGCGAGGGTCTGACAAACCCTCCGAGAGTAACATTTGTCTTGAAAAACTTCTCAAAGTGCCGTTCGGATTCGGCAAAAATTGTAGGTACCTTGTATGTGAAAAAAATATAGCACACACAGCATACATGGTTGAGAAGTTGGCCCTGGTTCACCTCGAGCTGTTGCGCCACTCTATTTATTTTTATTTTTTCAGTCCTATTTGTATGCGGGCCAAACAGCTGACAAATTTGAATATTGAAACGGGCCGTATTTTTCAACTCTAAGCTTTTAGTTTAAAAAAAACTTATCAAATACCTTACGAGGTTTTGAAAGAAACATTAGAATTTTTTAACTACACCCACTTTTAGGAGTATGGTGGAAAATCAATGAAAAATTAGAAAAAAAATGTGAAAGTAGAAATAAACTGAAAAACGAAATGTTCTGCAGCTTTTGAAAATTTCCCGATTGTTCTTTTCCTTTGAGTAGCAGCTATCCAGTTTCATATGCATAACATTTATTTTTATATATTTTTGTAGATTAACACCTGGTTCATTTATTGAAGCTCTAGACACATGCTTTAAAATTTTTCAAGTACTGTCTCTAGAATACCCCTTAGCATGTCAGCCCTGTTGGGTTTATATTCAAAAATACTTTTATAATATAGAAACAAATTTTGATTTACAATCACCTAACATTACAGCGCTTTTCAGTTACTTAAGTTCTGTGAAGTAAAATTTTAATTTTTTTTCAACAATTACAGTATATGAGTATATGAGAGTCAAATACAATATGAATCGTTTTTGTACTTTGCAAGTGAACGTTTTGAGAGTGTTTTTTTTTTATTTTTCCTCAATGGTTTGTTTCCTGCTAGGATTTTACATCTACCTGCACTCTGGCCTCAATCGCAGTAGCTAAGATTTTTTTCAACAACTCCTTAAAATATTATCTGCTCTGATCGATTTTTCGTGGTATTAATAATACTAATAAAACGAGCGACCTAAACTCTAATAAAAATATCTTCAACTTAAACAATTATGTTCATTGGTTTTAAATGCTTTTCTGAGTTTGCATCTACTGATCTTCTCTTTCGCCACCTGAAATACGAACATTTGATAGAACGAAATGATTGCTTGCAGTGTAAGCAAGATGAATGCAATCAAATTTTCTCAAGTTATAAAAATTTCCGTCGTCATCTAAACAATTTGCATAAATGTCCAACAATTGCAAAATCAAATATTATTGCGAAAAAACACAATAAATCAAATGACTTGCCTTTGGACATTCATACGAGTATTCCCTCGAGTTCATCTAGCAGTTCTTTACATACAATACCTGACGCTATTTATCAGTTTGAAATTTCCAATATTCTAAGCGATCTTAAAATGTCTGCCATAAATTTGTCTCTTAAATTTTACGGACGCACGTTCATGCCAAGAAAAGAGGTTTTGAAAATTCATAATATGATTTCAAATTTGTTATTAACAATAACTCATTCTATTAAGCTTATCACCTCAGGTCATATCCCAGCCGACATACAAACAGATTTAAATTGCGTTATGAGTTTTGGTAACAACCCTTTTGAAGAAATTAAAACTGAACATCGAATGTTTAAGACTTACATCGAATACATAATGCACCGAAAGCATTTCTGGTTAAAAATACTATCTCCGAAAAATTAACCAAAGGAATGTCGACCTTTGACCAAAAGTCCATAAATATTCATTTGTAATCTCTTCGTTTTCAGTTCAAATCATTTTTTGAGCTACCCGGGCTTTTAGAGCTCCAATTAGAAAATCAAGAAAAGTATTCATGTGCAAAAGACATTAAAAATATCATAAATGGTAAGACATTAAAAACCAAAAAACAAAAATTTCAACAAGATGACGTTTTAATTCCTTTTGTATTATATTTTGATGATTTTCAAATCAATAATGCTCTTGGTACCCATACATCTTCTGTTTGCGCATGTTATTATAAATTTCCAACTCTTCCACAGCATTTGTTATCAAAATTAGATTTTGTATGCCACGCTGCTTTTATTTTGTCCGAAAATCAAAAAAAATGTGGGAATGAGATAACATATTACCACTTAGTCGAAGAATTGAAAAGTTTGGAAGCTGGTATTGATAAACAGGTGGGAAAACTACTCGCGTAAAATTCGTTTTGGGTTTAATTGTAGGAGATAATTCGGGTCTAAATAGTATCTTCGGATTCGTTAAGTCATTTATTTCTAAGAGACTTGGCCGCGGTTGCAAAAGAACCAAATCACATATGAAAACCGACTGCAAAGAGGAAGGGGAATATCTAAAAAATAAAAAAGTATATAAGGAACTTCTAAAGGCCGATTATTTAGAGACTGGAATATTCAGCGAATGCATTTTCAACGAACTTGAAAGCTTTTTTTTACTTCGACGTAATGCACGATATCTTAGAAGGTGTGGCTGTTTACGACGTTTGTAATATTATAATTGGCTTAATCTCAAAAATCTAATTTCCATAAGCACTTTAAATAGTAGAAAGCAATCTTTTCCGCTAGGAGAAACAGAAATTGGTAACTTTTCTCAGCCTTCAATCTCAACCTTCAATCTCAATCTCAAGCATTGGATTTTATTGACTAAACTATTACAAATCGTTGACATCTTGTTTAAGTCCCAGTATTGTGAAAGTGATTTAAAATCATTGAACAAGCTGATTTGTGAGCATCATACACTATATGTTAGTTTATATGGTCCAAGTCTCAAACCAAAACACCATTTTTTAGTGCACTATCCAACAGCAATAAAAATGTGTGAACCCTTAAAATATGTGTGGGTAATGCGTTTTGAAGCAAAACATAAAGACTGCAAGGCCTACTTTAATACTCAATCTCTTGCCATAAAAGCTTCCTTACAACATGCCTACTTTTTAACCAGGTATAAAAACGGAATCAACCCATATTTTGACACCAGTCATTTTAAATCTGATAGCCTTATTGGCAAAGAATACTCAAATCAAAACGGTTTCGATATAACTGATCTAACAGACATTAAGTTAGCTGATCATGTCACATACAAAGGAAAGGCATACAAAAATAATTTGTGTTTAGCGTGTCGTCACGCTTCCTTTACGCTGTATAAGATAATAAGTATAATCTATAAGAATAAAAGCTTATTCATTGATTGCAATAAAATTAAAACAAAACAATTTAATAAGCATTTTCAAGCTTATGAAGTTGGCGGAAAATAGGAAATATGCTGGTAAAAAATATTGAGTATCTTACAAGTCCACCTGTTAATATCCATCAAATCAACAACGGTAAAACATTTGTTAAAAATAAATACATATATATGAATTTTCGGCATAAGTTTACTGTAGGTCTAAGTTGAATGTATGGGATTTTTTTTATCTTAATATATGGATTTGGGTGTCCTGATTCCGAATATGCTATTTAAAAATGTCGGTCTCGATTAGTTTAGAAGTTATTAGCCAAAGAAGTTCAAAAAGAGTGCAACTTTAACATACCCGTAAATGG
The DNA here is from genome assembly GCA_947623515.1 of Neoascia interrupta. Classification (NCBI taxonomy): domain Eukaryota; kingdom Metazoa; phylum Arthropoda; class Insecta; order Diptera; family Syrphidae; genus Neoascia; species Neoascia interrupta. The sequence goes on from OX392462.1 coordinate 135,130,855, forward strand.
CCACCGGCGCCTGCCAGACAACTGGCACCTACCCTTAGCGGAGCGACGAAGTCGCGTGAGCGGCTAAACCCTGCGAAAAAGGGAGTTGAAATCCTTTAAACCCGCGAAGCGGGCCACCCAAACACTGTTGTCTCCAAAAGCAAATTTATTTTACAACGAATTTGGTCAGGTTTCTATGCTATAGAGACCTAGATTAATTTGTGCTCTTAGGCACAAATTAAAAGTCTAAGATGAGGTACTTTGTATGGAAAAATTGAAACTGTGCTATAACTTTTATAGCTATAACTTTTTAACTAAATGAGACCGACAATTTTTAATAGCATATTCGTATTCAGGACACTGAAATTCATATACAAGCATAAAAATAACAACTAAATTCCACTTGGACCTACGGTAAACTTGTTCCGAATTTTTAATTGCAATCATGTTTAAACTTGAACTCACATGGAGTTAAGCCCCAATTATAAGTATACTTTCAATGTCGTTATTTCCTTATTCGCTCAAATGGCTGAAAGTTCCACTTGTAGTTATAATAAAGCTCTGAAATATCGTCCGGTATCACGAAAAAGTGCTTAACAAATTTTTTTATTCTGTTGACTTTGTTTCTTTCTCAATTATGTCTGTACGAGATAAGTTCCACTTGTAGTAATGGGAAAGCTCCTGCCATCGTCACCTGAAAAAAAAAGACTTGTTCTTTTCACGGTCCCCACCTCCGCGAGGGTTTGACAAGCCCTCCGAGAGTATTAATTGTCTTGAAAAACTTCTCAGTGTGCCGTTCGGATACGGCAAAAAATTGTAGGTCCCCTTGTATGTAAAGAAATTAACACACCAGCATACATTGTTGAGAAGTTGGCCCTGGTTCACCTCGAGCTGTTGCGCCACTCTATTTATTTATTTTTAATGGGAAAGCTCTAAATATCGTCCGGTATGACGAGAAACTGCCTTAGTAAGTTTTTTTTTGTTTTTACATTTCGGAAGTTGAATATCTAGTTATTCACTATATGCCTGTAGTAGAGGTGTTCCATTTGTAGTTATGATAAAACTCTAACAAATCGTCCGCTAAGACGAAAACATGCCTCAATAAGTGATTTTTTGTCATTTATGACAGTAGGGAGATTTTGGAATTGGGGTTAATTCCGTAATTCCAATTAAATCTCATGATTGAATGCGGAATTATGACAAAAACGTTCATTTGCTGTATCCTAGTTTTTACTTGCATTTTTTTTTTAATTACCGTGGGTCTTCGAATCTATTTCGTTTCAAAAAGTCTGAAATGCTCTTCTTTGTTTCTTAATCCGTTTTTAATTTAAAGAAAAATATTAAATTATGATATTAAATTTAAGAATAAAAATTAAATTACGAAAATTGTGAAAACAAATTAATTTAAAAAAGTAGTAAAAAAAAAATGTAAGCAAATTGTTTCTACAACGATAAAAGGTTAATTTTAATTTTTTTATGTTAAATATTTATCCTTAAACTTAAATTTTTCGAAAATCAATGCAATAACTTAAATGTTGATTTCACGAAATTTTTTCAATGTAATTTCATTTTGAATCCGCCTTATTAATGGTAACAAATATACTTTCAATTCCAAAAGGAAAACAAAATAATAACAACGGTCAGGCTTAAAACTTTCAACCTTTTAAAACATAATAAACTTTTTAAACTATTGAAGACTAGTTATAAATGTTATGAAATGCATCCTTTCAGTTCCAAAAAGCAATGTAATAATAACTATTTCGTAAAGATTCCTAATCTGTTTTTTTTAAATCAATTTATATTTAAGTCTTTATCAAATTTTATACCTAAATCAAACTAATTTTGAATTAAATGTACTTAATCTTTATTGAAAAAGCATAGCTCTCTTAAATCTATTAAGCTTAAATATTAATGTTTATGTATAAAAAATTGTCTTAGCTTAGTCTTTATCTCGTTATTAATAAAATAGTTTACTTGCGATAGGGCATTTTTTTATCACTTAACGTAGTTTGCTACAAAATAATTTTTCGTGGCCTTTTCTTGCAAGATTGAACAGGTGAACAGAGGGACCCCATCATGAGGATATTTCTCATTTGAGTGGTTAAACCAGTAAAAAGGATTCATATAGTAAGTATCATTTATTATAAAGAATTTTCTTTTTATTTATTGACTTCAAATAAACTGATTTTAAATACATTTCCACCTTAAATTCGGTACAAATGTATTAGAATCAAACTTGAGATGAACTCACTAAGAGATATAAACTGCCTGTTTTAGGTTTTAATTCAAATACATTTCCAATTTTAGTAAATATTTGGTTACATTCAAGTAGAAATTTCTTTGAATTGAGATCTGAAAACAATCAGCACTCGTACTGTATTCAGACAACCTCAAATCAAGGTGGTTTTAATATCTTGATGTAAGTTCATCTGAATTATGATGTAGATAAATACACGCATATTGAATTAAAAGCTGAAATGTTTTAAAACAAACAGGGCCCATACTTTAAGAATATACTATTCTTGTTTTAAATACGTTCCCACCTTAATTTTATATGGTTTTGTACTATATTTCATTATACACCCTGCTTGTTTTCAATGCGTTTTAACCTTGATATTAGGTGGTTCCATACAACATAATTTAAATGTAGTAAGAAACCACCTTAAATTAAGGTGAAAACGTATTCAAACCAAGGATGGCGAGTACTGAAATGTAATATGAAACCACCTTAAGTCAAGGTGGAAACGTATTTAAAACAAGGATGGCGCATACTCAAATGTAGTGTGAATCCACCTTAAATCAAGGTAGAAACGTATTTAAAACAAGGATGGCGCATACTTTAATGTAGTATGAAACCACCTTAAATCAAGGTGAGAACGTATTTTAAACAAAGATGGCGCATACTTAAATGTAGTATGAAACCACCTTGAATCAAGGTGATAACGTATTCAAAACAAGGATGGCGCATACTTAAATGTAGTATGAAACCACATTAAATCAAGGTGGGAACGTATTTAAAACAAGGATGGCGCATACTTAAATGTAGTATGAAACCACCTTAAATCAAGGTGGGAACGTATTTAAAACAAGGATGGCGCATACTCAAATGTAGTATAAAAAGACCTTAAATCAAGGTGGTAACATATTCAAAGGAAGGATGGCGCATACTCAAATGTAGTATGAAACCACCTTAAATCAAGGTGGAAACGTATTTAAAACAAGGATGACGCATACTCAAATGTAGTATGAAACTACCTTAAATCAAGGTGGTAACATATTATAATATAAGGAAGGATGGCGCACACTTAAACGTAGTATGAAGACACCTTAAATCAAGATGAAAATGCATTAACGAAAGCAGAGCAGATATACTAATGTAGTATGAAACCACCTAAAATCAAGGTGAAAACGTATTTAAAATAAGGATGGCGCATCCCTAAATGTAGTAAGGTTGTTTACTATTAAATTGCTATTCAATCGTATTTGATTTAAGGTGGTGTTGTATTTGATTACAAATCAAAGTAGATCGTACTTGATGTTAGTTATTTCGTTTTTGGAGCCAATTCATTAACGTTTCTATTTGATTCAAAGTGGAAAATTATGATTCTGAAAACCCGTGTAGCTGCTTCCAACACCCAGACGTTCCGTTCTTACCCATCGCGGAATGGAAATATTTTCTAAGCATCTTAAATTCTGTCTTATAATCAAACATTTTTGCATTAGGTGAGGAAGAAGTGGCTCATCCCAGGAGACTCCAGGAATCCATACATCCTGTATTAAAATTTTCGTCATGATATCGATGGACTGACCCACCCAAAAGGATCAAAAATCTTTGAAATTTCGGAGAGAACCACCCATTTACTTATTGATTTTTGTTCTTCTAATGAGACCTTAAAGAAGAAAAAGTCGCCAGATGAATTCCAGTGTAGTTCAAGAGTTTTCACTGAAATATTTTCCAAAAGGTTTAAAGTTGACATTTCCAAACTTTGTTCAGGAATATCCCTCAAAAACTCAGTAGAGTTAGACGCCCACTTTCTGAGATTGAATCCGCCCTTAGGCAACAACTTACATAGATCAGTTTTGACACCCAACGCTTCTTTGATTGTATCGCTACCAACCATAAAATTATCCACGTAAAAATTGTTCACCAAAAGCTCTGCCCCAATAGGATGATTTTCCCTCTCATCTACAGCTAGCTGTTTTAATGTCCCAGAAGTGCAGAAGACGTCCCATACGTAACCGTTTGAAGATTGTATTCCTTGAGTGGCTCGCTGTCAGATTTTCTCCACAATATCCTTTGAAAATGAGTATCTTTTGGATCCACCCTCACCTGGCGATACATCTTTGCGATGTCAGCGGTATAAACAATTCGATTAATTCGAAAGCGTCCCAGAAGATCAACAAGATCCGATTGTATCTTTGACCCATTGAGAAGAAGATTATTAAGAGATTGACCCGATGTACTTGCAGCAGAGGCATCAAATACTACTCTAACCTTAGTAGTTGAGCTATCTAGTTTAAATACAGCGTGATGTGGCATATAAAACGAATCTCCCTCTTTCACTTTTCTCCACCATATGGCCTAGCGATAGGTATTCATCAAAAAACTTCGTGTACTCTAAATAATCGTGTACTACTAACTTGATAATCTCAATATTAAGTATGAAATAAGCTTTTCAAAATTGTAAAAGAAATTGTGATTGAATAGCCAATGGCTAAATAAAGCTCTTCTATCTATCTACTCTTCTCTTAATAAGGCGTTGTTTTGAAATCGCCTTTCCAGCATACTAAATCTGCGTGTCGCCATACTTTTAGAATTCCCCAAGTTTTTGATTGACTGCTAAATGGCAAGCGTCTATGAGTCATACGTCTAACGAGTATGCGTTGCTACGAAGTAATCTTCGCATTTCTGCTCCTCCTCAGTGTACCTCGTCTTAGCCCTCATATTTTCAACTTCCCAAAATTGCTTTAATGTTCTATCAATATCAAGAGGCGTTGTAAGAGTCAACCTATTGGTTGCCCCACCGCCGTTCACCTCATTCAAATGCGGTTTTCCCAAAATGGCCCAACCGAATATAGTTTCCAACGATATTGCTGATTTCTTATCTGATTCAGTTTTCTGGTTGGCCATAATGCGGAAGAAAACATCGCATCCTAATAGAATGTGCTTCGAACGACGGATAAGCTAAAGCAAGTCCTTGAATCATCTGTCTACAATCATCTCTAATAGTAATTGACGACAAATCGGAAACTATTTTATTAATAATATACGCTGACACTAAAAGCTGCTTATTTTGTGTACAAGACTTCAATTGTAAATTTACTCCTCGCTTTGTAAACCCGGACACTCCTCCGCCCACTCCACTGATTGCAATACGCGCATTCGTTCTGGCAAACTTCAGCCTCTGGGCACATGCTTCGGTGATAAAAGAAATTTGAGACCCTGAGTCCAGTAACCGAATTGCCAGCAGCCTTGAGAATCCTTGGGACTGTGTTGACCGTACAATGTTTTGGTCGCCATTGTAAGACGATGAGAACCCTTGATCTCCTGTATTTTCTACGTTTGTATTTGGTAACGAAGAAAACGCCGAACTTTCAGACTCTGAGGCCTCGTGAAGCAATGTTTTATGCTTTCGATTACATACTTGACATAATTTTGCCAATCGGCAGACTTTGCTTACATGACCCTTTTTTAAGCAACTGAAACATAATCTGTTTTCTCCTACAAAATCACGTTTCCGTTTTACACTAAGCTTACTAAAGCCTGGACACTTCTCCACGTGATGATTTTCTTGACAAAATACGCAAGTAACAGACACGTATGCTGCACACCTTGCCTTGCTGGGCAGATTGAACTTCTGCAACGCTACGGGGTGCAAATGTACATACTTTTCTGAACGCTACGGGGTGCAAATGTACATACTTCATAAATTCTTCTGTCAATAAACTCAAGGAGCTCTTTAAACGTTGGACTTTTCTTTTGAGCACTTTCACTCCTCCACAATTGCTGAGAAGCTCCATCTAATTTCGATGATACCACAAACACCAGCCAGCAGTCCCAATGATCTGTTGGAATTTGCATTGCTTTCAGGGCCCCTACAGAGTCGCTTACTGATGCATTCAATACCCTAAGTTCTTCCTCTGACATGTGGTTTAATCCAGGTTGACCCATTATGGTTTTTAAATGTTCCTCAACAATTAAGTTTTCCTAACTATAGGTTGATACTAACTGCTCAAACGCTGGCATATAATTAGATTCTGTGATATCAAAGCTATATATCTAATTAAAGCTTCTATCCAAAACTGAACATCATGGAACTCTTTAAAATGATCAGAGAGAATTTCTAACCTCTCCTCAATAAGCTCTTTAAGGCATGGGTCATCTTCAGGTGCCTTATTGAGAAAGTTACAACCACGTGTCAATTGCCCTTTTATTGTAGCTCGCATTTTTTCAATTCCTCCATCGACATCTTTTATATTTAGTTTTATAGATAGACTAGGTGTATTAAGAATTTAACTGACTATAAGTATATGTACTTAGCAAATCCTTTTGTAGGCAGGCAATGTATACACCAATTCCAAACTGTCCAATGTGTGAGTTCATAAACTCCTCCAGCAGAAACGCCCAGATTTAAATCCACGCGGAGCACGATTGTCTCTTTTCTTTTTTATAAAACCGCACAGTTATGAAACCCGTTTTGTTCTGTACTGTTTAATATACAAACGCACTTGTTCTTGTAACCCGATGCTCAGACTCTAGTCCCCTTGCTGAGCATATATCACACAAACTGAAATATGTCTTTAACTAATTTACCGATTAGTTTACCGATCATAGATTTAATTGGGCTCTATAATTTTATTTTATTTTTTAGATCTCCCGATATAGCCAATTTCCTAATATCCGGCTCGATTAGGACCAAAATGTTCCTAACGAACCAAAATGTTCCTTGAAAAAAACCCGAAAACTTGAAAATTCCTAATTCTTTTTATTTTTATGTTCTTGAGAAGACGATGCTTACGTGGTGGAGGTCGCGATGCTACTGATACTTAGTTCTTAGTTCTCTTAAAGAGATTACATTGAATTTGCAAAGTTACTGTTAGCAATTTAATACTAGGCTATCGTCTGATTTATGTACTTTATATAAATGGTAGATCGCATGATTTTCAACGTAAATAATGAGAGTAAATGAAAAAATTATATCGTATGAATTTTAATATACAAAAAAATTTGACAGGCACTACGAGGACCGGCCGCGAGTGCTCATAGTAGTGTGAGATTCTTGCTCACGAAACAACCTCCCATTTTCCTTTAGACTACGTTTAAGTTTCCTTAACAAGTAGTTCAACCTTCTGTAGTAATCGCGTGTGGCAGGCTGCCTTCCAACGAAGGCACCTACAATACCGTCAATTTATGCAGTTTCATCTTATGCTGCTAGATCCAACGGTCTCATTCGTTGAAGTCGGCGCGTAAGATTTGTCTCATCCAATGTTTCGATAATTTTATTGCTGCAATGTCCGCGAAGTCGAGTTCTAAGTTTGCGAGCAAAGTTTGTTACCTCGCCAGTCACGCTTACGATTCCTAGATCTCGAGCATTAACGATTGCTCTGAGTGTCTTATTTTGAAAAGCCCCCAAAATAGATATATTGCTTGGTTTAGTACAACCCCAGAGTTGTATACCGTGTGTCCAAGATGGTCTTAGCACTTGCTTATAAAAAAGCAGTTTGTTATGTATGCTTTGTTTCGAAAATCTTCCGAGAAGTCAATTCATTATTCTTAACCTGATTTCGAGCTCGTCGCGTTTCTTTTAAGCGTGCGGCTTCCATTTAAATTTCGCGTTTAAAGTCATTCCTGGATATATCGCTTCATTAGAGTACGGGATTTGTACCGAGTTAATGAATAAAGGTTTGCTATTTATCTTTTTACACCCCATCCCATAGGATAGGAGGTATATTAAGTTTGTCACATAGTTTGTAACACGGTGAAATAATAATGGTAGACCCCCAAGACCTTAAGAGCATATGATCGAGACCGAATTCTGAATCGAATGATCCATGTCCGTCCGTCCATCCGTCCGTCTGTATGTCACATGTTTTTAGGCCTTAAATTTTAAGCTAGGGTGCTGAAACTTCGTACGTTAAGTGCACGTCATGCGAGGCAGTACAAGTGTAAACATTTTTGAAATCCGCCCAAAGACACGCCCACAATCGGTCTAAATATGCAACTACCTCCACATTTTTCAAAACTGTAAGACGTTCTAAAAGGCTGAAATTTGACATTTAGCATCTCTTAGTGAATATAAGACACAAAAAAGACAAATATAATTGGTAAACCTCCTCTAGTGGGCGTGGCATCTATTTTAAGAGTAAATTTTAAAATGCAGTTTACTCAGTATTTTTGCTCGAAATTGAAAAAAATTTGCTTAATATTTTATGTAGAAAACGCTTAGTTACACATTTTGCTGATACAAGACTTTGGGCTTCGCCCACATTTGGAAGCAGAATTGAAGAAAAACCTAAAATTTTCCAGAAAAACTTAATTTCGACTGCCCTTGAGCCTAATTTAGGAAAGCATGAAACAAAAAAAGTAGCAGGTTAGGTAAACAATACTTCCGTCCAGATTTTGTTCATATAAAGTTTTTAGCCACGCCCCCTTCTAGGGGTCGATTTTTCAAAAATATTCAATTTGAACCAAAAAATTGCATTTTTACGTACAATTAGGTGTAACTTGGAAATATCTGTGGAAATATCTTATAATTAATAGTTTGTTATTAGGGGCGGTTAGACCACGCCCCTTTTCGAAGTTTGCTTTACTTATAAAATGTCAAAAAATAACTATGCCATCAGCATTTTACAATGTGGGATAGGATGGGGTATTCAACGGTTCGTTTTACGGACTGTAACTTCTGTGTACACACTGTAGCACTTACTCACTGGTTATAAGTAAAGTTAACATGCGTTGACTTAGTCTCGTCAAGGACGACTCGCCAGCTCTTCGTCCAGTCGCATATTTTGTCTAAAGCGCGCTCCCTGTTGATAATTCAACTGTCGTATCAATAGCGAGAATAGCAGTGTCGTCGGCAAGCGTAGCTAAAATTGTTCCCTCGTGGTGGGGTATGTCTCTTGTATAAAGCAAAAATATTATTGGGCCGAGAACGCTTCCTTGCGGTACACCGACATTTATCTCTTTGAATTCCGAATACTTATTTTCGTACCTTACGCGAAAGATTCGTCTTCAAGGTAAGACCCTAAGATTCTATAAAGTTTTTCTGGTAAGCTAAGCCTTAACTTGTACTTCAGGCCTTCGTGCCATACCTTGTTGAAGGCTTGCGATACGTCGAGAAAAGCGCTATAACATATCTTTTTTGCTTCCAAAGCTTTTTCGGTTTCGTTTGTTATTCAATAGACTTGGTCGATTGTTGAACGCTTTTTCCTAAATCCGAATTGGTGATCCAGAATCAATCGTCTTTATTCAATGATTGGTTGCAAACTATTAAGCAACAGTTTCTCGAATACCTTAGATATTATCGGCAGTAGCAAAATAGGTCTGTATGACTTTTAGTCGTTCGGACATTTTCCTGGTTTCGGAACCATTATGACCTCGGCCACTTTCCATTGCCTTGGAACATATAAAATTCTCGTGGAGGCTTCATGATATAGAGAAGCTTGACCAAAGCTTTTTTCTGTAGCTCCTTTAAAAATTCGCTAGTAATTAAGTCGTAGCCATGAGCTTTGTTGTTCCTCAGATTATTTATCGTTTGACGAAGTTCAGCCAATGACAAGGTTTTTATTCTATAATTATCTTGAAACGCATACGAATGAGCTCCTCGACCAACGGTTCCCCGTCAAACGGTTTGAATGTTTCTTCTAGGTAATCTGCAAATGAATGTGCTTTTTCTTTGTCTTCTCCTGTACAGAGTGTACTGTAGGCTTCTTAACGGACTTCTCTGCTTTCCAAAAGGGGAGGTCGAACCTTTATCTGCAGTCAAACTTTCGAGGTAAGCAGTAGTCTGGCGACTTTTTAAGTCTTGAAGTTCGTGCTTCAGATTGTACGAAAGGTGGTTCAATATGGTCTTATCGGGGGTGCTCGCGAACGTTGCCAACTCTTGCGCGCTCCCCTCTTTTCGCATATTAGCTCTTCTATTTCTCGCGGATATATTGTTCCGCTGTTCAATAATTTGGACCTCCGAAAAGAAGTGTTATTCCACGCAGCGCTCTGAATAACTCTCACGAGTTTATCTAATTCGTCTTCTAATTCAAGTGGTGTTTTGTTGGGTATATTTAAGGATATGTATGTATGGATATGTAATATATATATATTGATGGGTAAAAGCTAACACATTAGGATTCCAATTTTTATTTTTTTTTATTTATTTTCCTTTCTTTGTGGGGCAATCACGATTGGTAGAGAAGGGTAAAGGGAGCTCCTTTAGTCTTCTCACTAGTTTCTTTCCTGCCTTCTTTTCTATTTTTATACATCTAGTAGGTTTAATACAGATACGTAATAAGTAGTTTTGAGCAGGTAGTGCTTGGGATTGATGGAGGTGCAAGAATCACCCCATCCGTCGAGCTAAGTCGTGTGACCACAAGCGTGCCGATAGCCCTCCTCATCCCCACTAAAGACGCCCCCGTGGCATATCCCTAGCTCATTACAATGGCACCCAACGTATGCACGAATAAAATAGGCTAGGCATCACTGCAAAGAAGTAATTTTTTTTTTCAGTCAGGCTCAGCCTGACTTTAAAGCGGGGACCACAGAGCAGCCTCAGGCTTCGGCTTTGCAATGACATTTCGCTCATAGAGAAAGAGCTTTTATTATGCAGTCACAACGTTCTCCCAGCATGCCACGATAAATTAAAAAAATACGCACACACAGCCGAAAGCCTTGGGTAGCTGGTGCTGTGTACATAATTATGTGAAACATCGAACATTCATGTCCAACTAATAAATAGATAATTACGCAATTTGGCCCAAAATGTAGACAAACTCAGATATTCTGCGTCATATCCGTGCATAATACATATGGCTTTATCCAAACATAGCCAAAGGCAGACTGATTGGCTTCGTGTGTGCGATCAAAACCAACCCCCATTTGCTTCACACTAAGCAAAAGTTCAGCACATCTGAACTCGTGCTGGGTTTCTGAGCCTCATTACGTAGCATTACGTTTTCTCTTTGCGCACTCTTTCTCTTTGCAAACAGCAATTTGAAGCCGAGCTTCATTGTATTAGGAAACACTGAAATCGTATGGCTAAACTTGTAAACGTCAAGTCGATGCCAAGCCCAGGCTGCTTTGTGGTTCCCGCACAATGCTTTCCTCTTCTTATTTTTTTTTTTTGCTTCACTGTCCCCCTGATAGCTGGGTACAGTTTGAGCTCTCGGTTTTGTCTCGGATATAAGGCAGCTATCTAACCCGTAGTCGTACAAGTGGAATCTGCAAGGAAGTATAAGCTCCGGGACAGGCCAACCGGGAGGGTCGGTTGGCCCAAATTCGGGAGGGTCGAATTGCAATTTGCTGCCAAGAATCAGGGCTGAGACTCAGATCCTTCGAGAGGCATTTGCACGAGCTTTCTGTTTTAGTTAAGGATTGGATGTTGGAATAGGAGTCCCAGCCAGCCGACGATCAGGTTTACCAGATAGTGCGAAGTGGTAGGGAGGGTAGTTCCTTCATCCAACGATCGTGGAAGACGAAAGATCGTAGCGAAATAAAAGGCAGGAGAGTTTTATCCCGATTCCACACACCACCACACCCATTTATGAAAACAGTAGTGTTAAACTTAGGAATCAGCATACAGTGGCATCATCCCACACCAACTAAAAGTACAACGGGGACGATATAATAGAACGCTAGAGCAGGATAACTGAATTTTTTTTTTCATCAGAATTTGAATTGTCTTATAAAAAAGGTAACAGTTGACCGAGCAAACGGCACATAGTTTTATTGAACCTTGATTTTAACGAATGTAACAATAGGAACAAATAATAATACATTATTAGATATATATACAGTATAACGCGGAAAATGAATACCAGTAGAGCTAATAGCACAGGTGCCAGACCGAAGACAGGAATGTTAAGCAAGGGCCATGACCTAATTCGTAGGACGACCCGCCAGAGGACACTACAGCAAGAACAGGGCGGTCTCACGGAGGAGGACAATGCGTTGTAAGTAACATTACCGACGGACAGGAGCAGACAGGTGGACCTGAGCAATCAGGTGACAAGACCGACTTCAGCATTGGCAACAGCAAATGCGTCACTCGACCAACAATCCGCTCTTCTTGTATTCCAGGAAAGGACTGAAATTGAACGACAGGACCAACTTGATGAGACTGACAAGACAGTTCAAGAGAGAAGTCCGTCAACGCCAACGAGAGACGGAGCAAGGAGACGGAAATCTACGACGACTACAACAAAACAAGGCCAAATACGACTTTGCCCAAGACATGGCAGATGATAGAGGAGCATGGGGTGTACATCCAAGAGGTGCCCAACAACCAATTAATGATACACAACCCAATAGAAGGACTGGACATAACTATACGATCGAAGGATACCTCGAGACCGAACGGTAGAGGACAGGTGGCAGAGAACGGAGTACGAAACGGACAATAGGATGCATTTGGGAAATGACCTTTTTCCAAGTTGGTTCAGGACAGGGTGTCCTCGGCCGTGGTAAAAACTGAGAAAAATCTAGTGGATGCTTTTGAGAGAATCATGACGCAGATGATGACGACCTTTCAGGATAATATCAATATGATGAAAAGTAGAATATGTGACTTAGAGAAAGCGACATCCGGAAATAGTGAGCAAGATGAGTTCGTTGTTGGTAGATGACGAGGAAGACTTGGAAGTAGCGGCACTCCAACACCGACAGTCGGTTGAAGCCCCGATGCAAGGGTATGACCGGCAAAGTCACCCAGTTTGACCGGCAAAGTCACCCAGTTCCAAGTTCCAGTACAAGTCAGTTAGCTGCTCCGGCGTGCACATCGACTTTCCACACCCTCACCTGTTTCAGCTGCAGGCAGGGAAACCTTGCTTTTAGCCAATGTCAGGAAAACCTGAAAGTCGACGGTGCACCCGGGAGCAGTCCGGCGACCAACCAAAAGACCCCGGGGACAACTAAACAGTTTCATGCTTACCTAAATTAGGCTCAAGGCCAGTCGAAATTAAGTTTTTCTAGAATTTTTTTTTTTTTTTTTGTCAATTCTGACTCCACCTGTGGACGTGGGCCAAAGTCTGGTATGAACAAAATGTGAAACTAAGCGTTTTCTACTTAAAATATTAAGCAAATTTTTTTTCAATTTTGAGCAAAAATATTGAGTAAGCTGCATTTGAAAATTTACCCTTAACACGCCCACTAGAGGAGGTTTACTAATTAAATTTGTCTTTTTTGTGTCTTACATTTGTTAGGAGATGCTTAATGTCAAATTTCAGCGTTCTAGAATGTCTTACAGTTTTGAAAACTCTGGAAGTAGTTACACATTTAGACCGATTGTGGGGGTGTCTTTGGGCGGATTTCAAAAATGTTTACACTTGTACTGCTTCGCATGACGTAGACGTCACGTACGAAGTTTCAGCACCCTAGCTCAAAAAGCACCCTAGGCCTAAAAACATGTGACTTACAGACGGACGGACGGACGGATAGACGGACATGGCTCATTCGATTCAGAATTCAGTCTCGATCATATGCCCTTAAGGTCTTTGGGGTCTACCATTATTATTTCACCGTGTTACAAACTATGTGACAAACTTAATATACCTCCTATCTTATGGGATGGTATATAAAGAGACTACGCTTAACCCACCCTTGAGAAAGAACTTCCACCATCCAAAAGCCTCCACCAACGGAAGGAGGCCAGAAGACGTATTTTCGCCCAGGAAATTGCAGGCAGTGAGATTGTGGCGGAGATTAGTAATAGGAATTATAAGAAAATAAATAAATTGAGAGAGAAATTCAAGACTAATAGAAGAAGAAAATCGCAGATTGAAGCAACAATTATTGACAATTCGGTCGATGGTAATCCCAACGCTACAGTTAGAGTAGAAGGGGAAGAATTAGTAGGTTTACTGGATTCAAGTACATCAGTTAGCTGTCTAGGACAGGGAGCACTGAATTTTGTTGAGAAGACAAACACCAAAATGACAAAAATGCCGACTAACATTAAGACAGCAGACGGGAACAGCTAGATGAAATTGGGACGGATAAAGACCCAAATCTCTTGGAAAGGTACAACCCACGAGATGGAGTAATATGTGGTACCTAATTTACAACAGCAACTCTATCTCGGGATTGACTTCTGCAAAAAGTTTAAAGTCGGCCCGAAGCTGATTGAAGAAATAGAGACACCGTCACCGAAGGTAGAGGATAGCCTAGTTCGGGAGCTTTCACCAGCACAAGAGACAAATCTTCAGAGAATAAAGCTGTTGTTCCCCTCCTTTGCTGTGCGAGGTCTGGGTAGAACGAGCCTGGAGCAGCACGTCATTGAGATGGAAGACGAAAACATTCCCATCAAGCAGAGGCACTACCCGATCTCGCCCGCGATCCAGCAGCTTGTGTACGAGGAGCAAGATCGCATGCTCGCTCTGGCGATCATAGAGAAGAGCATCAGCGCGTGGAGCTCTCCAGTTGTGCTGGTGAGAAAGCCTGGCAAAAACCGAATATGTCTCGACTAAAGAAAGGTTAACGAAAGGACCAACAGGGACGCGTGGTGCCCGCTTCCTCACATCAAAGGACACCTAAGTTGCCTCGAATATAGCACCTTCATATCTAGCATTGATTTGAAGGATGCCTTTTGGCAAATTCCTCTGGAGAGCAACTCAAGGCCGTTCAATGCCTTCACAGTCCCTGGGTGGCCGTTGTACCAATGTACTAACGGTTAGAAGGTGTAGGCTGATGGACAAAGTTATACCCGCTCGCTTGAGAAAGCATGTCTTTGTCTATCTGGATGACTTATTGGTTTGTTCTCAAGACTTTGAAATCCTTATAAGAGTGCTGGAGGAAGTGGCGAAGTGCCTAAGTGAAGCGAGACTAACGATAAATGTAGAGAAGAGCAAATTTTGTCACCGGGAGATTCGTTATCTGGGGTATATCGTCGATGACGGACGCATTCGAGTGGATCAGGAAAAGGTATCGGCGGTCGAGGAGTTTCCCGTACCGAAGACAATCAAACAGCTTCGAAGGTACCTAGGGATTTTGGGCTGGTACATGCGTTTGATTCCAAATTTCACGTCTTTAACAGTCCTCATGACCGACTGTCTCAAGAAAGGATAGAGCTTTGTGATGACCCACAGAGCGATAGCTTGAGCAATTAGAGAAGGCTCCCGTGTCACCAATACTAATTAACCCCGATAGTAAAAAACGATTTTTTAAAAGTGTGACGCATCTACATCTGGTGTCGCAAAGTGTGCTTTTCCAGGTGGAGGCAGAAAAGAATGAACGGCCCATAGCTTTCATGTCCGAAAGCAGAATTCCGTGCAGCGAAATCACAGTGTAACGGAACTTGAATGCTATGCAGCCGTTCTAGACGTCAAGAAATTCAGGGCCTACATTGAAGGACTACCCTTTACGATCATAACGGACCATGCCAGTCTGAAGTGGCTCATGTCACAGAAGGACTTATCGAACAGACTAGCCGTAAGCTCCAAGTGTTTTATTTTGAGATAGAACATAGAAAGGGGGTGCAAAACGTAGGCCCTCATACGCTATATCGAATCCACATGGATGAGCTAGAAGGCGATCCAATAACGCCCGGTATTGACTTTAGTTCACCGTATTTTTCCACGGAAGAATGTAAAGAACTAAGAAAGATTATAGGCAACAATCAGGAGAGACTTCCAGATGTGGCGGCGTCAGACGGGTTTGTATACAAACGGACTGACTTTCGGATTGGAGAGGAACTACAAGATGACACGGCATGGAAACTCTGGGTGCCTTGGGAGTTGCGCCGGGAGTTGATGATATCCGCACATGACTCGCACATGACCGTCCTCCTGGCATGGAGGTATGAGTAAAAAGTTGCCCAAGCTCCGCCAAAAATATTTTTGGCCTAATATGGCTAGGGACGTACAGGGATATGTAAAAGCATGCGAAATCTGCAAGACGTGCAAGGGCAGCAACACAGTCTCTCGACCACTAATGGGACAGCAAATGATAACAGAACGGATCTTTCACCGGCTATACATAGATTTTTTAGGGCCTTACCCCCCAACCAAGAGGGATAACACTCACGTGCTTATAGTGCTAGATCATCTAAACAAATATGTCTTACTTCGACCTCTCAGAACTGCACGGCAGCAGAGGTAGTTAATTATCTATTTAGAAGAAAGTGTGTTTCATGTTTTTGGGGTTCCCGAGTTTGTCCCTTCGGACAATGGAAGACAGTTTGTATCAGAGCTGTTTTCAAGCCCTTTGAAAAAGTATGGGGTAAAGCATGTTCGAATGGCATTTAACTCACCCAAAGCAAATGTCTCTGAAAAGGTGAATCGTTCCATATTGTCTAAAGTATGATCGTACTTAGGAGAAGGCCACAAACGCTGGGACCTATATACCAGCAGTGCAGTCTTTGGTCTGAGGAGCGTTAAGCACGACGCCAATGCTTTCATTCCCTACTGTGCTAGGTTTGGAGTCCCAATGATCCAATACGCTAGTGCTTACGCAATTTTGCGGAGACTTGAACTAATGAAAGACCCGGGAACAGTGGTTCGGAACAAAGCTGATAACCTAGAATTAATACGGGACAAGATGACTATTGGGTATTGATACGCGAGATAAGATGCTTAAATGATTTTGGTACGTAGATTCAAATGGGCGCCAGCTGTTTTATTAGTAAAATAGCAAAACTGGGTAGCTAAATGATAATGTCCGATCAAAAGAATAACACTATTGTTAAGGTCGTTATCAACGTTCTAAGACGAACGAAGGCGATTTATTAAAAGGAGTTAAGCTTAAAGAATTGGCCGATGAATCATAACAAAAATTACTCGAACAGATTGGCATCACAAACCAAGAAAGTCAACGCAAACAAAGAAATATATATAAATAAATAGAGTGGCGCAACAGCTCGAGGTGAACCAGGGCCAACTTCTCAACAATGTATGCTGTGTGTGTTAATTTCTTCACATACAAACAAAGAAATGGCCGAATGAAATAAACTACGATTTTATCAATATCGCCGCACGAAGAGAATGGCTAACTATTAAGACGTCCCAAATATTTAAAACAGGTAGAACTAAGGGTCGCGCGTCCCGTTTTCCTAGGGATTTTTCGAAGCAAAAGCCTACTAGATTATTTCTATTTTACTTTTCACAACCCACAAACGCCATCACAAAACACTCTACTTAGTTTTTCTTTTCTCTTTTCCGTTCCATTTTCCTTCTCCTTTCTATAACTCCTGTTAAGTCCCTTATTCGGTGTCTTTTCGCTTCTGAATCTTCCTCCTGGATCTTTTCCTCAAAAATAATCTTTTTTCTACTTCCAGCTCTCTTTTCCTTCCGCCAAACTCGCTAGGTTGATTCACCCAAGCTTGGCTTGGCTTTTTCCCAAACAAACCATGACTCATTCACACATACGTTCAACCAATCCTCTCATTCCGGTACAGTGGTTATCGGGCACGGCGTTTCAACCCACGCTCAGCTCTTTGCTAGGCATGCTTGCCGTTATTGAACCCCAGCTGCATTCCTCTCACACAAGAATTCGTACCAATTCGCCCACTGCAAATTATAGGGTAGAATTCGAAGCCGAACCGAAAAGAGAGCATTCAGAGATCCATAAAATTTAATCCTATTCTAAGAAGGAGAATAGGGTTTCCCATTTTAATAAGAAGAACAAAGAAGGAACTAACATACTCAACACGCGATACACTACATACATGTGATTGTACTTCACAAAATTTTCTCGGTGGCATCTCTCATTACTTGTTAGAGTTGGGCTTTTTGACATTTGAGCTGGGTACACGGTTTGATGGTGGTTTACCGGGCCATCGGGTCCATCATTGGAAATCGTGAATAGTAAGTTGGGAGCGCCCTGACCGTCCGTCTTGCTATAGGGAACCTGTATAGAAGAAAAGAGGGAACACAAGTGGGAAAGAAAGACGGGGAAGCCCAAAAAGTGATTAGAAGGAAAGAGATACCCTTAACAAAATCTAGCCAAATCGGCTAGTAACCTTCGGAGCATACTGCCACCGAAGAGGCAGATGGTCCGTATACGATCCAGCCGAGGAGGGTCTTCAGAGCGCACGGTTCTGAGTCACTACCATGACGTTGGCCATGAGGAATTTGGCTTGGTCCAATCCAATTAGGATTCTAGGTTTGGCGCTTGGGAAATCTCTAATTGGAAGCCCCCGAAGATGCGGATACGAAGACTTTAGCTGTACAGCATCACAGGACTGATAAAGTAGACTCAGTTCCTCGACGGCGTAGACACCTTTTAGGAAATGTTTTATCCGAGAGTTGACGCATGACACAGATAAATTTGTTTGTATCGCGGTTCCACGCCAAGTAATACCTCTAGTCCACTGAACAGTCAGTTCCTCAGAGGTGACCTCTAAGTTAAGCTTATTAAAAAGATCTTTCTCCACCAACGTTAAACACGAACCGTCGTCAAGAAATGCAAATTTGTCCACAAACCTCTGATTATCGCCATTAATTCGAATTGGTGCTACCTTGTACATAACCGGGAGAACCGCTTTGGTATAAGAGGACACAAAGTTTGGCGCGACTCTGAAGATGCAGCTGAACCTCCCAACTCTCTACCGCTCTCGACGAGCTCCACGGATGCAATAAACGACGGTCTGTTTTTTTGAGAATCTCCAGTCGTGCTGCACGGAACTTAGGCAAGTGAATTAAATACGGTTATCGAGTGAGTTATGTGTATGAATACAGCGTAATCGCCAACGATAATAAATGGGTCAACAAGTGCAACTACGGGGAGCAACGACCAAGCGGGCATTCACCAAGCAGCGGATGTCGCAACATTATATGCGAACCCAGCAGTGACCAGCGGTAGCCCAGTTTCGACGGTTGCGACACATGATGATACAGAAGAAAGCAAAAGACCAACAAACAGCAGAACAGCGGTATCAGTGTCGCTCTATATAATGGCAAGCAAAACGATGGATCGGGGTCCAGTAATACGATTGTAACTATTGTAAAGATTCGGTTGTAAGGGCCGTAGTGACCCTATATATATTATTGTTTATATAACTATAAAATATTGTTTTTTTTATGATCGGTCACCACATATATTGTAACTGCCGCAGTCGGTTATTTTCTGTTCCGTAGAATTAGAAAAGAGTGTTAATTAAAAATACGCGAAGCTATCGGTTAAATTGAATTTCGGCAATAAAGTAGAGAACATAGTTTGGTGAAGTAAAATTTAACATTATACGAAGAAACAAGCCAAGGCGAAAATAAACAGTTAAAAAAAAAAAAACATTTCATACATAAGTGACAGTTTGAGTAAAAAAACAATTTGAAAATAAGCAGTTCGGAAATAAATCAATTTGTGAAAAGAAACTAACGACAATACTTAAGTGAATTTAAAGTATCACGAAAAAAACAGTAAAGCCAATATCAAAGTAAAAATAAAGTGAATAAAAATGATAGAACCGATGATACAACCGATAATAGAACGCTGTTTAGCAGCACTAACGGATATTGTAACACGACAAAATACCCCCCCGAATTGGAGGAGTATTATCGAAAAGCAAACAAAGTTCATACAACCATTCAATGGTGAGCTGGGTACTCTACCATCTTTAATTGGTACTGTGGACCACGTATTAGTAGAATTCGGAGTGACCCATCAAGCATTCATAGTCATTTACAACGAAAAAATAACGGGAGCAGCGAAGAATTACCTAGCGGCAGAAGCGCCGACAACGTGGGAAGAATGCAAGGAAAAACTGAAGACCCACAATAGACCAACTAGGGATCAAAGCAGCATCCTAAAGGAAATCAACAACATTAAGGTATTTACAATTAGTGAATTATTAGATAAGATTCAAGAAAATATCAACAATATAACAGAATGTGCAGCATTTAATGTAAATGGCTTAGATATGGCTAGTTGTATAATTAGTGCGTTAATATTGAAAATAAAAGAATTATCAGCAGGAGCATTAGCTTCAGAAATACGAGACAAATACACACTGAACACCATTAGGACAGTTTTACACAAATACATAGGACATGATAAATATAATCTAAACATAGAAAAAACACCTAAAGTGCATCAGGTACACAAAACACATTATGTTCAGAAGCACAATCATAATAATACTAATCACCAACACAACGCTAATACAAGGCCACAATATTCAAATCAATTTAGACAAAATTAAGGACAAAGCGGACAAACTCATAAAATCAACGACCAGTTCAGACATCAGAATAATATTTACAACAATAGAAATTCAGGGCAATTCAGATCAAATCAGCAGAGGTTAAAACCTATGGAAGTAGATACTAAATAAATCCGAAAATACTTTTGACGTAAATCAAATTGAGAATCACGAGTTTTTTCATGAAAGAGTTTTTTTGTAAATATGTATAGAAATAACTTTAGAAACTAACGATTTTATAGCAATGATTCAAGCCTGTATCAGGCTCCACTGACGCCTTTTGAATTCTTATAGGGTACCAAAAGAATTATATGAACGAATTGAGGGAAAATCAATTCAAATTAATACTATTCAAGGTTTAGTTAAAAGTCCAACTGAACAAGTAAGAACAAAATGTCCAAGACAATTCGGACAAAATCCAAATGCAAGAATGAGATGGACAAAAATCGCACTGAACAAATCGTACGATTTTCTAATCGCTATGGATTGGATCAGACAGAATGTAAAAGCTCTAGATATAATCAACTAACGTATTATATTAATAAATGATAGGCATCATCCATTCCTAGGAAAGACACTCAGTGAAGTGAATGTGCTGGATATAAGTAAAGTCTGCGACATTCAAACCAACCATCTAAATGAAATACAGAGTCAGGCTATAAAAACCCTTCTAAGTAAATATCAAAAGCTAATTTATAAAGAGGGAGATCAGTTGACAAATACAAATACAGTAGTTCACGAAATTAATACTACCACTGACCAACAAATTAATTCAAAACTCTACAGGTATCCGCCAAAGCATCAATCAGAAGTAAGGAAGCAAATGGAAGAAATGGAGAAGCAGGGAATCATTAGAAAAAGTAGTAGCAAATATAATTCACCCATAATTGTTATTCCCAAGAAACAAGATAATTCAGGTAAACAACAATATAGAATTGTAGTTGAATATAGAAAATTAAACCAGGTAGCAATAAACGACAAATACCCATTACCTAATATAGATAGCATACTAGATAAATTAGGTAAAGCCCAATATTTCAGCACCTTAGATTTAGCTAAGGGCTATCATCAAATCCTTGTAGCGGAAAAGGATATTAAAAAACTGCTTTTGCTACACTAGCAGGTCTATACGAATACGTAAGGACGCCGTTCGGTTTAAAGAACGCCCCTGCTACGTTCCAAAAGTTAATGAATAATATTCTAAGAGAATACATTTACAAAATTTGTGTTGTCTACTTGGACGACATATTAATATTTTCTACAACCTAAGAAGAACATATTACATCCAAAGAAAACATATCTAAAAAGATGAGAGACCATAACCTAAAAATCCAGGCAGATAAATGTAGTTTTATGAGAAGGGACAATGAATTTTTAGGGCATATACTCACAAAAGACGGAATAAAGCCTAACCCAAAAAAAATTAAAGACATAGAAACTTAAGTGTTACCAAAAACCGATAAGAGAATTAACAAAATCTGTGTTGTCTACTTGGACGACATATTAATGTTTTCTACAACCTGATTTAAAAAGATGAGAGACCATAACCTAAAAATCCAGGCAGATAAATGTAGTTTTATGAAAAGGGACACTGCATTTTTAGGGCATATACTCACAAAAGACGGAATAAATCCTAACTCAAACAAAATTAAAGACATAAAAATTTAGCGCTACCAAAAACAGAAAAGCAATTAAAAGGTTTCTTAGGTATGACAGGATATTACCGCAAATTTATAATAATGACTTCAGTAACTTTCCAGTGTCTTGGAACGTATAGAAGTCCAAGAGAAGCGTTTATCATATAAAGTAGCTTGACTAGTGCCTTTTTTGGTAGTTCTTTCAATATTTCGCCAGTGATCGGGTCGTAATCTGGGGCCTTATTATTTTTAAGTTTGATTATTGTCTGTCGGAGTTCAACTAAGGAGCCTTTTTTAATTCTAAAGCTATCAGGCTCCGCGTTGTTGTTTTGAACGTCAGCCAACGGCGGACCATCGATCAATCAAATAATCAAATCTTTCGTTTTGTTCATTGCCATTTTTTTTAACTTGTCGTTTTTATGAGAAATAGGTAAGTCACTTCTATTTTCATTAATAAATACAGCGGCCCCTTTGGAGACAGACGCTGACTAGTGAGCCGCACAATGTGTGACAGACGCTTCTGGATTTAAATTTAACCTTCAGATTCATCTATAAGTTAAAACCTTACTGCCAAAAGTTGCCCCAAATGGAGCAGCATCGACAGCATCCGTTGAAACATTAAAGAATACTTTTTCCGGTGGATTTAAGTCGGCTCTTACGACAAGCATACCTTACCTCAAGGCTATTCTAACCCCGACCTTACAGGGGAAATTTGCGTATCTTTTGTTTTCTGCCTATTTCATAGGTTAAAATTTGCGTTAAAATTTTCAATTTCCCCCCACGCATTCCCTTATAAACAGTAAAACTAATATCTGTGAGTTTATTCGACTAGATTTAATTTATTGTGGTTCTTGAAAAAAGAGGGCGATGCCCGGGCCGAAATCGCCCCCACATGGGGGCAATAAATTTTTCCTTTTAGATGTTGTTGCTCTGAGTGAGGGTCAACCTAAAACAAAACGTGTAAAAACAGCATATTCAACACTTGATTTATCAAAAAATCCATCAATCAATAAAAACCCCACAAACCGCAATAAGCCATTATCATCTTTCAATGTTTTCATTTTTCAATGTTTCGGTATGTCTCTTGTATAAATCAAAAATAATATTGGGCCGAGAACGCTTCCTTGCGGGACACCGGCATTTATCTCTTTGAATTCCGAGTACTCATTTTCGTACCTTACGCGAAAGATTCTGTCTTCAAGGTAAGACTCTAAGATTCTATAGAGTTTTTCTAGAAAGTTTAGCCTTAACTTGTACTTCAGGCCTTCGTGCCATACCTTGTCAAAGGCTTGCGATACGTCGAGAAAAGCGCTAGTACATATCTTTTTCGCTTCCAGAGCTTTTTCGATTTCGTTTGTTATTCTATAGACCTGGTCGATTGTTGAATGCTTTTTTCTAAATCCGAATTGGTGATCCGGAATCAATCGTCTTTCTTCAATGATTGTTTGCAACCTTTTAAGCAACAGTTTCTCGAATACCTTAGATATTATCGGCAGTAGCGAAATAGGTCTGTATGACTTTTTGTCGTTCGGACATTTTCCTGGTTTCGGAACCATTATGACCTCAGCCACTTTCCATTGCCTTGGAACGTATAAAATTCTCATGGAGGCGTTAATGATATAGAGTAGCTTGACCAAAGCTTTTTTCGGTAGCTCCTTCAGAATTTCGCTATTAATTAAGTCGTAGCCAGGTGCTTTGTTCTTCTTCAGATTATTTATCGCTTGACGAAGTTCAGCCAATGACACGGTTTTTATTCTATAATTTTTTGTTTTTTTATTCTATAATTATCTTGTACCACATAGGGATTGAGCTCCTCGACCAACGGTTCCCCGTCAAACGGTTTGAATGTTTCTTCTAGGTAATCTGCAAATAAATCCGCTTTTTCTTTGTTTTGCTTTTTCTTTCCTTCTCTTGCCCATTCGCCGTTGGCTTTTCTTAATGGCGCAGAATGTACTATAGGCTTCTTAATGGACTTCACTGCTTTCCAAAGAGAGTAGTTCGAACCTTTATCGGCAGTCAAGCTTTCGAGGTAAGCAGTAGTCTCGCGACTTTTAAAGTCTTGAAGTTCGTGCTTCAGTTTGTTAGAAAGGTGGTTTGAGATGGTCTTTTCTGGGGGTGCTCGCGAACGTTGCCATCTCTTGCGCGCTCTCCTCTTTTCGCATATTAGCTCTGCATATATTTTTCCGCTGTTCGATAGTTCGGATCTCCGAGAAGAAGTGTTATTCCACGCAGCGCTCTGAATAACTTTCACGAGTTTTTCTATTTCGCCTTCTTTTTCAAGTGGCGTTTTGAGTGGTACATTCAAAGCTATGTTTTCTTTACAGTATTTTCTAAAGCCGTCCCAGTCGGTATTATTGTTACTTAATCTAGGCGCTCTTTCCTTTTTCACTAGGCTTCCGCCGATTTTCAAAAGAACTGCCGAGTGATCTGAACAGAGATCAAAGCGTTCTTCTACGTTTGTAAGGTAACGAGGTACCCCCTTGGCGATGCAGAAGTCAACAAGGTCAGGTATTTTATTTCTATCGGTTGGCCAATATGTTAGCTTTCCCGTCGATAAGAAGACAACGCCACATTTCGTACTTGCTTTAAAGAGGACTCTGCCTCTTGTTGAATTGCAACGTGAGCCCCAAAAAGTATTTTTCGCGTTAAAGTCTCTGCCGATGATAAAGTTTGTCCCAAGTGATTCAAAGAGGGAAGCAAGATCTTCATCAGCCAGGCGATACTGAGGAGGAAAATAGCTCGACGCGATGTTATAATCTAAGTGCCTCAATTTTACAGAGATTGAGCTTATTTGCATGGAATCCAGTTCTATTTCTGCGTTTTTGGAGTGCTTAATGCAGTCTTTGATGTAGCGAGAGGATCCGCCTCTCGAATTTTCTGAAGGATGATGCGCGTGATAGTCGATGTAACTTTTTATTTTGGGTGCCGAAAACCTTTTAAAGTGGGTTTCCGAAATCAGGCATATGTCTTTATTATTCTTCCGTAGGAATACTTCTAGTTCGTCAATTTTTTGCAAAAGGCCGTTTGCATTCCATGTAATAATTTTGATTGACTTTCATGATTTTTTGTTATATGTTTTCGAGGTTTAAACTCGAGCTCGCTTAATTTGTTAAATGTTACTTGATTTACTTTCGTTTGTTGCTCAAGCTTTTCTAAAATCATAAGTAGAATTTGAGAGACCGAATCTGGTGCGGCCGATTGTTGCTTACTTTCATCTGACGCGAACGTACGATCTTGGACCACCAAGTGTGGATTTTCCCATTGAACTTGGAACAGCGACGTTTTCTTGTGCTTGTTAAACTTTTTCTTTAATCAGTCCCGTACCCTTGGTCGACTTAGGGGTTTTTGGTTTATGGGCTTTAGTAGGTTTTAGGCTTGGACCCTTTTGTTCAATACTTTTCTTTGGAGCTTCATGTCGTTTTTGTAACTCTATGGCAATTTCGCATCCTCGGTAGCTCGCTGGGTGACTTCCCCTACAATTGGCGCAGACCGCTGGAGCCTGACTGCTGACATTGCAGTCCGTCGAAAGATGTTCACCGGCGCTTTTAACGCATCGCGGTTCTTTTTGGCTGTATGCTTGCGTGTGTCGGAAACCTTGGCATCGCTTGCATTGGGGAACTAGTCTGTTGCGCTTCCGCTTGGGCTCGATTTTGACCTTAATGTTAAGGATTGCTTTTATTTTGTAAATCTCGCTTATGTTCTCAGTTTTATCAAAAGATAGCATGAAAATTGGCAGACCACGCCTGACAACAGCAGAATCTTTACCATCGTCCGTACGTGCTTCTCTTTCTTTATTATGTTCACGGCGTCAAGAATTTTAAAGCCTTGGGCTTGAACATCTTCTATTACTTGTTCCTTTGTGCAGGATGGGTGTAGTCCCCTCGCGATAACCCGCAGTGGCTTTTCGAGGTGATTTTCATTCGTAAACCATTGAATTTTCTCTGTATTCAACATTTGTGACAGCGATCGATAGGCGTCAGAGTCATCGACGTTAACTTTCCATACATTGTTCCGAAGCGATGTTAGGTTATATTTCGTCCCAAGAGTATTTTTAAGAATGTTTCGCAACTTTCCGTAGTCCGCGACCCCGACGACATTTATTGCAGGTGGTCGGCGGTTTTTTTCTTCGGGTATTCCTGTCGCTTTGTTTGATACGATTGGTGTTTCTTCTTTTTGCTGCATGGTTTCTACTTCGGGTGAAGAACCGGCCTTTCGTTTCTTGGAAAGCCTTTTCCTAAAGACCGGATTCGTTTCGCGTGCAAGCTCTTCCTCGTCCGTCTGGTATTCACATTGACGTTTCGGCGTTTCCTCGCATTCTATAGTACCACGGGGGTTCCTTAAGGCTTCATTTTCTTTACGTAACGAATCTACTTCGCTTTTAAGCTCATGGTAGAGACGTTCCATTTTATTAAGCTTAGCACGGAGTTCGTTGTTTTCCGCTTCAAAGCACTTAATTTTCGCTGAGTCCTGATTAACCGGCGGACTTCCTTTCCCGGAGACCTTCGATCTAGCTAGTGGAGACCGAGGCATCCTTGATTTTTTCAAAAAGGGATTTATAAGCAATAAATGGCTCTTCCAGAATCCGTAGAGCCTACATCCGAAGAGGGTGGATTTGCCAGTGAAACTGGATTGCCACCTGGGGTAATGATATATTTTGTTTTGTCCATTGCATAGTTTGTATGCGCTACGCACTCGGCATACGGAGGGTGGATTTTAGTCGCCTCTTACGACAGGCATGCCTTACCTCGGGTATATTCTAGCACCTACCCGAAGGGTGCAATTTAGAATGTATTTTAATTAATTGTGATGATGCAAATGATATTAATAACGATGGTGATAAAATTGGAGTGTATGAAAATCATATACCGTGTAGTATAGCCTACTATGTAAAATGCTCCTACGACCTCACACTATCATTTTATAAAGCTTATCGTGGTACTGATTGTATTGAATGGTTTATGGCTGAATTAGCACAATTTGCTGAAGTTGTTGAAACTGTTTTTGAATGCCCGTTACATATGGATAGTTTATCACATGATCAATTGAGAATTTTTGATGTAGCAACGCTCTGCCATATTTGCGGGAAATCACTTTGTCGTGATGATAAGGTTAGAGATCATTGTCATTTAACAGGAGAATATCGTGGGCCTGCACATTCAAAATGTAATCTAAATTTTCAAACAAGCAGTATTGTGCCTGTGATCTTTCATAATCTATCCGGCTATGATTCGCATTTCATAATAAAAAGCTTAGCTGTTGATTTAGAGGGAAGAGTAAATTTGCTCCCCGTCAATAAAGAGCGATAGGTATATTTCTTTCACAAAATACTTGATGGGAAGCGCAGTAAAATTTAGGTTTATTGATTCATTTAAATTTATGAGTAGCAGTTTAGACACACTTGCATCCAATTTAAAAGAATTTCCTCATTTACGAAAAGAGTTTTTGGATATTTCAAACACACAGTTTGATTTATTAAAGCGAAAGGGTGTTGACCCATATAGCTACTTTAATCACTTTAACAAATTTCTAGAAACTAACTTGCCTGATATAACAAAATTCTATAATAAATTGTCTGGCTCAGATATAAGTCAAACTGATTATGATCATGCTCATGCAGTCTGGCGTGAATTCGGGTTAAATAACTTGGGAGAATATTCAGATCTATATTTGAAAACTGATGTTCTTCTTCTTGTCGATGTGTTTAAGGAATTTCGTTTGAATTGCATTCAAACTTATGAATTGGACCCTGCTCACTATTATACACTACCGGGCTATGCTTGGGTTGTTATGTTAAAATATACTGATGTGAAACTTGAGCTTTTAACTGATATTGATATGTTCATGTTCGTTGAACGAGGTATTCGAGGGGGGCTAAGTCAATGTTCCAAAAGGTATTCAAAGGCGAACAATAAATATTTACCTGACTATGATCCGTCACAGGAGGCAAAGTATCTATTGTATGCTGACGTTAATAACCAATATGGTTGGGCAATGGTACAATCTCTACCTCAGGATAATTTTAAATGGATTGAGAATTGTGAAAACTTTAATGTTGGTACATACCTATTGATTCTAGTATTGGTTACATACTAGAAGTGGACTTAGAGTATCCAATTGAGTTACACGATGGTCACAGTGATTTACCATTTTGTCCCCAACATCGCTGTGCTCCAAACTCAAAAGATCCTAAATTAATGGCAACTCTTTATGATAAATCGAATTATGTTATCCACTTCCGCAATTTACAGCAGGCTCTTAAGCATAAGTTGAAACTAAAAAAACTTTATAAAATTTTACAATTCGATCAATCCTTCTGGCTTAAGTGAGAGCATCAGCCAAAAATGAATTTCAAAAAAATCTGTATAAACTGATGAACAATGCAGTTTTCGGTAAAACTATGGAGAATGTTCGAAGGCGAAGCGTTGTCAAACTGGTTACCAAGTGGGCAGGTAGATATGGTGCTGAAAGTTTGATAAGTAAGCCCGAATTTAAGTCTTCATCAATTTTTGCTGAAAATTTGGCTGTGATTGATTTAAATAAAACAGACATTTTATTGAATAAACCAATATATGTGGGAATGTGTGTTCTTGATTTGGCTTAGACAACTTTGTACAGTTTTCATTATGACTACATGACTCCACAGTTTGCCGAAAATTGTACACTGACACAGACTCTCTTATTTATGAAGTAACGTGGCTCGATTTATATGAGGTTATAAAAAGGAATTGTCACACCCACTTTGACTTTAGTGATTATCCTGAAGATAATGTCAGGGGGATTCCACTCGTAAATAAGAAAGTACTTGGGCTAATGAAGGATGAGAACAATGGTCGCATTATGAGTGAATTTGTTGGTCTTAGATCAAAAATGTATGCAGCACGCGTACATAATGCCAAAAATGAGATAAAAAATCTAAGGCTGTAAAAAACTATGTCATAAAAACTAAGTTGAATTTCGATGACTATACTGAGTGTCTGAATGGTGGTATATCAAAAAAAATTATACAAAATCTAATACGCTCGAAAGCTTATAATGTTAGCTCAATTAGTCAAAAAAAAAAATTGCACTTAACTCGCATGATGATAAAAGGTATCTTTGCATGATGATAAAAGGTATCTTTGCACGAATTCATATAAAACGTTAGCGTGGGGTCATAAAAATATTCCAATTAATTAAACTGCTAAAAATATTCTAAATAAATAAGTTTTATATTAATATATTATGTATACCTATATTTAAAGATGTATGAATTGATCAAACCATACCAAGTGTCTTTTAAATGAAATAAATATGAATTAATAAATACATCAAGTGTTTGCATTCTTTGATTTAATATATATCTATATATTAATAAATTTATATACAATAAATTTATTTTCAGAAGGGAAGGCGGTCTACTAGCTAATTTTCACTTGAGCTTATTGATTTCAAACGTAGGCATAAACACTTTTTCAGATGGAGTTGAAAACTTTGATTCACTTTTTAACCCTAGAAAGATTAAAAAAAAATTCTTTCAAAAATGAACACATAGTTCAAAACAGTGGAGAATTGGCGCGACTACAGAAGCTGAAAACTGAAAAGGCTGAAAAAAAGTTTCCTTTCAAATAAGCACGCAAATAAATACGTTTAAGGTATATATTTATTTATTAATTTTCGCTTTTTATTATTATTTACAGTTTATACATAAATGGTTGTGAATGCGGGATTTCCCTACAAATTTTCAGAGCCACAGAGCACCCCCATGGCCTGAGGTATATGAGGACGAATCCACCATTATTTATATCCACAATTGTTTCATCTGTAATTTTCGTATAGCGCTCTGGTAAGAAGACCTGTAGAGTAAAATAAACAAAAATTTTAATTAAAGAAAAAAAAAAAAAAAAATAGAACTTACTTCAAAGTTACCGAGATCTGCAACTATCTTTGGGCCGTACTTGGTCACCACCTTCCTTATCCCTACGATATTGTAGGGTTCTTCAGCGTTTAAGCTTATAATTGGGCGAGTGAGCTTAAACCCACCCTCCAAATTTTCCAGACTAGCATGTGACATGTTAATCTATTCGTTTACTAATAAGTAGAATCTAAGCACCAGAAGGGTATTTATACTAATTTCTGTGAGAAAGCCCTCTTAAATTCATATCGCAATCAAAAATGTCGTGCTCTAATAACTGTGATATAATCATAAATTAAACCGCAACATTCCACACTTTGATAAATGAAATTCACATGATGAACGATTGCGGTTTTCCTCCATTTTCAAATAAAAATCCAAAAATGCATAAAAAAATAAATAGATTTGGGTTTTATTTTCAACTTTCCGCTTTATTTGTTTCATATAAGGTATACATTTTGCAAGGCGCAGCACTTGCTATGTGATAAGCATCTAGTTTCATTTGGATATAAATTTTTTAGTTCTTTTAAATTTGGACAATTTTTATCTTCAACATTTATAACATTAATATTTCCATTTAGCAATAATTGTTTCGTCCATTGAACTTCTTCGGCGCCTTTTAGATAAACATCCGTATTCTTGATTCTGGTTTGAAGATATTTATTAACTTTAGTGAACTCAGTAAATCCACCATCCCATATCAATCCATGATGGTTTTGAACCAGCCATTGGGCTTGTCTTCTTAACGCGACAGTCAAAAGTGATGAGTCGAAGGGGGAATGATGATCAAGATAAAATGATGATGATGTCCATGGTTGAATACAGCTATTTCTTTTGCAATAAATGTATTGTTGGGGCCTTTAAAGCCTTGCACATCAACAATGAAGAAGGAAGCCATTTTACGGTGAAGTTGCCTCCGAAGAGGATTGCATTCAAATGATAATAATTTTATATATCTTTAGATACCAATTGATTAAGTGGGTTGTAGCTTATTTTTCGATCATTCAACATGAGACAGTATGCTGAAGTTTTAACAGGGATTGCGGTTGATGTTCTGATTTCCAAGCGAACATCCACCGGACCTGACTTTATTATTTACGTTTGGTGTCTGCAATCTATTACAAAGATCTCAGCTTGTTCCTTAAATAGATCTCTTGATAATAGGGGCTCCGATATTGATCGATTAAAGTATGATTTTTGGAAATCAGCGTACATACTATACAATGTACACATCTGAGTTTAAATGGGCCCTTAAATTTGTGACATTACAATAATCGAAGTAGGATTAGTAGGAAAGTAGGATCTTCTTTCAACAAATTACGTTTATTGGTTTGCAATGCCACAACAATGTAGCGTGGTTTCTTCACTTGCGTTGTTGTCTTAACATTCCAAATGTGATGAGTAGTGGTTGGTAATACTGGATATTCACAGATCCCAACTTCGAAATGCAATTTTCACTGATGTGCCATTATTTATAGATTTGTATAGTTGTAGCTTGTAAGAATCCGCCAATGTCACATGTAGAACCTTCCATTGAATTTTATGTATGGTTATCTTAGCCTTTTCATCATCTACCCCCTCAACAGTTAATGAGTTATCATCCATGCGCGATCTTGTTAGAATCAAATCATGCCGGGCATTAGGAACTATTTTCTTGAAATCTTCAGCGAACCCCAATAGTTTGTTCAATGGGATGTTAAAATTACAGATTGACAGACGCGTTAGGTGCCCATCCAGCATTGTAAAGCATATCACTCTCATTTTTATTGAGGGAAATATAGTTTTTAATAGTAGTTGTGAGACCAACACTGCGAGTGCTATTAATTTCTACCCCATTTAGCTCATAACGAATCTCATCAAATAGGAAGGCTATCCCATTGTTGACAAGCTTTGTTTTGCTTACTTTTTCTCCTCTATGGTTTGACACATTTCCTTCAATATATAAAAAGCTGTCTGAAGGTAAAATATTAAGATTTTGATGCTGCACACAAATTTGTATAATGTCATTTTTATCAAAGTTATTTACGAATGGTGTGTAGGTGTGAAATTCGAGATGCTATCATCAAATGTTGGTTCTTCAAAAATGTCAAACATATTCCTTCAATTTGTAGCCTTTTGATTGTAAATATTGACGATTTTGTTTGCTTAGATGATTTGTAGTTGCTCGCTCAAGTGGTGGTGTGATATTGATGTGCCATGATCTCTATGGCTTTTATATGTATCTCCCTATGGCCTATTGTATATAATCATTATTTCGGTTTAAGATGAAGTCGAGTTGTAATGGTTTCGCCTCGGAAGTTTATGAGATTACCGTCTTGGTCCAATAGTTTTAACGTAATAGAACTTATCCTCTTGACATTCACTGGTAAATAGATAACATTCTGAGGTACCTCTATTGTTTTATATCCCGGACTTACTTTGACTGAGAACTCATGGAGCATGTGTACAGGCTGATTGTTAATATATGTTCCATCAATAAAATTACATTCAATTCGTATTGTATTGACCCTGTTGAAATCAACGTAAAGATCCGATTCGTGCGTTGCTAGTTTTCTCCGACTAAACCCCAGTAGTGATCCAATCAAATTGTTTTGTGAAAAATCAATATCTACGGTGCTGAAAATTTCACACTTTAAAGTGTTATTATTAGCCCTTATTTTGATTGTTGGTTTGTTGGCATCATCATCATCTTTGATTGCAGCTTGAATTAATTTGTTGATATCCTCAATCTCATAGGATCCTACAGGAAATACGATGATGCCATCTCTAAAATGAAATAAGTTATTGATGACGTCTACATTAGGTATTGAGTTATATGTTTGAAAGTCCACTAGTCCGCATACATAATCGGAATTAAGAAGGATTGGTGGGAAATACTCTGCAGTGGGAATCGATTGGTTACCACTCAATATTAGTGTTAACGCCATTGCTGATGAAATTGAAATGATACAAGTTGTTGATGTACTTTTATACTTATTTATTACATTCTTCAATTAAAAATTTTAAACACATATGCCCACATACAAATGTAATTGTTTTTTTTTTTTTTTTTTGAATACTAGGATGGACGGAGACTAAAACTCCAAAATCTTTCAAAGATACCAATATGCCCACTATAGCAGGTACATAATACCGAAGTAGCCGATATTGGTTATGCCCGATTTCCACGTGCTAAAAAACCACCCATTTATGAGAGACACTATGAAACTGCCAGAACGCACTTCATAGTAGTAAATTTTCGCTCTCTCATAATACTTCTTGACTACAACTAAGTTAACTTAACAAGTAGTTTACGCTTCCATAGTGTTGATCGCATTGGATAGGTTGCTTTCCAGTGAATGCACCTACTAAGCCGTTCATTCATGCGGCTTCACCCTACGTCGCTAGATCAAAGGGTCTTGTTCTTTGTAGTCGTCGCTCGTTGTTAACATCGTTAAGAGTCTCGTTTAGAGTACGGATCATTTCATTGTTGCAATGAACATGAAGGCGAGCATTTAGCTTTCGAGCAAAGTTTGTTACTTCTTCGCCCACGGTAGCTATTCCTAAATCTCTGTGAATATCGCTATTCCTAATATACCATGGAGCATTCACAATTGCTCTTAGTGTTTTGTTTTGGAAAGTCTGCAACATGGACATGTTGCTCGGCTTGGTACAACCCCAAAGTTGTATACCGTATGTCCAGGACGGCTTTAATACCTGCCTGTACAAGAGCAGTTTGTTATATGTGCTTAATTTCGAAAATCTTACGATAAGCCAATACATTTCCCTGAGCCTAATCTCGAGCTCGTCACGCTTCTTCTTTACGTGTGGTTTCCACCTTAGTTTAGCGTCCAGTGTCATCCCTAGATACTTCGCTTCATTTGCATAAGGTATTTGTACAGAATTTATGAACAGAGGCTTATTTTGATAAGTATACCACTCGATTCTTTCTGCATTCAGTCTAAGAGACAGTGCGCGATAGGAATCGGCGTTGTCAACATTTACTTTCCACGCGTTATTTCGGTGCGAGGTAAGCTTATAGTTTTCTGTTCTCACCGTGTTTGCAAGAAGGTTGCGCAATCTCCCAAAGTCTGCTATCCCGACGATGTTTATTGCGGGAGGTGGACGAATTTTCGCTTCTGGTTTTGCCTTGTTTGAGCCAGAGGGCTTATCTTCTTTTTGTATTACTTCGGGAGAGGAATTCGCCTTTCGCTTCTTGCTAGACCTTTTCCTTAAGACTGAATCGGTCTCAAGTGCAAGTTCGTCCGTGAAGTATTCGACTGCTGGTCGGTTCGGTGTTACACACTCTTTCGTTACCTCACAGTTTTTCGTTAAACGAGTATTTTTAATATCCTCGTTTTCTTTTCGCAGAGAGTCAACTTCCATTTTTAGATCTTGGAAGAGTCGCTCCATTTCAATAAGCTTAGCTCGGAGTTCATTATTCTCCTTTTCTAAGCTCTTAATTTTCACAGAGTCCTGGTTTACCGGTGGACTGCTTTTTCCGTATATGTTTGATCTAGGTGGTGGTGATCGATTTAGTTTTGTCCTTTTCTCAAAAGGATTTATAAACAATAAAAGGCTCTCCCCAGAATCCGTAGAGCCTGCCTCCGAAGAGGGTGGATTTTCCAGCATAGCTGGGCTGCCACCTGGGGTAATCAAATCTTTCGTTTTGTTCATTGCCATTTTTTTTTAACTTGTCGTTTTTATGAGAAATAGGTAAGTCACTTCTATTTTCATTTTTAAATACAGCCGCCCCTTTGGAGACAGACGCCGACCAGTGAGCCGCATAATGTGTGACAGACGCTTCTGGATTTTAATTTAACCTTCAGATTCATCTATAAGTTAAAACCTTACTGCCAAAAGTTGCCCCAAATGGAGCAGCATCGACAGCATCCGTTGAAACATTAAAGAATATTTCTTCCGGTGGATTTTAGTCGGCTCTTACGACAGGCATACCTTACCTCAAGGCTATTCTAACCCCGACCTTGCAGGGGTAAATGTAAATGTAATTGTAATGTAAATTTTTCCCTAAATATTTGATAACTTCTAAAGGTGGTCTTAAATTACCAAAACTATCAAAATATTTAATTTTATCTTAATTTTTAATATATGCCACCCAATGTGTGCCAGATCCTCTATCAATGTCTAAATTAATTACCCCACTCTCATAGTCGAATGGTTTTAATGGTAGTGTGTCTCTCATATAAACACCTCGGAAATATTTGATATATTTTCCTTCAAACTTTGCAATATCAATATTGGTGAGACCTCGATTGGGTAGTAGCCTTATTAGTTTTTTGATTCTTGCGGTTTGAGAAATAGACCAAAGCCATTTTTGTGAGGTTGTAAATAGAACCCTTTGCCCTGTTTGATTTTTATTGCTTCTACAGCTCTGTTGTTTCGTTTATTTTCTTCCAACTGATGTTGAGCTATCTTTGAATCATTTATTGCTTTACCTTAACCTGCAGCTCCTCCGGACAGTGCGCCAAGCGCAGATAAGCCAGCAAAAATTGGTAGCAATGGTAATACTCCACCAACTTTTGGTAGTGGTATAATCCGAGGTATTGTCACATGTTTGCGTTTATTCCTTATAACATTTCTAACTGCCTTTAAACCTGAGAGAGCAATTACCCTAGGATTTTTAGTGCTGATGGGTCCCTTAATGGAGTTTTTGGCGTCTTTAATTGCCTTTCTAAATAAATTTGTCTTTTTACATTTTACAGTTGAGCTCCTTTTTTCGAGTTTTCCTCCTTTTTGATTCTACACCCATACCAAGTTTTGTTTTAGCCTTCATCGCGTTTGTGACTAGTAGACTATTGAGTCTTTCTGATATTGATGAATCCTTAGCTTTAACTCTCTCCCAAGATTTTTCTGCCAATATATGATCGTTTTGAACTGTCAGGTGGTGAACGATAATCAATCATTTTATAGAACCGATTTATTACACGCTCAGATTAATTATGAGGTGTGGGTATAAAAAGGGGTGATTTATATATTGGCGGCTCATTCAGCAAGATGAGGTTTATCAAGCATTCGGAAGTAATTAACATAAAAAATTTTGATAGTAAAACGTATGAGAAAAGTAAACATGGCGCACTATTCCCTAATAGTATTCGAGGAATAATTGCAGGTCCATCTAATTGCGGTAAAACGAATGTAATGCTGAGCATACTTCTCGATCCTAATGGATTAAAATTTGAAAATGTTTACATTTACTCAAAGTCATTACATCAACCTAAATATATATATCTCAAAAAAATTATTTAATCAATTTCTGGAATGGGGTATAACGAATTTTCGAATAATTGTGAAATCATGCAACCTTCTGCAGCCCAACCAAATTCAGTATTTATATTCGATGATGTGGCTTGCGATAAGCAAAATAATATTCGAGACTTCTTTTGTATGGCCCGCCATAATGATGTAGATAGTTTCTATTTATGTCAGTCATACACTCATGTACCAAAGCATTTGATTCGTGACAATGCAAACTACATAATTCTTTTTAAACAGGATGAGCTCAATCTTAAACATGTCTATAACGATCACATTAATTCAGATATGACAATGAATCAATTCAAACAATTGTGTTCTGAATGCTGGAAGAAAACTTATGGTTTCTTAGTAATAGATAAAGATCGTACAATACAAATGGGTCGTTATAAAAACTCTTTTAAGGAAACTGCTGTTTTGTAATGAATTTCAATTATATAATAACAACTAAAAATCTGTTTGTAAATCTATCACCAACTCATGTATGGAGCCGCCCTGTGTGGAACCGCCCCTGTACGGAACCGGGCTGTATGGAACTGCCCCTGTACGGAACCGGGCTGTATGAAACCGCCCTGGAGCTGTTCGGAACCGCCCTGTATGGAACCGCCCCTGTACGGAACCGGGCTGTATGGAACCGCCCCTGTACGGAACCGGGCTGTATGGAACCGCCCCTTTACGGAACCGGGCTGTATGGAACCGCCCTGGAGCTGTTCGGAACCGCCCTGTATGGAACCGCCCCTTTACGGAACCGGGCTGTATGGAACCGCCCCTGTACGGAACCGGGCTGTATGGAACCGCCCCTGTACGGAACCGGGCTGTATGGAGCCGACTTCCTGTTTGGAATTTATCTATATAAACAGACCCCCCTTTTGCAATCGATTTATATAAGACTAATCCTGTTTGAATGCAGTCATCATAAAATCACTCCTCCTGATTCACAAATGGGTGCTTCAGATAATTTACTTAAAAATCTCATAGTAACAAAAAGGGCTTTGAAGAAGAAATATATGCAAATCAAAACTGGAAGAATTATAAAAGATACCGAAATTGAAAATGTTTTCAAACCAATTGTTGACCCCTTAAAAGAGATTGTAAGAAATACTTAAACGAGTTACGAGCAGACTATAAATGGTAAAACTAGTAACGAGCAAACTACAAATAAACCGTTTAACCAACGAAAGCTGCCATTCAAAAGTCCTTTAGAAGAAAAAATTTTAGATGATGAATCAACACTAACATATTCTAATCCATTAGAAGAAGAAGAAGAAGAAGAAGATGTTTCATTTAGAACCCCTACAAATTCGTGTGCTTATAATCAAAGTACACCGGTCAGCCGATCGTCACCGTCAGATTCAAGTCGTGATGTGGTCTTTGGTCCAAATTTCGATGTAGGAACAAATACAACAAGGTTGGGCAAATCAAAATTTCGAATTGATAAACATGGGAATTATCAAATTGATGGTGAAATTTTCCTCGCAACAGATGGATTAAATGAACTTATTTTTAAAAAAGTTCCCCCAAAAATAAAATATAATGACGATGATTTGAGCTTATATGGGCGAATATTAGAAAAAACATGTGCACACAAGAAAAACTATGATCTTAATTCACATGTTAAGGCTAATCGAGGCCAAAAGTATAACACAATTATCCAACCTTTAATTCAGAGTATGCAAAAAAGCGGTAAATCATATGATATTTGAAATATGCCAGCAACGCCATCGATTATATGCATTGGGATGATCCTAATGAACTCGTTGATAGACTTAAACTTTTAATCGCATCTCAAGCAGCTGATAATAACAATCATCAGAATGAGATAAACTCAATTGAGGAGGAGTTGCGGGAGTCGAATATCATATCTTAATCCGGCATTCAGAATGTATGCTATCATTATCAAAATGAGTGTTGACAAGTTCGGAAGAAGTTCAAACCGATTTTATAGACCTGCTGTAGGTTCTCAGGTTCTCAGGGTCCAGCCGGGGTAGGATTTAAGCTGACACCTAATGGTGATTTTGATATCGAAGAAAAATGTCTAAACAACGTGGGCCTACCTGTGAACCCAAGGCAAGCATGCAATAAAGAGTACATAGATGATCGTATAGACTTTCAAGATAAAACTATATTAATACTACAACAATATGTTGAAGGAAATTATAATTCACTAGCGGATACCATTAATGATGTAATCACGAAAACGTTGAAGCTTAACAAGAACGGATTTTTTGATGGCCAGCAAAAACAATTGAAAAACATTGACGAACCAATGAATGATGAGGATGCGACAACAAAGAAATATGTTGATAGCGCAACTGATATTATTTTAAAAAAATGTCGTTCAACTCTCGATGTGAAATTAGAAGAAACCGATAAAACTTTGAGATTGTATGCTGATGAGCTTAAATTGAAAACGCTCGAAATACTCAATTCGTTTAGAAAATACTTTGAAGATTTACTTGGAAAACATGTAGCAGATAATAAACCCTATGTAAAGACCAAATCAACTTCTTGGGGCCCGATTTAAGGTAATGGATGATTCAGTAGTAGTTTGAACGTTAATTGATCAACATTTCAAATGTGAATACGGGATTGAATTTAGATGATCTATTAAATTTCATGAAGGCTGGTCAACACATACTACTTGAGGAGAATTATCATGAATTTATTGATTGCATATCATTTCTGAGGCAGTTTGAAAATGTGACTACAACTCAATCTTAATATGGACGTCATTTTTTGAATTGTTCCTGGTCTTCGAATGTGTGCAAAGCAGGACCTGATACTTGCGCTTGCTTTATGCTTGATAATAGCTTACTTAGAATTAAGAAATTGATGTCTCACTATAAAAGAATGATTAATAAATAAATAATAAAATCTAAAACTTTGTTTGTTTGCATTCATTCCATTCAAAGATGAGTAAGCGAAATGTTGTTGATGAGCTGCACAAGCCTGCTCGAAGAAATTTCTCTAGACGGCGGGTTATCATTAAAGGCTTCGATGATCTTTGGCAAGCGGATTTGGTTGAAATGATACCGTACAGTGATGTTAATAGTGGGTACAACTACTTACTAACCGTAATTGATACATTTTCTAAGTATGCATGGGTGGTCCCTTTGAAACATAAGACCGCATTGGCGACTACGCAAGCAATGAGATCAATTTTTATTGATTCAAATCGGTCACCCAAGAACCTACAAACTGATGATGGCAAAGAATTCTTTAACAAAATCTTTCAAGGTCTGATGAAGGCATACAACATTAATCACTACTCTACATACAGCATGTTAAAGGCGTCGATTGTTGAACGCTTCAATCGCACGCTTAAAGAAAAAATGTGGAAGGAATTCAGTTTTAACGGGAATAACAAGTGGCTGCCCATTTATAAGGACCTGATGCAAGCATACAACAACTCTATACACAGAACTATAAAAAGACGACCAGCGGATGTAAATAAGAATAATGCAAAAGAGATATTATCAACCATGTACAATCGAATTAAAATCGCCCCGGAGGGAAAATTCAAAGTTGGTAGCAATGTTCAAGTGAGCAAGCTTAAACATGCTTTTGAAAATGGTTACACTCCTAATTGGTCGACGGAAATATTCAAGATAAGAAAAATTAAGTTGACAAATCCGGTTACATATCTTCTTGAAGATTTTCAAGGTCAGCCTTTTAGTGGATGTTTCTATGCTGAGGAATTACAAGAATCGAAGTATCCCGACACATTTCTAGTAGAAAAAATTATTGCAACAAAAAATGATAAGGTTTAAGTTAAATGGTTGGGTTTTCCATCCGATCACAATTCATGGATCAATAAAACACAAATTATTTAATATATTCTGATTTTGTTCATTTTTATTTTACTTATAGTTGTATATACATTATTTATAAAATAGTCATCGCATAGGTCTGCTTCATAGATTTGAGATTTACTAATTTCACGTTGGGGTCAAGCTGTAGTTCCTGGTTTGTAAAGAGCTCAATTTCACCATTACTTAAAATTCTTTCTTGTTCATATTCACGATATTTGAAGCATGAAATGGCCAGAGAACGACGTTTATAGTTGCTAGCATAAGTACACCGAATAGTAAGTTCTTTGTTTTCATCGAATTCCAATTTAAAGTGCCTATAAAAAGGTTCCTTGCTCTCAATTATCCCAGATATTTCGATTTCTTTCTTTATCAAATCTTGCCTAAATCCCTCAATCGCTTCGTGTACAGTTACAAATTTTTTCCTTTCCATCTTTTTCGTCGTTGGAGTTATGATACCATTATATAGAGATGGGTTGCTTGTGGTTTTGTTGTTATTGATTGATTAAACCGTCAGTAGGCGAAATGAAAGTCCAATTTCCACAGTATCATTGTTGAGTAAGCTTAAGGCAAAAGTTACATTTTCCATTTGACTTTTATTTCTTAAATCAAGCTCGAGCGGTAATCCATTCAAAAACAATGGAAGGATTGAAAATACTGATAAAGTGATGAAAAACATTTTCGTATTCAATAAGTCTCTCTTCGGTGAAGGGTAGCGCTGAAATAAATCAAAGAAATTGAATTGCTACATTTTAACCAAAAAATCTTAACACTTACTGTGAATTATAGTCCTCAGAAAAAAAATTTGCTACCATCACATCACTTATGATACTTATAGCCTTTAGCTCGAAGTGGTCTCTGTCACATCAGTTCCCTCCTCTTCCGTAGCCCAAGCTTTTCGAATTTTTGACCTTCGACCTTCAGATGTAACCAATCTTAAGGTTTCAACATCGTCGCCAAAAGCGCAATCCACAGGAAATCGATTTGTTTTCCTCTTAGCCTTTAAATTTGATAAAACTGTTCCATACATAGTTATTTCACCTCCTATAACATGTAACTTGACATGTTGAAATGCTTGAAGTTTCATTTGACAGTTCGCAAAGGATTCTATTGATTCACCATTCCTTAAACGAAAAATTAAGCAGCTATTCCCATCTTCAGGTGTAGCATAAAGCTCACATATCGCCCTGTAAAACAACACATCCGAGAAATTTATCTCTGTCCAACCAGCTTCGCAAGTACATAGTTTTTCACCCTCCCTCAACACTTCACACCAAAACATTTTGGTTTTGCAAATATATTGCACAATATCCTCAAGGACCTGATGCAAGCATACAACAACTCTATACACAGAACTATAAAAAGACGACCAGCGGATGTAAATAAGAATAATGCAAAAGAGATATTATCAACCATGTACAATCGAATTAAAATCGCCCCGGAGGGAAAATTCAAAGTTGGTAGCAATGTTCAAGTGAGCAAGCTTAAACAT
The DNA here is from genome assembly GCA_947623515.1 of Neoascia interrupta. Lineage (NCBI taxonomy): Eukaryota > Metazoa > Arthropoda > Insecta > Diptera > Syrphidae > Neoascia > Neoascia interrupta. The sequence continues at coordinate 135,172,254 of OX392462.1, forward strand.
GCTTTTGAAAATGGTTACACTCCTAATTGGTCGACGGAAATATTCAAGATAAGAAAAATTAAGTTGACAAATCCGGTTACATATCTTCTTGAAGATTTTCAAGGTCAGCCTTTTAGTGGATGTTTCTATGCTGAGGAATTACAAGAATCGAAGTATCCCGACACATTTCTAGTAGAAAAAATTATTGCAACAAAAAATGATAAGGTTTAAGTTAAATGGTTGGGTTTTCCATCCGATCACAATTCATGGATCAATAAAACACAAATTATTTAATATATTCTGATTTTGTTCATTTTTATTTTACTTATAGTTGTATATACATTATTTATAAAATAGTCATCGCATAGGTCTGCTTCATAGATTTGAGATTTACTAATTTCACGTTGGGGTCAAGCTGTAGTTCCTGGTTTGTAAAGAGCTCAATTTCACCATTACTTAAAATTCTTTCTTGTTCATATTCACGATATTTGAAGCATGAAATGGCCAGAGAACGACGTTTATAGTTGCTAGCATAAGTACACCGAATAGTAAGTTCTTTGTTTTCATCGAATTCCAATTTAAAGTGCCTATAAAAAGGTTCCTTGCTCTCAATTATCCCAGATATTTCGATTTCTTTCTTTATCAAATCTTGCCTAAATCCCTCAATCGCTTCGTGTACAGTTACAAATTTTTTCCTTTCCATCTTTTTCGTCGTTGGAGTTATGATACCATTATATAGAGATGGGTTGCTTGTGGTTTTGTTGTTATTGATTGATTAAACCGTCAGTAGGCGAAATGAAAGTCCAATTTCCACAGTATCATTGTTGAGTAAGCTTAAGGCAAAAGTTACATTTTCCATTTGACTTTTATTTCTTAAATCAAGCTCGAGCGGTAATCCATTCAAAAACAATGGAAGGATTGAAAATACTGATAAAGTGATGAAAAACATTTTCGTATTCAATAAGTCTCTCTTCGGTGAAGGGTAGCGCTGAAATAAATCAAGGAAATTGAATTGCTACATTTTAACCAAAAAATCTTAACACTTACTGTGAATTATAGTCCTCAGAAAAAAAATTTGCTACCATCACATCACTTATGATACTTATAGCCTTTAGCTCGAAGTGGTCTCTGTCACATCAGTTCCCTCCTCTTCCGTAGCCCAAGCTTTTCGAATTTTTGACCTTCGACCTTCAGATGTAACCAATCTTAAGGTTTCAACATCGTCGCCAAAAGCGCAATCCACAGGAAATCGATTTGTTTTCCTCTTAGCCTTTAAATTTGATAAAACTGTTCCATACATAGTTATTTCACCTCCTATAACATGTAACTTGACATGTTGAAATGCTTGAAGTTTCATTTGACAGTTCGCAAAGGATTCTATTGATTCACCATTCCTTAAACGAAAAATTAAGCAGCTATTCCCATCTTCAGGTGTAGCATAAAGCTCACATATCGCCCTGTAAAACAACACATCCGAGAAATTTATCTCTGTCCAACCAGCTTCGCAAGTACATAGTTTTTCACCCTCCCTCAACACTTCACACCAAAACATTTTGGTTTTGCAAATATATTGCACAATATCCTCAACACTCTTCTTAAGGGCTTTGCAGTCAACTTGAATTTTGTTATACGCCTTTCAGTATGTCTATTGATGCGTTTAATTGAAACACCCCTTTCTTCTTCCGTTACTTGCAAGTCTATTTCTTGAGTTCTGCTCTCATATATCATTCCTTAATGTATGCCATTTATCCGTCTAGTCCTCACCTTTTATAGTACCCTAACCTTGATCCACTTTCTCATATCAAACATCATACCTTATCCAACACATTCAACTTTAGCCTTGACTCACTTACTCTTATCATGAATCATACCCACCGCCGGTGCTAAGCGTCACCACATTTATTTAGCCACCGTACTTGAATCATTCTTCACAACAAACTCCAAACCGCCCCCTCCGCGAACGCTGCACCCGATAGTCGCCACAGATGAATGCATCACACTCAAATTTCTCATCCTCCAAAGTGTACCCCAATGATATTTTTTCTTATGAGATGACTAGCCATCCATACACTGAAAACACAAATTGCTGCATACCCTTAGACAAATCATTACATACCCACAGACAAACGTTTTACAAACGAAAAATACGCGGATATTACCTACGTTTATGGGATGTGCAACGGCAAAGATACCATGAGCTCTATCCTAATCGAAGAATACCTTATCCCAGGTGTAATTTGAAATATCAGTCTTAATCGGTCTCTTCAAACTGCCACCGACACTGAATTCTACAAACTGTCTGGAGTTTTCGCGCAATGATTTAAAAGATCTATTGGAGGATGTTCACTTACTCAACGATCTTTGTCATATTTTCAACAGGATGGACCCCCAGCCCACTACGGCCGCATAGTTAAGAATTGGCTAGACGAAAAGTACGGTGGTCGTTGGATAGGAAGAAATGGACCAGTTCAATGGCCTGCAAGATCTCCGGACCTTACTATTATGGATTTCTTTGTATGGGGGAGAATGAAAGAACTTGTTTACTCTACCGAAATATCAACTTCAAATGACTCAGAAGAGCGTATTCTCCAAGCCTCGTCACAAGTGCGGCAGCAGTTAGCTTCAATAAAGGTTGACAGCGCAATCCAAAAACGGGCTCTAGCATACATACAAAATGGAGGGGGACACTTTGAGCACCTGATTTGATTGCTTGGTCACCTTACCGCTCAGGCGAATCGTTGGATTTTTTCGAGGCTTAAACTCGAGCTTGCTCAATTTGTCAAATATAACTTTGTTGATTTTAGTCTGATCCTCAAGTTTCTCCAAGATTACAGCGAGGATCTGAGACGCTGCATCTGTTGTGGGCGATCTTGCCTTGTTTTTGTTTGCCGCAACCTGTGCGTATGATTTCGGTCCGACCAGTGGCGGTTTCTCCGCTGCACCTGAACTGGCGCCGCTCTTTTTTGGAGCGCTCTTTTTTGTCAACGCCTCCTTTGCCAATCTCGCACTTTTGATCGGCTTTGGCGTCTTTGGAGTCTTTGGCTTAGGAGTTTCGGCAGTTTTTGGACGTCCAAGGCTTGGATTCTGACCTCGAGTATTTTCCTTAAGAGATTCTCGTCACTTTTGCAGCTTTATGGCTACTTCGCATCCTCGATAGTTTGCGGGGTGGTTTCCGTGGCAATTGGCGCAAACTGCTGGAGCCTTATGGTTCTTTTTGGCAGTAGGCACTTGTGTGCCTGAATCCTTGGCATCGCTTACACTGTGGTATCAGTCTATTGCCCTTTCGCATGTTGCACAAAAGTTGCATCAAATGGAGCAGCATCGACAGCATCCGTTGAAACATTAAAGAATACTTCTTCCGGTGGATTTAAGTCGGCTCTTACGACAGGCATACCTTACCTCAAGGCTGTTCTAACCCCGACCTTACAGGGGAAATTTGCGTATCTTTTGTTTTCTGCCTATTTCATAGGTTAAAATTTGCGTTAAATTTTTCAATTTCTCCCCACGCATTCCCTTATAAACAGTAAAACTAATATCTGTGAGTTTATTCGACTAGATTTATTTTATTGTATAATTGCATTCTAGAAAAAAGAGGGCGATGCCCGGGTCGAAGTCGCCCCCACATGGGGGCAATAAATTTTTCCTTTTAGATGTTGTTGCTCTGAGTGACGGTCAACCTAAAACAAAACGTGTAAAAACAGCATATTCAACACTTGATTTATCAAAAAATCCATCAATCAATAAAAACCCCACAAACCCCAATAAGCCATTATCATCTTTCAATGTTTTCGCGCTTAGAAAAGCAGTGGACGCAATAAGCACACAATGGGACTAAATAGCTCAATAAAGAAACGGTAAGTTAAACATTTGACAACAAGTTAAACAACGAGTTAAACATTTTGTTGAGGGAATACAAACCAGATGAAGTTTGTTTACAAGAAACTCACTGCCCTTTTAACTTTGACCCAAAATTACCGAATCCCTACCAAGGCTATTTTGACAATTCACCCAACAATACTACTTCAAAACAAGATGCGGTAATTTTGTTTAAAGCCAACATTCCCCATAGTCCAAGAAATATACAATCTAGCATACAAATTGTTGCCATTGAAGTACAGCTTTCTGTTAAAATAAATTTTCTATCACTATATATTCCAACTGAACAGACTTTTGCTAGACGGATCTTACTAGACATTCTACAGCAAATAGAACCTTCCTTCATAATAGCTGGGGATGTAAACTCATGGAGCATTTTGCGGGGTTCAAAGAACTCAAACAATCGTGGCTCAATATGGGAAGACTTTATAACAAACTCCAATCTCACTATTTTAAATGATGGTTCTGCAACCCATTTTTCTACCCACAATACATTTACGCACTTAGACGTTATTTGTTGCTCTCCTATTCTCTTTCCTAAAACTACCTGGCGTATATTGGATGACCTTCACAGTAGCAACCATTTTCCTATTGTCCTGACAGTTTAACTGGATAAGAACCAAGTTCCAGCATCTAGCAACACAAAATATAAAACTGACTTCGCTAATTGGAACACTTTCAAAACCCTTGTACGTAGCCACCTTAAACCAAAAACACCTCTTTATTGCAATGTCAACAGGAAAGCGGCTTTGCTGCTCAAAAGTATTAGATACACTTGCAAACGGGTCGTTCCCTGGTGTAACCCTGTGCTAGCCATCCTTAGATCATCTAAAGTTGCTGCATGGAAATGCTTTAAAAAAAGTCCTACGACAGAAAACCTTTTGGCTTATAAAAAATCGAACGCAAAATTTCGACGAGTGGCTAAAATCAACAAAGCTCAATGTTTCACTAATTTCACCTCCGCCATAAGTCCCTCCTCTTCTATAACCAACATATGGCACAACATTCGCACTCTTACCGGTGTCCCAACATCCCAAACTATCAAAAGTATCAGCACCCCACACGGCCACATAACCTCGCTGCTGAAATAAGTAAATTTTTCGCAGAGAATTGGTCTGAGCTACCAGGGAACCACAATTTTACAAAACAATTTTGTGATGAAAAAAATTATTTTATAAACCAAACACCTGTAACCCGGTGGCAGAGTGCTTAGAACAAGTAATTACTATATGTAAATTTGAAAGCTGTCTCAAACTCGTTAAAGGCAAAGCTCATGGGCGTGATAGAATCTCTTACCCAATGATCCGAAACCTGCCTTTCACAGCAAAGATCAGAATTCTTGCGCTATACAACACTAGTTTTACCAATGGGATCATACCTCAAGCCTGGAAAACAGCCTCAGTCATCCCTATTAGCAAACCTAATACTGCAAGAGACTCGCTTAACGGTTATCGTCCCATTTCTTTACTCCCTTGTGTAGCAAAGATTTTAGAAAAAATCATAGCCAATCGCCTGCTATGGTTCACAGAAACTAAAAAACTTCGTGGCTGTGTGGATGCACTGCTTCACTTAGCCTTTTTTATTTCAAACACACTTTCAGCTCGGAACCACGCCTCAATTCTTGCACTCGACTTCAAAAGAGCATTTGACAGGATTGGTGTACACCTTGTCTTAAAAAGACTCAAAGAATGGGGAATTGGCAAAAAAATTTTCGAACACATTGCGTTAAAGTCAATAATACTTACTCGTCGACCTTTCCACTGCATAACGGGATTCCGCAAGGGCCACCTTTATCAGTTATTCTTTTTTCGATCGCTTTTGACGGAATTTGCCAAATTATTAACAGGTACCAATTGTTGGATCACCGCGCTTACGCTGATGATATCTTCATCATGTGTAGGCACAATGATTTAACTTATTCATTAACTCGCTTTGTGCGATCCGTAAAAACTACACGAATAGCTCCATATACCGATCTGAATACAACGAAACATCCTTAAGCCTGGAAACCTTAGGCTGGAAACTAATTTTTACGGATGGCTCAAAAACTACCATCTACACTGCTTTTGCTGTCACTTCTGCTAAAGGTTTGCATCAGTTTTCTAAGCCGAAGCCCTAGCAATACTATCGGTGGACTGCTTTTTCCGGATATGTTCGATCTAGGTGGTGGTGATCGATAAAGGTGGTGGAGATGCTAAATGTCAAATTATAGCCTTTTAGAACGTCTTACAGTTTTGAAAACTCTGGAGGTAGTTGAACATTTAGGCGGATTTCAAAAATTTTTACATTTGTACTGCTTCATGTGACATACAGACGGACGGATGGACGGACGGACATGGCTCATTCGATTCAGAATTCGGTCTCGATCATATGCCCTTAAGGTCTTGGGGGTTTACCATTATTATTTCTCCGTGTTACAAACTATATGACAAGCTTAATATACCTCCTATCTCTTGGGATGGGGTATAAACACTATAATTAAGGAGGTAGAAATACTTATAGCAAAAATTAAGTCAATTACACCTAAAGAACAAAAGAAATCTAAAAGAGGTTGAATTAACATGGTAGGAAATGCAGAAAGATGGCTCTTTGGAACCATGGACAACAAAGATAGAGAAAAAATTTGGAAATATTTAAATGTAGCAGAAGAAAATAGTCATAACGCTATAGAAACAATAAACCAGCAAATTAAAATCAATACACATTTCAATGAATCGATAGAAGCACTAAAAACAATAATTTTAAATGATCATTATGCTGCTAAACACGTATAATAAAATAGAAAACGCTATTTCGAATATATTTAAACAACAATTATTTTTAGACGAAATTACAAAGTTAAGATTCATAGAGAGCAAGGTAAATCAAATTCAGGACAATATAGTATCAGTAAAATACACCCCGGTATATTAACATTGGAAGTGTTAGAAGAATATCAAATTGACTTGTTTAAACTTAAATTAATTAAAATGGGTGTTTTGGAATACAAAAACAAATTTCTCATAATTGCTATTAAAATTCCAAAGAATTATGTACTTGTAGAAAGAAAATTAATAACACCGTTACCTAGTGATGAGCATTATGAAATAGATAATGAAAATGAATATATCATAGAAATAAATAATAAAACATTTGTATACCAAAATGATGTAACTTTACAAGAATTGAAACCGAAGTTGTAAACGAAGTTATAACCAGAAGTTGTAAATTGAGATATAACTAAAAATCTCAAATCCGAATAATAGGTGATGAAACTATAGTTGTGAAAAGTGCATATAATGAAGAATTGAAACATAATTGCGATGACAGAAAACTTGTACTAAATAAAAAATACCTTGTTAGCTTCTTTTACTGTCAAATACATTTGTTAAAAGAAACGTTTTACAATAATCAAAAAATTATACAAGAAAAATATTTTTATCCAGATAATAATCTTAACACTTCTTTCAAAAAAGTTATTTCCTTTGAGGACATTGTAACAAGTAACTTTGAAAATATTAAGGAAGTAAAAGAATTAAGACTTCATAGAAATAGAAAATGTTCTAAGTTTAAGCACGATCATAATCATAAGTACTAGTATTTTTACATTTTTACATTTTTGTACCAAATCATATAATTTAACGCAAACCAGAATTGAGGAGAATTCCAACTCAAACCGAAGAGGAGTTATGTATATGAATACAGCGTCATCGCCAGCGATAATAAATGGGTCAACAAGTGCAACTACGGCAACGACCAAACGGGCATTCACCAAGCAGCGGGCATTCACCAGTGACCAGCGGTAACCCAGTTTCGACGGTTACGACACATGATGACACAGAAGAAAGCAAAAGGCCTACAAACAGCAGAACAGCGGTGTCAGCATTGCCAGTCTATATATATATTTTTTTTTTTTTTTGAATACTAGGATGGACGGGGGCTAAAACTCCAAAATCTTTCAAAGATACCAATACGCCCACTATAGCAGGTATATAATACCGAAGTAGCCGATATTGGTTATGCCCGATTTCCACGTGCTAAAAAACCACCCATTTATGAGAGACACTATGAAACTGCCAGAACGCACTTCATAGTAGAAAAATTTTCGCTCTCTCATAATACTTCTTGACTACAACTAAGTTAACTTAACAAGTAGTTTACGCTTCCATAGTGTTAATCGCATTGGATAGGTTGCTTTCCAGTGAATGCACCTACTAAGCCGTTCATTCATGCGGCTTCACCCTACGTCGCTAGATCGAAGGGTCTTGTTCTTTGTAGTCGTCGCTTGTTGTTAACATCGTTAAGAGTCTCGTTTAGAGTACGGATCATTTCGTTGCTGCAATGAACATGAAGGCGAGCATTTAGCTTTCGAGCGAAGTTTGTTACTTCTTCGCCCACGGTAGCTATTCCTAAATCTCTGTGAATATCGCTATTCCTAATATACCATGGAGCATTCACAATTGCTCTTAGTGTCTTGTTTTGGAAAGTCTGCAACATGGACATGTTGCTCGGCTTGGTACAACCCCAAAGTTGTATACCGTATGTCCAGGACGGCTTTAACACCTGCCTGTACAAGAGCAGTTTGTTATATGTGCTTAATTTCGAAAATCTTCCAATAAGCCAATACATTTCCCTGAGCCTAATCTCGAGCTTGTCACGCTTCTTCTTTACGTGTGGTTTCCACCTTAGTTTAGCGTCCAGTGTCATCCCTAGATACTTCGCTTCATTTGCATAAGGTATTTGTGCAGAATTTATGAACAGAGGCAAATTGTTAACCCTTCTGTAAGTGAAATTCACATGTGTAGACTTGTTCTCGTTAAGAGCGATTCGCCAAGTCTTCGTCCAGACACAAATTCTGTCCAATGCTCGTTGGAGGTTTCTCGTTGATGACTCGACTGATTCACCTGTTGCCAGGATGGCCGTATCGTCCGCAAACGTGGCCACGACTGTCTTGTCATCTAGAGGTATGTCTCTTGTGTAGAGCAGGAACAGGGTCGGACCGATGACGCTTCCCTGGGGTACGCCAGCCCGAATTTGCTTGAAACTCGAGTATTCACTACTTCACCTAACACGAAAGAGTCTGCTTTCAAGATAATTTTCCAATATTTTAAACATGTCTTCCGGCAAGTTTTGCCGTAGCTTATATTTCAAGCCTTCGTGCCATACCTTGTCGAAGGCTTGCGATACGTCGAGGAAAGCACTTGAACATATTTTTTTCCCTTCTAAGGCTTTTTCAATTTCATGCGTTATTCTGTAGACTTGATCTATTGTGGAATGGTTAGGTCTGAAACCGAATTGATGATCCGGGATCAAGCGTCTTTCTGCAATTATTGGTTGTAATCGCTTCAGCAGAAGTTTCTCGAATACTTTCGATATTATCGGCAGAAGCGATATGGGCCTATAAGATTTGTTATCATTTGCGCATTTCCCCGGTTTTGGAACCATAATGACTTCAGCAACTTTCCATTGTCTTGGAACGTATAGAAGTCTAAGAGAAGCGTTTATCATATAAAGTAGCTTGACTTATGCCTTTTTTGGTAGCTCTTTTAATATTTCGCCAGTGATCAGGTCGTAACCCGGGGCCTTATTATTTTTAAGTTTGCTAATTGTCTGTCGGAGTTCAACTAACGAAACTTTTTCCATTCTAAAGCTATCAGGTTCCCCGTTGTTGTTTAGAACGTCAGCCAACGGCGGACCGTCGAAAGGCTTGAATGTTTCTTCTAAATGTTCAGCAAACAAATTCGTTTTCTCTTTGTCTTCTCTTGCCCATTCGCCGTTAGCTTTTTTATTGGTGCCGAGTGGATTATAGGTTTCTTGATAGACTTAACTGCTTTCCACAGCGAGTAGTTTGAGCTCCTATCCGCTGACAAGCCTTCAAGGTATTCAGTGGTCTCACGATTTTTAAGAACTTGCAACATTCCTTTCAGTTTGTTAGAGAGGTGGTTCAATAGGGTTTTGTCTGGGGGGGCCCTCGTGCCTTGCCATCTCCTACGCGCTGTTCTCTTTTCACGAATCAATTTTTCAATTTCGAGCGGATATGTTTTACGTACATGCCCGTCGGTGCTAACTGCGTTCTTTTGGGATGAATTGTTGTTCCAAGCAGCGCTCTGAATTGCTTCAATGAATTTGTCAACTGCGGTTTCCAACTCGAAAGGAGTTTTCAATGGCACATTCAAGCCAACACCCTCCTTACAGTCCTCTCTGAAAGCGTCCCAGTTCATGTTTTTGCTAGCTAATCTAGGAGCTCTTTCTATTTTCGCCAGTCTTCCACCCATCTTCAAGATAACTCCTGAGTGGTCTGAGCAAATATCATAACACTCTTCAATTCGGGTAAGGTATTTGGGGTACCCAAAACCGAAAAAATCGACAAGGTCAGGCTTTTTATTCCTATCGGTTGGCCAATATGTTGGCTTACCCGTGGAGAAAAAGTCCACCCCACGCTTCATACTATTTTTGTACAGTAATCTGCCTCTTGTTGAATTGCATCTTGAGCCCCAAAAAGTATGCTTCGCGTTAAAGTCACATGATAAAATTGGACTCAATGAAGTCATACATACGATCAAGATCGTCTTCCACCAGTCTTTATCCTGGCGGGAAATAACAAGATGCAATGTTATAATCTAAGCAGTCAATTTTTACAGAAACTGAACTGATCTGCATAGAGTCTAGCTCAACTTCTGTGTTCTTGAAGTGCTTTATGCAGTTCTTAATGTAGAGGGAGGATCCTCCTCTCGAATTTTGCGAAGGGTGATGTGCGTGATAGTCATTGTAACCTTTAAGTTTGGGTGTAGTCCCATTTTTAAGGTGAGTTTCCGTAATCACGCAAATATCAATATTGTTTTTCCGTAGAAATACTTCTAGTTCGTCTATTTTATTCAGAAGGCCGTTTGCATTCCATGTTCGTATTTTAAATAACTGTTTCATATTCATGTTCTCTTGTAATTTTTTCGAGGCTTAAACTCGAGCTTGCTCAGTTTGTCAAATATAACTTTGTTGATTTTAGTCTGATCCTCAAGTTTCTCCAAGATTACAGCGAGGTTCTGAGACACTGCATCTGTTGTGGGCGATCTTGCCTTGTTTTCGTTTGCCGCAACCTGTGCGTATAATTTCGGTCCGACCAGTGGTGGTTTCTCCGCTGCACTTGAACTGGCGCCGCTCTTTTGTGGAGCTTTTACGCCTTTTGTCGACGCCTCCTTTGCCAATCTTCCACTTTTGATTGGCTTTGGCGTCTTTGGAGTCTTTGGCTTAGGAGTTTCAGCAGGTTATGGGCGTCCTAGGCTTTGATTCTGACCTCTAGTATTTTCCTTAAGAGGTTCTCGCCCCAGCTCTATGGCTACTTCGCATCCTCGATAGTTCGCGGGGTGGTTTCCGTGGCAATTGGCGCAAACTGCTGGAGCCTTTATGTCAACTTCGCACTCTGTTGACAGGTGTTTTCCGGCACATTTCACGCAACGTGGTTCTTTTTGGCAGTTGGCACTTGTGTGCCTGAATTCTGGGCATCGCTTACACTGTGGTATCAGTCTATTGCCCTTTCGCATGGGTTCGATTTTAACCCTGATGTTAAGTATCATTTTGATTTTATAAATATCGTTTATGCTCTCAGTTCTTTCAAAGGAGCGTCTGATCACAGTGTCTCTTTCTCCTTCCGTGCGTTGCTTTTCCTTTTTAATGATATTGACGGCGTCAATAATTTTAAGGCCTTTATTTTTTACGTCTTTTACAACGTCTTCTTTTGTGCATGATGGGTGGAGCCCCCTTACAATGACTCGCAGTGGTTTTTCGTACTTATTTTGATAAGTATACCACTTGATTCTTTCTGCATTCAGTCTAAGAGACAGTGCGCGATAGGAATCGGCGTTGTCAACATTTACTTTCCACACGTTATTTCGGTGCGAGGTAAGCTTATAGTTCTCTGTTCTCACCGTGTTTGCAAGAAGGTTGCGCAATCTCCCAAAGTCTGCTATCCCGACGATGTTTATTGCGGGAGGTGGACGAATTTTCGCTTCTGGTTTAGCCTTGTTTGAGCCAGAGGGCTTATCTTCTTTTTGTATTACTTCGGGAGAGGAATTCGCCTTCCGCTTCTTGCTAGACCTTTTCCTTAAGACTGAATCGATCTCAAGTGCAAGTTCGTCCTCGTCCGTGAAGTATTCGACTGCTGGTCGGTTCGGTGTTACACACTCTTTCGTTACCTCACAGTCTTTCGTTAAACGAGTATTTTTAATATCCTCGTTTTCTTTTCGCAGAGAGTCAATTTCCATTTTTAGATCTTGGAAATGTCGCTCCATTTCAGTAAGCTTAGCTCGGAGTTCATTATTCTCCTTTTCTAAGCTCTTAATTTTCACAGAGTCCTATTTTACCGGTGGACTGCTTTTTCCGGATATGTTCGATCTAGGTGGTGGTGATCGATTTAGTTTTATCCTTTTCTCAAAAGGATTTATAAGCAATAAAAGGCTCTCCCCAGAATCCGTAGAGCCTGCCTCCGAAGAGGGTGGATTTTCCAGCATAGCTGGGCTGCCACCTGGGGTAATCAAATCTTTCGTTTTGTTCATTGCCATTTTTTTCTTAACTTGTCGTTTTTATGAGAAATAGGTAAGTTACTTCTATTTTCATTTTTAAATACAGCCGCCCCTTTGGAGACAGACGCCGACCAGTGAGCCGCACAATGTGTGACAGACGCTTCTGGATTTTAATTTAACCTTCAGATTCATCTATAAGTTAAAACCTTACTGCCAAAAGTTGCCCCAAATGGAGCAGCATCGACAGCATCCGTTGAAACATTAAAGAATATTTCTTCCGGTGGATTTTAGTCGGCTCTTACGACAGGCATACCTTACCTCAAGGCTATTCTAACCCCGACCTTGCAGGGACCTTATCTATATATTGGCAAGCCTAGGCCTAGTCTATATATTGGCAAGCAAAACAATGGATCGGGGTCCAGTAATACGATTGTAACTATTGTAAAGATTCGGTTGTAAGGGCCGTAGTGGCCAGGGATATTAAATAAAGAAAACATAAAAAAGTAAATATTGTTTTTTTTATGATCTTACTTACTTAAGGTGGCGCTACAGTCCGGGGTGGACCTGGGCCTCAGCCAACAAGCTTCACCAGCCAGCTCTGTCTCTAGCAAGCCTTCATCAGTTTCGCACGCGAAGTTGGCTGAGGTCGCCTTCCACTTGCGTGCGCCACCTGAGTCTCGGTGCTCTTTTTTATGATCTAGATATATTGTAACTTGTGCGAAAGACATACTCTCGTCAGGTAACAGAGCCTTGCAGTCATCACATTGCGCCAAGGCATGTTGCAGCTTGTTACATTTTATACAAAGCCCCGTTTATGCATAGATGAACTAAAACTTTGCGAAAAGATTTTGACGGCGCATTTTGTTTTGTGGCATCTGAAAACTCCAGCGACTTCACTAAATCAGGTGGCAAGTTAATCATCTTTTCAGTAAGAAACCTCTTCAAAGTAAGGCCACCCCCGTCGGTTTGCACCGGAGAACGAAGGCAACTCTTGTAGGTTGTTACGATTTAAAATCGTCAAAAGGCTGGGCATGTCTGTCTGGTGCATAGAAGGCTCCGGAAAATTACCAAGCTGGTTTGAACCACCAGCCAAAGGCCTTGACTGAAGGGGCTCACTCACAGCAGCAACTTGTTGATCTGCAACTTCATGCTGGGATTCTTTCCACAAAAGATTATGATTGGCCTGAATTGTTCGCAACAATTCTTGCTTCTCCTGGGATAACTTCAGGACGTGTTTAATTGGCGGACATTCTTTAGAATCTCCGGAGCTTCCTTCGGCAAGACATGTACATACAGAAAAATATATATGTACATCTGGTAGCAGTGTTTCCTAGGCGAACATATCTGCTTAAGGATCTTGGGGCTGTATAGGCCTTAGAAGTGACTCGATATAAGCCCAAGAAGTGATCCTGCATACGCCTTATAAAGAGCCTTTTCTAGGACTTAAAGCGGCAATGCCACTAGATCAATTCGAGGACTAACTACAGGCAGACAAAACCATAGTTCGACGTGGTGCAAGACTGAGAAATCAGTAGTCAGTTAAAGGGTGTTAAGGCAGTTGATCAGGGAGTTGACCAGGGCCGTTTCGGACGATTTAACGGATCCAGTCAGAGCCGCTCGTCTGACCCGATAAAATAAGCGGGTATGCGGATGAGGTCCTTATACCGCCCCAATTAACGTGCAGCAGGACCGCTTGGTCTTTCAAAAAATAGTTTTGTGAATTGAGAAAGTTAAAACCTGGAAAAACAAGAAGAAAACGTATGAGATTTTAAAGACCTTAAGCAACTAATACTTTGGTTTGCGTGTAAAAGTGAAATTAATCATCTTACCCCATCCCAATTGACCACTGACCAGCACCAAAATGCGTCAAAAATCTTGGTTGTAAAATTTGAGTTTCTATTTACTTTAATTGTGTTAAGAATTTGACAAGTAAAAATCTTCTTTCTTAAAAAAGGGGCGTGGCATCAACCCATTTTCAATAAAAACTATAATAATTTTTTTTTTTTATCATATTTTTTATCATATTTTTTAACAGATATGGTATACACGTGTTAAGTTGATCGCAATTTGATACTTAAACTTTCTTTTTTTACTTAAAAAAGCATCCAAAAGTGGAAGTGCAAAAATAAATTCATTTGAGTTGATAGCTTACGCACATGTCTGAGCATTTTATAGTGCAAGTTTTTTGGATGTAAAGCAAATATATTAAATAATAACCGTTTATTAGAACGCATATGATATATGACTATGCATACAAGGGGCGGTTTTCGTTTTTTTTTACCATACCCAATTTCAGCTTTCTACGACAAGTTTGATTTTTCATGCTAATAAGTAAAGTGGGCGTGTCAGTGGGCGGATTTCAAAAAATGTTACAGTTGTACTGCTTCAGGACCTAGAAAGAACAGACATCAAGTTTCAAGTTCCTAGCTCAAAATTTAAGGAACAAAAACTACCGACAGACAGACGGACGGGCGAACATGCCTAATTCGACTTACAATTCGGTCTCGATCATATGTAATCTCGATCTACGGTGATTATTTCTCTATGTTACAAACTGTGAATCAAACTTAGTATACCTCCTATCCTAAGGGATGGGGTATAACAGACAAGCCCACTACTGGCTTGTATGTGCGACCATCTCCAATTTAAAATAAAAATTCACACTTTAGCTATGTTAAAATGAGCACACTGATTTTTAGTTGTGACACTGCTTTGTAATTGTCGTTGAGACAGCAGAAAAAGTTTGGCGTTTACATTGGGCAACCCCACTTTTTTAGGAATTTAAACTTAAAATGACTGTTTTTCAATAAATACATATGAAATTTGATAAAAAACAAGTGAGTAAGTGCAAGAGTTCGTCTGTGACAAACTTCTATATACCGATACCCGACCCTATATACCGTGTAAAACCAAATCTTAAATTTTTGCCCCGAATTCATATATTATTTGTATAGGCCACGCCCCCAAAAGTGGATCTGGGCTAAAAATTAAAATCAATTAATTGTAGTTTCGTTAGAATCATGACAAAATGCGTTAAAAACCAAAAATTATTGCAGAAAAAACCGTTTTTCCTAAACACGCCCCTAAAAGTGGGCGGAGCTCAAAACTTTGTATGAAGCAAACCTAGCAAATAGTAATATCTTGAATATTTGTTATATAATTTTATTTTCAATTTGTAGTGAAGCCCATTAAAAGTGGGCACGGTCGATATTGTGGGTGTCCAATTTTTGCCTTCTTAGAGGTTTTGGGCCATTATTGCTCTATACCAAAATTTGAGTTCCTACGCCTTGTCTAACTTGACCAAAAGGCATTATGAAAGAAAATTTGAAATAGAGGTTGTCTTACATTGTGGCCAGTAGTGGGCATGGCCGTCGGTGGATTTAACTAATTTGCATACTTTGTCTGTACAAAGTAAGAATCAAGATATATTTTAAGTTTGAGCGTCCTAGCTCAATTTTAAAGACCTAAAAAATTTGCACATACGGACAGACGGACAGACGGACGGACATGGCTTCATCAACCCCCTGTCGGTCTCGATCATATCTCTAAAAGGTCTTAGGGGTCTACGGTGATTATTGCACTGTGTTACAAACTATGCATTAAAATTAATATACCCTGGGTCGGGTATAATAAGGTAACAAAAGTTCTAGATATTAGCATTTTCTATATTATTTGCATATGTTAAAATGACGAGGTTTTAGTACGTATGCAAAATGTATGCAACAGTTATATTTTTACATCCCGCCCACTTTTTGGAGTCGTGGCAGGTTTCTTTTTGGTAGGGTCGGGTATTTTGCAATCCGTCGCAGACGGACTGAAGCTTTTGCATACGCACTGTTGCACTTTCCCACTTGTTTTTCTCTCGATTTCTAGGTTTTGTTAGAGTTATAATCTGTGCTCGCTGTAAAAAAAAGGGGTGGAGAAAAATAGGAGTTTTTTTTTTTCAGTGAGGTGTTTCACCATCTTGAATGTGCTGCCGGCAGAACATCGAAGGAGGAATCCAGAAACCGTGAGTAATTAAAAAAATTTTCTTACTGTGGCATTTTTAGGCATAAGTTTAAGTGCCTTAATTTCTTTGGTTTATTTGGCAAGACCAGAGTTTTCTCAGTTAGTTACATTACATATTATTATTATTTCTATACCCGACCCAGTGTACTTATTATACTTTATTAAGCCATTTAACTGACTTAAATAAGACTTATCCTTCACTGTGTGTACACACTTGATACCACAATTAAGGAGCGTGGCCAACCTGTGTATATTAAGTTTGTTTTATTTCAACGCAGTGAAATAATCACCGTAGACCCCAAAGACATTTTAGAGATATGAATGGGACCGACAGGAGAATCGATTAAGCCATGTCCTTCCGTCAGTATGTAAACAACTTTTAGGACTTAAATTTTAAGGTAGAGAGCTGAAATTTAGTGGGTTAGCTGGAAGTCGAGTCCTTCAGATTAAGTTTGAAAATTAGCTGAATCCGCCCACAGACATGCCTAGCCCACTACAGGCCTATATGTACGACCATCTCTAATTAAAAAAAAAAAAAACTTTTTCCAAATTCTAGCTACGTTAAAATGGCGCTAGCGCATTCATTTTTGGTACCTAACAGTGACTTGTAGTTGTCTTTAAAGAAGCCAAAAAAAAAATTTCATTAACCACTCCCACTAATTTAGTTTAAAATGACTGTTTTTCAATAAATATATATGAAATTTGACAAGATGTTATATAACAAAAGTTGTAGATATAAGTATTTTCCAACTTTTCTGTATACATAATATAAATCTCCGCCCACTTTTATGGGAGTGGCGTAGAAAGTGATTTTTTTTAGTTAAAAAGGCGGAGTTTTAGGCCGAAATGTATGCAACCACCTAGTTAAAAGCATTCAACAGTTACATTTTCATATCCCACCCACTTTTTGGAGGCGTCTCAGTTTTCTTTTGGTATGGTCGGGTATTTTGCAATCCGTCGTAGATGGACTGAAGCTTTTGCATGCGCACTGTTGCATTTTCTCACTTGTTTATCTAATTTTATGAATTGAATATTATATGAACTTAAAATTCTTCGGAAGTACAAAAAAATTCCGATTTACATTGCTTTTTTTGTTGGAGTTTTTTTTTGTGTAAAGCTCAGCTGATATAATTTGGAGCTAAATTTTTTTGTGAATTATAATCTTTTCGTGACCCAGTATTATAGATATAGATAAGAGTTAAGGAATTATTTTCTAAATATAGGGTAGCTTTATGAGTTAAGGAAATATTTTCTAGTTATGGGGTAGATAGAGTAGGTCTCAGATGTAGGGTAGCTTGGTGGGGGGTTTTGAAGTCGGATTAGTCGGGGTTTTGAAGTCAAATTCTTTTTACCGACTGGCCTCTCTGACTCAAGTCTTTTGCAACTCAGCAACGTAGCAAACAACATGGATCGGCAACTCGACTTCTCATCCGATGTCGAAAACTGTGCGGTTACAGCAAGTAGACATCTGCTTTCCACTTTGGATTCCCTGCATCCACCCCTGTCGGCAACACTCTCACTCGAAAATCGCTTCTCTATTCTTCACTCGGAAAACTCGTATAGTTTCAATTTTCGCAAAGCTGACTTTTCAAAGCTAAACAACCTTCTCAGCAACGTTAACTTTGACTTCGTTCTTAATCCAAACCCGCATGTGTCCTTGGATGATACTCTTGCGCTGTTTTATGCAAAAATCATGGACTATCTCATCCGATTCGTGCCATATTCACCAAAAAAAAAACTCTTATTCATCCCCACCCTGGTGCACAAAGGAACTCCGCTCTTTGCGTAACAAAAGAAATAAGCGATGGCTGACCTATCTCAATTCCCGCTCCCCATCGGACTATTTTAATTACGTGAGGTATTACACTGAATTGCTCAACTGCTCAACTATGTGAGTCGCTCTACCATCAATACCTGAACCAAATGCAGCCTTCGCTTATCATAGACCCTAAGCAATTTTACCACTTCATTAATGCAACGAAAAATCCGACAGCTACCCTTCTAGTTCAACTTTCTCAATTCTTCTTCAAATGACCCCAATATAGTTGCCAATTTTGTCGCCCATTTCTTCAGCCAATCTTTTACAAAAAAGGACGGAAGAATAAAATATTCAACTATCGCCCGATTGCCAAACTATCATGTATTTTTTTTTTTTTTTTATATATACCTGACTCGCCTATTGCAAATTAGGGCACCTCGACCTGAATAGATCTTTTGTGTCGTGAAACATCAGGATAGTTAGGCTAGTCATTCACCTTCCGTGCGAAATGGATAACACTACTAGCAGAGGAGGTCTTTATGTCTTCCGAACTCAGTTGTTCTCTGAAGAAAAAGGTCCGTCTAATACCATTTAGGGCTGGACATTCACATAGGATGTGTTCAGCGCTTTCGTCTTCCTCAAGACAAAGTCGGCATTCAGAGGAGTCAACTATTTTGATTTTAAAGAGGTGATACCTAAACCTGTGGTGCCCAGTTATGTTACCTACTAGGTTTTTAAAATCATGCCTGTTTAGATTGAGGCAGCTCTTGGCATTGTTTGTGAAGGGCTGAATGGCCCGTTGGGCCTGTCTTAGGCTTTGGGTGTCCACCCAATATGAGATACATCTAGTATGCTCCCAGTTTTTTATAACTTCGTTAATTGCCGATTTGGGGGTGGGGCAGAAAGGTTACCATCGTTACCATCAATACCTTCGTGACCAGGAACCCACCACAGTTTGGTTTTGTTTCTTGAGCTAAGTTTCTGTAGGGTATTGAAGCAGTGCATGACTGATTTGGAGTCAATTATGTGCGAGCTAAGGGCTTTTATAGCTGCTTGACTGTCCGTGTATATATGGATGGTTGCACCTATGATACCAGAGATGTATACGTGGCTGGCGCATTCTTGAATGGCGTGGAGTTCTGCCTGGAATACACTGGGACATTTTCCCATCGCAATAGTGTAATTCAGATTCGGCCCGTAAACGCCGGCTCCCACTCCCGACCCCATTTTAGAACCATCCGTATACCACTTAAGGCCGTTTTGGCTATTTGGTGAATTATTGCTAACCCATACTTCTCTAGTAGGGATCTCCGTGGAGAACCTTCTGTTGAAGCATAAAGTTTTTTGTATACGGTCTGTAACCATGCAGTGCATTTCAAGTTCCGGGAGTTCAGAGAAAAGTGAAAGTAGGTCCGGATGGTCGCTAAGACTTAACTCATTAACTTGTGTTGCCATTTTTTGTACAAAAATGTCCAGTGGTGTAAGCCCAATTATAGCTTCTATAGCAGCTGTGGGGCACCTCCGCATAGCTCCTGATATACCCAGGCACGCAAGATGCTGTACCTTTTTGAGTTTTAGGATGGTGGTCTTCTGGGTGGTCTTAGTCTACCATACTATGGAAGCATAAGTTATGATGGGCCTGACCATCATAGTGTAGATCCAATGAGCAATCTTTGGAGAGATTCCCCATGTGGTGCCATACAAACGTCGACAAGCCCATAAAGCGTTGGAAGCTTTAGTGATTTTACTGTTTAGATGTGAGTTCCAGGTGAGTCCCTTGTCTAGAATAATTCCAAGATACTTGACTTCATTGGAGTACTCAACGATTTAGTCGTTAATTGAAATTGAACCTAAGTTGATATTTCTTCTTTTTGTGAAAGGAACTATGACAGCCTTACTAGGGTTTATTGAAAGGTTTTCTCTAGAGCACCAGTCAAGGACTGTCTTAAGGGCGTTTTGCATACGTGATGTTACTTCGTTTGCTTCTTCACCCCTAATGATGATGACGAGGTCATCGGCGTAACCAATTATGTTTAAGCCAAATTACTTAATTAATAATTGTGGGGTGCCGTGGCGTAGTGGTTAATGTGTGTGCCTACTACGCCGGAGGTCTGGGTTCGAATCCTGCAATCGTCACCTAAAAAAAAAAGACATGTTCTTTTTCACGGCCCCCACCTCCGCGAGGGTCTGACAAGCCCTCCGAAAGTATCCATTTGTCTTGAAAAATTTCTCAAAGTGCCGTTCGGATTCGGCAAAAAATTGTAGGTCCCCTTGTATGTGAAGGAATTAACACACACAACATACATTGCTGAGAAGTTGGCCCTGGTTCACCTCGAGCTGTTGCGCCACTCTATTTATTTATTTATATTTACAAATTACTTAATTTGTGAATTAGGTCGTCGATGACCAGAGACCACAGGAGGGGAGACAGTACGCCTCCTTGTGGACAGCCTCTTGCGGCTAAAACTGATACCGATGTCAGTCCTGATGTAGAAGTGATCAACCGACTTTCGAGCATCGCTTTGATCCAGTTAATTGTAGCATGGTCAATGTTCCTGTGGATCAAGGCATTTGATATCGAATTATACCCAGTGTTGTCAAAAACACCCTCTTTGTCCAGAAATGCGCAGAGTGCAATCTCTTTCTTACAGAATGCGTTTTTGATCTCTGCCGTTAATTTGAGCAGAGCGCCTTCAGTGGATTTGCCTTTCTGATAAGCATATTGACAGGGGTGTAGAGGTATGCTATTTTTTAAACAATCTCTGATGTGAACGTCAATTATTCTTTCCATTGTTTTCAAGTAAAACGATGTCAAGCTAATGGGACGGTATGATTTAGGTAGTTCACCAGGCTTGTTGCCTGGTTTGGGGATAAACACTACATTGACCTCCCTCCAAGTTTGTGGTATGTAGCCCCAGCTAAAACTTATCCTAAATAAGGCTATCAGGGTGGGTACAAGAAGATCTAAACCTTTTTGTAGAAGGGCTGCAAAATGCCGTCTTTACCTAATGCATTGTATGGTTTAAATGAGTTAATGGCCCATTTAACCTTGTCCGGTCTGAAAAGTTTCCCCGACAGACTGTTAAATCTACTGAGGTTTCTCGGTGGTGAAACCTCTTTGGCCTGCTCGTGTGAGCTGTCTCTAATCAGTGACCCTGGAAAGTGAACCTGAAGCAAGAACTTTAATGTTTCTTTCCACTCGCATGTGATTGTTCCGTCGGGTTTCTTCAACAAACCCATGCAGTTTGAACGATCGTTTGAGAGAGCTCTTTGAAGTCGTGCTACAGCGGGGAGTTTTTCAAGCTTCTCGCAGTTTGCACGCCAAGAAGCTCTTTTTTATCTGCGTAACTCTAGGTTATACAGGGTGTTTCCAAATTCGATGCAAATTTTTTGACACAAGATTCTTGGGTATATTTGAAGAAAAAAATTGTTCTACAGTATGGGCCTATCTCAAATTTTGATACCACTTATTGGGAATTTAAGAAAACACCTACTTTGAGGTACCTTGACCCATACTAACACAAATATCTCCGCTAAAACTTACAACAGGTACTTCATTTAGGACTTAAATTTTAGAAGAAATAGTACTCCTTTTAAGTGCATTAAAATAAAATTGATGACCTTTTTAACTTTCGAGATATTTGCTTTTAAGTCGGATCCTTTTTCCCTGCCCATGACATTTTTTTTACTTTCAAGACACATTTCTGCGAAAAATGCGTAATAAACATATCGGCAATTTTTTTTTCTAGTGCACCTAACAATACTTAATAAAAATTGCTAAGACTACTTACCCGAAAAACCCACAGATTTTATGATACTTGGGAAATTCCATAACAGGTAAAATTATGAAAAACTCTTTTCACGAAGCCGCGACAGGTATAAGGTGGAAATATGATTTGTTACCTACTTTTATAACCGCGATTGACAACAAGAACGATTTTTTGACTATGTATTAATAATTTACGTAGGTTTTAGAGCATGCATTTTTATTAGACTACCTGATAAAAAGGTAATTTCCCTATCATTTTTCTGTTAAATCCCAAAAAGGATTAAGTTTGAGGTTGGTCGCCTAGTTGGAAAATTTACCTAATGTAAATTGTATAAAAGGTTAGAAAACAAAATTAAATCCATCAAAGTCATTTTTGAAGCCGAGGTGACACAACAGTTGTTAAGAAACCCTACTTAAAATGCCATCTTTTACTAACGAAGAATACGCCGATATTATCTACGTTTATGGGATGTGCAACGGAAGTTCTATTAGAGCACAACAAAGATACCATCAGCTTTATCCTAACCGAAGAGTACACAATCCCCGCGTATTTACAAATTCGTTTCGAAGACTTCGGGAAACGGGATCTGTTTCAACAAGACGACCTAACGCAGGAGCTTCACCAGGAAGAATTGCAGTTGATGAAAGAATACTGGAAGCGGTTGCAAATGATCCATCAATCAGCATCAGGCGCTTCTCCTTGCGATTTAATGTTTCAACTCATAAAATTGTTCGTCTCCTGCATACGGAAAAATTGTATCCATACCACCACCCCTGTGCAGGAACTGCTTCAGAGTGATTTGGAGCCGAGACTTGAGTTTTGCAACTGGTTGTTAGAGCGGAACTTGGATGACAACGGTTTTATAAGCAGAATCCTATGGACGGACGAATCTCAATTTACTAGAGATGGGATTACAAATTTTCACAATCTACACACATGGGCGGCGGAAAACCCACACACAAGGAGAGAGTCATCATTTCAACACAGATTTAGCGTCAATTTGTGGGCAGGTGTTATTGGAAACAACTTAATCGGTCCCTTCAATTTGCCTCTAACACTGATTGTAAACTAACATTTGATTGTAAAGTTAACTTAATGAAATAAAAAAAAAACATAAACCAAACACAAGCATTTTTATTCAGAATAATAGGAATTGAACACTATGAATCGAGTTTTTCATAATTTTACCTGCTATGGAATTTCCCAAGTATCATAAAATCTGTGGGTTTTTCGGGTAAGTTGTCTTAGCAATTTTTATTAAGTATTGTTAGGTGCACTAGAAAAAAAAAATTACCGATATGTTTATTACGCATTTTTCGCAGAAATGTGTCTTGAAAGTAAAAAAAATGTCATGGGCAGGGAAAAAGGATCCGACTTAAAAGCAAATATCTCGAAAGTTAAAAAAGTCATCAATTTTATTTTAATTCAGTTAAAAGGAGTACTATTTCTTCTAAAATTTAAGTCCTAAATGAAGTACCTGTTGTAAGTGTTAGCGGAGATATTTGTGTTAGTATGGGTCAAGGTACCTCAAAGTAGGTGTTTTCTTAAATTCCCAATAAGTGGTATCAAAATTTGAGATAGGCCCATACTGTAGAACAATTTTTTTCTTCAAATATACCCAAGAATCTTGTGTCAAAAAATTTGCATCGAATTTGGAAACACCCTGTATGTGGTCAATTGGGATTTTTATTGTTCCCATTCCCCGGTGCGTTTGGCTTTATTGAAAAGTTTCCTCACCCTTTTCCGAATAGTTTCTAGGTTTTCATTCCACCATGGTACGCACCTTTTTACCACGGTACGCTTGACCTTACAGCAATTTTTAAAAAATGAGAGAATTATGTCATTCAGCTGATCCTGTGCCGACTCTGCATCAACTATTGTTAATGGTGTCGCCGGCATGAGATCAACCTTGACCGCTAGGTTTTCGCGACATGTTCTCCAGTTTGTAAGCCTTTTATCATATCGGATCGGCGCGTGCTCCATGTTGCATCTTAATCTGAACTTTATGTGCATATGGTCAGATAAAGATGCCTCATCCGAAACGTGCCAATCCTCTACAAAATTTTGTAAAAACGGAGACGAGAGAGTAAGGTCTAAAACTTCCTCTCTTATACGGTTTCTAAAAGTAGGTTTGTTACTTTTATTTAGAATTTGAAGATTATTACTGTAAATAAAATCTAGAAGTGACTCACTTCTTTTGTTGGTATCTCGGCTGCCCCAAATTGTGTTGTGTGCATTGGCGACGCAACCGATGATAAGGTGTACCCGCATCTTGTCGCAGTACTGGACCAGTTCATGTACTACTGTGGGAGGTGCTTCTTCCATGTCTCCTGCGAAGTACGCCGACGCGCATACAAACTTGTGTAGCACCCGGTCGTTGAGGCGTTCAATTTGAACCGCCACCAGGTCCCTGCTTAAGAAACCTGGAATTGGAGAGAAATGGAAAGAGCTGGCCTAGGTCTAAATTCACCCTTGGCATGAATTAGCTCTCTGGTTTTACTTTCTAAACCAAAAATCCTACCAGTCTTATCCCATGGCTCTTGCATAAGACCAATAGCGATGCTCTCTTCAGCGCATCGCTGGCTAAAGGTGTCCGAGGCACCTATAGCCCGGTGCAGGTTAGCCTGCAGTACGCTTAGAAGCGATGTCATTTACGTGCGTACTCAGGGTTTCGTACTCTATAGGGCTTATTATCGCCTCTATGTCGCACGACACCCTGTTGAGAGACACCGCTTCTGTTGCCCCTCGGTCCCCTGTCTGCACCAGGACCACTTTCTTTCCTACCTCTAGCCCGATCCGCATTCAGTTTTGGCCTGAAGCGATTCGGGTTGGGGGTAGTGCCAACTCCAGCTTTGGTGTTCTGCTGGAACGACGGTTTTGCGGTAACGGGCGCATCTGCAGTGCTGGCTGTTTCCGCTTCCTTCTCCGTTTCCTTCACTTTGCCGCTTACTACCCCCGTTGACGTAGAAGCTTCGCTTTGGGGGGCGGTATTGGCGCTCTGGGACGCTGCTTTGTCCGAGCTTTTGAGGATGAGCTTAGTGGATCCAAAACGGTATTCTACCATGCCCTTCACTTCAATGAGCCGCTTCAAAGCGGTTTCATTAATAGCTAAGACCAGATGGTCGGTGTCTTTTACATCTGATCTCTGCAGAACTCTCCACGTTCTAGTGTTGACGTCTTTGTTCTGGCCATCGAGTATTGCCAGAATTCTATCGCTAGCTATCCTGTAACTTGGTGGGAAGAAACCTCTGATGATATGAGGTTTCGGAAAATCTTCCTCACCTACTAGCATCACTTCCAACCCACATTTCTCCTTTAGCTTGGCGAAGTTAGTTTTCATCCACTCTGCAGTAGATGTGTCCGCGCAGACTTACATTAGCCATCCGGCTTTGAAAGTTGCACCGCGGAACGCTGGCTTTACTTCTCCATCACGCAACTCAATTGTGATGTCTAAAATCCTCTCTTGAATTTGGACCATTTGTCCGTTCGAGAGAGGATTGCGATCGAGATCGGTCGGTACGACGCCCAGTCTGACAAGGCTCGCTATATTGCTATAGGGGACTTTGTCAGCGGTTGTTCTCCCTGTACAAGCTCGTTTCGCTTCGGATTGGGGAGGTGTGTTGTCCTCGGATCGCGTACGCTTTCCATCAGAACTCTTTACCGCTCCTTTCTCTTTTGCGTAAATCCGGACCTGCTCAAGAGTGCTCCCCTTCTTTAGAGCACGCTTAAATCTGCGTTGTTCTGCGGGCGTGAATTGAATGTATCCGGTCTTATTTTGAGCCGCATTGCTCGAGGACGCGGATACACTTTCCTCAACGAATAGCAGTTCATCCGAGAGTATGCTATTGCATAGCGTGCTGGTGTCTGACAAGGGTTCGCTGAGAAGAGACAAGTTCTCATCGGCGTCTCCCATGTCAGAGTCAATGATCCCTGGCTCTGCCCGATTGGCAAAAGCCGAGGTTTCACCGACAGGGTGTTCTGCAACATCCCTAGTTGATGATGCATTTGTAGAGGCATCTATCAACTATCATGTATACCCAAACTTTTTGAGAGTATCGTCTACCAAGCCTTTTTTTAACTGTAAGTCTATATTCTCCCCATACCAGCACGGGTTCATTAAAGGCCGATCGACAACCACTAACCTTGTCGAGTTTGTCTCACTATCCTTGCGCACCCCAGAGTATGGCAAAGCAGTAGACGTTATTACAACCGATTTTAGCAAGGCTTTTGACAAAATCTCGCACAAAATTGTGATTTTCAAACTTACTGCTCTCGGTTTCCCCCCCTCTTTATCTTATTGATCAAATCCTATCTAGAAAACCGATAATATAATGTTGTCTTTCGATCTTCTACATCTGATACTATTGATGCCACCTCCGGAGTTCCTCAAGGTAGCCATTTTGGGCCTTTGATATTTGTTCTCACTATTAATTATGTCTACTACATTATCTTATCCTCCCACGTCTCTATCTACGCTGATGATATGGATATCTCCAAACGTATATCTTTCCCAACTGACTTCCACGTTCCCCAGTACAATCTACACAGGCTTACAATTTGCTGTCAGCAAAACTTTCTTGTGCTTAATGTAAGCAAATGCCAAGCTATGACGTACTCCCGTAAGCGGCTTTCCCCAGCCCCAAGGACTTATTTCTTTGGTTGACTTAGGTGTGATCTGCGACCGGGCACTTTGTTTCCGCCCCCACATCGATAACATCATAAAACGTGCTAGTTCCGCTCTAGGTTTTGTGAAACGTTGGTCAAAGGAGTTCTCGAATCCTTACGTCACGAAATCACTATACATAACGTTTCGTAAGACCCATCCTCGAATATGCTAGCCAAGCTTGACCACATCGAGGCCGTCCAACGAAGATTTATTCGTTTTGCCCTTCTTGGACTACCCTGGAATGACATTTATAATTTACCGCCTTATAGGGTTCGCTTGAAGCTGATCAACATACAATCTCTGCAAGAACGACGAGAGGTGGCAGATGTGCTCTTGATCCATGACTTACTTAGCGGTAATATTGACTGTCCTACACTGCTCCACATGATTTCCATTAATACCAATCCATGGAACCTACGGTCCATGCCTCTCTTCGAACAAACTATGGCTACCATGAGCCTATGTCTAGAATGCTTCGTCTTGCAAACTCCCTTCTGTTTGACCTTTACCTACGAAAACCCTGCCTCAAAAATGCCCTTTACCACTGTAGCCGATCCCCTCCGTAATATTTTCCAATAGATACTAAGTTAAGTATAAGTTTAGATTACTTGTATTAAGTAAATAAATTGCCCCCGCGGGGAGGTCAAATAATATGCATATATTGACGGGTATAAGCTAACACATTAGGACTCGAATTATTTTTTTTATACCCCATCCCAAAGGATAGGAGGTGAAATAATAATGGTAGACCCAAAAGACCTTAAGGGCATATGATCGGGACCGAATTCTGAATCGAATGAGCTATGTCCGTCCGTCCGTCTGTATGTCACATGTTTTTAGGCCTTAAGTTTTGAGCTAGGTAGTAAGTTTTGAGCTAGGTAAATTTTTAGTACAAATATAAAAATTTTTGAAATCCGCCCAAAGACTCGCCCACAATCGGTCTAAATGTTTTTTCAAAACTGTAAGACGTTCTAAAAGGCTAAAATTTGACATTTAGCATCTCCTTATAAATGTAAGACACAAAAAAGACAAACCTCCTCTAGTGGGCGTGGCATCTATTTTAAGGGTAAATTTTCAAATGCAGTTTACTTAATATTTTTGCTCAAAATTGAAAAAAAATTGCTTAATATTTTACGTAGAAAACGCTTAGTTTTCTACGTCCACGTTTGGAGGCAGAATTGAAGAAAAATCTAAAATTTTCCTGAAAAACTTGATTTCGACTGGCCTTGAGCCTAATATAGGAAAGCATGGAACAAAAAAAGTAGCAGGTTAGGTAAACGAAACTTCAGTCCAGATTTCGCTTGTATAAAGTCTTTAGCCACGCCTCCTTTCAAGGGTCGATTTTTCAAAAATATTGAATTTGAACCAAAAAATTGCATTTTTACGTACATTTAAGTGTAACTTGGATATATCTGTGGTTTCTAATTAGGGGTGGTTGGACTACGCCCCCTTTCGGAGTGCCGAAACTTCGAGACGAAGATATCCCACGAAGTATGCACAGCAATCGGATGGGTTTAGGGAAAGGTTTTTCCCCAGCTCCTTTCATTGCAGCTTTAGCTGATTTTCTGTCAGTATATGAACACATAATCATACGTGGGCGATTTCAATACAAATCTATTAATATCGGACTCATGTTCATCACGATTACTCAATTCACTTGCACCTACGTCTGCTCTTTGTGCTATAAACTCGCACCTTTAGGGAAGTTATAAAAATGTTATTTATTTAAAATTTCGGGCAAAGCCATCGTAGAGTAAAATCACACTACAAAGCAAATATTACTGTACTGGTCAGCCTATAGACTGATCTAATACTCTTTTCCTGCTGGCGTCATGACTGAAAACGGAGTGCTCTGAAAGTAAAAGAAAAGACAACTCAACACATGAATTGCTGTTGTCAGCAAAAGAGACAGCAAAAATTACATTGGCAGCAAGCCACTACACAGGAATACATGTCAAGCCAAAACTATAAGACGATAGGTCTTATAGTTTTGGCTTGACATGTATCCCTGTACATGTGAACCCCTTCGGGTAGGGGTTAGAATATACCCGAGGTAAGGCATGCCTGTCGTAAGAGGCGACTAAAATCCACCCTCCGTATGCCGAGCGCGAAGCGCATACAAACCATGCAATGGACAAAACGAACGGAAGTAATGCCCCAGGTGGTAATCCAGCGGGAGGCTGGATCTACGGATTCTGGGGAGAGCCATTTATTGCTTTCAAATCCCTTTATGAAGAAACCAAGAGTACCTCGATCACCACCACCTAGATCGATCATCTCCGGGAAAGGAAGTCCGCCGGTTAATCGGGACTGAGCGAAAACTAAATGCTTTGAAGCGGAAAACAACGAATTCCGCTCTAAGCTTAAAGATATGGAACGTCTCTACCATGAGCTCAAAAATGAAATAGATTCGTTACGAAAAGAAAACGAGGCTCTTAGGAATCCCCGTCATACTACAAAACGTGAGGACACGCCGAAGCGTCAAAGCGAATTCGTGACAGACGAAGAAGAGCTTGCACGTGAAACTAATCCGGCTCTTAAGAAAAGATCCGCCTGCAATAAATGTCGTTGGGGTCGCAGACTACGGAAAGCTGCGAAATATCTTAAAAAATACTCTGGGGACGAAGTATAATTTAATTTCTCTTCGAAATAATGTATGGAAAGTCAATGTCGATGACTCTGATGCCTATCGCGCACTTTCGCAAAAATTAAATACCGAGAATGTACAATGGTATACTTACGAAAACAAATTCGAGAAGCCGCTTCGGGTTTTCGCTAGGGGACTTCACCCAACCTGCACGAAGGAAGAAATTGTTGAAGATGTTCAAGCCCAAGGCTTTAAGATTCTTGATTCTTGAAGGAGAAAAAGACACCGTGGTCAAGCGCGGTCTTCCTATTTTCATGCTGACGTTCGATAGGATTGAAAACATAAACGAAATATATAAAATAAAAACAATCCTAAATATCAGGGTCAAAATTGAGCCCAAGCGAAAGGGCAATAGACTAGTACCTCTATGTAAGCGATGCCAAGGCTTTCGACATAAGCCTTCAAAAGATTGCAACGTAAGCAGTCAGGCCCCAGCGACTTGCGCCAATTGTAATGGAAGTCACCCGGCGAGCTACCGAGGTTGCGAAATCGCAATAGAGCTACAAAAACGTCACGAAACTGTTAAGCACCATATTGTAGATAGGGCCACAACCCCAAAACGGTCTAGAGCTGATAAGCCGAAAACTCCAAAATCGGTCAGAAATACGAGATTGACAAGGAAAAAAATACAAACTCCGCAAGAAAACGTCGCCGGTCCAAGTACAAAGGGAAAATCATCCCTCATCGGCCCAAGATCGTACGCTGAAGTCGCGTCACACAAAAGCAAACATCCAGAACCTACCACAACAGATTCGGTATCTCAAATATTATTTATGATATTGGAAAAGCTTGAGCAACAAACTAAAGCTAATCAAGTAATATTTGACAAACTGAGCGAGCTAGAGTTTAAACCTCAAAAAACGAATAACAAATCATGAATATGAAGCTCATTAACATACTTACATGGAATGCAAATGGTCTTTTAAAGAAAATTGACGAACCAGAAGTATTTCTACGGGAAAAAAATATTGACCTATGCCTGATTTCGGAAACAGACTTTAAGAAGGGATCCGGACCCAAAATTAGAGGTAACATCGACTACCAAGCGCATCATCCATCAGAAAATTCGAGAGGCGGATCCTCTCTCTAGATCAAAGACTGCATTAAGCATTACAAAAACGAAGAAATTGAGCTTGACTCTATGCAAATAACTTCAGTATCGGTAAAAGTAGGTCACCTAGATTATAATATTGCCTCGAGTTATTTTTCTCCACAGTATAGGCTAGCGGACGATGATCTTACTCCCCTCTTTGACTTACTTGGGTCGAATTTTATCATCGGCGGGGACTTTAATGCGAGAAACACCTTTTGGGGAGCACGGTGCAATTCAACAAGAGGTAGAGTGCTCTTCAAAGCTAGCATGAAACGTGGCGTGGTTTTTCTTTCGACGGGAAAGCCAACGTATTGGCCAACCGACAGAAACAAAGTACCTGACCTTGTCGACTTCTTTATCGCAAAAGGGGTTCCTCGCCACCTCACAAATGTAGAAGAAGGCTATGATCTCTGTTCGTATCATTCGGCAGTCGTTTTGAAAATCGGCGGAAGTCTAGCAAAAAATGAGAGAGCGCCTAGGCTAACTAATAACAACACCGACTGGGATGGCTTTAGGAAATACTGCAAATAAAATGTATCTCTACATGTACCACTTACAACCCCCTTAGAAATAGAAGACGAAGTCGATTAACTCGTTAGAACTAAGACGCTGCTTGGAACAATACTTCTTTCCGGTAGACTGGAGTAAGGAAAAGCGTATCAATTTACCCGCGCGAAATTTAAGAGCTCATACGCGAAAAGAGAAAGGCTCGAAAGAGGTGGCATTTGTCTCGAGCTCCTCCTGATAAAACCATTCTGAATGGGCTATCTAACAAATTAAAGCACTTACTTCAAGATTTTAAAAGTCGCAAGACTACCAACTACCTCGAAAACTTGAATGCCGATAGAGGGTCAAACTATTCGCTTTGGAAAGCCGTGAAGTCCATTAAAAAGCCCATAGTACACTCGGAGCCAATAAGAAAAGATAACGGTGAATGGGTAAAAAGCGACAAAGAGAAAGCAGATGTATTTGCAGAACATCTAGAAGAAACATTCAAACCGTTTGACGGGGAGCCGTTGGTTGACGATCTGTATCGCAATGCGGAACTAGACAATTATCGAATGAAAACAGTGACACTGTCTGAGCTTCGTCAAACAATCCGACATTTGAAGAATAACAAAGCTCCAGGCTACGACCGAATTACTGGGGAAATTTTGAAGGAGCTACCGAAAAAAGCGTTAGTCAAGCTTCTCTACATCATAAACGCATCAATGAAAATTTTATACGTTCCACGGCAATGGAAAGTCGCAGAGGTAATAATGGTTCCGAAACCAGGGAAATGCCCGAACGACAAAAAATCATATAGACCGATTTCGCTTCTGCCGATTATATCTAAAGTCTTCGAGAAACTTGTGCTCAAACGACTGCAACCAATAATTGCAGAAAGACGATTGATTCCGGATCACCAATTCGGCTTAAGGGTCAAACATTCAACAATTGACCAGGTCTATCGAATAACTAATGAAATTGAGAAAGCCTTAGAAGCGAAAATGATATGTTCTACCGCTTTTCTTGACGTATCCCAAGCCTTTGATAAAGTTTGGCACGAAGGCCTAAAATATAAGCTACGGAAAGTTTTGCCGGAAAAAATGCATGAACTCTTAGAGTCTTATCTTGACAACAGACTATTTCGAGTGCGATACGGGAGCGAATACTCAGAATTCAAAGAAATACAAGCCGGCGTTCCACAAGGTAGCATCCTCAGTCCAACACTGTTTTTACTTTTTACAAGAGATGTACCTCAAGTAGAGACAGCGACTGTAGCCACGTTCGCTGACGACACGGCTATCCTCCCTACGGATAAGACAGTCGAACTATCAACGGGAAAACTCCAACGCGCTTTGAATAAAATATGCGAATGGACAAAGGCCTGGCGAATCCTCCTAAATGAGACAAAATCAACGCATGTAAATTTTACTTACAAGGTAATCAACTTACCTCTTTTTATAAACTCGGTACAAATTCCGTACGCAAACGAGGCGAAATATTTAGGCATGACACGTTAAAAAGGAACGCGATGAACTTGAAATCAAGCTACGAGAACTGAATTGGCTTATCGGACGTTATTCGAAACTAAGCGTATATAACAAACTGCTATTGTATAAGCAAGTGCTAAAACCATCTTAAACGTACGGTATACATCTTTGGGGTTGTACCAAACCAAGCAACATATCTATTTTAGAAACTTTTCAGAATAAGACACTAAGAGCAATCGTAAATGCTCCATGGTATATAAGAAAAGCGATTTACATCAAGATCTAGGCATTGCAACCGTGACCGACGAAGTAAGAAACTTTGCTCGCAAACTTCACACTCGCCTTCACGGCCATTGCAAGCACGAAATAATCCGAACTCTGGATCAGACAAATCTTGCACGCCGAGTACAACGAACAAAACCGTTGGATCTAGCGTCGTAAGAGGAAACCGCACATAATGACGGTATTGCAGGTGCTTTCGTTGGAAGGTAGCCTGGCAAACGCGATTACTATACAGAAGCCTGAACTACTTGTTAAGAAAAATAAGTCGTAGTCTTACAAAGATTGGGAGGTTTTTTAGTGAGTAAGAATCTCACACTACTATGAGCACGCGCGTTCGATTCTCATAGTGCCTATGAAGGTTTTTGCCTATCATGGTCTTATTGCCCAAGTCAAGTCAGTGGGCTTAATTTATATTGGCCCAGCTTATACCTCTTAATTTACCTCAGCGTGTCCGAGTATGACCACCTCAAATATTCAGTAAAAGCCACCATCACAGCTCTGTGTATTGTGACCACCCAGAAAACATCCCTCGGCCTGCCATTGGTCTGGAATAGGGAACCCTACCCATGAAGACTCCACTCTTCAGGGTCCAATCGAATCATGGTAGGCGAGACCAACATCAGGCAAACAACCTGGATCATAAGCAGAGTGAGTGAGCCAAAATCCATATACTCCATGCTCAACTCCACTCCAACCAGCACACGCGGATGTACATCGCAATGACCGGGCTTATGATGAATTCACTCTACCAAGCGGGACAACCATTGCAAGGCCTGTGTTCACCAATACTGAGCTAGAGCAAAAGCTCTACGCCCAATCCAATAAGGGAGCCAACACGGACAAATCTCATCCCATACATTCCCGAGATATTGGAGATAACTTTCCATACCTCAAGGGAAACGCACAAGACAACATAAGCCATTGGACTCAACTGCGAAGCAACAATGTGCTAAACACACGTAGAACCAAAAGTTCCAAGCTTTCCCGACATCATGGGTGAGAGACCTATCCGTCTCCACCACGGCACACACACACGAACCTGATGATATCGGCATCAGCACAACAGAATGAGCCTCTTGCTCTTTAAAGTGACTCCACAGTCCACAACACTGACTTGGCCTGGCAAACCAACCACCAAATATAGAATAATAAGTGCCACACACTGTGGATAGATTCCACACCGAATCCGCACTGCGCTCTGCACAAACATACAAGGTCGAGGTACCCAAAGTGAAATACACAAAGAGAGTCAAGGAGAAGAACTACCCCTTTCACTCTACATGTACACATGCACACTAAACGTAGCTCTCTTCGATAAGAAGAGACAATACTTAAATGCAATAATGCGCAATAAATCTACGCATTTACAAACAGCCAAACTGTTCTACGATTTCTAATAATTGAAAACTAGAGTTCAACATGCAACTAAAAATATTCTATTAAACTACGAACAACCCGCAGACAGCAGGCAATTCAGTGAGAAACTCATCCATAATGTGTAAACTGCACATTTCCAATTTAAATTAATATTAATTTGCACCACAACCACCACCGCTCACAAGCACCGATCGCACTACACTGAGATATGAGGACCATGCAAAACCTCGTATCTCTTATTTTTCTCTGGGATGGATGCAAAAACTTGTCAGATATTGATTCCACATTTGACTATTTCCAGGGTATAATTTTTGACTTGAAACATGTACCCTTGAGAATAGTCCAAATTCGGAATACAAATACGCCATGGTATACCACTGACGTCAAAACGGCCATGAAAAATCGACGAAAGCTATACCTGGGGTGGAGAAAAAATCCCGACACCATATATTGGCGGAATAACTGCCAGGCTAGGAATCAAGCAGCTCTGACTACGAGACTCGCTAAAGAAAACTATCTTGCCTCGAAACTCGACACGCAGCTTCCCTCGAAAAAGCTATGGGCTAATCTTCGAAGCATAGGTGTTTGCGAGAACAACTGTTCTACAGCTATGGCTAAAATCTTAGACGGTATACGGATTGCGTATAACAAAGACTCTTTAACAATCCTATGCCTTCTTGACTTCTCCAAGCCTTTTGACAGAGTAAATCATAAGTTATTGTGCAGAAAACTTGAGATTTACTTTGGATTTAGTGCTAGATCTGTGTCATCATCATCATTATCATTTTCAAATCCCGCTTATCCTTTAAAAGGGTCGCGGAGCGAGGGTGGCTAAATGGTCTTTCCATCGTTCTCGATCCTCCGCCACCAACTTAAGAGACTCCGGCGCAATCCCCAGGCGGGACTCAGAGAGATTTTTTACCTGATCCCACCACCTATTTCTTGGCCTTCCAGGGGGTCGACGTGCTCGCATCACATCTCACATCATCACGAACAACGTGTCCAAACCATCGAAGAATCGATCGATCCACTCGGAGAAGTAGCTGCTCAACATTAAGATTCCCACGAATACTGACGTTTCTCTGTTCTATCCCTTAGAGTATCACCAGGGATAGAGTGAGGTCTGGTGTTACTCTTCAACGCACCTCAAGAATCTCATTTCGGCAGCTTGTACCCGATCTAATTCTTTCGGTCATTACCCAAATTTCATGACCATAGATGAGGGTCGGAACGAACACTGAATTAAAAACTGAGATCTTTGCTTTCACTCCAAGCTCAGCTTTCCTGATGACCGGCCGGCGCAGTTCCTTTACTATTTCTCCAGCTTGGCCAATTCTACAGGACAACTTAGTATCACTTCTCCCATCTTTCGTGAAAAAGACCTCGAGATACTTAAACTTCTCCACCTGTTTTAATGGAACTCCATTTATGTGCAGTGTACAATGCACAAGAGTTCGGGAAACAACTATCACTTCCGATTTGTTCACGTTTACCTTCATCCCAGCATCACCACAGACGGCTGCAAACCTATTCAGTGCTCGTTGAAGTTCCTCTTTGGATGATGCAAGGATGGCCAAATCATCTGTGAAAAGCAGAT
The DNA here is from genome assembly GCA_947623515.1 of Neoascia interrupta. Lineage (NCBI taxonomy): Eukaryota > Metazoa > Arthropoda > Insecta > Diptera > Syrphidae > Neoascia > Neoascia interrupta. The sequence continues at coordinate 135,207,779 of OX392462.1, forward strand.
GGCTCATCCTGATGCCAGCCAATTCGAAAAAATTGCTTGCCAAGACTGCGCTTCACCATCCAGTCCATATATGCTATGAAAAGGAGCGGCGACAGAACACAGCCCTGGCGAAGTCCAACGCGCACATCAAAAGGACGGGATTTGACGCCATTTATCCGCACACAGCTTCTGCAGTTTCCATACAAAGACTGGATGGCTCTCAGAAGAGGCCCACTCAGCGCATAGTCCTGCAAAACTCTCCACAGTGTATCCCGAGGAACACAGTTAGCCCATGCTTTGTGTATTTTATACAAAGCTATTTAGCGAATCGAAAGCAAAGAGTGATGGTTAACGGAAAGCATTCCGATTTGAGAAGTATTTTTGAGGGTGTCCCGCAAGGATCTATTTTGGGCCCTATTCTTTTCTGCGTGTTCATAAATGATCTGCCAAGTATGCGAACATGTCTTTTTCCATGGAGCAATTTTCCTTTACCCCGCCATAACCGATTTTCTTCATTTTTTCCCACAATATACCTTTTTTGCTCTTATGCACAATATATCAACGAAAAGTGTCGCAGATAACTAGTTTCTTAGTTATTAACTAAAATAAGTTGCTCTAAATGCACTATGAATAAAAACAGCTGATCCCTCTTTACAGCTGGCTGTAAAAATAATTTATTTGCTGAGGGCCTAAGAGTATGCAATGAATCTACACCAGCCCAGAGTAGCAGAGTCACTATGTGTCGCTAGATGGTGCTCTTTTTTTAGCACTGTTTAGATCAAACGTTGCTCTAGCTGCAGAAATAAAGTATGGGCAACAAGAGTATTAGCCGAAGGAGCATTTTATGGGGATACGATTTTGCAATCTTATATCGAAGTATATTAATGTTTGAAGCACAAAAACATTGTCCGCTGAAAGGATAATTACCCAATTTGAGGGTAAGAAATCAAAGAAGAGTTAAAATATACAATCGCTGGGAACAAATAGTCCTGCCTATCTTGTAGTATGAAAATGGAAGTAACAAAATCAAAATGTAGTGAAAAAGACTATTGATACTTTGTGGGAGTTAATAAGTTATTGCTGTGAAACACAAAATGGGGTGGAGACGTACGCCCACAATTTATTTAAAACTTTTCAAATGTTACCCCCCATTTGTTTTACATGTTAAATAAGCATTTTGCCAGTTTACTTGTAATAATGTTTGAACATTTTCGAAGTTAATAAATTATTTTAAAAATACAAAAATGGATGAAACCAAACATTGTTAATTGCACTATTGGTTTGCTTCTATCTTGGATTCAAATTTTTTTTTGTGGAATAACGACTGACAGTTTTTTTACTTCTGTCTTGGATATGTAGTATGTATTCTAAAATTATTTGATGTGGAATAAAGCCTGAAAATATTGGGACAAAGTCTACACTTAATCGAAACTTACTTGCTTATCCCCCATAGACCTTTCGGGCACTGTTTAAGTCGTTCTGAAATTCAAATTATGTGCTTACTTACTATGAAGTCACTTGTTGCTGGTGCTATCACTGATTTGTTATACCCAATATGAATAAACTTACTTACTTATATGTATAAACTCAAGGGGAAAATTATGAGTATGAACGTGAAATCAAGAAACCAGTGTCACTATGCCTTCGCCTTTGTACTATTTTGTGACGATAATTAAGTTGCAAAAATACTACGGTTTGGTAACCATTTTTCAACGAAGAAAAAAGAATTTCGTCAAACGTAAGGCATTTCACTAAAACTACGGTCTTGAAACTATATTGTTACTAAAATGTATAGATTTTGTGTTAGTTATGTATGCGCTTAAAAATTTAAATCCAGAGTAGAATCTATATTAAATTTTTTTTAGGCTCCTGGATATTACAAATTGAGATCTTTGCGAAAAAAGCTCAATCGAAAATAAAGTTCCTGAACCATTGTAAGACACTCAGTCGTTTCATTTGAATAATATTAATTTAAAGGAATATCGCTGAACCTAATATTAACGCTGTGGCTCCACTGTCAATGCCCAATGCAATGGAAATGAACATGGCAATTGCAATAAAAAAATAACTGACAATTAGATTTGCAATCATTTTCAATGTGGGCATTTTATTGGCTACAAATACAAATTTAAAACGAAAAGGAAAATCATAAAAGTTTGTAAATTTTTTAAACGTAGACAACGTTGAAGCCGTTGAAGCCGAAAATATTAAATTTAAGTTTCAAATGTCATTTTCAAACTCATTGCCACTTAAATTTATGGCAATGATTACTCTTGAAATGGAAATCAATCATTGATGGCCATTTAAAAATCAATATTGCAAAGCTTATTTCCAAAGCGTCTACCCTAGTAATGAAACAGTCAATGGAAATATTTTAATCAATTGCTTGTCATACACAACCTTTTCAGTTCAAATAACAAGTGTCTGGCATAGTATAGTAGGTACATTCTTTCATTCATGGTAAGTAGTGAATTAATTGCTAAAAAACCAAAAAGGACAATAAGGTTTTGGTACAAAATAAAAAAGAAAAATAGTTTTGATGACTCTTTTAATTTAACTTTCAACAGCTTACAAACGATAAACAAGTTAACCCTTATTTTTTCTGTTGCTTTCAAATTTTAGCTGTTATGTCAGTAAAAAGTCGAATTTCGCATTAAGATTTTGGCTTATTTGGTTTCATACAAATCTAGCTTCAGCACAAAAGTGTAGCTTTTCAGTTTGAAATTGCAGCAATTTCTGGTTTAATCTATTTTTTCGTACCTTTATAAACCAACACGCGTCTTAGTAGCAAAACAATCAACGGCTACACTGATTTTAGACCATGGCCACTGCAATGGCCGGTTTCCCAGTCCTGGCAACGGTTGTGGTCAAGGGTGGAATTAGATTATAATGTCGCCATTCGCCGCTACTTATTGTTATTATAGTTCGAAATGTTATTTTTTTTAATGAAATCTGACATTTTTTGGGCTAAGTTAGTAAGTAAAAGAACGTGTACAAAACTTGTAAAAGTTAGATCGACTTAAAAACATTTTATTTCTTCTTTTAGCTCAGTACGCTATACACTGATTTAAACCAAGATCATTGTAATGGCCGATTTCCGGTTTCTCACAAAGATTTGGGTTTTGGTTTATGGTGGAACTGGGTTGTAATATCGCCATTCGCCGCTACCTTTTGTAAATATTGCTTGAAATGTTACTTTCTTTATGAAACTCGACATTTATTTGACTGACTTGTTGAATGCCTGAAGCGCGTGAATATTCATTATGTTTGTACAAGTAGAAGAGCATGTGCACAGTTGTTAAAATTAAGAGAAATAGGCATAACCTGTGCATTTTATGTATGTACTACATAAGTACATACATATGTATGTATGTATGTATGTACTATGTACCTACATTACTGTGTGAGCCCTTCCCCATTCAAAGTGAATTTTCAAAACCCTCTCATTTCTTATCTAAAAACTTGCGACAATTTTGGATTGCATATTTGTAGTCAATGTATAAGAGGCTACGAAACTGCATTAAAAAAATAGAAATTTTATATGTTTTACACCTAGCGCCGCCGTATTTTGGTTGATAACGAGCACTGGTTTTTTGTTGCATACCATCAAATTTTTGCCGAAACGTCAGTATTCGTGGGAATCTTAATGTTGTGCAGCTACTTCTCCGAGTGGAGCGATCGATTCTTCGATGGTTTGCACACGTTGTTCGCATGCCCCCTGACAGACTTCCTAGACAGGTCAAGCTAGCTGAGATGCGAGCGCGTCGCCCCCCTGGAAGGCCAAGTGGTGGGATCAGGTAAAGAATCTCCCTGAGTCCCGTCTGGGGATTGCGCCGGATTCTCTTGAGTTGGTGGCGGAGGATGGAGAACGATGGAAAGACCATTTAGCCACCCTCGCTCCGCGACCCTTTTAAAGGATAAGCTTACTTAAGGTGGCGCTACAGTCCGGGGTGGACCTTGGCCTCAGCCAACAACCTTCGCCAGCCAGCTCTGTCTCTAGCCGTCTCCAGTTTCGCACGCGAAGTTGGCTGAGGTCCCCTTCCACTTGCGTGCGCCACCTGAGTCTCGGTGCTATAGGATAGGATGTAAAGGATAAGCGGCATTTGAAAATGATGATGATGATAAACACACAGCGCTAGCACTAAATCCAAAGTAAATCTCAAGTTTCCTGTACAATAGCTTATGATTGACTCTGTCAAAAGCCTTGGAGAAGTGAAGAAGGCATAGGATTGTTAAAGAGTCTTTGTCATACGCAATCCTTATATCGTCTAAGATTTTAACCATAGCTGTAGAACAGTCTTTCTTGCAAACACCTATGCTTCGAAGATTAGCCCATAGCTTTTTCGAGGGAAGCTGCGTGTCGAGTTTCGAGGCAAAATAGTTTTCTTTAGCGAGTCTCGTAGTCAGAGTTGCTTGATTCCTAGCCTGGCAGTAATTCCGCCAATATATGGTGTCGGGATTTTTTCTCCTCTTCAGACATAGCTTTCGTCGATTTTTCATGGCCGTTTTGACGTCAGTGGTATACCATGGCTTATTTGTATTCCTAATTCGGACTACCCTCAAGGGTACATGTTTTTCAAACAAGTCAACAATTATATCCCGGAAATAGTCAAGCGTGGAATCAATATCCTACCAGTTTTTGTATCCACCCCAAAGCATTGAACACGCATCTGCACAAAGCGGGGGCAAGTTAACTGACTTATAATCTCGATACTCAAACATGGTGGGAAGAGCTGCGTGAGAAAAGTCCAGATCATATGTGCAATAAATATAGATAAAGATATACATTTACAACCCATCAAGAGGTAATTGGTCATGGAGTAGAACACCTGACCTATTAGCTACAATTAAAAGGTCGAGTAGACTTTAAGGGTGATAAGAAGCATATCGTGTTGGGTGCGAGTTTATAACACATGGAGCAGACGTTGCAAGTGAATTGAGTAATCGTGATGAACATGAGTACGATATTAATAGATTTGTATTGAAATCACAAAGTATGATTATGTGTTCATATACTGGCAGAAAATCAGACAAAGCTGCAATGAAAGGAGCTGGGGAAAAACCTTTCCCTAAAGTCTACCACGCAGTCCTCTTCGCATGTTCGGTCTTCAATGGGAAACCCGAATTTGAGCTCACTGGGTAGCCTGGCAGCTCGTCCAAATGAAACTTCAGATGGAGTGTACCCAGTTGTACTATGAATACCGTTTCGGTAGGCCATGAGAAATAAAGGTATTCGCCGATCCCAATCCCGTTGGTTCTCGTCCACTACTTTGGAAAGATGTTCCTTCAGTGCCTTGTTGAAACGTTCGACCATTCCATCTGATTGTGGGTGAAGGGGTGTGGTCCGTGTCTCCTGTAGTCCGATTGCTGCGCATACTTCCTGGAATATCTTCGAATCGAAGTTTCTTCCTTGGGCGGAATGTAATTCTATTGGCACTCCGAACCTGCACACCCAGATGTCCACTATCTAGTCGACAACGGTTTTCGTTTCTTGATTGGGGATCGCAAACGCCTCGGGCCACTTGCTGAAGTAATCGGCAATTACAAGAATGTGTTACGGTAGCCTAGTGGTATTTTAAAACAAAGACAAATCACTCAACACGCGACACATAATGCCCTGCCTGACCGAAAGGACGAAACAACCCCGAAACGCCCACCCAATAAAATTGCCTGAGTTTGGTACACGCGACAAACAAAGCAAAAGGGAAGCAAGAGAAAAACAAAAAAAAAAACAAGTGAGTAAGTGCTACAGTGTGTACGCAGAAGTTACAGTCCGTAAAACGGACCGTTGAATACCCCATCCTATCCCACATTGTAAAATGCTGATGATATTTTATGACATGTTTTTGACATTTTATATATTTTGGCATTTTATAAGTAATGCAAACTTCAAAAGGGGTGTGGTCCAATCGCCCCTAATTAGAAACCACAGATATATCCAAGTTACTCTTAAATGTACGTGAAAATGCAATTTTTTGGTTCAAATTTAATATTTTTGAAAAATCGACCCTTAAAAGGGGGCGTGGCTAAAAACTTTATGTAAGCGAAATCTGGACGTTGTCTGGACGAAGTCTCGTTTTTTTTTCGTTTTTTTTTTTTAATTCCTGACTCGCCTATTGCGAACTAAGGCACCTCGACCTGAATAGATCTTTTGTGCCGTGAAACATTAGGATAGTTAGGCTAGTAGAGGTCTTTATGTCTTCCGAACTCAGTTGTTCTCTGAAGAAAAAGGTCCGTCTAATACCATTTAGGGCTGGACATTCACATAGGATGTGTTCAGCGCTTTCATCTTCCTCAAGACAAAGTCGGCACTCAGAGGATTCAACTATTTTGATTTTAAAGAGGTGATACCTAATCCTGTGATGCCCAGTTAGGTAACCTACTAGGTTTTTAAAATCATGCCTGTTTGGATGGAGGCAACTCTTGGCATTGTTTGTGAAGGGCTGAATGGCCCGTTTGGCCTGTCTTAAGCCGGGGGTGTCCACCCAATATGAGATACATCATGTACGCTCCCAGTTTTTTATAACTTCGTTAATTGCCGATTTGGGGGTGGGGCAGAAAGGTTCAGGTCCCATAAAAGGGGTTGCCGAGCCTTTTCTGGCTAGTTTGTCGGCTTTCTCGTTACCATCAATACCTTTGTGACCAGGAACCCACCACAGTTTGGTTTTGTTTCTTGAACTAAGTTTCTCTAGGGTATTGAAGCAGTGCATGACTGATTTGGGGTCAATGATGTGCGAGCTAAGGGCTTTTATAGCTGCTTGACTGTCCGTGTATATCTGGATGTTTGCACCTATGATACCAGAGATGTATACGTGGCTGGCGCATTCTTGAATGGCGTGGAGTTCTGCCTGGAATACACTGGGACATTTTCCCATCGCAATAGTGTATTTCAGGTTCGGCCCGTAAACGCCGGCTCCCACTCCCGACCCCATTTTAGAACCATCCGTATACCACTTAAGGCCGTTTTGGCTATTTGGTGAGTTATTGCTAACCCATACTTCTCTAGTGGGGATCTCCGTGGAGAAACTTCTGTTGAAGCACAAAGTTTTTTGTATGCGGTCTGTAACCGTGCAGTGCGTTTCAAGATCTAGGAGTTCAGAGAAAAGTGAAAGCAGGTCCGGATGGTCGCTAAGACTTAACTCATTAACTTGTAGTTGACTTGCCATGCTGCGTATTGCCATTTTTTGTACAAAAATGTGCAGGGGTGTAAGCCCAATTATAGCTTCCATAGCAGCTGTGGGGCACGTCCGCATAGCTCCTGATATACCCAGGCAAGCAAGACGCTGTATCTTTTTGAGTTTTAGGATGGCGGTCTGCTGGGTGGTCTTAGTCCACCATACTATGGAATAAGTTATGATGGGCCTGACCATCATGGTGTAGATCCAATGAGCAATCTTTGGAGAGATTCCCCATGCGGTGCCATACATACGTCGACAAGCCCATAAAACGTTGGAGGATTTAGTGATTTTGCTGTTTAGATGTGAGTTCCAGGTGAGTCCCTTGTCTAGAATAATTCCCAGATACTTGACTTCATTGGAGTACTCAACGATTTTGTCGTTAATTGAAATTAAACCTAAGTTGATATTTCTTCTTTTTGTGAAAGGAACTATGACAGCCTTACTAGGGTTTATTAAAAGGTTTTCTCTAGAGCACCAGTCAAGGACTGTCTTAAGGGCGTTTCGCATACGTGATGTTACTTCGTTTGCTTCTTCACCCCTAATGATGATGACTAGGTCATCGGCGTAACCAATTATGTTTAAGCCTAAATTACTTAATTTGTGAAGTAGGTCGTCGATGACCAGAGACCACAGGAGGGGTGACAGTACGCCTCCCTGTGGGCAGCCTCTTGCGGCTAAAACCGATACCGATGTCAGTCCTGATGTAGAAGTGATCAACCGACTTTCGAGCATCGCTTTGATCCAGTTAATTGCAGCTTGGTCAATGTTCCTGTGGATCAAGGCATTTGATATCGAATTATATCCAGTGTTGTCAAAAGCACCCTCTATGTCCAGAAATGCGCAGAGTGCAATCTCCTTCTTACTGAAAGCGTTTTGATCTCTGCCGTTAGCTTGAGCAGAGTGCCTTCAGTGGATTTGCCTTTCTGATAAGCATATTGACAGAGGGTGTTTTTAAACAATCTCTGATGTGAACGTCAATTATTCTTTCCATTGCTTTCAAGTAAAACGATGTCAAGCTAATGGGACGGTATTATTTAGGTAGTTCACTAGGTTTGTTGCCTGGTTTGGGGATAAACACTACATAGACCTCCCTCCAAGTCTGTGGTATGTAGCCCCAGCTAAAACTTATCCTAAATAAGGCTATCAGGGTGGGTACAAGAAGATCTAAACCTTTTTGTAGGAGGGCTGGAAAAATGCCGTCTTTACCTGGTGCCTTGTATGACCATTTAACCTTGTCCGGGCTGAAGAGTTTCCCCGACAGACAGTTAATTCTACTGAGGTTTCTCGGTGGTGAAACCTCTATGGCCTGCTCGTGTGAGCTGTCTGTAATCAGTGACCCTGGAAAGTGAACCTGAAGCAAGAACTTCAATGTTTCTTTCCGCTCGCATGTGATTGTTCCGTCGGGTTTCTTTAACAAACCCATGCAGTTTGAACAATCGTTTGAGAGAGCTCTTCGAAGTCGTGCTACAGCGGGGAGTTTTTCAAGCTTCTCGCAGTTTGCACGCCAAGCAGCTCTTTTTTATCTGCGTAACTCTAGGTTATATGTGGTCTATTGGGATTTGTTTCTTTCTTTTATTTATTTCTTGGACGCCAAGAAGCTCTTTTTGATCTGCGTAACTCTAGGTTATATGTGGTCAATTGGGATTTGTATTGTTCCCATTCCTCGGTGCGTTAGGCTTTATTGAAAAGTTTCCTCACCGAATGTTCTCCAGTTTGTAAGCCTTTTATCATATCGGATCGGCGCGTGCTCCATGTTGCATCTTAATCTAAACTTTATGTGCATATGGTCAGATAAAGATTCCTCATCCGAAACCTGCCAATCCTTAGCAAAATTTTGTAAAAACGGAGACGAGAGAGTAAGGTCTAAAACTTCCTCTCTTATACGGTTTCTAAAAGTAGGTTTGTTACCTTTATTTAGAATTTGAAGATTATTACTATAAATAAGTAAGTAAAATAAGATTATTACTATAAATCTAGAAGTAACTCACCTCTTTTGTTGGTATCTCGGCTGCCCAAATTGTGTTGTGTGCATTGGCGTCGCAGCCGATGATAAGGTGTACCCGCATCTTGTCACAGTTCTTCCATGTCTCCTGCGAACTACGCCGACGCGCATATAAACTTGTGTAGCGCCCGGCCGTTGAGGCGTTTAACTTGAACCGCCACCAGGTCCCTGCTTAAGAAACCTGGAATTGAATAGAAATTTATATCTTTCGAAATGGAAAGAGCTGCCCTAGGTCTAAATTCACCCTTGGCATAAATTAGCTCTCTGGTTTTGCTTTCTAAACCAAAAATCTTACCAATCTTAGCCCATGGCTCTTGTATAAGACCAATAGCGATGCTCTCTTCAACGCATCGCTGGCTAAAGGTGTCCGAGGCACCCATAGCCCGGTGCAGGGTAGCCTGCAGTACTAAGAAGCGATGTCATTTACGTGCGTACTCAGGGTTTCGTACTCTATAGGGCTAATCATCGCCTCTACGTCGCACGACACCCTGTTGAGAGCCACCGCTTTTGTTGCCCCTCGGTCCCCTGTCTGCACACGGACCACTTTCTTTCCTACCTCCAGCCCGATCCGCATTCAGTTTTGGCCTGAAGCGATTCAGGTTGGGGGTATTGGCCACTCCAGCTTTGGTGTTCTGCTGGAACGACGATTTTGCGGTAACGGGCTCATCTGCAGCACTGGTTGTTTCCGCTTCCTTCTCCGTTTCTTTCAATTTGCCACTTACTACCCCCGTTGACGTAGAAGCTTCACTTTGGGGGGCGGTATTGGCGCTCTGGGACGCTGCTTTGTCCGAGCTTTTGAGGATGAGCTTAGTGGATCCAAAACGGTATTCTACCATACCCTTCATCTCAATGAGCCGCTTCATAGTGCTTTCATTAATAGCTAGGACCAGATGGGCGGTGTGTTTTACATCTGATCTCTGCAGAACTCTCAACGTTCTAGTGTTAAGGTCTTTGTTCTGGCCATCGAGTATTGCCAGAATTCTATCGCTAGCCATCCCGGTACTTTGTGGGAAGAAACCTCTGATGATATGAGGTTTCGGAAAATCTTCCTCACCTACTAGCATCACTTCCAACCCACATTTCTCCTTTAGCTTGGCGAAGTTAGTTTTCATCCACTCTGCAGTATATGCGTGCGCGCAGACTTACATTAGCCATCCGGCTTTTAAAGTTGCACCGCGGAACGCTGGCTTCACTTCTCCATCAAGCAACTCAATCGTGATGTCTAAAACCCTCTCTTGAATTTGGACCATTTGTCCGTTCGAGAGAGGATTGCAATCGAGATCGGTCGGTGCGACGCCCAGTCTGACAAAGCTCGCTATATTGCTATAGGGGACTTTGTCAGCAGTTTTCTCCCTGTACAAGCTCGTTTCGCTTCGGATTGGGGAGGTGTGTTGTCCTCGGATCGCGAACGCTTTCCATCAGAACTCTTTACTGCTCCTTTCTCTTTTGCGTAGATCCGGACCTGCTCAAGAGTGCTCCCCTTCTTTAGCGCACGCTTAAATCTGCGTTGTTCTGCGGGCGTGAATTGAATGTATCCGGTATTATTTTGAGCCGCATTGCTCGAGGACGCGGATACACTTTCCTCATCGGATAGCAGTTCATCCGAGAGCATGCATGACAAGTTCTTATCGGCGTCTCCTATGTCAGAGTCAATGATCCCTGGCTCTGCCCGATTGGCAAAAGCCGAGGTTTCACCGACAGGGTGTTCTGCAACATCCCTAGTTGTTGATGCATTTGTAGAGGCATCATTCTCTATTGTTTTGTTTTTTATTGAATCTATTTTGATTCCCACGAGTAAACGGGATTGTCAGTCGCCCGTGGTCTACCCGTATAACCACAGGAAGGCTATCTTGAAATCGGAGGTCGCCTGGTTTCCGAAGTTCGCAAACTCGAGACTAAGCACCCTCTTAGTCATCATCCCTCGGCGCTTGCTGTTCCACCATTAGATTAGGGATTTGTTTGACGGAGGTTTACTCCCCCTATGAGTGTTCTTTACTGAGGATTGGACGTAGTCCGTTGCCTCAAACCCTCATCCTTTACCGGGCTTGGGGCCGGCAGTCTACGTACTAATCCAGTTGCTATGACGTAGCCAGACGGATTTCAAGTCTCGTTTACTTAACCTGCTACTTTTTTTGTTTCATAGTTTCCTAAGTTAGGCTCAAGGCCAGTCGAAATTAAGTTTTTCAGGAAAATTTTAGGTCTTTCTTCATTTCTGCCTCCAAATGTGGGCGGGGCCCAAAGTCTTGTATAAACAAAATGTGGAACTAAGCGTTTTGTACATAAAATATTAAGCAAATTTTTTTCAATTTTGAGCAAAAATATTGAGTAGTCATTTGAAAATTTACCCTTAAAATAGATGCCACGACCACAAGAGGAGGTTAACCAATTAAATTAGTCTTTTTTGTGTCTTACATATATAATGAAAATTTTGAAAACACTGGAAATAGTTGCACATTTAGACCGATTGTGGGCGTGTCTTTGGGCGGTCAGTTTCTATTTACTTTAAATGTGTTAAGAATTTGTCAGTTAAGAATCTTCTTCCTTGAGAAAGGGGCGTGGCAACACCCCTTTTCAATAAAATAATTTTTTTCTTATCATATTTTTTATCGGATGTGTTATACACGTGTTAATCTCAGTTTTATATATAAAAATTTGTTTTTTTACTTAAAAACAATCCCATGGGTGGTCGTGGCAAAAATTTATTTATTTGAGTTGATAGCTTACACACATATCTGAACATTCTATGGTGCAAACTTTTTGGATTTAAAGCAAATATATCAAATAAAAACCGTTTATTAGAATGCATTAAATATGACCACGCTTATTTGGGCTCTGACTTCGGTTCTGAGGGACACCTACCCTTAAATAATAAACGCAATTTTGTTGTGCTGATTTGTAAAGGAATATAACATTTTTCCAATCAAAATATTGGAATTATGAGAGTCTGTCGATTGCCATTGCCAAAGTTTTAACAAGCCTTCGACGGGTTTTCAACTGAGTATATCATCATCATCATCATCATTTTCGAAATGCCGCTTATCCCTTAAAAGGGTCGCGGAACTAGGGTGGCTAAATGGTCCTTCCATCTTTTTCGATCCTCCACCACCAACTCAAGAGACTCCGGCGCAATCCCCAGGCGGGACTCAGAGAGGTTCTTTACCTGATCCCACCACCTGTTTCTTGGCCTACCAGGGGGGCGACGCGCTCGCATCTCAGCTAGCATGATCTGTCTAGGAAGCCTGTCAGGGAGCATGCGAACAACGTGTCCAAACCATCGAAGAATCGATCGCTCCACTCGGAGAAGTAGCTGCTCAACATTAAGATTCCTACGGATACTGACGTTTCTCACTCTGTCCCTTAGAGTAACACCAGCAACGCACCTCAGGAATCTCATTTCGGCAGCTTGTACCCGCGATCTAATTCTTTCGGTCTTTACCCAAATTTTATGACCATAGATGAGGGTCGGAACGAACCCGGAATTAAAAACTGAGATCTTTGCTTTCACTCCAAGCTCAGCTCTCCTGATGACCGGCCGGCGCAGTTCCTTTACTATTGCTCCAGCTTGGCCAATTCTACAGGACAACTCAGTCACCTCCCATCTTTCGTGAAAAAGACCCCGAGATACTTAAACCTCCTGTTTTAATGGAACTCCATTTATGTGCAGTGTACCCTGCACAAGAGTTCGGGAAACAACTATCACTTCCGATTTGTTCACGTTTACCTTCATCCCAGCATCACCACAGACGGCTGCAAACCTATTCAGTGCTCGTTGAAGTTCCTCTTTGGATGATGCAAGGATGGCCAAATCATCTGTGAAAAGCAGATGGCTCATCCTGATACCAGCCAATTCGAAAAAATTGCTCGCCAAGACTGCGCTTCACCATCCAGTCAATATATGCTATGAAAAGGAGCGGCGACAGAACACAGCCCTGGCGAAGTCCAACGCGCACATCAAAAGGACGGGATTTGACGCCATTTATCCGCACACGTCTTCTGCAGTTTCCATACAAAGACTGGATGGCTCTCAGAAGGGACCCAATCAGCGCATAGTCCTGCAAAACTCTCCACAGTGTATCCCGTGGGACTCACTGTATACGCCTTTTCCAGATCTACAAAACACACATAGACCGGTTTGGCATATTCCCAGGCCTTCTCAAGAATAACCTTCAGAGTAAAAAGCTGGTCGGTTGTGCCTCTGCCAGGCCGAAAGCCGCACTGTTCTTCCTGTAACAAAGGCTCGATTCAACTGAGTATAAATTGCTAAATTCCAGAATTTTTAACACATCTATAAAACCTACCAACAAGGACAATATTTGTTACTTTATTTCCCGTTTTTTTTTTTACTTTATTTGTTACTTTAGGGCCCTTACACAACAGGAACATACATAGAAAAAAAGATATTGAAGTGTTTCCCGGTGACCACGCTCGATGCGATTCGATGCGAAACGTTCGGGGTGAGTTTCAGAATTTTGCTCATTAAAATTAAAAACGCGGCTTATCCGAAAATTTAGTGAAATATTCAAGTATTCTTAAGAAACAGAGGTGGTCGCACATTTGTTATTGGTTAGCATATTTTGCAATCTGTCACAGACGTACTGAAATTTTTATATACGAACTGTTTCACTTCTCCACTTGTTTTAAAAATAATATAGTCATTTTTGTATAAGCAAGCAACATATACTGACTTGCTTTTTAAGAAGAAAAACTGACTGACACACATGAAAAACTAAAAGAAACACACAAAATCTCAATCCAATTTCATTTTATCTAGTAAGCGCTACAATAGTGAATAGTGGGTTTTGTCGAAAACACTCAATTTCACTTTTATAATAACCCTATGAAACACTTTATTTATCAAACAAAACTTATTTATATTCAAATGACACTGTTATTCCACTTTACTACTTACAATTCAACACTTTATTTCAATTCAATCACTTTCTACTTTACTTTTCCGATGAATTCCGCGGAGCGGAACTCTTCGATATCGAATTTTGAACTTCGATTACGTCAGCTGTTGGGTGTGTGACAGTTGGGTGTGTTCGTTTAGTAAATCGATGGTAAATATCGTGGTAAATATCGTGGTAAATACAAAAAGAAAACCAAACGCATAAGATACATAAAACAACCTTCTTATAAACTTACTTAAAGAACAAAAAAGCCCCCGGCTACGACTTAGTTACTAGCGAAATTCTGAAGGAGCTACCGAAAAAGGCGTTGGTCAAGCTACTCTATATCATTAACGCCTCCATGAGAATCTTATATGTTCCAAGGCAATGGAAAGTGGCCGAGGTTATAATGGTTCCGAAACCAGGAAAATGTCCGAACGACAAAAAATCATACAGACCTATTTCGCTCCTGCCGATAATATCTAAGGTATTCGAGAAACTGTTGCTTAAAAGGTTGCAACCAATAATTGAAGAAAGACGATTGATTCCGGATCAGCAATTCGGATTTAGGAAAAAGCATTCAACAATCGACCGGGTCTATCGAATAACAAACGAAATGGAAAAAGCTCTGGAAGAAAAAAAGATATGTACTAGCGCTTTTCTCGACGTATCGCAAGCCTCCGACAAGGTATGGCACGAAGGCCTGAAGTACAAGTTAAGGCTTAGCTTACCAGAAAAACCCCATAGAATCTTAGGGTCTTACCTTGAAGACAGAATCTTTCGCGTATGGTACGAAAATAAGTACTCGGAATTCAAAGGATAAATGCCGGTGTCCTAAAGGAAGCGTTCTAGGCCCAATATGTTTTTTGTTTTATACCAAAGACATACCCCACGATGATGGAACAATTTTAGCTACGTTCGCTTACGACACTGCTATTCTCGCTATTAATACGAAAGTTGAATTAAAAATAAATAAATAAATAGAGTGGCACAACAGCTCGAGGTGAACTAGGGCCAACTTCTCAACAATGTATGTTGGTGTGTTAATTTCAATACATACAAGGGGGCCTACAATTTTTTGCCGAATCCGAACGGCACTTTGAGAAGTTTTTCAAGCCAAATGATACTCTTGGAGGGCTTGTCAGACCCTCGCGGAAGTGGGGACCGTGAAAGAGAACAAGTCTTTTTTTTCATGTGATGGTGGCAGGATTCGAACCCAGACCTCCGGCGTAGTAAGCACACACACTAACCACTACGCCACGGCACCCAACTGTTGAAAGTTGAATTATCAACAGGAAAACTTCAGCGCGCTTTGACAAAATATGCGACTGGACGAAGAGCTGGCGAGTCGTCCTTAACGAGACTTAGTCAACGCATGTTAATTTTACTTATAAAAAGATAAACAACAAACCTTTATTCATTACCTCGGTACAAATCCCGTACTCAAATGAAGCAAAATACCTAGGAATGACTCAAAACGCAAAACTTAAATGCAAGCCACACGTTAAAAAGATACGCGACGAGCTGGAAATCAGGTTAAGGGAAATGAATTGGCTTATCGGAAGATCTTTAAAACTAAGCATATATAACCAACTGCTTTTGCATAAGCAAGTGCTAAGACCATCTTGGTAGTACGGTATACAACTGTGGGGTTTGTACCAAACCAAGCAGTATATCTATTTTAGAAACTTTTCAAAATGAAACAGTCAGAGCAATCGTTAATGGTCCATGGTACATAAGAATTAGCGATCTGCACCGAGATCTAGGAATCGCAACCGTGAATGACGAGGTAACAAACTTTGCTCGCATACTAAGTACTCGTCTTCGCGGGCATTGCAACAATAAAACTACCCGAACTTTGAATCAGACAAATCTTACGCGCCGACTACAACGAATGAGACCGTTGGATCTAGCAGCGTAAGATGAAACCGGATAAATTGACGGTATAGTAGGTGCTTTCGTTGGAAGGCAGCCTGCCACACGCGATTACTACAGAAGCTTGAACTACTTGTTAAGGAACCTTAGTTGTAGTCTAACGGAAAATGGGAGGTATTTTAGTGAGTAAGAATCTCACACTACTATGAGCACGCGCGGCCGGTCCTCGGTGTTGCTATGAAGGTTTTTCCTACCCACGGAAAAAAAAACTTATAAACCGGTAAAAATAAAAAAAAAACTTAGATCTACGCTTACACACAAGACGAAATCCTTTGCCGTTCGGTACGAGTGTCTACCTGGCTTTACACGCTTCCATAATCCCTGACTCTACGGTAAAGCAAGACTAGGTTCCTGGAGTGTTTAGGCTTGATCACCTTATGTGATAATAGAATAAGGTCCTGAGGCGGACTTAGTAAGTTGAGGAAAATAGTTTGTGGCTTGTGAGGGTAAAAATTAGCCTGAAGACATTGTGTTAAAGCTCCAACTTCGAGTCCACCATATGTGGCCTTAGAACGATACACGACATATAGAGAGATATGTGTGGCTGTTCGGTGAGGCGAGATTGCGGCGCGGCGGCGTTCTGCAATATGCACAATCATCTATCCTTCGACTAGGATTAGATCTGTGTTGTTCCGAGCAAGGATGTGATCGGTGGGGTGCTGTTTTTCTTGATGCTTACGTGCGTGTGACATGTCCACTAAGGAAATAGAGAGAAAACAATATAATAGGAAACCGAAATTTATAGTATTACTAGAGAAATATCAAGAATGTAACTTATCTGTATTGTCCGTGAGGGCATTCAAGAAGCAGAACCGCTGCCAATGGGCGGGTTAAATGTTCGACCGCTGTAGTGCCAGTATACTCCATCTGTGCTGTTCCTCGCACAGCTATTATCTGCGCGGTATCGATCTAAAGGGGCAGAAAAGCTACTATTAGAAATAAGAATAAAGTAATATTAACCTAGAAATAACATGAACCAGTGAGTTAGTGCTACAGTGTGTAAATAAATTCTGATGTTATTGTTACTTTTTTTATAAGTAGCGTGAACTTCGAAAAGGGGCGTGGCCCAACCGTCCTAAGTTACAAACTACCAATTATAACACAGATATTTCCAAGTTACGCTTAGATGTATGTAAAAATGCAATTTTTTGGTTAAAATTCAATATTTTTTAAAAATCGACCCACAAAAACTTTATATCAACAAAATCTGATATAAGGTCTTCCTGAATTAGGCTTAAGGCCAGTCCAAACTACGTTTTTGTGGAAAATTTTAGGTTTCTCTTCAATTCTGCCTTCAAATGTGGGTGTGGCCCAAAGTTTTGTGTAAACAAAATGTAGAACTAAGCGTTTTCTACATAAAATATAAAGCCAATTTTTTTCAATTTTGAGCAAAAATATTGAGTAAACTGCATTTGAAAGTTTATCCTTAAAATAGATGCCACGCCCACTGGAGGAGGTTTACCACTTTATTTTTTCTTTTTTGTGTCTAACATTTGTTAGGAAATGCTAAATCCCAAATTTCAGCCCTTTAGAAAGTCTTACAGTTTTGACCGCACTTTTAGACCGATTGTGGGGGTGTCTGTGGGCGGATTTAAAAAAATTTAACACGTGTACTGCTTCGGATAACAAGGAGCTTATGCACAAAATTTCAGATCTCTAGCCCAAAATTTAAGCCCTAAAAACGTATGACACACAGACAGACGGACGGACGGACAGACGGACGGACGGACGGACATGGCTTATTCGATTTAGATTTCGGTCTCAATCATATGCCCTTAAGGTCTTGGGGGTCTACCATTATTATTTCACCGTGTTACAAACTATGTGACAAACTTAATATATCTCTTGTCCTATGGGATGGGGTATAAAAACATACTTACATGATGCGACTCCACGATGATTACAAATTTGCAAATTGCCTATTTACGACTTTTGACAGCCGGAAGAAAATGTAATAAATTTTTGGGGGTGGTGTCATCGAGTGAAAAGGGTATGTTTAAGTTGGAATTTGGTGTGTGCCTGGGACAAGGGGGTACATTTCGAAAGACGACAGGAGGAATAAAACTGGTGTGTGCAGAAGTGAGAGTATTTTTGGTTAGGAGTTAGATGTAAGAGGCTAAGTAAGGGTATAGGCAATTGAGTAGAATAGGAATTATGAGTGGATTTTTGGGCAAGTAAGAGGGGGATGCTGTAGTATTAGACTAATAGTCACACAAATACTGTGTGTTCCCCGCTGTCCAGTATCAATGAACAGAATTGCTTGGGGTCAATAGACACATAATGCGGCACTGACCACTCGAATATTCGATTACATACTTGCCCAGATTATGCAATTTAGCTCTGATGTCACTAGCAAAATGAATTTCAAGGTGTCCGGTACGATTTGAATTACACGAGTGGTGCAGCGAAAGAAAAAAAAGAATCAAAGTCCAGTAAAACTTTTGTGAGCTCGATACTTAAGGGCAACACTTACTTTACCTATAATTACCTGCAAGAAGAAATAGTGCAAATAATACTAAGCATGAGAAGAGATAGCAAAAGGTAAAGGATTTCGATTGATTAACAATAAAAAAAAGCATAATTGACTAGTGGGAGGGTTAAAATCCGCCTAGGCGAATCGTTGGATACCCCATCCCAATTGACCCTTGTCAAGCTCCAAAATGCGTCAAAAATCTTGGTTGTTAAATTTCAGTTTCTACTAACTTTAATTATACCCGACCCAGGGTATATTAAGTTTGATGTATAGTTTGTAACGCAGTGAAATAATCACCGCAGACCCCTAAGACCTTTTAGAGATATGAATGGGACCGACAGGAGAATCGATTAAGCAATGTCCGTCCGTCCGTCCGTCGGTCCGTCCGTATGAAAACAACTTTTAGGCCTTAAATTTTAAGGCAGAGAGCTGAAATTTTGTGGGTTGGTTGGAAGTCCAGTCCTTCAGATCAAGTTTGAAAACAAGCTGAATCCGCCCACAGACACGCCCACTACAGGCCTGTATAGGCGACCATCTCTAATTTAAAAAAAAACATTTTGCAAATTTTAGATATGTTACAATGGCGCTAGCGCATCCATTTTTGGTACATAACATTGCCTTATAATTGTCTTTAAGGTAGCCAAAAAATTTAAGCTTTTTTATTGGCCACGCCCACTTTTAAAGGGATTTTAGCTTTAAATGACTGTTTTTCAAAAAATACAGACAAAGGCTGTAGATATTAACATTTTCTAACTTTTATGTATATATTGTATGTGCCTTCGCCCATTTTTGTGCGCGTGGCGTTAAAAAAAGTGATTTTTTTAGTTAAAAAGGCGGAGTTTTAGGTCGAAATGTATGCAACCACCTAGTATAAAGCATTCAACAGTTATATTTTTATATCCCGCCCACTTTTTGGAGGCGCGGCAGTTTTCTTTTTGGCATGGTCGGGTATTTTGCAATCCGTCGTAGATGGCCGCTCATAGTAGTGTGAGATTCTTACTCACTAAAAAACCTCCCATTTTCCGTTAGACTACAACTAAGTTTCCTTAACAAGTAGTTCAAGCTTCTGTAGTAATCGCGTGTGGCAGGCTGCCTTCCAACGAAAGCACCCACTTTACCGTCAAGTTATGCGGTTTCATCTTATGCTGCTAGATCCAACGGTCTCATTCGTTGTAGTCAGCGCGTAAGATTTGTCTGATCCAAAGTTCGGATGATCTCATTGTTGCAATGTCCGCGAAGTCGAGTACTAAGTTTGCGAGCAAAGTTTGTTACCTCATCTGTCACGGTTGCGATTCCAAGATCTCGGTGTTGATCGCTATTTCTTATGTACCATGGAGCATTAGCGATTGCTCTGAGTGTCTTATTTTGAAAAGTTTCTAAAATAGATATATTGCTTGGTTTAGTACAACCCCATAGTTGTATACCGTACGTCCAAGATGGTTTTTGCAATTGCTTATACAAAAGCAGTTTGTTATATATGCTTAGTTTCAAAGATCTTCCGATAAGCCAATTCATTTCTCTTAACCTGATTTCGAGCTCGTCGCGTTTCTTTTTAACGTGCGGCTTCCATTTAAGTTTTGCGTCTAGAGTCATTCCTAGATATTTCGCTTCATTTGAGTACGGGATTTGTACGGAGTTAATAAATAAAGGTTTGTTGTTTATCTTTTTATAAGTAAAGTTAACATGCGTTGACTTAGTCTCGTTAAGGACGACTCGCCAGCTCTTCGTCCAGTCGCATATTTTTGCTTAAGAGCGCTGAAGTTTCCCTGTTTATAATTCAATTGTCGCATCAATAGCAAGAACAGCAGTGTCGTCTGCGAACGTAGCTAAAATTGTTCCCTCATCGTGGGGTATGTCTCTTGTATAGAGCAAAAATAATATTGGGCCGAGAACGCTTCCTTGCGGGACACCGGCATTTATCTCTTTAAATTTCGAGTACTCATTTTCGTACCTTACGCGAAAGATTCTGTCTTCAAGTTAAGACTCTAAGATTCTATAGAGTTTTTCTGGTAAGTTTAGCCTTAACTTGTACTTCCGGCCTTCGTGCCATACCTTGTTGAAGGCTTGCGATACGTCAAGAAAAGCGCTAGTACATATCTTTTTCGCTTCCAGAGCTTTTTCCATTTCGTTTGTTATTCGATAGACCTGGTCGATTGTTGAATGCTTTTTTCTAAATCCGAATGGGTGATCCGGAATCAATCGTCTTTCTTCGATGATTGGTTGCAACCTTTTAAACAGTTTCTCGAATACCTTAGATATTATCGGCAGTAGCGAAATAGGTCTGTATGGCTTTTTGTCGTTCGCACATTTTCCTGGTTTCGGAACCATTATGACCTCGGCCACTTTCCATTGCCTTAGAACGTATAAAATTCTCATGGAGGCGTTAATGATATAGAGTAGCTTGACCAAAGCTTTTTTCGGTAGCTCCTTTAGAATTTCGCTAGTAATTAAGTCGTAGCCAGGGGCTTTGCTGTTTTTTAGATTATTTAACACTCCCAGATATAATGCTTGTTGTAAGCTAGGGATCACGAAAAGCTCCAGATCCTTGGATTTCCCCGCCCAAGAGACTGTTGTCGTAATGCGTCCTAAGATCTTCTGATGCTGACCCTCAGCTGTGCGAATGTCCGTCTTCATAGTCGACATCTTAATGTCGCGTCGCTTTAGGAATTCTTCAGCTCCTTTACCCAAACAGCTAACCGAGGCTCCACTATCCAATAGTTCCATTATTTCCTCACCTCTCATCCTTTCTCTCACGTAGGGCCTATTCTCGTCACTTGCTGATATTACCGATTCTACTATTTTGTTTTTCCTTGCCTTAATCCCTAAAAATGTCTTCTTTAACCTAGCTACTTTTCTATAATTCCTAGTCTTAGTTCTCTTCCAAATTAGTTCCTCGTTAAAAACTCTTCTTCTCGCTACTTGGTACTGTAGTTTCCTCTGATAGAGGCTTTACTTCGGAGTGATTTCTATTGCCTCACCTCCCTTGTCTCATCTTCATCAGTATTAGGTTCTCTACTCAGCAGGGTTATTTGCCCAGTTGCTTCTTCGTTTTCGGGACTGGAACGTGAGTCTTCGGCTTGGTCCCGTTCTTTCCGCCAACCCTCAGGTTTTCCAGGCACATTCTGCATTGGAAGGCTACATTTCCCTGACCACAGCTAAAACAGGTCAGGGAGTGAAATGTCGAGGAACATTGATTTGATGGCGTTGAGCCATTCCCCTTGGTAATTTTCCGAGGATCGAAGTATGATAGTCTCGGATTAGCATCAGGGGGCCTATGAGTTCGCGTATTTTGGGGGTTTCGACCTCTCCCAACGGTTCATTAGTATCGTTCCCTACCATCGTCCCTGCTATCAACCTCACTGACCTGTTTTCTGAACTTCAGGTCCCTAGCTGCCAGGTACTTTTCAGCTCTCCTGCATTCCATCCTCAGGTCATCTATGCTCCTAATTTGACTACTGAAGATCAACATCGCGACTCGTTCTCAGATGTTTCGCCGTAAAGTATCTATCAGTTCGTCCTCGTCCAGTTTCCTTTTCATGCGTAGAGTCAGGGCCCTATCGTCCGCGTAGAAGTCGTCGAATGTCTCTTGGGGCTGTTGCTTCCGGTCCTGGATTAACCTCACTATCTCTTGGTCCCTGGCTTCCTCCGCGAGCTGCTTTACTAATTCGTCCTTGACCACTGCCATACTCAGGTACCTGTTCCCGAAATTCTCCTCCACATACTGCCAGAACAAATGCTCTGCTGGGCCCGTCAGTAAATGGTGGAAATTAGAGAACAGTTGCTCGTCCATAAATCCGTATGCCTTTTGAAGCATTTCCACTCTGAAAAGGAAGCTCCCTACAAACATCGTTTTCGGCGTCCCGTCAAATTTTATGCCCCACTTGTGGACATCTATGCGTCTTGCAGAGGTTTGTTGAGGATTTGTCTCACTCACGGGTGCTACTCGGGACGTAATGCTCGGCCCCAAAAGCGGCGGTGTTGGACGTCAACATAGCTCACTAAAATCTAGTGCATCGGCGGGTGGGGCAGGTTCTTCCGCCCATGGAGCAGAGTACCTGGTCTCATTAATCACCTGTTCCAGTGTATCCTTGCAGGAACTTCATGTCGTAATTAAACGGCTTAATAAGTATAAGCAAACAAGAAAAAACAAAATCGTGATCAACTGTCCTGAGCTGACGGGCTGCCTCCAGTCTTTGCCAACGAGACTCTTCGCCTTCCAAGTTATGGTTTGGCCGGAGTACTTGGCTCCACTCCCACTCCTTCAGGTGACTACGGGGCAGGGGTGCCACAGTGATGTTTGGTTCTGGAGTCACCGTTGAGCTTTGTATGTTTGGCCTGGCTAACGGGGTTGTGGCAGTGGCCAGGTCTTGTTCCACTATAGCTGGTGGTGGTTCCACCTCAAGATTGGTCGAAGCTGATTTCGAACCTTTCTGAGTGCCCCTGGTTGCTCCTAGAAGCGGGGCTCGAGCCCGCCTCCCTTTTAGAACGGTCCCGGTATTTCTTCCAATTGCAAAAATTTGTCTAGTTTTTTGTCTAGGTTTTTGCTGTCTTTCAAGTAATGAACTTGGCTGAAAAAAATCGAACTCTTCTAAGTTCGCCGTTCATATCTTACTGACCTCCTACTTTACTCCAAATTTTGTTCCAGAAGATCCTGATTCGAACTTCCGAAGACTAATTTTACTAGAACAATAAACCACAAAAAAAAATCTTGCTTCAAAACTTCTAATTCGCGTAATTTATTCAAAAGTTAATTTAAAATTAAATTCAAAAAATTAAATCCAGATAATACAAACACCCTAATTTCACTAAAACCCTAAACCAAAGAAAAAAAAGGAAAAACTGAATAAACCCTCTACCAAAGTCAAAATCCAGATATTAGTATGATTCAAAATTAATCTAGAATTCTAAATTCACAATTCAATTGAAAACAAAATTCAAAGAAACCCAAATTCCGGAAAGAATTTCTACGCCTTCTAGTTCGTTTAAGACTGAATCCTACTAGATTGCCTAAATCACCGAATACTAGTGAATTTCGAACACGAAAAATCGTTTTCGGTGTCCCGTCAAATTTTATGCCCCACTTGTGGACATCCATGCGTCTTGCAGAGGTTCGTTGAGGATTTGTCTCACTCACGGGTGCTGCACGGGACGTAATGCTCGGCCCCAAAAGCGGCGGTGTTGGACGTCAACATAGCTCACTAAAATCTAGTGCATCGGCGGGTGGGGCAGGTTCTTCCGCCCTTGGAGCAGAGTACCTGGTCTCATTAATCACCTGTTCCAGTGTACCTATCTTATCCTGCAGGAACTTCATGTCGTCCCTGAAACTAGTGACAATATTGGTCAGGTCTCGGGAAAATGTTTCGGAGAGCTTTACTTGACTTCTTTCAATAGCTTTGACCCCTTCGTCCATGTTCCCTGCGACCGAGGCTGCACCACCATGACCCTCCCCAAACTCTGTCCATCCCTAAATAACGCTAGGGCGTGGAGGCTCACCTGTTGGGTTAATGCGACCGCCTACTACGCCTTCTCTACGGTCCAGGTCCTCTCTAACCCATCGCTCCCATTGCCAATCGACCTCGTCATCTGGGTTGTCCAACGGCTGGGCCGCTCCGACCAGGTTCCTACCGCCTCTTGCCGTTCCCCTGTCCTTAAAGTGCTTAAACACAAGTAACAGAGGAGTCTATTGCAGACAATTAAACGGCTTAAAAAGTAGAAGCAAACAAAAAAAAAACAAAATCGTGATCAACTGTCCTGAGCTGACGGGCTGCCTCCAGTCTTTGCCAACGAGACTCTTCGCCTTCCAAGTTATGGTTTGGCCGGAGTACTTGGCTCCACTCCCACTCCGTCAGGTTACTACGGGGCAGGGTGCCACAGTGATGTTTGGTTCTGGAGTCACCGTTGAGCTTTGTATGTTTGGCCTGGCTAACGGGGTTGTGGCAGTGGCCAGGTCTTGTTCCACTATAGCTGGTGGTGGTTCAACCTCAAGATTGGTCGAAGCTGATTTCGAACCTTTCCGAGTGCCCCTGGTTGCTCCTAGAAGCGGGGCTCGAGCCCGCCTCCCTTTTGGAACGGTCCCGGTATTTCTTCCAATTGCAAAAATTTGTCTAGTTTTTTGTCTAGGTTTTTGTTGTCTTTCAAGTAATGTACTTGGCTGAAAAAAATCGAACTCTTCTAAGTTCGCCGTGCAAATCTTACTGACCTCCTACTTTACCCCAAATTTTGTTCCAGAAGATCCTGATTCGAACTTCCGAAGACTAATTTTACTAGAACAATAAACCACAAAAAAAAATTTTGCTTCAAAACTTCTAATTCGGGTAATATATTCAAAAGCTAATTTAAAATTAAATTAAAAAATTAAATCCAGATAATACAAACACCCTAATTTCACTAAAACCCTAAACCAAAAAAAGAAAAAAGTGACTAAACCCTCTACCAAAGTCAAAATCCAGATATTAGTATGATTCAAAATTAATCTAGAATTCTAAATTCACAATTCAATCGAAAACAAAATTCAAAGAGACCCAAATTCCAGAAAGAATTTCTACGCCTTCTAGTTCGTTTTAGCCTGAATCCTACTAGATTGCTTAAATCACCGAATACTAGTGAATCTCGAACACGAAATCCTATCTCGAAATCCTATATCACCTATTTTATAGCTCTCAAAATTAAAAATTTAAATTACTTCTGTTAACTCAATTTTAACTTAAAATTCAATTCAGCCGATAAACTTGTAATGGATAACTACAAATCTCAGAAAAGTAACCGAAAATTATTCAAAAAGTGACCACGAGGTTGTTTATCAAGGTCCTACTAGCTATATGAACTTCAAAACGTAAATTAATTAATCCGGAACTAAGCTTGACAGCACACTTTAAGTGAGGCCAGAACTGTATCCCTGCTCCGGAAGGCTTCCACAGCTCTAACTGCCTATAACGGTCCCACTGCCAGCTAGTGGATTCTCCCTGACCGTTACTTCTACTACTCCGTCTCTTTACTTCTGGGAATCGTAGGTCCCAACAAGACCCCGAAGATTCCCCAGCCAAAGAGATCGCTGTCGTTTAGCCGAATGTGCACATCTCTATGCTTCCTTTACGAATCCGTACGGATTTCCGAATCTGATTCGCCCTGACTGTACTCCCACAGACTACTGTGGGATAATAATTATTTTATTGTTATACCCTATCCCAAAGCATAGGAGGTATATTAATATTCAGAATTCGTTTCGATTCAGTCGGAGTAAGTGCTACAGTGTGTACGCAGAAGTTACAGTCCTTAAAGCGGACCGTTGAATACCCCATCCTATCCCACATTGTAAGAGGCTGATGTTATTGTTGTTTTTTTGATGTTTTATAAGAAGTTCAAACTTTTAAAAGGGGCGTGGTCCAACCGCTAGTTGCAAACCATCAATTATAACGCAGATATTTCCAAGTTACGTTTAAATGTACGTAAAAATTCATTTTTTAGTTCAAATTCAATATTTTTCAAAAATCGACCCTAAAAGGGGGCGCGGCTAAAAACTTTGTATAATCAAAATCTAGAATAAAATCCCGTTTATCTAACTTGCCAATTTTTATACCCTATTCGACTGGAATGGAGTATATTACCTTAAGGATCTTAAGTGCATATTTTATATAGAATTAAAAATTAAAATATGTATATAGAATTTTGTACGTAAGTTCTCTGTCATCCGAAGCAATACAAGTGTTAAAATTTTTCAAATCCGCCCACAGACACGCTTACAATCGGTCTAAATGTGCAACAACCTCCGTAGCTTTCAAGACTTAAAGACGTCGTGAAAAGCTGAAATTTATTATTTAACATCTTCTAATGATTATGTGTCATAAAAAATAAAAATAAAGTCCGCAGACCGCCCCTTGTGAGCGTTGCATCGATTGAAAGAGTAATCTTTCAAATGCAATTTATTCAATATTTTTGTTCCAAATCGAAAAATTTTTACTTAATATATTATGTAGAAAATACTATTTTCTATATTTGGTTTATACAAAGTTTGGGCCGCGCACACATATAGAGGCAAAATATATCCTATAATATTCCAAAAAAACATGGATTTCGATTGCTTTTTAGGCTTACTTAGGGCAGAATAAGAAATAAATTTCAGCAAATAAGATACACCGTACACTACATAAGACACGCCGCACTAACTTGGATATTTCTATGCTTTTATTGATTTTTGGCTTTAGGAGATGGACATGACACGCCCTTTTAAAAGATTAATTAAAAAACCTCATAAAAAATTTTTTTTTAGTTAATTTAAGATTAACGAATTGTAAAGGGCAGGGGATGGAAAACAAAAAAATATAAAAATGGAAAGGAGAATAGGAATGGAAAGCAGAATAGGAATGGAATGAAGAATAGGAATAGGAATAGGGTATACCGCGGTTCGTTGAAGACGGACCGAAGCTAGTACATACGCACTCTTGCACTTACTCACTGTTTTTTTTTATTCTTTCCTAAATTCTGTGGTCACAAGAAAAACCGCTAACGTCAATTTCACTCATTTTTCAGGAGAGTATTTTAAAGCTTTTGACAAATTCGTGATCGCGTTGAAACAAAAAGTGAAATATGGATATTTTTATTATTTCTTAGATTAAAATTAAAAAAAAAATAGCTGAGAACGAGTTTATTGACGAAAATAATACTTAAGTCTTTAGGGCCCTTAAGGTTTTTCATCATAAAAAATCTTATCTGCAGTTTAGATAAGCCAAAAACCCCTAAGTCGACAAGGGATAAGGGTTTGATTAAAGGCAAAATTCAAAACGCACAAGAAGGGAGAATCCACACTTATTGGTCCAAGATCGTACGCTCAAGTCGCGTCACGTGAAAGTAAGCCACAATCGGCCGCATCAGATTCGGTCTCTCAAATTCTAGGCATGATTTTAGAAAAGTTTGAACAACAGGCGAAACTTAATCAAGTAATATTCAACAAATTGAGCGAGCTCGATTTTAAACCTCGAAAAACATTTAATAAAAAATCATGAATATGGGAAAGTCAATCAAAATAATTACATGGAATGCAAACGGCCTTTTGCAAAAAATTGACGAACTAGAAGTATTCCTTCGGAAGAATAATGTAGACATATGCCTAATTTCGGAAACCCACTTTAAAAAGGGTTCAGCACGCAAAATAAAAGGTTACATTGACTATCACGCGCATCATCCTTCAGAAAATTCGAGAGGTGGATCCTCTCTCTACATTAAAGACTGCATAAAGCACTCCAAAAACGAAGAAATAGAAATTGACTCTATGCAAATAACCTCAGTCTCAGTAAAATTAAGTCACATAAATTACAACATCGCGACGAGCTATTTTCCTCCGCAGTATCGGCTAGCAGATGAAGATCTTGCTCTGCTCTTTGATTCACTTGGGTCAAACTTTATCATCGGCGGGGACTTTAACGCGAAAAATACTTTTTGGGGCTCACGGTGCAATTCAACAAGAGGCAGAGCCCTCTTTAAAGCAAGTACAAAACGCGGCGTGATCTTCTTATCGACGGGAAAGCCAACATATTGGCCAACCGACAGAAATAAAATACCTGATCTCGTCGACTTCTTTATCGCCAAGGGGGTACCTGGTTACCTTACGAACGTAGAAGAACGCTTTGATCTCTGTTCAGATCACTCGGCAGTTCTTTTGAAAATCGGCGGAAGCCTAGCGAAAAAGAATAGAGCGCCTAGATTAACTAACAACAACACCGACTGGGACGGCTTTAGAAAATACTGTAAAGAAAACATAGCTTTAAATGTACCGCTCAAAACGTCACTTGAAATAGAAGAAGAATTAGATAAACTCGTGAGAGTTGTTCAGAGCGCTGCGTGGAATAACACTTCTTTTCGGAGGTCCGAATTATCGAACAGCGGAACAATATATCCGCGAGAAATAGAAGAGCTAATATGCGAAAAGAGGAGAGCGCGCAAGAGATGGCAACGTTCGCGAGCACCCCCGGATAAGACAATCTTGAACCACCTTTCTAACAAACTGAAGCACGAACTTCAAGATTTTAAAAGTCGCGAGACTACTGCTTACCTCGAAAGTTTGACTGCTGATAAAGGTTCGAACTACTCTCTTTGGAAAGCAGTCAAGTCCGTTAAGAAGCCTATAGCACACTCTGCGCCATTAAGAAAAGCCAACGGCGAATGGGCAAGAGAAGACAAAGAAAAAGCGGATTTATTTGCAGATTACCTAGAAGAAACATTCAAACCGTTTGACGGGGAACCGTTGGTCGAGGAGCTCAATCCTTATGCGGTACAAGATAATTATAGAATAAAAACCGTGTCATTGGCTGAACTTCGTCAAACGATAAATAATCTGAAAAACAACAAAGCCCCTGGGTTCGACTTAATTACTAGCGAAATTCTAAAGGAGCTACCGAAAAAAGCTTTGGTCAAGCTACTCTATATCATTAACGCTTCCATGAGAGTTTTATACGTTCCAAGGCAATGGAAAGTGGCCGAGGTCATAATGGTTCCGAAACCAGGAAAATGTCCGAACGACAAAAAGTCATACAGACCTATTTCGCTACTGCCGATAATAGCTAAGGTGTTCGAGAAACTGTTGCTTAAAAGGTTGCAACCAATCATTGAAGAAAGACGATTGATTCCGGATCACCAATTCGGATTTAGAAAAAAACATTCAACAATCGACCAGGTCTATCGTATAACACACGAAATCGAAAAAGCTCTGGAAGCGAAAAAGATATGTACTAGCGCTTTTCTCGACGTATCGCAAGCCTTCGACAAGGTGTAGCACGAA
Organism: Neoascia interrupta; assembly: GCA_947623515.1. Taxonomy (NCBI): domain Eukaryota; kingdom Metazoa; phylum Arthropoda; class Insecta; order Diptera; family Syrphidae; genus Neoascia; species Neoascia interrupta. The sequence continues at coordinate 135,237,006 of OX392462.1, forward strand.
GGCCTGAAGTACAAATTAAGGCTTTGCTTACCAGAAAAACTCTATAGAATCTTAGAGTCTTACCTTAAAGACAGAATCTTTCGCGTAAGGTACGAAAATGAGTACTCGGAATTCAAAGAGATAAATGCCGGTGTCCCGCAAGGAAGCGTTCTCGGCCCAATATTATTTTTGCTCTATACAAGAGACATACCCCACGATGAGGGAACAATTTTAGCTACGTTCGCAGACGACACTGCTATTCTCGCTATTGATACGACAATTGAACTATCAACAGGGAAACTCCAGCGCGCTTTAGACAAAATATGCGACTGGACGAAGAGCTGGCGAGTTGTCCTTAACGAGACTAAGTCAACGCATGTTAACTTTACATATAAAAAGATAAACAACAAACCTTTATTCATTAACTCGGTACAAATCCCGTACTCAAATGAAGCGAAATATCTAGGAATGACTCTAGACGCAAAACTTAAATGGAAGCCGCACGTTAAAAAAAAAAACGCGACGAGCTCGAAATCAAGTTAAGAGAAATGAATTGGCTTATCGGAAGATTTTCGAAACTAAGCATATATAACAAACTGCTTTTGTATAAGCAAGTGCTAAAACCATCTTGGACGTACGGTATACAACTCTGGGGTTGTACTAAACCAAGCAATATATCTATTTTAGAAACTTTTCAAAATAAGACACTCAGAGCAATCGTTAATGCTCCATGGTATATAAGAAATAGCGATCTACACCGAGATCTAGGAATCGCAACCGTGTCTGACGAGGTAACAAACTTTGCTCGCAAACTTAGTACTCGTCTTCGCGGACACTGCAACAATGAAATTATCCGAACTTTGGATCAGACAAATCTTACGCGCCGACTACAACGAATGAGACCGTTAGATCTAGCAGCATAAGATGAAACCGCATAAAATGACGGTATTGTAGGTGCCTTCGTTGGAAGGCAGCCTGCCACACGCGACTACTACAGAAGCTTGAACTACTTGTTAAGGAAACTTAGTCGTAGTCTGACGGAAAATGGGAGGTTTTTTAGTGAGTAAGAATCTCACACTACTATGAGCACGCGCGGCCGGTCCTCGTAGTGCCTATGAAGGTTTTTCCTACCCACGAAAAAAAAAAAAAAAAAAAAAAAATCTGCAGTTTAGCTGTTTTTCCATTTTAAAGAAATTTTCGTTCTCGTCTAAAGTCTACTTTAGTTGTTTTTATACCCCATCCCATAGGATAGGAGGTATATTAAGTTTGTCACATAGTTTGTAACACGGTGAAATAATAATGGTAGACCCCTAAGACCTTAAGGGCATATGATCGAGACCAAATTCTGAATCGGATGAGCCATGTCCGAATAAATTTAAAAAAAAAGAAAAATTTAATCGGTAAACCTCCTCTAGTGGGCGTGGCATCTATTTTAAGGGTAATTTTCAAATGCAGTTTACTCAATATTTTTGCTCAAAATTAAAAAAAAATTGTTTGATATTTTATGTAGAAAACGCTTAGTTCTACATTTTGTTCATACAAAACTTTTGGGCTACGCCCATATTTGAAAGCAGAATTGAAGAAAAACCTAAAATTTGCCTGAAAAACTTAATTTCGACTAGCCTTGATTTCCTAGCTGATTTCCTACTTAATTTTCTAGCCTAAAATTATCCAGAAAAGCTTAATTTCGACTTGCCTAATTTAGGAAAACATGAAACAGTCCATGAAACAGTCCAGATTTTTGAAAAATCGACCTCGAAAAGGGGGCGTGGCTAAAAACCTTATATGAACATAATCTGGACTGAAGTCTCGTTTACCTAACCTGCTACTTTTTTGTTTCATGCTTTCCTAAATTAGGCCAGTCGAAATTAAGCTTTTCTGGAAAATTTTAGGTTTTTCTTCAATTCTGCCTCCAAATGTAGGCGTGGCCCAAAGTCTAGTATGAACCAGTGAGTAAGTGCTACAGTGTGTACGCAGAAGTTACAGTCCGTAAAAAAACCGTTGAATACCCCATCTTATCCCACATTGTAAAATGCTGATGGCATAGTTATTTTTTGACATTTTATAAGCAATGCAAACTTCGAAAAGGGGCGTGGTCCAACCGCCCCTAATTACAAACTATTAATTATAAGATATTTCACAGATATTTCCAAGTTACACCTAATTTTACGTAAAAATGCAATTTTTTGGTTCAAATTCAATATTTTTGAAAAATCGACCCCTAAAAGGGGGCGTGGCTTTGCATAAACAAAATCTAGACGAAAGTATTGTTTACCTAACCTGCTACTTCTTTTGTTTCATGCTTTCCTATATTAGGCTCAAGGCCAGTCGAAACTAAGTTTTTCTGGAAAGTTTTAGGTTTTTCTTCAATTCTGCCACCAAATGTGGGCGGGGCCCAAAGTCTTGTATGAACAAAATGTGGAACTAAGCGTTTTCTACATAAGATATTAAGCAATTCTTTTTCAATTTGGAGCAAAAATACTGAGTAAACTGCATTTGAAAATTTACCCTTAAAATATATGCCACGCCCACAAGAGGAGGTTTACCAATAAAGTTGTCCTTTTTGTGTCTTATATTCACTAAGAGATGTTAAATGTCAAATTTTAGCCTTTTAGAACGTCTTACAGTTTTGAAAAATCTGGAGGTAGTTTCATATTTAGACCGATTGTGGGCGTGTCTTTGGGCGGATTTCAAAAATGTTTACACTTGTACTGCTTCGCTCAAAATTTAAGGCCTAAAAACATTTGACATACAGACGGACGGACGGACGGACATGGCTCATTCGATTCAGAATTCGGTCTCGATCATATGCCCTTAAGGTCTTGGGGGTCTACCATTATTATTTCACCGTGTTAGAAACTATATGACAAACTTAATATACCTCCTATCCTATGGGATGGGGTATAACAAAGAATCTTAAGTCAACTTTATATAATAAATTTTGTTTTTTTCTTAGTTTGGTTGTTTTTCCTTATTTTCAACTAAAATATGTGACTTTGGCTGTTTTTTCAAAATTGTTACCACAATTTTAAAGATAAAAAGTTGAAAAAAGTTTATAAAATGGATTTGGGTACGCTGAATCTAATTCCATCAACCCTGCTCAAGTTGCTCCAAGGTAGCCGCAATGGCAGATGCAAAGGCATCCGTTGAAAGCGATAGTGGTAAAGTTGGTGAAAGAAAAGCTGTTCGGTCTGCATCAGCGACACTTTGCTTGCACTTGACAAAAGCATTTTCACTAGCTGTGTTCAATCGATCTTGAGGTTGTTAATTTTACTTTGCATTCTTTACATAAGCGTTGCGGAGTGCTTGTAGTTGTGCTGCGTTGGGATTACAGTTGCGGTAGTAATTGATTACCACCAAAAACCGACGCATTACCGTGATGTTCTTTCGCTTGGGGTAGTACAGGATTGTCTCAATGCGCTCTGCCGCTAGCTGAAAACCGTCCATGGTGATGCTGTGGCTCAAGTTAGTCACCTGTTTCTTGCCAAACTCGCATTTGCTGATGGCAAGTTTGTGTTTGCACAAAACCTCAAAAACTTGTTGCAGGTGGCGATGATGTTCCTCGAATGTCGGGGATGATATTAGTAGATCATCGATTAACTTGGCAACAAAGTCCAGGTCGCGAAAGATGGTGTCCATATGGCGTTTAAATATTTCTGTCGCATTTCGAAGACCTGGTGGCATACTTATAATTAATAGTTTGTAATTAGGGGCGGTTGGACTACGCCCCTTTTCGAAGCTTGCATTACTTATAAAATGTCAAAAAATAACCATGCCATTTTACAATGTGGGATAGGATGGGGTATTCAACGGTCCGTTTTACGGACTGTAACTTCTGCGTATACACTGTAGCACTTACTCACTGGTCTATATTTGGTTTAACAAAGTTTTGGGCCACGCCCCTATATGGAGCCAAAATATAAGAAAAACCTATGATTTTCCAAAAAAACATGGATTTCGACTGCTTTTTAGGCTTACTTAGGGCAGAATAAGAAATAAATTTCAGCACATAAGATACACGGTACACGAGTCTAGATTTCACTCATACAAAGTTTTTGGCCACGCCCATCTTTAGAGACGATTTTACATAATTATTTAATTTGAACCAAAAAATTAAATTTTTGTGTACAGTTTAGCCGCAAACTTGGATATTCCTATGCTTATATTGATTTATGGCTCTAGGAGCTGGACATGCCACGCCCCTTTTAAAAAATTTATTTAAACCTTATAAAATTTTTTTTAGTTAATTTATGATTCGCGAATTGTAACGGGAAGGGGATGGAAAACAAAACAAATATAAAAATGGAAAGGAGAATAGGAATTGAAAGGACAATAGGAATGGACAGCAGAATAGGAATGGAAAGGAGAAGGGTATGCAGCGGTTCGTTACAGACGGATTAAAGCTAATACATACACTGCGTATGTATTAGCTACACTTGCACTTACTCACTAGTTTTTATAAATGATGGGGCATGTTCTAAAAATCATTTTTTTATATTTTATTTTAGAAGGAAAAAAGATGCTACAAGTAGTGTGAATGCTCTTTTTTAATTTTTTTTTTTTTTTCGTTATTTCCGAAAAAAATATTAAAAACAACTATATTTAGGTAGATTTGGAAGGTAATGCATATACTACATGTGACAGAACTTCTAAAATTGAAAAGGTAACTTGCTCAAATTCTTTTTTTTTCAAAGGCAATATGTGTGTGCCACTATTTCTGATTTCTTAAAATTTAAAATTTGCTTAATTATAAAGTTTTTGAGCTAAAAACAAGGCAGCTCATTTTTTTACACCTTTTTTTTATTTTCTTTGGGCCCGTCACGGTTTGTTTTCTAAATTTTCGGAATTATTTTACTATGAAACAAAATATAATATAATTACAACGAGTGTGGATCCCCAAAAAATATTTTTTCTATCTTAACATTTTTAAAAATGCAATTTTATAAACCAATAAAAAGCCAATATTTACAACGCTATTGTGAGGGAATGGACAGGTATCTCAAGCAATTTTTTAAATTTTATTTTGTATTCTTTTAATCAGATTGCATTCAAATAAAAAGATTTTAGTTTGTAGTAACTTAGATATTAATTTTTTAAAAAATTTCTGTTCGCTTATTTTTACCTAAGAAGTTCCTTGAAAACGCACACAAGGAAACGTGAAGTTCGAAAAATGCCACAAATGTGACCAGAAGATAAAAAAAAAATAAAAAAAAAATAGTATGAAATTTAGGAAAAGCTTGCTTGACAAGTAGTGGAGTGTGACAAGTGTGTATGTAGTGCGAGGGGGCGGCAAATTTTCCTTAAGTCGAACGTGGATTAAACCTTATGCATATACACTGATGCACTTTTCTTATCTTTTCTTTAATAGTATAAACAGAAGCATACTGCAACTGAAACAGTAGCATAAACTAGACATAAAATGTAGAATAAAGACAATAAAGGTAGAATATAACCAGGGACATCCGGCACTCGAGCAAACTGGGTAGATATTAAGACTCTTTTTGATTTAGGTACCTATTTGTCTTGCATTTTGATCAACAACTCCTGAAAAATCCATTTCACATCCATTATTTACCTATAATTTTATTTTCCTGAAATAGGTATTTATTAGCGTTTTATTTTTATGAAGGTATCTACCTACTATGCAACTTTGAAAAATACGCAACCATCCCTGTCAGCTCCGCATAAAAATTACAAAAACAACAAGAATTAAGAAAAGCTACGCACAGCATTTGCAACCATTGGAATAAATATCAAATAACTAATTCCAAGCAAATAGTTATAGGTATTCTTTCCTGTCCTATCTTCCCCTTCATTCTATTTCTCGTTCTTATCAGAATTTTATACACACGCACAACCACAGCCACCCAAAAAGTGTTCAACTTTGAAGCCAATTCAAAATAAACGAACGATTAGACATTTTCAATTCTGTCTACCTTTCCCATATATACGAATCCAGAAAATGAGTGATGTCGCACTTCGATTTTTCTGCTGTATTTACCTACAGTTGGGCAAAAACCAAGACAGTGTCTTCGGAGATATTCGTTTTCCGTTCGCGATCGCAATGACGACACAGCGACAGCACACATACACTTTCTGCCTTGCGCTTGTGGCTTGTCGCTTTCGTGCGTGGTGAAAATGTATAAAGAATCAAGTGGCTTAAATGTGTGTGCTTATAAAGAAATTTTACACGAAATAAAGCTTGAAAATGTTAACTTAATAACAGATTTGAGCTTTATCTGTTATTTAGTTAACATTTTATTTTGAGGTAGGTAATAAGAAACTAGTTCTTTTGTGTTTTGGCTTGGGTAGACACTGTCTTAAATGTCTATATGATGCATCGTCTCTGTCAATAACATAGTACAGTCTTAAAAAAAAACGGAAACCATAAAACGCGGGGAGTTATTAGAGACACTTCCCTGCGTTTGTATGTTCAAACACTGACCATATAATCGAGGGGATTCTTCGATGTGAATTCGATGTGATCAGGGCCTTAAGGGTCGATTCGTGCCAAGGCGATTTGTGATAAGTAATGTCACAAATCAAAAATGTGTAAACTGTGATCACAGCAATGTCTTTCACGTTTTGAGCTTCACTTAAATCACTATCAAAATAAGCTGGTTGACAGTTCCAAAACTTTTAAATTCATTGTCCGTCCGTCCGTCTGTCCGTATGTGTGAAGTTTTTGGGTCTTTAAAATTGAGCTAGGACGCTCAAACTTAAAGCGTATCTTGGTTCTTATTTTGTACAGACAAAGTGTAAAAATTAGTTAAATCCGCCGACGGCCACGCCCATTACTGCCTTCAATGTAAGACAACCTCTATTTCAAATTTTCTTTAAAAATTTCAAATTCAAATTCCGCCCGCCAAGAACCTAATGGTTCTTCATGAACTTATATATCTTCGATATTTAAAACCTTAGGAGGGGCGGTAGTGTCATACCATTTTGATTCTAGCGATTCATTCGAGTATTTCCAGATAAATACTAATGTTTCTGCTATGCCGACTGAGAATAGAATTGAGATTGACGTTGATACAGCATGCCGATTTATTGGCTTCCATGTGGTGTTGTTAAGTTCTTCTTCGACACTCGATGCTTCGTTGACCAACGCCGTGAATGAATCTGCTGGCTGAAGAACTCTAGAGATGTTAAGCTTTGGAACTTTGAAAGGGGTTTTCACAATTGTTGCGTTCGTTGGACCTGCTGACAGCTTCACCACCACCCTGGTAGTTTCCTGGTATTCCGCTGTTATTGTGACAACTTTAGTTTTTAGCACGCAATCTGATGTTATTTGAATTATTCCAGACTCTGTACGATAAAGTTCGGTTAACTGTTCATTGCATATTGCCTGGGCTATCGTTGGCATTGCACTAATATAAAACCATGTGTTCGTTCGATGTAACTGCTTCCAAATTGTCCCATGGATATCAACAGTTTTGTTGGTGCAGTAGTTGGCATCAAACCTCTCGAATTGCACTGGATATTATATAGTGCTTGCATCGGTATAATGTATTCTGAGCTTGAAAGATCAATGCTTTCCTTTCATATCACTTCCGTAATTTTTAAGGAATCGAGTGTCTGTGAATCATAATGAATGCCTTGAATCTCTGTAGGTACGTCTTGAATTGCAAAGATGGTTTTCTGTATTCTTTTCGGTACTGTTGTTGCTTTGATTAATTCATATGGTTTTGTACTGAATATTGGCACTGTTTCGATAAGTGTAAAGTTTTAAATTGTTTTGCTCATAGTGGTTGCACTTGAAATTCGATAATGCACCTTTACAGTTGCCGGTAAATGCTTTCTGCTAAGTTCAGCACGCTGCTCAAATCGATTATGTGCGGACAGCTCCAGCTACTCGCCTTCTTGAATACTATTTTCCACAAGCAGTTGTATTTATCTGAAACTTCTTGCAAGTAGTTTTTTTGCTTGGTGTTACATACTGAGATACCTTATCTGTATACCATTATGATCAGCATTTAAAATCCATCCTGGTGCGAAGTGATTCATTTTCTCGCTTGACTCATTTAGCTGTTTATTGAACTTTTGTAATTGTGCTACGATTCTACTGTTTGTATAGTTAAGTGTCTTTGATGCCCTGAGCATGAGTTTTCCCTGGTGTGAAACTGTCTTCAAAATGTTCTGCTGGTTTGATGATAAGTTATCGATGGTTATCGTGTTATTGTTATTGTGGTATACTTCTTCGTTGACTCCAAACACTGAGGTAAGAAGTGTTCCTATGATACCCCTTCGTTACCGTATCCTCAAAAACTGAAGCTCGTCCATGCACTGCATAATGCTTGTGCTTATTAATTGAAGATGGTGATTGAGAACATCGCACCGGATCTCTTGACTATGTTCTTTCCCCTTGGTGCAGAGCCTTGTCATGCTATCATTTGTTAACAGAACTTGCTGTCTGCCTTGTGCGACTTCCTGGGTTGGAATGGTTATCTCAATTTTTAACGTTCCTCTGCTCAAGTGGCCTAGTCCCAGTTTTTCTACGTAGATTCCTTCATCAAGCTTCGTGTTGTTGACCAATGATTGAGTATTTGGTATGATGGCCACATATACAAGCAAAATGTTAGGACTAGTTGTGGACCACTTTCCGACGCTAAGTTTGTTTGATACAACCTTCCGCGTTTTTGCTCTCCTTGGATACTCTGCAGGTGGATCCTTTCGTTTGGATGATTCTTTCTTTCTTTCAATTTCTGCGGGTGGATCGTTTCCTTTGGGGGACTCCTTCGGCTTCCTCTAGTGGCAAAGGACATAGTTTCACAACCTGTCTTTTTGTAGTAATACCGTTCATTTTAATAGTTGCTGTTCGAACAAGTCCATCGTCTCCTGGGTGTACATCCAAAATTCGTGCAAGCTGCCATTTTGCTTGTGGCGTGTTCTCATGTTTGACAAGAACAAGCTGTCCAGGTTAAAGGTTTCCCTTGGACATATGGAAATATTCGGATTTCCATATGTTCCAAAATTCGGATGCGTATCTCTGTGTCAACTTCCATCGTTTGATAAGCTTCAGGTTGTCTGGAACATCATCGGGTACGGCGAACATTGAATTACCAACAAGAAAATGTCAGCGGTTGGACATCATTGACATCATTGCTTATTGGCGCCAAGGGTCGGCTATTTAAACAAGCTTCAATCTGTGCTAAGACCGTGTACATGTCCTCGATGTTCAAGATGCTTTGTCCGAGGATCTTTACTAGGTGCCGTTTGACCGATCTAACGCCTGCCTCCCAAAGACCGCCAAAATGAGGACTACTTGGAGGTATGTGATGCCACGTTATATTGTCGTTCGCTATCCGCTTTCGTACGTCATTTCTTCGAAAGTTTTCTGGAGTTCTTTGCTCGCTCCAACGAAATTGGTGCCACAGTCGCTATAGATCTCGTTACATTTTCCTCTTCGAGAGACAAGTCGTTTAATAGCTGCTATACAGGCGGCCGATGTTAATTCATTTTATTTTGATCGGTCCAGCGAAGTCCAACCCGGCTTACCAAAACGGTCGATTTAGAGTTACACTTCGAACTAGAAGGCCTCCCATTAGCTGTTGGTTTGGCTTCGCAATGGTTTTAAATCAAGTGATGCACTTTTGGATTCATGTCGTTGTAAGTCGGTTTGCATTCAATATCCAAAATTCTTTTCGGATCGTGTTGAGTGTGAGTTGTTGCGAACCATGAAGCGTTTTCCGATGGAAATGCAGCACTTATAATTTTGCCAGATGGCATTCATTGCTTATTATGATCAGATGCTTTTCTGCTTGACTTACGACTGCCTTCTCAATCCTTCCTCCTACTCGAAGAACGCCTTCAGTGTCAAGATAGGGACTCAATTATCGTATCCTAGATCTCTTGTCGATGGGCTTTCCTGCTAATAGTGATTGCCTATCCTGTGAGAATTTGATGCAAATAGTTTTCGCTCGCTGTATTTCCTCTGTCGTAAGATAGGTTAATGGGCTTCTATTGTAGCCATGCCGTGGCATCATTCTTCTGCAAATCGTTCGATTATTGAGGCATCGCTGGCTACGCATATATGGGTTGTGGTTTTCCTCTCCAGATCAGTCACCGTTGTGTGTGTTTGACTTGGGTACTCATCGAAATGACGCAAAATAATTTGGGGTCCATTCAACCTTAGGTCGTAGTCTTTCAAAGCATGTGGAGAAAGCCCTTTCGTTGCACAGTCAGCAGGATTGTCGTGTGTAGATATGTAGTACCATTGTTTACGGTTGCTGTGCTCGTGGAATTGGCTTAGTCTATTAGCTACATAGGTATTCCATCTTGTTGGATGATCACTAAGCCACGCAAGCACTATGGTAGAGTCGGTCCAGTAGTATATTTGACTCGTAGGTGTCGTTTTCAGCGCTGATTTTACTTGATCCATTAACTTAACTAAGAGAGTAGCACTTGTTAGCTCCAATCGTGGTATGGTTTGAACTGCTTTGGGTGCTACCTTTGTTTTTGACCCAAGAAGCCTGGTGAATGGTGTTCGTACTGTTGTTCGGATTACCATGTACACGACTGCTGCCATCGCAAGCTGGGATGCGTCGCAAAATCCATGTAATTCATAGGTGTTCTTTGATGTGGTTCCTATCCATCGTGGCAGCCGCATGTGTTTCACATCCTTCAGCTCGTTAGCTCTTATATAGCTCTTAAACAGCTCGTTAGTGACGCATAGCTCTTAAGCTTCTGCTATAGTATCCACTCCCGTCAGAAGATCGTCCACGTAAAAATCGTTCTGTAGATGGATTGCTGCAGACGAAAATTCATTGCCTTCATTGCCTTTCAGGGTACGAATTGCTTGATAAGGGGCGTTGGATGTCCCAAACGTCAACGTTTTCAAGCGATATCTTGGTATGATGTCTGATTTGCTCGGTCGCCGGTCGCCATAGTATTCGTTGAAAATCCGTGGCTTCCTCGTCTACCGTGATTTGCCAATACATTTTCTCGATATCAGCGGTGATAACAACTGGGTAGATTCTCCATCATAGCAGCAATGCGGTGAGCGACTCTTGAATTGTTGGTCCCACCATAAGAAAATCATTGAGAGACTTTCCGGACGACATTGAAGCTGAAGCATTAAACACAACTCGGACCTTGGTGGTAGTGCTGTCTTCTTTAATTACAGCGTGGTGTGGCAGGTAGTATCATGGTTCGTTTATTTTATTTGCGGCTACTTCTTCTATATGCCCGAGGCGTAGGTACCCTTCAATGCACTTGTTAAACTCCGTATATAAGTCTGGGTTCGTAAAAAGCCTCTTCTCGTTCGAGATATATTTTGCGATCGCAACCTTTTCCGATTGACTCAAGCCGATCTGAGGATTTCCTTTCCACGGTAGTTGGATATGGTATCTGCCATCCTTCAACCTCTTTATATTTGTAAGATAGTGGAACTCGGCTTCTTGTTCTTCCTTAGAACTGAACTTCTTTTTTCCCACTTCTTCTTGCTCCCAGAATTTTCTGAGATCGCGGTCCAGCTCTGCTGTGCTGATCATGCTGACCGAGGTGGTTTTTGTCTCTTTTTTCGAAATTGGGTCTGATAATATCCAACGCAGTTTGGTTTTCTGTGCGGTTGGAGTGCCTTGTTGCAAGCCGTTCATTTAGATTTCGCCGTAGATGTCTGCTCCTAGCAGGATGTCAATCTTAGACCGGATGCGAAACTCTGGATCTGCCAATTCGGAGGCCTTGAGTGACACATTAACCTTTGATCTTATGGTTGTTGAAGGAAGACAGTGAGTGATTCGTCCAAAAATCAAGGCTTTGGTCTGTATCTCCTTGTTTAAACATTTTTCTTTGATTAATAATGGGATCTGTCCTTCACTCCTTCTGTTAATGTTGCCTATTCCCATGATCGTCACGCTGATTGGGTCGCGTTTAAAACCCAACAACTGTGCGCAATTCTCCGTGACAAAGGAATTCTGCCATCCTTGGTCGACAATAGCGCGTACCTGTGTATACTGTCCATGGATATTCTTCACATTGATGAGTGCCGTTGCTAACAGGATTTCGCTTCTGGCATCGGCAACTTGAGTGCTGAGGCTCTTCGTATTACTGCTTTCATTTGTCGTCTTTTGTGAAGCAGGGAGTGGTGTCTTTTTGAACACTGTCTACAGGCTGTCTTGCTTTTGCAGTCGTAGACTCTATGGTCACCGCGGCAGTTAAAACATAGCTTGTTCGCCTTAATGATATCTCGCCGAGTTTGCAGATCTGCTTGTAGAAGCGCCCCGCTTTTAGAAGTCCAGTGTTGGCCCTTGCAAACCTTGCACTTGATTTCGGAATCAGTAACCAAGCTTGTCTTATGGGACTTCCGTGTTGTTTCATCAGAGGTCGCTTCTAATGTTCGAAATTTGTTGGAAAGAAACTCAGCAAACTCGGTCCAGGACGGCAATTCTTGCTTGTTTCTCCATAAGGGTTCCTACCCCTTCCGGGCTTCCAAATCCAGTTTGTGGCATGCCACATACACGATTATTGGATCCCATGACTTTGTGTCGATGTCCAGGACCTATATTGCAATGAGAGTCTCATTAGTCGTATCTAATAGCTTCTTGCAGCTATTTGCCAATTCATATTTAGGAATCGTTAAGTTGACAAACGCTTGAAGATGAGATGAAAGCAGTGCCCTCTTGTTATTGTAATGGTCGAACAATAATTCCCATGCCTTTCGGTAATTGTTGCCTGTTACTCCTAGATTTTCGATAAGGCGTCGCGCTTCTCCCCCAGTCGAGGTAATGAGATACTGCATCTTTTGTATGTCAGATATCTGCTTGCTTTCGTGAACAAGTGTCTTAAACATGTCACGAAACGTACTCCACTTAAGATAGTCTCCTTCAAACGAGGGAAATTTCAATCGTTCGAGACGTAGAACCTCTTCATTTCCATTCGTTTTACTCATTCATCGTTGCTTTGAACGTCATTAGAAGATTCATGGCAATTTCTTCTATTTTATGGTATTCCGCCTGGTAGTCCCTGACATACCTGTAGTTGTGGAACTTGAGATTGTTAACCTTTGGGTGTAATTCCTCACAACTGCTGCACCTCTTATTTAATTTTTCCAGGCGGACCTCAAAGTATTGGAAGTTCTGGCGATCTTTCGGATCCTTCTTATAATTGGCCTTGATCCGTTCAATGGTATCGAAGTTCAGTTTTTGCAAGTTTCGACTGACGGTTCTGCCATGCAGCGTTACTTAGGGCTCAAGAAACTGAAATCGAAGAGAATGCTGTCGCACTGTGCTTTCGTAGCTTGTTGGGTCTCTCGTCTTTTTTTTTTCTTTTTTTTCCGCTCGTAGCTGAGTCAGAGTGCGTCGTAGCAGCTCTGCTCTATAGGCTTGATGGTGGCGCAGTGTGGATTTGTTATCCTTGCTCCAGGTGCAGGATCCGACTCGAAGGACCAATGTTGTTTTGGTGGGGTTGCGTATTAGAAATCCCTTTGCAAAAATCCTTGGGATAGTTGCACAATATAATGTTGATTTATTCAGAAAAATCCTTGGGATAGTTCTGTGCTGTGGAAGAAAAGGGTTATTGTAAAATGATGACGCCTCCTTGGTTTCGATATTTCAACTCATATATTATTTCTACCTTATGGCTATTTATACAATTTCTAAAGCTTAGCTTATTTCTTACCTAAACAATTTCATGCCTAACTTTTTTCCTACATAAACAATTTCTTAGCTTATTTTTATGTTAATGACTTATCTCTACGTAATTGGCTAAATCTACAATATAACTTAATCCTATAATGCTTACGCTACCTTATAGCTACATACATATTTACATTATTAGGTTCTTGCGTTCTACATTAATTTATTCTATTCCTACATTCTACACATCAATTTCTTAATATTAAACTGCAGTGTCGCCGCTGCTGGTCGTTGTCCATTGTACTTGGTCACCATTTTTACGTACGGTGAATATACATGCACCAGTACAATGCACTGCAGGTCGTCGTTGAGTAATTCGAGTCAGCATTGTTGGCGTGCGTATGTGGGTCACTATTTGGTTTCGATGGTTAACTCAACTTCAAACAAGCACCCTAGCTCAAAATTTAAGGCCTAAAAACATGTGACATGTAGACGGACGGACGGACATGGCTCATTCGATTCAGAATTCGGTCTTTGGAGAATTCGGTCTACCATTATTATTACCTATGTAACAAACTTAATATACCTCCCATCTCTAATGGGATGGGGTATAAAAATTATTTGACACCCTGCGTTTCAATAAAAATTTAAGTACCTAATTTTAAGACTGGGCTAAAATAAGTACAGTAAACTTATAAAAAAAAACATTTACAGTATTTAAAATAAAATTAACGGAAAAATATCTATTCTAAGAATTTTTAAACCGAATACCTGGCAAACAGTCAAAAATCTCGCCTTTATTTATTACACAAATACTAAATTACTCGAATACATCTGTCCTCTTTAACTCTGAGAGTTAAATCATCGATATTTACAAGATGCTGGTGATGACGTTTGAAGCTGCATGTTTGCCTTTTGCAGCTCAACACGTTAATCTAAAAAAAAAGCCGTGGAGCAAAGCAGCATGTGCAATTCTCGTGCCTTAAAGTCCATCACTGATTTCCACTATGTGGAAGATTTCTTCAACAGCTTCAGTTCCGTCGAAGAGGCAATCTGGATTTCAAACCAAGTTATACACAAAGCCGCTGAGTTTCGGTTGCGAAACTTCAGCTCGAAGTCCGCGGCAGTACTCAGAGACTTGAAATATTCTATGCCAGAAAGGGGAGAAACTCTTCTAAGTCGGTGTCCGACGAAACGAACACTGCTTAGCGTGGTCATGTCAGTTTTCGACTCGCTGGGATTCTTGAGTCCTTTCGTGGTGACCGCGAGGTTGATAAAGAGCTCCCGGGAAAAGTCTGTGCGTTTTGGAACAAATGGCGTATGAAGTTGCCCAACGTAGTCGAGCTAGCAGTTCCCCGCTACTCTTTTCGAGGCGGCGTCCCGAAGGAACTCCAAATCCATGTTTTCGTAGATGGAAGCCAGGTAACCTTTGTAGCCGTCGCATATTAGAGGACAACGAATCAGAATGATGACCCAGATTGCTTCGCATTGAATTGCAGGCTGCAGTTTTAGTATTTTAGTGTTTGAAGGACAAATGAAAGGATAAATAAATTGAAGAATAAATAAAAGAAGAATAAATAAAATTGAAGGATAAATGTCATCAAATCACAGTGAGAGTCGACAATACAAGCCCTTTGTTGTCCATAGGATTGCCGAGATTTTGGAGACAACAGAACAAAACAGTTGGATATGAGTACCGCCGACCGAGAACCCTAGTGGTCAGATTGACTTTAGCTCATCCTCCAGATGGTTTAATGGTCTAGCCTTGTTGAGCCAGTTGGAAGAGAAATGGCCTGTTGTTGCCAATGCCCAGAGTACCCAGGACGACGTCGAGGAAGAGCTACGCCCTAAATACGCTCTCGTCGTGGTAATCAACAACCTAATAGACTGGAACCGTTTCTCATCTCTCAGGTGGGGCGTTGGTACCATGGCTTGTTTAAAGCATGTCTTTAATCCCAGGAAGCATTGCGCCCTGACCGCCGATGAGCTAGATGTTGCCGAAATACTGCTTTGCCACCAAGTTCAATACGAAATATTAAGTGCCGAAATAAGTTTTATTCAAAGAGGATTACCAGTCCCAGGGGGAACGAGCTCTTCAAGTTTATCCATCGTGGTTGACATATTCCGCCAGACGACCTATCGTTCTGCCCGCCGATCACCGCCTTACATTGCTCGTTGCCGCCTACTACTACGACAAAATGATACACCAGAATATGGAAGCTGCGATTTGTGGGGTACGTCGCAAATACTGGGTGCCCTGCCTGAGTCATGTAATGCGAAAATTCGTCGCGAGTTGCAGCTTATGCAGACTTTGCAAAGTCACGCCGATACTGCCAGTCATGGGATCATTGCCAGAGGATTGATTTTCATATACCGGTTTGGACTACTTCGGTCCACTTTCTGTCTCCATCGGTCGCCACGTTGAGAAGCGATGGATCACGCTCCTCACTTGCTTAGTGGTGAGAGCAATTCACCTGGAAGCGGCGCATGATCTGTCTACGGATGCATGTATCATGGTCATACGCAGCTTCATTAATCGCCGAGGAGTGCCGCTGAGGATACGAACTGATAAAGGAAAAAATTTCACCGGGTTCGACAAAGAAGCGAAGCGTTTTTCCTAAGTTTTCGACTGCCATAGGATCCAAGATGAATTATCTACTAAGGGAATAGATTGGCGCTTTAACTGTCCAAATAACCCGACCAAAGAAGGTGCCTGGGAGCGTATGCTGCAATGCGTTTGGTCTGTGCTACGATACACACACTCTCCAATGTCTGACAATCGAAGCAGAGAACGTGGTAAATTCACGACCGCTAACCCATCGGCCAGTAACTGTCGACCAGGAAGAGCCATTAACGCCGAACCACTTTTTGCTTCTCTCACCGACTACGGCCAACATAAGAAGTACGCTGGAGCAAGACGAGAAGCTATGCCGCTTGAGGAAACAGTGACAGGTCGCCCGCCAACTGAGGGACACTGTCTGGAAGCGTTGGGTGCTCGAGTACCTTCCAACTCTGACGCGGCGAGTCAAGTGGTGCCTACTGCCGACGCTTGAAGCATTGAGATCGGAGACTTAGTTTTCCTCTGCGACCCCAACACTCCGAGGTGAGCTTGGAAACGAGCCAGAGTTCAACGTGTACACCATGGAGCTGACGGAGTCATCAGACGAGCTGTAGTGCGGACGGATACGAGAGTCCTATCTAGTCCAGTTTCCAGATTGGCCATACTGGATGTAGAAGATTATGGTGAATCGGGTCGATCCACGGGAGTTTTGGAAATCCAAAAGGCCTAGCGCCACCTATCCGAAAGCCTCGAAATTTTGTAGACGACACAACCCTTTTAATTTCCGCTGTTGGCAGCATTTGCGTTGGCATATGCTGATTTCATATACCAACGCGAATCGTTGGCAGCCATATTGATCTCCGGCATTTCGTTTTTTCTCATTTGTTCTCGCCAAGCCAACAGAGGTGTCACATAATTGTATCTTATATAATTGTATTGAAATTTAATTCCATAGAAATAAGTACATGCCCATTTGAGCGATCCTCTGTTTATCGAGCGAAAACAGGTATTAACCAGTGAGTTGTTTTTTGACATTTCATAAGTACTGCAAGCTTCAAAAAGGGGCGTAGTCCAACCGCCCCTAATTACAAACTATTAATTATAAGATATTTCCACAGATATTTCCAAGTTACACTTAAATGTACGTAAAAATGCTATTTTTTGGTTCAAATTCAATATTTTTGAAAAATCGACCCCTAAAAGGGGGCGTGGCTAAACACTTTGTATGAACGAAATCTGGAACGAAGTCTCGCTTACCTAACTTGCTACTTTTTTTGTTTCATGCTTTCCTAAATTAGGCTCAAGGCCAGTCGAAATTAAGTTTTTCTAGAAAATTTTAGGTTTCCCTTCAATTCTGCCTCCAGAGGTGAGCGTGGCCCAAAGTCTTCTATGAACAAAATGTGAAACTAAGCGATTTAATATAAAGAATTAAGCAAATTTTTTTCAATTTGGAGCGAAAATATTGAGTAAGCTGCATTTGAAATTTTACCCTTAAACAGATGCCACGCCCACTAGAGGAGGTTTGCCAATTAAATTTGTCTATTTTGTGTCTTACATTCATTAGGAGATGCTAAATGCCAAATTTTAGCCTTTTAGAACGTCTTACAGTTTTGAAAACTCTGGAGGTAGTTGCACATTGAGACCGATTGTGGGCGTGTCTTTGGGCGGATTTCAAAAAATTTTACACTTGTACTGCTTCGCATGACGTTAACCTCACGTACGAAGTTTCAGCATCCTAGCTCAAAATTTAAGGCCTAAAAACATGTGACATACAGATGGACGGACGGACGGACATGGCTCATTCGAGTCAGAATTCGGTCTCGATAATATGCCCGTAAGGTCTTGGGGTCTACCATTATTATTTCACCGTGTTACAAACTATGTGACAAACTTAATATACCTCCTATCCTATGGGATGGGGTATAAAAATATTTCAATCTAGGAACAGCACCTAAATTAAAATTGACTAAAAATTGACACAAAATTTTGACACCGAATTGACAGCATGAATGAAGTAGAGACTTCATTTTGGTGTTAACTCTAGCACCTCAATAAAGTCTTTCAAAAAATTAGTTTTTTTTCATGTTCACTATGCTCACACTCGCACGCACACATATCCTACCACGAATGCTCATCGGCATCAGTCATCGTACAATTACGCATTAGTTTTTGCCTAGAATTTCAAGTTCGGTAGTTTCGCAGTCTTTTCCAACCAGTTGTTGTATGATAAATCCAGAGTTTAATTTAATTTTGTGGCTCTTGCGATTCAAAATAAAGTGTAGCGTTTTTCTTAAATCACATGTTCACATAGAATGCTTTATATGCGCAGTGGCTTTGCACATCTGACAATAGACTTCAAAAAAAAAGGGAGCATTTCACAAAACAAATAACAAATTCAAAACTGAGTTAGAATTCTGAAAACAAAATAACACCAATAAACGGTTTCAAAATTTAGTCAAATAAATGAAGCCAAACAACACCGAAAAATGGTGGTAAAATTGAGTTAGATTTGTGAAAGCAAATGGACACCAAAAAACGGGGCTAACAATTTTTCAATTTAGAAACAGCACTTAACTTAAAACTAACTCTCAATTTTGATACTGAATTGAAGGCATGTGTGGAGTGAAGACTTAATTTTGGTGTTAAATAAGTGCTGTTCTTCACCTCTAAGCACACTGTGTTAAAATCAACTCAAGAATGAAGCCTCAGCGTGTCAATTCGTCATGGTCAAATTTTAGTGTCAAGTTTCAGTCCCTATCCTATGGGATGGGGTATAAAAACGCGAGTGGAAAATGAAACGCCCTAGTTCAATTAAAAATATTAACGATCAATGTATCAATTTATTGATTTACTTCATTAATAATTATTGTATAAACGTCAGAAAATACGAAAGATTGCTGCCTTCGCGTCGAGAGATGTTACAGGACTGGACTGCTGTCACTGCAAGCCGTCTGCAAATAACCTTTGTGTGTGGTCTGTGTATGTGGATGTGGAGTTTGGCGCGCACATAACCCATCCAATGCTGATGTTATTGCTATTTTTTGACGTTTTATATGAAGTGCAAAATTTGAAAAGGGTCGTGGTTCAACAACCCCTAACTACAAACTATCAATTTTAACGCAGATATTTCCAAGTTACGCTAAAATGTACATAAAAATTAAATTTTTCGGTTTAAATTCAATATTTTTTAAAAGTCGACTCTTAAAAGGGAGCGTGACAAGAAACTTTGTATCAACGAAATCTGACATTTGGTCTCGTTTATCTAACCTGCTAATTTTTATACTCTATTCCACAGGAATGGTGTATATTAAGTTTGATATAATATATACCTTGAACCTATATATATATACCTTGAATACCTTGAATAAAAGGTGTCGTTAAATTTTTTTTATAAGAAGCGTCTATCGGTAAAAACTTGTTGCACTTTTCCCCGAGTTAGAACGTAAATACCGAAGGTGCGCCGACGATGCGCTCATGGATGAAAACAAAATGCGAAGACTAGAGAATCGGCGAGAAAGTGCAACAATACAACAAAATTGTTGCTGTGTTTCCCGACTGCTCAGCAAGGGGGTGGGTTCAATGAACAGATGATTGATATGCGAGATAAGATGCTTCAATGAGTTTGGTACGTAGATTTAAAACGGGCGCCAGCTGTTTTATAAGTAAAACAACAAAACTGTGGGTTACTGAAAAGGAATAAGAAGTCCGAACGAAAGAAATAAACACTTTTGTTTGGGTCGTTATAAACGTTCAGAGGTGAACGCGGGCGATTTATTAAAAAGAGCTAAGTTAAAAGATTTGGCCGATGAATAATAAGAACTAATCGAAAAGGTTAATATAAACAAAAGAATCAAGGCATACAAAAGAAAATGGCCGAACGAAAGCAAAGTTATAAACAATTTTAAGTATCGCTGTAGGGATAGAGTGGCTCACTATATTACCACGTCCCGAATGTTAAACAGGTTAAAACCAAAAGGGTCGCGCGTCCCGCCTTTTCTAAGGGATTTTCTCGAAGCGAAAGCTTACTAGTGAAATCTATTTTCTTCCTCATAAAACACAAAACGCGTGTGTTTAGAAGTCAACTGCGCCAAATATTGATTTTGCATGCGTCGAGGTTAGGAGTTTGTCGAAAAATGTTTACTCGTATGTGGGTACAGTCCCCATAACATGTGTAAAGAAGAAAATCTTGGTAAACTTAAGGAAGCTCTGTATAGATTGGGTCACAAGAACAGCGATGTTCTCATAAGAGGCGACTTTAATGTAAATTACATACGGTAGAATAGCGTTAAGCGTTTGTTTGACTACTTTTTTGAAAAATGGGGCTCACCGTCGTCAACAATCGATGGCCAACTTGTTTCAAATCTCACAGAAACCTTTTTTTGCTCCAGCAGAGGTCACAATATTTGACACTACGATGCTTGAGATTTCCACGGTGGATAAAAAAGTGTCTGCCAATCTTCAGCCACAAATTGTGGAACTTTTAAAGCAATTTATTGACATCACCTTACCCCCAAAAACAATAGCTGCAAGCGCGAAAACCCCAGTTGTTCATCATATTGTGACCACTGCCCCGCCCGTAGTAGAGCGTGTGCGACGGCTCGCTGAGGAAAGGTATCAAGTGGCTAAGGACGACATCAAACAGCTGCTTTAGCAAGAGGTCATCATGCCACCAAGCAGCCAGTGGGCCCGTCCTATACACATGGTTCGCAAGAAAACTGCAGGTTGGCCGACAACTGGGGATTAAAGGCGACTCAACGCTCATACAATTCCTGATCGCTATCCCTATCTAAGTGGTAAAAGGATTTTCTCTAAGTTGGACAGTGTGCGCGCGTATCATCAGATTCCCGTGGCTGACTCAGATATCGAAAAGACTGCAATTTTAACCCCATTTGGCCTCTTCGAATTCCTTGGTACGCCACCAGGTCTTCGAAATGCGACACAAACGCTTCAACGCCATATGGACACAATCTTTCGCGACCTGGACTTTGTTGCCAAGTTCATCGATGATCTACTAATATAATCCCAGACATTCGAGGAACATCACCGCCACCTGCAACAAGTTTTTAAGGTTTTGTGCAAAGACAAACTTGCCGTAAGCAAATGCGGGTTGGGCAAGAAGCCGGTAACTTACCTGGGCTACACCATCATCATGGACGGTTTTCAGCCACCTGCAGAGCGCATTAAGACAATCCTGTACTACCCCAAGCCAAAGAACATCACTGAATTGCGTCGGTTTTTGGTTGTAACCAATTACTACCGCAACTGTAATCCCAACGCAACACAGCTACAAGCACTCCGCAACACTTATCTAAAGGATGCAAAGAAAAATGATAGCCGCAAGATCGATATAACTACAGCTAGTGAAAATGCTTTTATCAAGTGCAAGCAAAGTGTTGCTGATGCAGACCGAACAGCTTTTCTCTCACCAACTTCACCACTATCGCTTTCAACGGATGCCTTTGCATCTGCCATTGCGGCTACCTTGGAGCAACTTGAACAGGGTTCATGAAAACCTGTTGGATTCTTCTCTCGAGTGCTGAGTCCCACTGAAGTAAACTATAGCACCTACGATAGAGAATTGCTGGCCATCTTTGCTTTCGCCTCATTCTTGACGGTCGCCCATTCATCATCAAAACTGACAAGAAGCCAATTTATTTTACATTCAAGCAAATGGCTAAAAAAGCCTCGCCTGGACAACTTAGACAACTTTGCTACATAGTACAATTTCCTATTGAAATAGTTAATACAAAATTGGTCGACAACATCGTTGCTGATGCCTTGTCCGGCATCTACGCTATGAATATGTCAGTTATGATAGAATATGGCAGTTAACTGCTGAGACCATCGATGAAGAACAAGCCAAAGACGACGAGCTTCAAAAGCCGCTGAATAATCCCACCAACTCGCTCAAGCTTTAACGGTTGTCAATCGATGGGCGTCATGTGATCTATTGCGATTTCGCAACTGGGCACGTACGTCCTTTAATGCCTACATCTCTTCGACAACAAGCGTTTAACACTGTGCATAGGCTGTCCCAGCTAAGTGGTCGAACTACATGCCGGCAGCTGAGGAAAAAATATATCTGACCTGGAGTCAACAAGAACGCGCTCATTTGGGCCCGGAACTGTGTCGCGTGCCAACGTTCTAAGCTTCAGCGCCACATTTAGCTACTGAAGATTGATGTAATGTCCAGTCGATTAAATCACGTTCACCTGGGCCTCACCGAACTGCCCACCATCAATAACTTGAGATTTTGTCGGACTGTCTGACACTATCTGCAATGCATTCTACTCAACTTGGATTGCGAACTTTGGCACCCCACCAACTATCTCCACAAATCAGGGAGCCCAATTTGAAGGCACTCTGTTCAAAGCATTATCCCGTTTGATTGGTGCAGAATGAGTTTGTGCAACAGCATACCATCCGCAGTCCAATGGGCTCGTTGAACGGTGGAACCGTTTGCTCAAAGCAGCCCTAATGTGCAACAGCCAAATTCCGTGGCCCGAAGCCTTGCCAGCAGTAATACTTGGCCTCCGCACCTCCTACAAAAGCGACCTGAGAGCATCGCCTGCTGGCCTTGTATACGGAACTGGTCTGCGTGTACCTGGGGAATTTTTCACTTCTGAAAATCAATCTTCCAAATCAATTTACTCTTGTTCCCATGTATTCCTCAGAATCGACAGCGTCCGCATTCCGCAAGCCACTCGAACCACCTTACTCACGGCTACACGAAGTTCTAGAACGCTTAAATGACCACCTTTTCAAAATCCTTGTAGACGATACCGAAAAAGTTGTAAGCATCTGCACACTAAAACCATAGCACACGGCCGCTGACGAATCAGAGTTGGAGCAAAACAAAAAACAGCTTATCCAAAACAAGTGGTAAAGTGCAACAGTGCGTGTGCAAAAATTTCAGTCCATCTTCGACAGATTGCAAAATACTCGACCATACCAAAAAGAAAACTGCCACGCCTCCAAAAAGTGGGCGGGATATATATAGCTGTTGAATGCATTATACTAGGTGGTTGCATACATTTCGGCCTAAGCTCCGCCTTGCCTTTTCAACTAAAAGAATCGCTTTTTTTAACTCCACGCCCACAAAAGTGGGCGAAGGCACATACTAAATATACTGTGATATCGCGATAAAAATGTTTTCGATTCAATTTATTATGGGACACCTGCTATAATTAAAATATCCCGAAATTTCCCCACCAGTGGAGACTTTAGTGAA
The DNA here is from genome assembly GCA_947623515.1 of Neoascia interrupta. Classification (NCBI taxonomy): domain Eukaryota; kingdom Metazoa; phylum Arthropoda; class Insecta; order Diptera; family Syrphidae; genus Neoascia; species Neoascia interrupta. The sequence continues at coordinate 135,260,350 of OX392462.1, forward strand.
TACAACGAACTCCAGTCGTCAAACTCCGCCCTCCATCTAGCGTGATGTAGAAGTTTCACGAATTGTCATAATTTTTGTATAAATAGCCGATACCCGTTGCCTAGTTTTTCAGTTTTGAATCGGAATACTTGAAAAGCGAACGTCGAGTGTGAAAGTAATAAAAACGGTTACTGTGAACTAGATTGAACTAAGTGTTTTATAAATAAAGATATTCGTTTGTGTTTATCAAAAGTGAAATTGAGTTTTATTCGACGAACCCCAGGAAAAATATAACAATACATGAAAGTTTGAAAATGCTTATATATACAACTTTTGTCATATAATTATACCGGACCCAGGGTATTTGATGTAAGCAAGTTTGATGTATAGTTTGTAACGCAGTGAAATAATCACCGTAGACCACTAAGACCTTTTGGAGACTTGAATGAGACCAACAGGAGAATCGATTAAGCCATGTCCGTCCACCTGTATGTGTGAAAGCTGTACGGCTTAGTTGTCATCATTATTGTTAAAATTTACTTAAATAGACATGTTGGCAATAAATAAAAAATAAAAAGATGATTGGTTGGACCTAGATTCGAACCCAGGACCTCCCAGTTGTCGGTCATAGGTGCAACCATCTGCACCACAGCCACTTCCACCTCGGGTGTCCAAATAGCCTACATGATCTCTCTGCATATATAATGCGCATAAACCAACATGTAATTACATTCAAATGATCACGTGGTTACACGTAGTCAAGCAGCAATGCGCCAAATTCACTAACACAAGTCTTCTATGCGTCATTCCTAATTAGCTACAAAGAATAGCAACGAATATAGCATACGAAAAGACAAAAACTAGTGAGGTGTCGGATTTGGACAAAAAATAAAACGTGTTCACTGTAGCTCAAATGGTAGAGCATTGCTCGCGACAAGTAAGGGTTGCAGGATCGTACCCTGCCGGTGAGCCACACACGCTTTTTTCTTTCGACATTTCCGTCCGGTAACATTTCAACTCTACTATACGTGAAAGTCTTAGGTCTTCAAAATTAAGCTACAGAACTGAAACTTGGTAGCACCGAGACTCAGGTAGCACACGGAAGTGGAAGGGGACCTCAGCCAACTTCGCGTGCGAACTGGAGACTGCTAGCTAGAGACTGAGCTGGCTGGCGAAACTTGTTGGCTGAGGCCCAGGTTCACCCCGGACTGTAGCGCCACCTTAAGTAAGTAAGTAAGTAACTGAAACTTGGTACACTGCTTGGTTCTTCTGTTACAAGGACAAAGTGTAAAAATTGGATTAATACGTCAACGGCTACGCCTACTACTGCCTTTTATGTGACACAACCTCTATATCACATTTCCTTTTAAAATGCCTTTTGGTCAAGTTAGACAAGGCATACGAACTGAAATTTTGGTACTGAGCAATATTGGCCTAAGATCTTTAACAAGGCAAAAACTTAACCGTCCATAATATCGACCATGCCAACTTTTAAGGAGTTAGAACCCGATTCCTCGGAAAGTTCACTCCAAATCGAAAAAAAATTATAAGACTAATATTTAATGTGTGTGAAGTTGGCACCGCACTTTTCGATTTTTATAAAAAAAGGTGTGTTGCGATGTGCCAGAGGTGTGCTATCATGTGCATTATTGGAAATTTTTATACCCCATCCCATAGGATAAGAGGTATACTAAGTTTGTCACATAGTTTGCAACACGGTGAAATAATAATGGTGGACGCCCAAGACCTTAAGGACATACGATCGAGACCGAATTCTGAATCGAATGAGCCATGTCCGTCCGTTTGTATGTCACATGTTTTTGGGCCTTAAATTTTGAGCTAGGGTTCTGATACTTCGTACGTAAGGTCCACGTTATGCGAGGCAGTACAAGTGTCAAAATTTTGAAATCAACCTAAAGACACGCCCACAATCGGTCTAAACGTGCAACTACCTCCTGAGTTTTCAAAACTGTAAGACGTTCTAAAAGGCTGAAATTTGTCATTTAGCATCTCCTAATGAATGTAAGACACAAAAGGGCAAATTTAATTGGTTAACATCCTCTAGTGGGCGTGGCATATATTTTAAGGGTAAATTTTCAAATGCATTTTACTCAATATTTTTGCTCGAAATTGAAAAAAAAAAATACTTAATATTTTACGTAGAAAACGCTTAGTTCCACATTTTGTTCATACAAGACTTTGGGCCGCGCCCATATTTGGAGGCAGAATTGAAGAAAAACCTAAAATATTCCAGAAAAACTTAATCTCGACTGGCCTTAAGCCTAATTCAGGAAAGCATGAAACAAAAAAAGTAGCAGCTTAGGTAAACGAGACTTCGTTCCAGATTTGGTTCATATAAAATTTTTAGCCCTTTTAAAGGTCGATTTTTGAAAAATATTGAATTTGAACCAAAAAATTGCATTTTTACGTACATTTAAGTGTAACTTGGAAATATCTGTGGAAATATCTTATAATTAATAGTTTGTAATTAGGGGCGGTTGGACCATACCCCTTTTCGAAGTTTGTATTACTTACTAAATGTCAAAAAATAACTATGCCATCAGCATTTTACAATGTGGGATAGGATGGGGTATTCAACGGTCCGTTTTACGGACTGTAACTTCTGCGTACACACTGTAGCACTTACTCACTGGTTTAAGTATGAATTTGGCATCGTACTTTTTTTTTTAACAAAACTTTTGCTGCGACGTGCTCACTATGTGCTGCTATGTGCCGTTTTAAAAAAAACAAATCGTATATATGTAGTTTTTACGGATGGACGCTTTTTATACCCCATCCCATAGGATAGTAATACCCTATCCCATAGGATAGGAGGTATATTAAGTCTGTCACATAGTTTGTAACACGGTGAAATAATAATGGTAGACCTCCAACACCTTAAGGGCATATGATCGAGCTCGAATTCTGAATCGAATGAGCCATTGTAACGAAGTGATTCGTTACACAATCAATTCATTAAATAGCCGACCGCCCGCCAACCGTATCACAAGAACCATGGCAATCCCACACCCAAGCACAAACCAACACAGTTGTTCCGTAGCCACCGTTGATTATATAAATCAAGCAGCACTCTTCTTAGTGAGTACTTGGATGGCGAACCACATTAAAACATATGTGATAAAAATACTTTTTTTTTTTATTTTCTATTTCGAGTTTCACTCGTTTATAGACTTCCGTTTTGCCGGAAAGTTATAAAGTACTACTTCGCCAGTGGGAAAAGTTGGAGCTGCGATTTTTTTTTTTTTTTTTGTTGAATACTAGGGTGGACGGAGTCTAAAACTCCAAAATCTTTCAAAGATACCAAAACGCCCACTTTAGCAGGTATATAATACCGAAGTAGCCGATATTGGTTATGCCCGATTTCCACTTGCTAAAAAACCACCCATTTATGAGAGACACTATGAAACTGCCAGAACGCACTTCATAGAAGTAAATTTTCGCTCTCTCAGAATACTTCTTGACTACAACTAAGTTAACTTAACAAGTAGTTTACGCTTCCATAGTGCTAACCGCATTGGATAGGTTGCTTTCCAGTGAATGCACCTACTAAGCCGTTCATTCATGCGGCTTCACCCTACGTCGCTAGATCGAAGGGTCTTATTCTTTGTAGCCGTCGCTCGTTGTTTACATCGTTAAGAGTCTCGTTGAGAGTACGTTTCATTTCATTGTTGCAATGAACATGAAGGCGAGCATTTAGCTTTCGAGCAAAGTTTGTTACTTCTTCGCTCACGGTAGCTATTCCTAAATCTTTGTGAATATCACTATTCCTAATATACCATGGAGCATTCACAATTGCTCTTAGTGTCTTGTTTTGGAAAGTCTGCAACATGGACATGTTGCTCGGCTTGGTACAACCCCAAAGTTGTATACCGTATGTCCAGGACGGCTTTAACACCTGCCTGTACAAGAGCAGTTTGTTATAAATGTTTAATTTCGAAAATCTTCCGATAAGCCAATACATTTCCCTGAGCCTAATCTCGAGCTCGTCACGCTTCTTCTTTACGTGTGGTTTCCACCTAAGTTTAGCGTCCAGTGTCATCCCTAGATACTTCGCTTCATTTGCATAAGGTATTTGTACAGAATTTATGAACAGAGTTAAATTGTTAACCCTTCTGTAAGTGAAATTCACATGCGTAGACTTGTTCTCGTTAAGAGCGATTCGCCAAGTCTTCGCCAGACACAAATTCTGTCCAATGCTCGTTGGAGGCTTCTCGTTGATGACTCGACTGATTCACCTGTTGCCAGGATGGCCGTATCGTCCGCAAACGTGGCCACGACTGTCTCGTCATCTAGAGGTATGTCTCTTGTGTAGAGCAGGAACAGGGTCGGACCGAGGACGCTTCCCTGGGGTACGCCAGCCCGAATTTGCTTGAAACTCGAGTATTCACTACTTCACCTAACACGAAAGAGTCTGCTTTCAAGATAATTTTCCAATATTTTAAACATGTCTTCTGGCAAGTTTTGCCGTAGCTTATATTTCAAGCCTTCGTGCAATACCTTGTCGAAGGCTTGCGATACGTCGAGGAAAGCACTTGAACATATTTTTTTCCCTTCTAAGGCTTTTTCAATTTCATGCGTTATTCTGTAGACTTGATCTATTGTGGAATGGTTAGGTCTGAAACCGAATTGATGATCCGGGATCAAGCGTCTTTCTGCAATTATTGGTTGTAACCGCTTCAGCAGAAGTTTCTCGAATACTTTCGATATTATCGGCAGAAGCGATATGGGCCTATAAGATTTTTTATCATTTGCGCATTTCTCCGGTTCTGGAACCATAATGGCTTCAGCAACTTTCCATTGTCTTGGAACGTATAGAAGTCTAAGAGAAGCGTTTATCATATAAAGTAGCTTGACTAATGCCTTTTTTGGTAGCTCTTTCAATATTTCGCCAGTGATCAGGTCGTAACCCGGGGCCTTGTTATTTTTAAATTTGCTAATTGTCTGTCGAAGTTCAATTAGCGAAACTTTTTTCATTCTAGGGCTATCAGGTTCCGCGTTGTTGTTTAGAACGTCAGCCAACGGCGGACCGTCGAAAGGCTTGAATGTTTCTTCTAAATGTTCAGCAAACAAATTCGCTTTCTCATTGTCTTCTCTTGCCCATTCGCCGTTAGCTTTTTTTATTGGTGCCGAGTGGATTATAGGTTTCTTGATAGACTTAACTGCTTTCTACAGCGAGTAGTTTGAGCTCCTATCCGCCGACAAGCCTTCAAGGTATTCAGTGGTCTCACGATTTTTAAGATCTTGCAACATTCCTTTCAGTTTGTTAGAGAGGTGGTTCAATAGGGTTTTGTCTGGGGGAGCCCTCGTGCCTTGCCATCTTCTACTCGCTCTTCTCTTTTCACGAATCAATTCTTCGATTTCGAGCGGATATGTTTTACGTACATGCCCGTCGGTGCTAACTGCGTTCTTTTGGGACGAATTGTGGTTCCAAGCAGCGCTCTGAATTGCTTCAATGAATTTGTCAACTGTGGTTTCTAACTCGAAAGGAGTTTTCAATGGCACATTCAAGCCAACACCCTCCTTACAGTAATTTCTGAAAGCGTCCCAGTTCATGTTTTTGCTAGCTAATCTAGGAGCTCTTTCTATTTTCGCCAGTCTTCCACCCATCTTCAAGATAACTCCTGAGTGGTCTGAACAAAGATCATAACACTCTTCAATTCGCGTAAGGTATGTGGAGTACCCTTTAGCGATGAAAAAATCGACAAGTCCACCCCACGCTTCATACTATTTTTGTACAGTAATCTGCCTCTTGTTGAATTGCATCGTGAGCCCCAAAAAGTATGCTTCGCGTTAAAGTCACTCCCAATGATAAAATTGGACCCAATGAAGTCATACATACGATCAAGATCGTCTTCCACCAGTCTATATCCTGGCGGAAAATAACAAGATGCAATGTTATAATCTAAGCAGTCAATTTTTACAGAAACTGAACTGATCTGCATAGAGTCTAGCTCAACTTCTGTGTTCTTGAAGTGCTTTATGCAGTTCTTAATGTAGAGGGAGGATCCTCCTCTCGAATTTTGCGAAGGGTGATGTGCGTGATAGTCATTGTAACCTTTAAGTTTGGGTGTAGACCCATTTTTAAGGTGAGTTTCCGTAATCATGCAAATATCAATATTGTTTTTCCGTAGAAATACTTCTAGTTCGTCTATTTTATTTTAAATAACTTTTAAAATATTTATTTTAAATAACTGTTTCATATTCATGTTCTCCTGTAATTTTTTCGAGGCTTAATCTCGAGCTTGCTCAGTTTGTCAAATATAACTTTGTTGATTTTAGTGTGATCCTCAAGTTTCTCCAAGATTACAGCGAGGATCTGAGACACTGCATCTGTTGTGGGCGATCTTGCCTTGTTTTTGTTTGCCGCAACCTGTGCGTATGATTTGGCTTAGGAGTTTGACCAGGTTTTGGGCGTCCTAGGCTTTGATTCTGACCTCTAGTATTTTCCTTAAGAGGTTCTCGTCCCTTTTGCAGCTCTATGGCTACTTCGCATCCTCTATAGTTCGCGGGGTGGTTTCCGTGGCAATTGGCGCAAACTGCTGGAGCCTTTATGTCAACTTTGCACTCTGTTGCGGAGTCTGAACACTCGGAGTTGCGATTGGTCTGAACACTAGTATAGTCAGTAAGCCACTTTGAAAATATATATTCAGAGAGCACTCCCGACTCTTATTTAAAGGGTTTGCCTGATAAAGGCATTTTTTATTTTGTTTTACTTTTTTATTTAAAACCCAAACGTCCTATTGGACGTCCGCCTGATAAAGGCAAGCTAATCCGTTCTTTCCTATCTAGCACCGAAACCAACCAACCGCCGACATCGACCGACCGAGGATTAAAGTACTAATTTAATCCAATAGGAGTTCCGTTTTCCTATCATACGATAGAGTCCTTTCCGGTCTTCAAGAACGAGTCCACTTTCCAGTCATCCGACTGAGTCCTTTAATACTTTTCCTATCATACGAAAGACTCCTTTCCGGTTCTCAAGACCGAGTCCACTTTCCAGTCATCCGACTGAATCCTTTAATACTTTTCCTATCATACGATAGAGTCCTTTCCGGTTCTCAAGACCGAGTCCACTTTCCAGTCATCCGACTGAGTCCTTCAATGCCTTTCCTATCAAACGATAGAGTCCTTTCCGGTCTTCAAGACCGAGTCCACTTTCCAGTCATCCGACTGAGTCCTTTAATACTTTTCCTATCATACGATAGAGTCCTTTCCGGTTCTCAAGACCGAGTCCACTCTCAAGTCATCCGACTGAGTCCTTCAATACTTTTCCTATCAAACGATAGAGTCCTTTCCGGTCTTCAAGACCGAGTCCTCTTTCCAGTCCTCCGACTGAGTCCTTCACAATCTAGTTAAGATATCCACCAATTGTTAAGATATCTATAAGCTTGTTAATGTATAGTTGTTTAGTTAGTAACATCAGTAAAACAATAAAGTGTAGTGGAATAAGAAAACTGGTGTATTAAGACTTCTCAAACACAGAGAAACCGACGAGCGAATTCTCAGCTATAGAAAACAAAAAGACCCTTACATTTTGGCGCCCGAGCAGCGACCTCAATCGAGGTCAACCAATCCGTCCCCGACCGACCGTCAAAACTCAACGTTGTCCAGCGAAACTAATGTCATCTTAGCCCGTCCAGTCACCTAAGCTAATCAATCACCAAAAACCCACTGCCGTAGCCAAATCCCAAGGCCAACCGCCGAGTCAGTCTCGAAGATGCCCGATTCCGAAGATAATCCCCCGAACGACACCGTTCCCGTACCGACCGAACCGAATCAGTATATTCCCAGCGTCGAGTGGATTTATTTATTATGTAAGAAGGAGCTGATTGAAGTAATGGAGAACCGAGGCCTGGATGCTACCGGAACAGTAAGTGAGTTGAGCAAGCGGCTTAGCGAATTCTTGAAGCAGGCATGGACCAGCCGATCCACTCTAGATTTGAACAAGGAATGGGAGGAGCGGGTAATAACAAGAGAGTACTCGGATCAAGCCAAGGAACATACCAAACCGATAACCGAAGTAATTACGCCGTATAGGGACATATTAGTCCCAGCTCCACAGATAGAGCCGACTGGCATATCCGACTCCCGAACTGACTACAAGCAGCCGTCTCTCACCGTACCTCTGAATAACGCACCGACAAACCGAAGCTACCAGACACAACCACCCCGAATAGGCCTAAGTTAAGAAGCCGAGACCATGAATACCGTCCGCAAGTGGCGTTTACGTTTCGAACCCAACGGAAATGCCTCGAGTTCATAGAAAGATTTGAAGAACTAGCCCGATGCTATGATGTCCCATTCGATGCCTTAGTGAGGACCCTCCCAGAAATGCTCAGAGGAAGAGCGTTGGAGTGGCTCCGAATTAAAAGAGACAATCTTCGAACATGGGAACAGTTCCAAACCGAGTTCTTACGACATTTTTTACCCGCACGCAACCTGTCCAAACTAGAGAATGAGATATGGTCAAGAAAGCAAGGCCCAAGAGAGAAGGCACAAGATTTTATAATGGCCGTACAATATCTCATTTACCAATATCCCCATATAACTGTCGTAAAAAGTCTGGGACACATTTACGACAGACTTCGGCCAGAGTATAGACTGTATATTCGCCGACGTGACTTCCAAACCGTAGAGGAATTGATGGAGCTAGCGGAAGAATTCGATTATATCAAGCAGGAAGACCATAGCCGAAATATGCCGTCCTCATCCAATTACCAAGCCGCAGTAATACCGTCCCCAGATACCGTACCGTACAATAGAGAAACCCAATGCTGGAGTTGTAAGCAGAAGGGACACCGTAAGCAGGAATGCCGACGACCTTTTCGGCTATTCTGTTCGTTCTGTGGGGGGGATGGACGTCGCACCAGAGACTGCCAGAGCCACCAAGGAGCCTTGGCAGTAATTTCCCGACCAGCACCGACCGATCTACGCCGTTTCATCCCCATCATTCCGCAATCTGTCCCAGAACCTACCGAGCCTTTGTCCGATATTGAAACCGAAGAACCAATTACCGATTTCGAGAAGGAAGCAGAAAATTATACAGCATATGATCAAAAAGTCATTACCCACCGGACCAAAGCTAAAGAGAGTCATGAACCTGTCCCAAACTTGGACGAGCCCCTAATCGCCAGTGTAGAATATTTGACCAATGCCAACGCCAAGAAGGAATCACCGAAAGCTTCTGCCTTAGAGGTGTCATGTCAACTTCCGGATGACGAGCTATTATAGGCAAAAATAGCAAATCGAGCCATAAATGCCGTGATGGAAGAAGACTTGATCTAGGGCAACACTGAAGCAGTGAAACCGGCTTAACGCAGCTACGTTACAATAGCGAAGCATTATGAAAACTCACAAGGAAACAACGGCCGAACAATACCGTCTGCAACCAACAACCCGAAGTACACAAATAAATTAAGAATAACAAATCATGAATACCGTAGTTACCGAAATTTGTTACCTTTAGCCATTAAGTTGTTCCCTTTTAGGATTAAGCCTAGATTAAGTAACCGATTCTTGTACAATTTTGAGTTTAAGAAAAGAAGAATGAAAAAAATAAATTATTGAATTAATTAATGAACTACATTATTGTTTAAACCATGCTAATTTACTTGTTCTTACACTACCTATATAGAATACCTTTTGTGGCGCAACTAAACCAAACGAGTGAAACCACCGATGCATTACCGAAGCTCAACGTAGCCACCGACCGTTGAAGGTTCACCGAATACCTCAATTGTCGACCGCCGACTAGATACCGATACCAACAATAATGATCATGACGCCTCTAGCCTAAGATTTAGTCTAAGATAAGTAATTTTAAATAATTACTTTAGTAATTAGTAATTATTAATGATCTTAAGTCTGTACACTAGTGATAAGACATATAATCCGTAAAATAAAGTGATCGAAGAGAAGGTTCTCGTCTGGGAAAGGAAGGGGGGAATGTAACGAAGTGATTCGTTACACAATCAATTCATTAAATAGCCGACCGCCCGCCGACCGTATCACAAGAACCATGGCAATCCCACACCCAGTGTTTCACTCGTTTATAGACTTCACATTTCCGTTTTGCCGAAAAGTTATAAAGTACTCTTTCGCCAGTGGGAAAAGTTCGAGTTGCTATTGGTCTCCCGACTCTTATTTAAAGGGTCCGCCTGATAAAGGCATTTTTTATTTTATTTTACTTTTTTATTTAATAATAAATAAATCCACCCAACGCTGGGAATACACGGATTCGGATCGGTCGGTACGGTAACGGTATCGTTCGGGGGATTATCTTCGGAATCGGGCATCTTGGAGACTGACTCGGCGGTTGGCCTTGGGATTTGGCTACGTAAGTGGGTTTTTGGTGATTGGATGGCTTAGGTGACTGGACGGGCTAAGATGACATGAGTTTCGCTGGACTACGTTGTGTTTTGACGGTCGGTCGGGGACGGATTGGTTGACCTCGATTGAGGTCCCTGGACCGTTGGATGTAAGGGTCGTTCAAGACCCTTAATGTTGGACGTAAAGGTCTTTCAACATAGCTCTGTGTTTGAGAAGTCTCAATACACCAGTTTTCTTATTCCACTACACTTTATTGTTTTACTTATGTTACCAATGTAAAATAAAATGTAAGGGTCTTTTTATTGTTTATAGCTGAGGTTTCGCTCGTCGGTTCCAGGGTGTCCACAGAGAAGACGATAACCCTGTGTTTGAGAAGTCTAAATACACCAGTTTTCTTATTCCACTACACTTTATTGTTTTACTTATGTTACTAACTTAACAACTATACATTAACAAGCTTATAGATATCTTAAACTAGCTTAGCAATTGGTGGATATCTTAACTAGATTGTGAAGGACTCAGTCGGAGGACTGGAAAGAGGACTCGGTCTTGAAGACCGGAAAGGACTCTATAGTCTTATAGGAAAAGTATTAAAAGGACTCAGTTGGATGACTGGAAAGTGGACTCGGTCTTGAAAACCGGAAAGGACTCTATCGTATGATAGGAAAAGTATTAAAGGACTCAGTCGGATGACTGGAAAGTGGACTCGGTCTTGAGAACCGGAAAGGACTCTATCGTATGACAGGAAAAGTATTTAAGGACTCAGTCGGATGACTGGAAAGTGGACTCGGTCTTAAGGACCGGAAAGGACTCTATCGTATGATAGGAAAACGGCGTCGGAACTCCTATTGGATTAAAGTAGTACTTTAATCCAGGACCGACCGAGGATTAAAGTAGTACTTTAATCCTCGGTCGGTCGATGTCGGCGGTCGGTTGATTTCGGTGCTAGATAGGGAAGAACGGATTAGCTTGCCTTTATCAGGCGGACGTCCAAATGTACGTCTGGGTTTTAAATAAAAAAGTAAAACAAAATAATAAACGCCTTTATCAGGCAAACCCTTTAAATAAGAGTCGGGAGTGCTCTCTGAATATGTATTTTCAAAGTGGCTTACTGACTATACTAGTGTTCAGACCAATCGCAACTCGAACTTTTCCCACTGGCGAAGTAGTACTTTATAACTTTCCGGCAAAACGGAAATGTGAAGTCTATTAACGAGTGAAACTCGAAATAGAAAATAAAATAAAAAAGTATTTTTATTTATAATTACTTATCATAGACTAAATCTTAGGCTAGAGGCGTCATGATCATTGGTGTTGGTATCGGTATCTAGTCGGCGGTCGACAATTGAGGTATTCGATGAACCTTTGACGGTCGGTGGCTACGTGGAGCTTCGGTAATGTATCGGTGGTTTCACTCGTTTGGTTAGTTGCGCCACAAAAGGTATTCTATATAGGTAGTGTAAGAACAAGTAAATTAGCATGGCTTAAACAATAATGTAATTCATTAATTAATTCAATAATTCTTTTTTTTTTCATTCTTCTTTTCTTAAACTCAAAATTGTACAAGAATCGGTTACTTAGTCTAGGTTTTATCCTAAAAGGGAACAACTTAATGGCTAAAGGTAACAAATTTCGGTAGCTACGGTATTCATGATTTGTTATTCTTAATTTATGTGTGTACTTCGGGTTATTGGTTGCAGACGGTATTGTTCGGTCGTTGTTTCCTTGTGAGTTTTCATAATGCTTCGGTATTGTAACGTAGCTGCGTTTAGCCGGTTCCACTGCTTCAGTGTTGCCCTCGATCACGCCTTCTTCCATCGCGGCATTTATGGCTCGATTGGCTATTTTTGCGCATAATAGCTCGCCATCCAGAAGTTGACATGACAACTCTATGGCAGAAGCTTTCGGTGATTCCTTCTTGGCGTCGGCATCGGTCAAATATTCCACACTGGCGAATAGGGGCTCGTCCAAGGTCCAAGTTTGGGACCGGTTCATGACTCTCTTTAGCTTTCGTCCGGTCGGTAATGACTTTTTGATCATATGCTGCATAATTTTCTGCTTCTTTCTCGAAATCGATAATTGGTTCTTCGGTTTCAATACCGGACAAAGGCTCGGTAGGTGCTGAGACAGATTGCGGAATGATAGGGATGAAACGGCGTAGATCGGTCGGTGCTGGTCGGGAAATTACTGCCAAGGCTCCTTGGTGGCACTGGCAGTCTCTGATACGACGTCCATCCTCCCCACAGAATGAACAGAATAGCCGAAAAGGTCGTCGGCATTCCTGCTTGCGGTGTCCCTTCTGCTTACAACTCCAGCAGTGGGTTTCTCTATTGTACGGTACGGTATCTGGGGACGGTATTACTGCGGCTTGGTAATTGGATGAGGACGGCATATTTCGGCTATGGTCTTCCTGCTTGATATAATCGAATTCTTCCGCTAGCTTCATCAATTCCTCTACGGTTTGGAAGTCACGTCGGCGAATATATAGTCTATACTCTGGCCGAAGTCTGTCGTAAATGTGTTCCAGACTTTCTACGACAGTTATATGGGGATGTTGGTAAATGAGATATTGTACGGCCATTATAAAATCTTGTGCCTTCTCTCTTGGGCCTTGCTTTCTTGTCCATATCTTATTCTCTAGTTTGGACAGGTAGCGTGCGGGTAAAAAATGTCGTAAGAACTCGGTTCGGAACTGTTCCCATGTTCGAAGATTGTCTCTTTTAATTCGGAGCCACTCCAACGCTCTTCCTCTGAGCATTTCTGGGAGGGTCCTCACTAAGGCATCGAATGGGACATCATAGCATCGGGCTAGTTCTTCAAATCTTTCTATGAACTCGAGGGCGTTTTCGTTGGGTTCGAAACGTAAACGCCACTTGCGGACGGTATTCATGGTCTCGGCTTCTTAACTTAGGCCTATTCGGGGTGGTTGTGTCTGGTAGCTTCGGTTTGTCGGTGCGTTATTCGGAGGTACGGTGAGAGACGGCTGCTTGTAGTCAGTTCGGGAGTCGGATATGCCAGTCGGTTCTATCTGTGGAACTGGGACTAATATGTCCCTATATGGCGTAATTACTTCGGTTATCGGTTTGGTATGTTCCTAGGCGATTTTAATGCCAAGCTAGGAAGGGAGGGCATCTTTGGTCGTACTGTCGGAAAGCATAGCCTGCACGACACGACCTCCGATAACGGATTCAGGCTGATCGACTTTGCTGCGGGGCGACACGTTGTGGTAGCTAGTACACAGTTCCCGCATCTCAATATCCACAAAGGGACATGGAGATCTCCCGATCAATCAACCGTCAACCAGATTGACCATATTGCGATCGATGCAAGGCACTCCTCCAGTATCATGGATGTCCGAACTTTCCGAGGGGCCAACGACCACAACGAAACCCCTGGTTTGACGATGAATGCCGGCAAGCACATGCAGCTAAACAGGAAGCATACAAAGCGGCGCTGCACAGAAGGACTAGAGCTGCTCGCGAGCTCTACGAGCAGAGGAGGAGAGAGGAGCACCGGCTTCTCCGAAGGAAAAAGAGAGAGCACGAGAAGCGCGCGGTTGAAGAGATAGAGAGATGTTACAACAGGAATGAGGTTAGAAAGTTTTACCAAAGGATCAAAAGGTCCTGCCAAGGGTATAAACTTCGAACTGAAGCCTGTAAGGACCATCAAGGGAACATCGTTGTAGAATCGCAGTCGGTGCTGAGGATTTGGAAAGACCACTTCTGCAGACTGTATAACGGCGAGGACGAACCAAATACCGCTGTCAGGCAGAACGAACCATTCAACCCGGGCGAAGACGTTACCGACGAAGCATACGAACGATACCGCCCACCCGACCTGGAGGAGGTGAAAGTAGCTGTGTCTAAGCTCAAGTGCAACAAGCAGCCGGAGCAGACGGCCTAGCTGCCGAACTTTTTAAATCCGCTGGCGATGAGCTGGTTAGGAGCATGCACCAGCTCATCTGCAAGATATGGTCGGAAGAAAGCATGCCCGACGAATGGAACCTCAGCATTGTTTGCCCGATCCTGAAAAAAGGAGACCCTCTGAGTTGTGCCAACTACAGAGGCATAAGTCTTCTTAACATCGCATACAAGATCTTTTCTGCTGTACTGTGTGAACGCCTGAAGCCGTTTGTCAACAATCTGATAGGCACATATCAGTGTGGCTTTAGGCCAGGAAAGTCCACCATCGATCAAATATTCACACTGCGGCAGATCTTGGAGAAAACCCAGGAATTCCAAATCGATACACACCACCTCTTCATCGATTTCAAGGCCGCGTATGACAGCATCTATAGAGACGAGCTGTATAGCGCAATGTCTAGTTTTGGCATCCCTGCCAAACTCGTCAGTCTGTGCAGGATGACGATGGAAAACTCACGCTGTTCCGTCAAGGTCGGCAAAGACCTCACCGACCCCTTTGATGTCAAAAAAGGATTTAGACAAGGCGACGCGCTGTAATGCGACTTCTTTAACATCATACTTGAGAGAATTGTGCAGAACTCTCGCGCCAACACCAGAGGTACAATCTTTCAAAAGTCCGTTCAACTACTTGCATACGCAGACGACATTGACATAATCGGTAGAACAAAGCGTGATGTCAGTGAAGCCTTCGTGAGTATTGGGACGGAAGCGGCGAATATGGGTTTAGCAGTCAATGAGGGCAAAACCAAGTATATGCTGTCATCAAGAAAAGACACCCAACACCGACGTCTTGGACAAAACATCACCATCGACAGCTATAACTTTGATGTAGTTAGGGACTTTGTCTACCTGGGTTCCGCTATCAATTCAGACAATGACACCAGCGCTGAAATCAAACGAAGGATAACTCTTGCCAATCGCTGTTTCTTTGGGCTAAGAAGGCAATTGAGTAGCAAAGCCCTCTCTCGAGCAACTAAAGTGTCCATGTATAAGACCCTCATCATCCCAGTCCTGCTTTACGGTGCAGAAGCATGGACCCTGTCAAAGGCGGAAGAAAACACTTTAGGCTGCTTCGAGAGGAAAATTCTTCGGACGATTTACGGTCCCGTCTGCATAGACGGAGATTGGAGGAGGAGATATAACATCGAACTGTACGGGCTGTACAGCGATACCGACCTAGCCAAAAGAGTCAAAACACAACGTCTACGATGGCTGGGTCATCTAGAGCGGATGGACACCAACGCCCCGGCCCGGAAAATCTTCGAATCCACACCGCAGGGACGACGCGGTAGAGGAGCACCGAGACTCAGGTGGCGCACGCAAGTGGAAGGGGACCTCAGCCAACTTCGCGTGCGAAACTGGAGACGGCTAGCTAGAGACAGAGCTGGCTGGCGAAGCTTGTTGGCTGAGGCCCAGGTCCACCCCGGACTGTAGCGCCACCTTAAGTATGTTCCTCGGCTGGATCCGAGTACTCTCTTGTTATTACCCGCTCCTCCCATTCCTTGCTCAAACATAGCGTAGATCAGCTGGTCCGTGCCTGCTTCAAAAATTCGCTAAGCCGCTTTCGGGAGCGGGGCGTTATTCTGTTTTCCAAAATTATGTATTAACAAAATTCTGGAAATCTCTTAAAAACTCTGTATTGTCAATATTCTGTTTTCCAAAATTCTGTTTTTCTAAAATTCTGTTTTCAAAAATTCTGTTTTTCCAACATTCTGTTTTCTAAAATTCTGTTTTTCCAAAATTCTGTTTCGCAAAATTCTGGAAATGCTACTTCTGTAAAAAAAATTCTGCAAAACTGTATAATAACAAAAAATAAAAACAATAAAAAAAGTTCGGTGTTTTCTTTTATTTTAACAATATTCAGTATAGTAAGATAGTCAAAACCATAATACTGTAAATTGTAAGAAAATAAAAAACTTAAGACAATTAACAAAAAAGCAACTTCAACAGAAAAAAGAATTGGGACGGTTGTCCAGAGCAAAATAAAATTAAATAACTTAAATAAATAAATAGAGTGGCGCAACAGCTCGAGGTGAACCAGGGCCAACTTTTAAATAAGCAGTGTGACTCAAATCCAAGAGTTTGAGCTCATGTTCAAATTCATACCTATGCCAAGATCTAGTATGTATAATAATCTGTAAAAATAATTGTTTTAATTTTTTTACGCTGGCAAAATGATTTTTGGTGCTAATTTGCAGAATCGGATAATGTAAGAAAGTGTGCACACTTTTAATTTATCAAATACTTCTTACTTCTTGCACACTTTTAATTTATCAAATACACCCCCTGCAAGGTCGGGGTTAGAATAGCCTTGAGGTAAGGTATGCCTGTCGTAAGAGCCGACTAAAATCCACCGGAAGAAATATTCTTTAATGTTTCAACGGATGCTGTCGATGCTGCTCCATTTGGGGCAACTTTTGGCAGTAAGGTTTTAACTTATAGATGAATCTGAAGGTTAAATTAAAATCCAGAAGCGTCTGTCACACATTGTGCGGCTCACTGGTCGGCGTCTGTCTCCAAAGGGGCGGCTGTATTTAAAAATGAAAATAGAAGTAACTTACCTATTTCTCATAAAAACGACAAGTTAAAAAAAAAAAATGGCAATGAACAAAACGAAAGATTTGATTACCCCAGGTGGCAGCCCAGCTATGCTGGAAAATCCACCCTCTTCGGAGGCAGGCTCTACGGATTCTGGGGAGAGCCTTTTATTGCTTATAAATCCTTTTGAGAAAAGGACAAAACTAAATCGATCACCACCACCTAGATCGAACATATCCGGAAAAAGCAGTCCACCGGTAAACCAGGACTCTGTGAAAATTAAGAGCTTAGAAAAGGAGAATAATGAACTCCGAGCTAAGCTTATTGAAATGGAGCGACTCTTCCAAGATCTAAAAATGGAAGTTGACTCTCTGCGAAAAGAAAACGAGGATATTAAAAATACTCGTTTAACGAAAGACTGTGAGGTAACGAAAGAGTGTGTAACACCGAACCGACCAGCAGTCGAATACTTCACGGACGAGGACGAACTTGCACTTGAGACCGATTCAGTCTTGAGGAAAAGGTCTAGCAAGAAGCGAAAGGCGAATTCCTCTCCCGAAGTAATACAAAAAGAAGATAAGCCCTCTGGCTCAAACAAGGCTAATCCAGAAGCGAAAATTCGTCCACCTCCCGCAATAAACATCGTCGGGATAGCAGACTTTGGGTTATTGCGCAACCTTCTTGCAAACACGGTGAGAACAGAAAACTATAAGCTTACCTCGCACCGAAATAACGTGTGGAAAGTAAATGTTGACAACGCCGATTCCTATCGCGCACTGTCTCTTAGACTGAATGCAGAAAGAATCGAGTGGTATACTTATCAAAATAAGTACGAGAAACCACTGCGAGTCATTGTAAGGGGGCTCCACCCATCATGCACAAAAGAAGACGTTGTAAAAGACGTAAAAAATAAAGGCCTTAAAATTATTGATGCCGTCAATATCATTAAAAAGGAAAAGCAACGCACGGAAGGAGAAAGAGACACTGTGATCAGACGCGGCCTTCCAATTTTTATGCTCTCCTTTGAAAGAACTGAGAGCATAAACGATATTTATAAAATAAAAATGATACTTAACATCAGGGTTAAAATCGAACCCATGCGAAAGGGCAATAGACTGATACCACAGTGTAAGCGATGCCAAGAATTCAGGCACACAAGTGCCTACTGCCAAAAAGAACCACGTTGCGTGAAATGTGCCGGAAAACACCTGTCAACAGAGTGCAAGGTTGACATAAAGGCTCCAGCAGTTTGCGCCAATTGCCACGGAAACCACCCCGCGAACTATCGAGGATGCGAAGTAGCCATAGAGCTGCAAAAGGGACGAGAACCTCTTAAGGAAAATACTAGAGGTCAGAATCAAAGCCTAGGACGCCCAAAACCTGCTGAAACTCCTAAGCCAAAGACTCCAAAGACGCCAAAGCCGATCAAAAGTGGAAGATTGGCAAAGGAGGCGTCGACAAAAGGCGTAAAAGCTCCACAAAAAAGCGGCGCCAGTTCAAGTGCAGCGGAGAAACCACCACTGGTCGGACCGAAATCATACGCACAGGTTGCGGCAAACGAAAACAAGGCAAGATCGCCCACAACAGATGCAGTGTCTCAGATCCTCGCTGTAATCTTGGAGAAACTTGAGGATCAGACTAAAATCAACAAAGTTATATTTGACAAACTGAGCAAGCTCGAGTTTAAGCCTCGAAAAAATTACAAGAGAACATGAATATGAAACAGTTATTTAAAATACTAACATGGAATGCAAATGGCCTTCTGAATAAAATAGACGAACTAGAAGTATTTCTACGCAAAAATAATATTGATATTTGCATGATTACGGAAACTCACCTTAAAAACGGGTCTACACCCAAACTTAAAGGTTACAATGACTATCACGCACATCACCCTTCGCAAAATTCGAGAGGAGGATCCTCCCTCTACATTAAGAACTGCATAAAGCACTTCAAGAACACAGAAGTTGAGCTAGACTCTATGCAGATCAGTTCAGTTTCTGTAAAAATTGACTGCTTAGATTATAACATTGCATCTTGTTATTTCCCGCCAGGATATAGACTGGTGGAAGACGATCTTGATCGTATGTATGACTTCATTGGGTCCAATTTTATCATTGGGGGTGACTTTAACGCGAAGCATACTTTTTGGGGCTCACGATGCAATTCAACAAGAGGCAGATTACTGTACAAAAATAGTATGAAGCGTGGGGTGGACTTTTTCTCCACGGGTAAGCCAACATATTGGCCAACCGATAGGAATAAAAAGCCTGACCTTGTCGATTTTTTCATCGCTAAAGGGTACCCCAAATACCTTACGCGAATTGAAGAGTGTTATGATCTTTGCTCAGACCACTCAGGAGTTATCTTGAAGATGGGTGGAAGACTGGCGAAAATAGAAAGAGCTCCTAGATTAGCTAGCAAAAACATGAACTGGGACGCTTTCAGAAAGGACTGTAAGGAGGGTGTTGGCTTGAATGTGCCATTGAAAACTCCTTTCGAGTTAGAAACCGCAGTTGACAAATTCATTGAAGCAATTCAGAGCGCTGCTTGGAACAACAATTCGTCCCAAAAGAACGCAGTTAGCACCGACGGGCATGTACGTAAAACATATCCGCTCGAAATCGAAGAATTGATTCGTGAAAAGAGAAGAGCGCGTAGGAGATGGCAAGGCACGAGGGCCCCCCCAGACAAAACCCTATTGAACCACCTCTCTAACAAACTGAAAGGAATGTTGCTAGATCTTAAAAATCGTGAGACCACTGAATACCTTGAAGGCTTGTCGGCGGATAGGACCTCAAACTACTCGCTGTGGAAAGCAGTTAAGTATATCAAGAAACCTATAATCCACTCGGCACCAATAAAAAAAGCTAACGGCGAATGGGCAAGAGATGACAAAGAGAAAGCGAATTTGTTTGCTGAACATTTAGAAGAAACATTCAAGCCTTTCGACGGTCCGCCGTTGGCTGACGTTCTAAACAACAACGGGGAACCTGGTAGCTTTAGAATGAAAAAAGTTTCGTTAGTTGAACTCCGACAGACAATTAGCAAACTTAAAAATAATAAGGCCCCGGGTTACGACCTGATCACTGGCGAAATATTAAAAGAGCTACCAAAAAAGGCATTAGTCAAGCTACTTTATATGATAAACGCTTCTCTTAGACTTCTATACGTTCCAAGACAATGGAAAGTTGCTGAAGTCATTATGGTTCCTAAACCGGGGAAATGCGCAAATGATAAAAAATCTTATAGGCCCATATCGCTTCTGCCGATAATATCGAAAGTATTTGAGAAACTTCTGCTGAAGCGATTACAACCAATAATTGCAGAAAGACGCTTGATCCCGGATCATCAATTCGGTTTCAGACCTAACCATTCCACAATAGATCAAGTCTACAGAATAACGCATGAAATTGAAAAAGCCTTAGAAGGGAAAAAAATATGTTCAAGTGCTTTCCTCGACGTATCGCAAGCCTTCGACAAGGTATGGCACGAGGGCTTGAAATATAAGCTACGGCAAAATTCGCCGGAAGACATGTTTAAAATATTGGAAAATTATCTTGAAAGTAGACTCTTTCGTGTTAGGTGTAGTAGTGAATACTCGAGTTTCAAGCAAATTCGGGCTGGCGTACCCCAGGGAAGCGTCCTCGGTCCGACCCTGTTCCTGCTCTACACAAGAGACATACCTCTAGATGACGAGACAGTCGTGGCCACGTTTGCGGACGATACGGCCATCCTGGCAACAGGTGAATCAGTCGAGTCATCAACGAGAAACCTCCAACGAGCATTGGACAGAATTTGTGTCTGGACGAAGACTTGGCGAATCGCTCTTAACGAGAACAAGTCTACGCATGTGAATTTCACTTACAGAAGGGTTAACAATTTGCCTCTGTTCATAAATTCTGTACAAATACCTTATGCAAATGAAGCGAAGTATCTAGGGATGACACTGGACGCTAAACTAAGGTGGAAACCACACGTAAAGAAGAAGCGTGACGAGCTCGAGATTAGGCTCAGGGAAATGTATTGGCTTATCGGAAGATTTTCGAAATTAAGCACATATAACAAACTGCTCTTGTACAGGCAGGTGTTAAAGCCGTCCTGGACATACGGTATACAACTTTGGGGTTGTACCAAGCCGAGCAACATGTCCATGTTGCAGACTTTCCAAAACAAAACACTAAGAGCAATTGTGAATGCTCCATGGTATATTAGGAATAGCGATATTCACAGAGATTTAGGAATAGCTACCGTGGGCGAAGAAGTAACAAACTTCGCTCGAAAGCTTAATGCTCGCCTTCATGTTCATTGCAACAACGAAATGATCCGTACTCTAAACGAGACTCTTAACGATGTTAACAACGAGCGACGACTACAAAGAACAAGACCCTTCGATCTAGCGACGTAGGGTGAAGCCGCATTAATGAACGGCTTAGTAGGTGCATTCACTGGAAAGCAACCTATCCAATGCGATCAACACTATGGAAGCGTAAACTACTTGTTAAGTTAACTTAGTTGTAGTCAAGAAGTATTATGAGAGAGCGAAAATTTACTACTATGAAGTGCGTTCTGGCAGTTTCATAGTGTCTCTCATAAATGGGTGGTTTTTTAGCACGTGGAAATCGGGCATAACCAATATCGGCTACTTCGGTATTATGTACCTGCTATAGTGGGCGTATTGGTATCTTTGAAAGATTTTGGAGTTTTAGTCTCCGTCCATCCTAGTATTCAAAAAAAAAAAAAAAAAAAAAATCAAATACTTCTAAATTTAATTCTGGAAGTGCAAAATTCTGTGCATAATTTACAGAATTTGATAATGTCAAAAAGTGCGCACTTTTTTACATTATCAAATTCTGTAAATTATGCACAGGATTTTGAACTTCCAGAATTTTACAAAACAGAATTTTGAAAAACCAGAATTTTAAAATCCAGAATTTTGGAAAAACAGAATTTTAAAAAACAGAATTTTAAAAAACAGAATTTTGAAATACAGAATTTTGCATACAGAATTTTGGTCCATTCAGAATTATGACCCCAACCCCCGCTTTCTCAACTCACTTACTGTTCCGGTAGCATCCAGGCCTCGGTTCTTCATTACTTCAATCAGCTCCTTCTTACAGAATAAATAAATCCACCCGACGAAGGCAAGCTAATCCGTTCTTTCCTATCTAGCACCGAAATCAACCGACCGCCGACATCGACCGACCGAGGATTAAAGTACTACTTTATGTAAGAGTACTCCCAAGAACTACTTTAATCCATGGGAGTTCCGACGCCGTTTTATATCATACGATAGAGTCCTTTCCGGTCTTCAAGACCGAGTCTACTTTCCAGTCATCCGACTGAGTCCTTTAATACTTTTCCTATCATACGATAGAGTCCTTTCCGGTCTTCAAGACCGAGTCCACTTTCCAGTCATCCGACTGAGTCCTTTAATACTTTTTCTATCATACGATAGAGTCCTTTCCGGTTCTCAAGACCGAGTCCACTTTCCAGTCATCCGACTGAGTCCTTCATTACTTTTCCTATCAAACGATAGAGTCCTTTCCGGTCTTCAAGACCGAGTTCACTTTCCAATCACCCGACTGAGTCCTTTAATACTTTTCCTATCATACGATAGAGTCCTTTCTGGTCTTCAAGACCGAGTCCACTTTCCAGTCATTCGACTGAGTCCTTTAATACTTTTCCTCTCATACCATAGAGTCCTTTTCGGTTCTTAAGACCGAGTCCACTTTCCAGTCATCCGACTGAATCCTTCACAATCTAGTTAAGATATCCACCAATTGTTAAGCTAGTTTAAGACATCTATAAGCTTGTTAATGTATAGTTGTTAAGTTAGTAACATAAGTAAAACAATAAAGTGTAGTGGAATAAGAAAACTGATGTATTAAGACTTCTCAAACACAGAGTTATCGTCTTCTCTGTGAACACCCTGGAACCGACGAGCGAAACCTCAGCTATAGACAATAAAAAGACCCTTACACCATGTCCGTCCGTCCGTCTGTCCGTATGTATGTCACATGTTTTTAGGCCTTAAATTTTGAGCTAGGGTGCTGATACTTCGTACGTAAGGTCCACGTCACGCGAAGCAGTACAAGTGTAAAAAATTTTGAAATCCGCCCAAAGACACGCCCACAATCGGTCTAAAGGTTCAACTACCTCCAGAGTTTTCAAATTTGTAAGACGTTCTAAAAGGCTGAAATTTGACATTTAGCATCTCCTAATGAATGTAAGACACAAAAAAGGCAAATTTAATTGGTAAACCTCCTCTAGTGGGCGTGGCATCTATTTTAAGGGTAAATTTTCAAATGCATTTTACTCAATATTTTTGCTCGGAATTGAAAAAAATTTGAGACTTCGTTCCAGATTTCGTTCATATAAAGTTTTTAGCCACGTCCCCTTTTAAAGGTCGATTTTTGAAAAATATTGAATTTGAACCAAAAAATTGCATTTTTACGTACATTTAAGTGTAACTTGGAAATATCTGTGGAAATATCTTATAATTAATAGTTTGTAATTAGCGGCGGTTGGACCATACCCCTTTTCGAAGTTTGCATTACATATTAAATTTCAAAAAATAACTATGCCATCAACATTTTACAATGTGGGATAGGATGGGGTATTAAACGGTCCGTTTTTAAGACTGTAACTTCTGCGTACATACTGTAGCACTTACTGACTGGTTGTTTTTAATTTTTTTGTCCCCAACTTGTGCTGCCATTTTCCGCTATCCATTTAAATTTTTTCCGCAGAGTTTGCTCTTTATAGGGTGACCACGGTAAAACCGTTGCTTGAGTACAAAAAAAGTATATTATTCTTATAAAAGTGATATGAATTGAACTGAGGTCCTTTTGTAATAAAAAAGCAATAATATTTTTTTATCAATAGATAAGTGGTAAGTGTTGTTCCATTTTAAAATCTTGATAAAATAGGCAATTTTTTAAACAACTATTTATTAAATAATATAATAAAATATAAAGTTGAATCATTACCCAGCCAAACATTTTTTTTCATGAAACCAGCAATATTTACTTATTAATTTTTGTTGTGATCAATAGCATGATTGTTAGGGATTATGCAGAAAAATAACTATAAAATATTGAAACTTGTACACACAGTTCCTCAAAATGTGGGCTAGGGTATCATTTATGTTTTTCTAAATATTCTTATTATGGCTAAACCAAACGAGATAGATTTTTTCTATTATTTTTTCCAGTATAGGTAAAACCTCCACTATCACTTGGTATCCGCTTGACGTTGAGTTTCGTGACACCCTGTATATGTAGTTTTAACGGATGGACACTTCATAAAAAAAATTAAGCGAAACCTTTTGTTTTTTCCGGAGTTTGCGTTTTATAAAGTAAAAAATTTTCTATGAAAATAATACTTTTCCTATCATACGATAGACTCCTTTTCGGTTCTCAAGACCGAGTCCACTTTCCAGTCATCCGATTGAGTCCTTTAATACTTTTTCTATCATACGATAGAGTCCTTTTCGGTTCTCAAGACCGAGTCCACTTTCCAGTCATCCGACTGAGTCCTTTAATACTTTTTCTATCAAACGATAGAGTCCTTTCCGGTCTTCAAGACCGAGTCCTCTTTCCAGTCCTCCGACTGAGTCCTTCACAATCTAGTTAAGATATCCACCAATTGTTAAGCTAGTTTAAGATATCTATAAGCTTGTAAATGTATAGTTGTTAAGTTAGTTACATAAGTAAAACAATAAAGTGTAGTGGAATAAGAAAACTGATGTATTAAGACTTCTCAAACACAGAGTTATCGTCTTCTCTGTGGACACCCTGGAACCGACGAGCGAAACCTCAGCTATAGACAATAAAAAGACCCTTACACCATGTCCGTCCGTCCGTCCGTATGTATGTCACATGTTTTTAGGCCTTAAATTTTGAGCTAGGGTGCTGATACTTCGTACGTAAGGTCCACGTCACGCGAAGCAGTACAAGTGTAAAAAATTTTGAAATCCGTACAAAGACACGCCCACAATCGGTCTAAAGGTTCAACTACCTCCAGAGTTTTCAAATTTGTAAGACGTTCTAAAAGGCTGAAATTTGACATTTAGCATCTCCTAATGAATGTAAGACACAAAAAAGGCAAATTTAATTGGTAAACCTCCTCTAGTGGGCGTGGCATCTATTTTAAGGGTAAATTTTCAAATGCATTTTACTCAATATTTTTGCTCGGAATTGAAAAAAATTTGAGACTTCGTTCCAGATTTCGTTCATATAAAGTTTTTAGCCACGTCCCCTTTTAAAGGTCGATTTTTGAAAAATATTGAATTTGAACCAAAAAATTGCATTTTTACGTACATTTAAGTGTAACTTGGAAATATCCGTGGAAATATCTTTTAATTAATAGTTTGTAATTAGCGGCGGTTGGACCATACCCCTTTTCGAAGTTTGCATTACATATTAAATTTCAAAAAATAACTATGCCATCAACATTTTACAATGTGGGATAGGATGGGGTATTCAACGGTCCGTTTTTAAGACTGTAAGTTCTGCGTACATACTGTAGCACTTACTGACTGGTTGTTTTTAATTTTTTTGTCCCCAACTTGTGCTGCCATTTTCCGCTATCCATTTAAATTTTTTCCGCAGAGTTTGCTCTTTATAGGGTGACCACGGTAAAACCGTTGCTTGAGTACAAAAAAAGTATATTATTCTTATAAAAGTGATATGAATTGAACTGAGGTCCTTTTGCAATAAAAAAGCAATAATATTTTTTTATCAATAGATAAGTGGTAAGTGTTGTTCCATTTTAAAATCTTGATAAAATAGGCAATTTTTTAAACAACTATTTATTAAATAATATAATAAAATATAAAGTTGAATCATTACCCAGCCAAACATTTTTTTTCATGAAACTAGCAATATTTACTTATTAATTTTTGTTGTGATCAATAGCATGATTGTTAGGGATTATGCAGAAAAATAACTATAAAATATTGAAACTTGTACACACAGTTCCTCAAAATGTGGGCTAGGGTATCATTTATGTTTTTCTAAATATTCTTATTATGACTAAACCAAACGAGATAGATTTTTTCTATTATTTTTTCGAGTATAGGTAAAACCTCCACTATCACTTGGTATCCGCTTGACGTTGAGTTTCGTGACACCCTGTATATGTAGTTTTAACGGATGGACACTTCATAAAAAAAATTAAGCGAAACCTTTTGTTTTTTCCGGAGTTTGCGTTTTATAAAGTAAAAAATTTTCTATGAAAATGGATAAATCCAACTTTTTTTTAAACAAAAGTTGTGCTTTAATGTTCTCGAGCTAATGCAACTGCACGTAAGCACCACAAAATGTGTTGTAACATCATAGACCACACAAACAAATTTAAAAAAAAATACGAAAATCGAAAATTTTATCAACTGCAAGGAAGGAGTAAAAAATCCCTATCAAATCAAAATTGTGGATGAAATTTAACCGGCACAGCGTACGTTGCATATGTTAGTATGCAGCAGGCATGTCTACACATACAAGTTAATGACACCCATTTCCACGCATCATCCTAATCCTGCGTAAGTCAAAGTCACTTTTCCTCTGTCGCTTCCCCAAAAAAAGTTTTGTTGGGGAAACAAACAAATTTTCGTATTTACATTGGGCCTTACTAATAACTAAAGCATTAAGTTCTCTATTTCTAAGTGGGCAGTTTGAAATTTAATAAGAAACTTAGTCCTAATCGTACTAATTACCAATTTAATACTTTGTGTAGCTAATGCGGAGTATTTTTAAGATCTACTACATTTTAGATTTCAAAATTATTGTCAAGCAAACTTGTGTAAAAACATTTTTGTTTTTTCATTTCGTCGGTGCCACACTTCGAGAAACTGCGAAGGTTGGGACGCACGCGTTGGTTTCCGTGAAATATTTGGTGTTCGTGACGGTGCGATGGGGGTCGTGTCGTGAACGCGGAAGAAATCGTGGTCGTGGTCATAGTGGCAACGGCAAGGAAGATTTTAAACCAGTCACGGAATTGGGACGTCTTTTTCCCGATAGCAAAACTCACATCCCAAAGAATTTGTGAAATATGTATTTAGAAATTCATTGTACATTTGGACTTTAAAAGCTAAGATCTTGTACCTTTGCACTTCTAGATCTTACGGTGCGGAAACTCTCAACCTGTTAATGTCAAACGATTAAGATTTAAAACATAGCTTTCGGAGCACTTAAATTAAGTGTACAGCTGAGCAAAAAGCTGGATACTTAAATTGTTATTGTTAGCGCTTTTTGAGAAAGTACGAAGCTTAAAATTTAGCTATGCACTAATTTTGGTTATTAGTAAGCGACATTGTCTTAAAATAAAATATTTCTTGCAAAGCCCGTAATAAAAAAAGAAACAGCAAATTTTTAAAAGCTTTATGTTTTATATTGTTTGGAAAATGTTTTCTTTTGTAAGAAGTGGAACAGGGAAATGCAAAAATATAGTTTTTGATAGGATAGGATGGGTGCAAATGAGTGTTATTCTTTTGTAAGTGTAGTTATGACTGCTACCTGCATACGTGCATACAAACGTACGCTGTGCCAGTTAAAGTTAATCGATGATGTTGGGGTAGGCGCATAGTTTAATTTTATTTAAGGATTTTTTTTCTCCTTGTTTGCAGTTAATAAATTTTAGAGTTTGTTTAAATTTGTTTTTGTGGTCTATGATGGTACAACACATTTTGTGGTACTTACGTGCAGTTGCATTAGCTCGAGAACATTCTCCTTTCCATTCTTATTCTCCTTTCCACCCCTTTTCTCCTTTCTATTCGTTTATTTTCTTGTTTTCCATCCCCGTCCCGTAACCATTTGTATCATTTTAAAAAGAAAGCTACAGTGTGCACGCAGAAGTTACAGTCCGCAAAACGGACCGTTGAATACCCCATCCTATCCCACATTGTAAAATGCTGATGGCATAGTTATTTTTTGACATTTTATAAGTAATGCAAGCTTCGAAAAGGGGTGTAGTCCAACCGCCACTAATAACAAACTATTAATTATAAGATATTTCCACAGATATTTCCAAGTTACACTTAAATGTACGTAAAAATGAAATTTTTTGGTTCAAATTCAATATTTTTGAAAAATCGACCCCTAAAAACTTTGTATAAACGAAATCTGGAACGAAGTCTCGTTTACCTAACTTGCTACTTTTTTTGTTTCATGCTTTCCTAAATTAGGCTCAAGGCCAGTCGAAATTAAGTTTTTCTAGAAAATTTTAGGTTTTTCTTCAATTCTGCCTCCAGCTGTGGGCTTATACAAGACTTTGGGCCAGTCTTATATAAGCAAAATGTGAAACTAAGCGTTTTCTACTTGAAATAGTAAGCATTTTTTTTCAGTTACGAGCAAAAATATTGAGTAAGCTGCATTTCAAAATTTACCCTTAAAATAGATGCCACGCCCACTAGAGGAGGTTCACCAATTAAATTTGTCTTCTTTGTGTCTTACATTTGTAAGGAGATGCTAAATGTCAAATTTCAGGCTTTTTGAATGTCTTACAGTTTTGAAAACTCTGGAGGTAGTTGTACATTAGACCGATTGTGGGCGTGTCTTTGAGCGGATTTCAAAAAGTTTTACACTTTTACTGCTTCGCATGACGTAGACCTCACGTACGAAGTTTCAGCACCCTAGCTCAAAATTTAAGGCCTAAAAACATGTGACATACAGAGGGGCAGACGGACGGATGGACGGAGGGACATGGCTCATTCGATTCAGAATTCGGTCTCGATCATTATGCCCTTAAGGTCCTGGGGGTCTACCATTATTATTTCACCGTGTTACAAACTATGTGACAAACTTAATATACCTCCTATCATATGGGATGGGGTATAAAAAATTATTCCTGATAAGTTTTTGTTTACTTTTTTTTTAATAGGGGCGTGGCATGTCCAACCCCTTTAACTGAAAACCAAATTAGCATAGAATATAAAAAATAGATATCCAAGTTTGCGGCTAAAATGTACGCAAAACTGTTATTTTTTGGCTCAAATTCAATAATTTGGTAAAATCGACCTCTAAGGATGGGCGTGGCCGAAAACTTTGTATGAACGAAATCTGAAATAGTATCCGGTGTACTTTATGTGGTAAATTTTATTTCTTATTCTATACTTAGTAAAGCTGAGAAGCAGTCAAAATCCATGTTTTTCTGGAAATTTATAGGTTTTTATGGAATTATGCCTCTAAATATGTGTGTGTCCCAATACTTTGTATGAACCAACTGTAGAACTTAATAGTTTCTACATAGCATATTACGTTAAAAAAAAATTTCGATTTGGAACAAAAATATTGAATAAATTACATTTGAAAGATTACACTTTCAATCGATGCCACCCCCACAAGTGGCGGTCTGCGGACTTTGTTTTTATTTTTTGTGACTTATTATCATTAGAAGATGCTAAATAATAAATTTCAGCTTTTCACGACGTCTTACAGTCTTGAAAGCACCGGAGGTTGTTGCACATTTAGACTGATTGTGGGCGTGTCTTTGGGCGGATTTGAAAAATTTTAAGACGTGTATTGCTTCGAATGAGAGAGCTTATGTACAAAATTTCAGCTTCCTAGCTCAAAATTTAAGGCCTAAAAATTGGTGACATATGGACAGACAGACGGACGGACGGACATGGCTCATTCGACTCAGAAGTCGGTCTCGATCATATGCTCTTAAGGTCTTGGTGGTCTATCGTCATTGTTTCTCTATGTTACATTTTCGCCTGTATCAAACTTAATATAGTCCATTCCTGTGGAATAGGGTATAAAAAAAGTTGGATTTGTCCGTTTTCATAGAAAATTTTTTAACTTATAAAAACCAACTCCGGGAAAAAAATTGAATTACGGCACATGGCAGCACATGCTAGGAACAAAAAAATTAAAAACAAATGGTGTCTCTAATTTTTTTTTTAACAAGTGTACATTCGTTAAAACTACTTATATACGAATATTTTTTTTTGCATTACGGCACATAGCAGCACATCTCGAGCACATCGCAGCACAACTTCCATTTTTTTGAAAAAAAAAAAAACAAAAAGTGTGACTAGCCCATTTAAAAAAAAAAAACACTTTACTCTATAAAGAGAGAACGCTTCGGAAAAAATTGAAATGGATAGCGGCACATGGCAGCACAAATTGGGGACAAAAAAATAAAAAACAAAAGGTGTCGCTAAATTTTTTTTATAAGAAGCGTTTATCCGCAAAAACTTGTTGCACTTTTCCCCGAGTTAGAACGTAAGTACCGAAGGTGCGCCGATGATGCGCTCGTGGATGAAAACAAAATGCGAAGACTAGAGAACCGGCGAGAAAGTGCAACAACACAACAAAATTGTTGCTGTGTTTCGCGACTGTTCAGCAAGGGGGTTCCGAGAACAGATGATTGATATGCGAGATAAGATGCTTCAATGAGTTTGGTACGTAGATTTAAAACGGGCGCCAGCTGTTTTATAAGTAAAAACACAAAACTGTGGGTTACTGAAAAGGAATAAGAAGTCCGAACGAAAGAAGTAAACTCTTTTGTTTGGGTCGTTGAAAACGTTCAGAGGTGAACGCGGGCGATTTATTAAAAAGAGTTAAGTTAAAAGATTTGGCCGATGAATATTAAGAACTAATCGAGAAGGTTAATATAAACAAAAGAATCAAGGCATGCAAAAGAAAATGGCCGAACGAAAGCAAAGTTATAAACAATTTCAAGTATCGCCCTAGGGATAGAATGGCTCACCATTATATTACCACGTCACGAATGTTAAACAGGTGAAAGCTAAAAGGGTCGCGCGTCCCGTCTTTTCTAAGGGATTTTCTCGAAACGAAAGCCAACTAGTGAAATCTAGTTTCTTCCTCATAAAACACAAAACGCAATCATCCAACACTCTACTTATCTTTTCCTTTTTTTCTCCTTTCCGTTCCTTTTTCCTTCTTCTGACTATTACTCCTACTCAGTCCTTTTTCCTGGATCTTTTTCCCTCCTTAGTGTTTTCTCTGGATCTTTTTCCCAATCTCAAAATCTTTTTCTTCCAGCTCTCTTTTCTTTCCGCCAAACTCGCCAGGTAAACCAGAAGTGATTCACCCAAGCTTGGCTTGGCTTTTCTACATTACATTAAAACATGCATATACTACATTACCCCTCTTCCTTCTCCTTTCTGTTACTCCTACTTAGTCATTTTTCCTGGATCTTTTTGCCTCCTTAGTGTTTCCTCTGGATCTTTTTTCCAATCTCAAAATCTTTTTCTTTCTTTCCGCTCTCTTTTCCTTCCGCCAAACTCACCAGGTAAACCAGAAGTGATTCACCCAAGCTTGGAGTGGCTTTTCCCAAACAAACCATGACTCATTCACACACAAATTAAACCAATCCTCTCATTCCGGTACAGTGGTTTTCGGGTACGGGGTTTCAAGCCACGCTCAGCTCTTTGCTGGATTTAAGTTTACGCGTGCGTTGGGAGTGTCCTGACCGTCCGTTTCGCTCTAAGGAACCTGTTTGGAAGAAAAGAGGGAACACAAGTTGGAAAGAAAGACGGAGAAGCCCAAAAGTGAAGTGGAAGGATGAAACCACAAGGACAGACAAAGAGCTTCTTTGCTGCGCGATTTTTGACCGCAACAACTCCACCCTTACCTCCCGTATAATGTGGTACACATTTCAATAAGGCACCTAGGAATCGGAAGGTTAACCAAAACGTAAGAGAAGGAGACATGGCCGGACTGACAAAAGATTGGCCATCAACATAGGAGGGGAGCCATGGCCGGGCTGACAAAAGATTCGCCGATGGTATGAAAACGTTGGTGGGTCCTATGGGTCGTCGATGTATAAGGTTCTTCACATGCCATGTTCCTCGTTTCTTTCCGGTGTCATCTTCGAGCAGGTACGTCCAAGGGGAGACTCGCCTACGGATATTAAAGAGGCTGACATATTTGGAGCCAATTTGGCGGGGAAATAATTAGCTGCATCTGAAAGTATGTAATTCCTACGCCATACAATCTCATTCGGGATATATTGGACATTTAGCCGCCTAAGATTGTATGCTTTCGATGCCTTCTTGGCTGCTTCCGCTAACTTTCAACCAATATCTTTCCTTAGCTCCTCAAAACGTTTTCCTAGCTCAGTCATGTTGATTTCGCTAACTCCTAATTCTGAATCACTACCTGACTTATTCTCTGTGTTACTGGGTGGATCCTGATTCCCTAATGAGTCCCTATTTTAGGTGGTACCTAGGGTCGAAGACATACGACCACAACTGACCATCTCCTTCCCGAAATTCGCTTAGTACGGAGAAAATCCTAACACGTCATGTTGCGCATTGCGGATGCAACAAGCTACCTTCTCCAGATGTGTGTCCCACGTCCTATAGTTTTCCGACACGTAGGCATGCAGAACGGTTTTTAGGGCCTAAGGGTGGTAATTCGCTGTAAATCGTTGGAACTTTGTAAAATAATCAACCACCGTAAGAATATAAACAAAATCTTTTTTCGATCTTGGAAGAGGGCCTACCAAATCTACACATATCATTTCCCACGGACTAGAAATACCTTTCCTCTCAACCATCAAACCAGCCGGCTTATCATTCACAGGTTTCAAACTCTGACATATCTTACAGTTCCTAACATACTTGGTAATATCTGACCTCATCTTAGGCCAATAATACCTTGTTCCTATCCTGGCAAAAGTTTTCTACTTTTTCTACTTAAAAGTTTACTACTTACTTCCATTCTAACTTATTGTCATGAACAATCACGTGACCTGCCTTAACAAATTTATATAAAATTTTCCTTATTTATTTTATATAAAATTTTCCCTCCAGGTCGGAAAAGCTAATGGGTTCGACTCTACTTTCGTCATCATCTTCGCGATCCAAGGATCAGACACCTGCTGTTGTATTTTCCTTATCACCGGAACCGTCCGTGAAAGCAAATCGGGTACAACGTGATCTTTCCCCTTCCGATACACGATTTCGAAGTCGAACTGCTGCAACCTAACCACCCCCCTTGCTAGCCTACCGCACGGTTCCTTGAGATTGCTCAACCAGATCAGTGAGTAATGATCCATCACAACTTTAAATCGAACGCTGTCGATATGCTCAATAGCCCACAAAACCGCTGAACACTCTTTCTACGTGGTTGAAAAGTTTCTCTCGTTCCTATCCAAAGAACTACTCAATTAACAAATTACTTTCTCACATTCCTCGAATGTCTCAGAGAGCACTGCTCCAATCCTAAAGTCCGATGCGTAGGTTTGCACGACAAACTCCCGCTGAAAATCCGGACACGTTAATATTGGGGCAGTTACTAAGCACTCCTTTGCTTTCTGAAAACTCCCCTCGCACTCTTCAGACCAGACAAACCTACTCCCTTTCTTTAAAAGATTTCAACGGCTTTACCAAAACTGCAAAGTGTGGTATAAATTTCCTATACCAGGATACCGTTCCTATAAAACTCCAAACTCGTTTGATATTCTGCGGTGCGGGTATCTTTACCATACCCTCAAACTTTTCTGGATCCACATGCAATCCATTGCGATCCACAACATAACCTAAGAACTTTAGACATGGCCTACAAAAATTGCATTTTTCCCTACTTACTTTAAATCCTGCAGCGCGCAACCGCTTAAAGACTTCCTGCAAAATCTCTACCTGTTTGTCGAAGGACTCGGTGACGATGATAATGTCGTCAAGGTACACGAAGACACAGACGCAGACAGATCTGCTTTCTGCCTGAGGGTCCCTACTTACGACGGCGACTGTTGGTGAGGTTGGTTCCTCAACTGACATGTAAGCCAAGTCGGGTTACACGTAACCAACAGGTTACGCGAACGTGGATTTGGAGGTGGGTGCAAATGATTCCACATTTGCTCGGACCATCTCCACCTTCCTCCCCAAGACGACCAGATCCCTACCACTACGGTGTGGGTTTTCTTTTCCCGCTGGTGTTCTGCATTTTCCTCTCCTTTGTCGTCATCGTCTTCTTCGTCGTCTTCTAGATCCGCTAGAAACATCATCAGGGTTGTTTTTAGCTGAGTTTTCGCTTCTACTTCTTCCTGAACCATGGGACATGACCTGCCTATTCTTAAAATCTTCCATTCGACTTTTATGCACATCTTTTTATACTCGGATGAGTTCCTATGGGGTGGATTTTCCAAGCCCTTCCTAGTCGCATTGCCTTCTACGAACTGAAACGGTTATTTACATGATTCGAACGAACCCCGTTTCTCCCTAGCCCTAACCGCGCGAAGAGACTTTCGCATCTCATCTACTTTTCCAATCGATAGACCCTACAATGCATTTCATATGCAAGTTCATCCTGCGCTAAACGATCAAATTCAATTCAATTTATTAACAAAAAGCAGAAATTAATCCTAGAAACTATTAGGATAAATTCATAATATAATGTAATAAAAGAAAAATAGAACAATAAAATAATTAAAACTAGTAGTACCTAAAAATAAAAGGAAAGCTAGGGAAGTTAAAAAAAGGAGAAATCTGCTAAGCAGGGAAAATAGAGTTCAAGAGAAGTAGTACACTGATAAGGCTGATTTGAAGCTTACCACTTGATACGCAGTGGTAAGGCATTATACAGTCGTATAACATAAACGAAAAACATTCTCGACGAGTTCAAATATTTAAAGCGCTGAGCATTTATGTTAAATGTTCTTCTTGAGAGTGAAAACTCTAGTTTCGAATACAAATACGGTGGTTGTTTTGTATTGATAATTTGATTTGAAAAAGGTAGTTCCTGAAATCTAGATATTTTCGCAATGTGCAGCCAAGAAACTAGTGAGAAAACTCAGAAATTCTTTCGAATTGTTGCCGTGCATAAACATACCGAACAGCGTCATTATAAGCTACTTGGAGTTTGCAAAACGATAGTGAGTCAAGGCCACTGTAGGCAACTGCCGCGTATTTTTTTTTTTTTTTTTTTCGTGGGTAGGAAAAACCTTCATAGGCACTACGAGGACCGGCCGCGCGTGCTCATAGTAGTGTGAGATTCTTACTCACTAAAAAACCTCCCATTTTCCGTCAGACTACGACTTAGTTTCCTTAACAAGTAGTTCAAGCTTCTGTAATAATCGCGTGTGGCAGGCTGCCTTCCAACGAAGGCACCTACAATACCGTCAATTTATGCGGTTTCATCTTATGCTGCAAGATCTAACGGTCTCATTCGTTGTAGTCGGAGCGTAAGATTTGTCTGATCCAAAGTTCGGATAATTTCATTGTTGCAGTGTCCGCTAAGACGAGTACTAAGTTTGCGAGCAAAGTTTGTTACCTCGTCAGACACGGTTGCGATTCCTAGATCTCGGTGTAGATCGCTATTTCTTATATACCATGGAGCATTAACGATTGCTCTGAGTGTCTTATTTTGAAAAGTTTCTAAAATAGATATATTGCTTGGTTTAGTACAACCCCAGAGTTGTATACCGTACGTCCAAGATGGTTTTAGCACTTGCTTATACAAAAGCAGTTTGTTATATATGCTTAGTTTCGAAAATCTTCCGATAAGCCAATTCATTTCTCTTAACTTGATTTCGAGCTCGTCGCGTTTCTTTTTAACGTGCGGCTGCCATTTAAGTTTTGCGTCTAGAGTCATTCCTAGATATTTCGCTTCATTTGAGTACGGGATTTGTACCGAGTTAATGAATAAAGGTTTGTTGTTTATCTTTTTATATGTAAAGTTAACATGCGTTGACTTAGTCTTGTTAGGGACAACTCGCCAGCTCTTCGTCCAGTCGCATATTTTGTCTATAGCGCGCTGGAGTTTCCCTGTTGATAATTCAACTGTCGTATCAATAGCGAGAATAGCAGTGTCGTCTGCGAACGTAGCTAAAATTGTTCCCTCATCGTGGGGTATGTCTCTTGTATAGAGCAAAAATAATATTGGGCCGAGAACGCTTCCTTGCGGGACACCGGCATTTATCTCTTTGAATTCCGTGTACTCATTTTCGTATCTTACGCGAAAGATTCTGTCTTTAAGGTAAGACTCTATGATTCTATAGAGTTTTTCTGTTTAGCAAAGCCTTAATTTGTACTTCAGGCCTTCGTGCCACACCTTGTCGAAGGCTTGCGATACGTCGAGAAAAGCGCTAGTACATATCTTTTTCGCTTCCAGAGCTTTTTCGATTTCGTTTGTTATACGATAGACCTGGTCGATTGTTGAATATTTTTTTCTAAATCCAAATTGGTGATCCGGAATCAATCGTCTTTCTTCAATGATTGGTTGCAAACTTTAAAGCAACAGTTTCTCGAACACCTTAGCTATTATCGGCAGTAGCGAAATAGGTCTGTATGACTTTTTGTCGTTCGGACATTTTCCTGGTTTCGGAACCATTATGACCTCGGCCACTTTCCATTGCCTTGGAACGTATAAAACTCTCATGCAAGCGTTAATGATATAGAGTAGCTTGACCAAAGCTTTTTTCGGTAGCTCCTTTAGAATTTCGCTAGTAATTAAGTCGAACCCAGGGGCTTTGTTGTTTTTCAGATTATTTATCGTTTGACGAAGTTCAGCCAATGACACGGTTTTTATTCTATAATTATCTTGTACCTTATAAGGATTGAGCTCCTCGACCAACGGTTCCCCGTCAAACGGTTTGAATGTTTCTTCTAGGTAATCTGCAAATAAATCCGCTTTTTCTTTGTCTTCTCTTGCCCATTCGCCGTTGGCTTTTCTTAATGGCGCAGAGTGTGCTATAGGCTTCTTAATGGACTTAACTGCTTTCCAAAGAGAGTAGTTCGAACCTTTATCGGCAGTCAAACTTTCGAGGTAAGCAGTAGTCTCGCGACTTTTAAAATCTTGAAGTTCGTGCTTCAGTTTGTTAGAAAGGTGGTTCAAGATTGTCTTATCCGGGGGTGCTCGTGAACGTTGCCATCACTTGCGCGCTCTCCTTTTTTCGCATATTAGCTCTTCTATTTCTCGCGGATATATTGTTCCGCTGTTCGATAATTCGGACCTCCGAAAAGAAGTGTTATTCCACGCGTATTGTTATTGTATTATACTGCCGCGTATGAAATAATGGGCATTATTTGACTTCGGACAAGTCTTCGGCGGGTGTCCAAGGGAATGTAGCTGGCAGACGCCCACAGCTTACGCAAGCAACCATACACACGCCCAATAACGATATTTACGTGGTTATAACCTGAGAGCTTTCGGTTTAAGGTGATACCTAGGCTGGTAGCCACCTAACAAGCTGAATCTTAGTGCCAGCCAACCAAACATCAGGAACATGATTAAGATCAAAAGATTTATTTGAAATAGGCAAAACATGACATTTTTTAGGATTCAGGGCTAGATCATTTTTAGTGGCCCATTCACTTACACAGAGCAGATACTCATTCAAACAAGAAACCAGTTCGTGCATCCTATTGAACGGCAAAGACAGATACAATTGGACGTCGGCATAGAAGTGAATGAGCGTGTGCTTACAGATCGAAGACAAGTCGTTAATGTACATACAAAATAGTATGGGGCCCATTACTGATCCTTGGATGACTCCTTGAGTGACAGAGCGAAGCCCAGTCGAAATCCTGCCTGATATCGTCCAATATCTTGACCATGGCGGAAGAACAGCTATGGTTTTTCCTGAAACCAGACTGAAATGGACTCAATAACAAATTTAAAGACAAGTGATTCTGAATTTGAGACGCTAACACTTTTTCAAAAACTTCAGATAAACAAGGCAAAATACTAATGGGTATGTAGTCGGATGGATCTAAACGATTATTCTTTTTGGGAATAGGCACAACATTAGCACATTTTCAAGCAATGGGTGTGGAAGATGTCATAATACATGAGTTAATAATGTGTGTCAGGGGACTTATAATGTTTGGTAGTAGAAGTTTTATGAATCGCAGCGGCAAACCATCTTCTCCAACTGCATTTGACTTTAGGTTTTTTTATGATACCAAGAACCTCAACTTCGGTAACTACATCAAAATTCATTTCATATTCAATGTTAGTATCAGGTATAGCGTCAAACTCAAACCTCTTACCAGCAGCTTCCTTGGAGACAAGAAAATTATTCATATTATCCAAATTCAAATCGCAACTCTTATGACCCTTATTACCAATGCCTATCTGACGGAGATTTTTCAACAACATCTTAGAGGGCAGTGAAGTACTTTGCTTGGACGAGAAATATTGTCGCTTTGATGTACGAACAGCGACTGTTGCAGCATTACGGGCTGATTTGTATATATTCCAGTTAGCTATGGTACGACTACGCTTCCATTTACTATAAGGCCTAATTCGATTCTTAAGCGCCCTAACAACTCCGTCCGTATACCAAGGGCATGCAGTATTTTGGATAACGACAGTTTTAGTGGGTACAAGTTCATCAAATAAAGTCGATGCAAGAGTTTGAAAAATGTATAACTTTTCATTTGGATCAGCAACCATTTGGCAGTTCCACCACGGAGTAGAGCTTGCTGCAGTCATTAGAGCTTCATGGTTTATGGAAGCAAAGTCTCTATAAACAAACGAGCTTGGGGAAGATTGATACGAGAAAACAATATCATAGGTGCAGAGCAATAAATCATGTTCACTTATGCCCTCAAGTGAGATTTGATCAAATAGTAAGACCAAGTGTGGATCAGAGACAATAAAAAGGTCTAAGAGACATGGTGGCGCGTCAAGTCGATAGCAGGTTGGATAAGAATTATTAATTATTACCAAACCACAACCTTGACCTGAAAGGAGCGCGAGTCTTTTTTTAGGAGATCCGCGTTAAAATAGCAGCAAACAACTATATTACAATAGAGAGGTGAGATTTCGGAGAGAGAAGAAAAGAAAGGGTCAGATGCAAACATACGATGCGGATTATAGCAGCATGCAACTAAACATTTAATGCAACCATCAGTTACTTCTGCAATAATATACTCTACATCAGTGCCAATAGATTTTTTCAGAGCCTTACATATCAAAGTATCTCTGCAGTATATTGCAACACCACCACCAGTTGTTTCTGTAATTTTATCATTACGGAGGAGCTCGTAGCCATTAATTTTATAAACAATGTTTTCAAATTTAGGCTTAAACCATGTTCCGTCAGCACATATAACATCTACGGAAGATTTATAAAACAAATATCCAAGGTAATCAAGCTTACTCATATTAAGGCTACGCGCATTTATATGACACACCTTAAAACCATCATGCTGATGAGAAAGCACATTTATGCTACGACTGATATGAGTTTTTGTGCTGTCCATGTACACAAAAACAAAAGCACAGAGTGCGAATCGTTCGATAAACTACAAACCAGATCAGTGTACAATTTGAACAAGTGTTATTAGGGAAAGGAAGAGTAGTTAAACTATAGTAGAAGAATATAAATAGGAGATTTAGAGAAAAGATCGTGTTAAAATAAATACATTTTAAATAAGTTACAAAAATACTCAAATAAATAATCATGATGATGATGATGCCCGAAATGATGTCTTCAGTCACAGCAGCACATTGGCAGCAGCAGCGGCGCCGTCGTCGTCAGCGATGGTCGATGGATAAAGCTCGTACAGTTGAATTCGTCCTTAGCTCCTTGACTTTGTGGTTACCGATACCGACAGACCCAGCAGCGGTGGCGGCGGTTTTATAAATCCGTGTAAATCATCAAAGCTTTCAATGAGAAAGCTTTTGTCGGTTGCATTATTCTTCACATAAATGGACTCATATTTCGTGTGTGCGGGGAAGATCAGTTTTTTTCTTTTCAAAGCGATTGCACTGCGAAGGAGAAGTCTCGTATGCTTTGTTAAAAATAAATAAATAGAGTGGCGCAACAGCTCGAGGTGAACCAGGGCCAACTTCTCAACAATGTATGCTGGTGTGTTAATTTCTTTTACATACAAAGGGACCTACAATTTTTTGCCGAATCCGAACGGCACTTTGAGAAGTTTTTCAAGACAAATGATACTCTCGGAGGGCTTGTCAGACCCTCGCGGAGGTGGGGACCGTGAAAAAGAACAAGTCTTTTTTTTTCAGGTGACGATGGCAGGATTCGAACCCAGGCCTCCGGCGTAGTAAGCACACACACTAACCACTACGCCACGGCACCCCGTATGCTTTGTTAGGCTCTCGTTTAAATAACATGGGCTGCTTTCGTTTAAGTCAATCCCCATGTCAGCTGTGGTAAGCTCTCTGTGATTATTATCCATTATTTCTAATTGTATTTTATTTAATTTTTCCAAAACTTAAATGAACTCAATGAAACGAATAAAATCATTCGTTTCTAATTCGAAAGTACTTAAAAAAAGTATTAAACGAAAACGAAATCGGCAACCCTGTTTTCCTTGTTACTCACGACCAAAAGGTAAACAAATTAATTCGAGAAAGCAAAAACAAAATCAACTCGTTTGTACTTGCACTTCTAGATGTGTGAGAGAGAAAAACTTATAACACCCGATCACGAATAAACGATAAAAAGAGATCACCGATTGATTACTTATGAAAAGAATTAGGTAACACGAATATAAAATTAATGAAATTATATCAAAAATACCCATTATAGTAAGAAAGAAAAGTAAAAAAAAACTTGGCCGTTGAATAATAAGAACTAATCAAAAAGGTTAATATAAACAAAAGAATCAAGGCAAGCAAAACAAAATGGCCGAACGAAAGCAAAGTTATAAACAATTTCAAGTATCGCCGTAGGGATAGAATAGCTCACTATATTACCACGTCCCGAATGTTAAACAGGTGAAAACTAAAAGTGGCGCGCGTCCCGTCTTTTCTAAGGGCTTTTCTCGAAACGAAAGCCAACTAGTCAAATCTATTTTCTTCCTCATTAAACACAAACGCAATCATCCAACACTCTACTAATCTTTTCCTTTTTTTTCTCCTTTCCGTTCCTTTTTCCTTCTCCTTTCTATTACTTCTACCTAGTCCTTTTTCCTGGATCTTTTTGCCTCCTTAGTGTTTCCTCTGGATCTTTTTTCCAATCTCAAAATCTTTTTCTTCAAGCTCTCTTTTCCTTCCGCCAAACTCGCTAGGTAAACCAGAAGTGGGATTTTTCCCAATCTCAAAATCTTTTTCTTCAAGCTCGCTTTTCGTTCCGCCAAACTCGCTAGGTAAACCAGAAGTAATTTACCCAAGCTTGGCTTGGCTTTTCCCAATCAAACCATGACTCATTCACACACACATTTAACCAATCCTCTCATTCCGGTACAGTGGTTTTCGGGCACGGCGTTTTAAGCCGCCTTCAGCTTTTTGCTGGGCATGCTTGCCGTTATTGAACCCCAGCTGCATTTCTCTCACACAAGAATTAGTACCAATTCGCCCCACTGCGAATTATAGGGTAGAATTTGAAGCCGAACCGAAAAGGGAGCATTCAGTGATCCATCATTTAACCCTATTCTCAGAAGGAGAATAGTGTTACACATTTTAATAAGGAGAACGAAGAAGGAACTACCATATGCAACACACGATATACATTACTACTACCCTAGTTTCGCGCAGATTTGGGGGAGAGGATTCTGTCTATAGTAAGCCATTCTTTACAGTGTCATGATCTCTGTTGGGATGGGCCCTCGGCCATTGACGTTCTTCGTTCAAGGTGGATGTATGACTCGTAAGCTTTAGGTAAACTCTCTTTTTGATTTCTCCGCAGTGTTTTGTTGGTGGTAGTGGTGCTCAAGTGTTGGACTCTTTGGTGTTTGAGCTCATAGCATTACATCCGGAAAAGTAATTTTCCCATTTACTCTAAAAGTCGAGTTCGTTTGCGTCAAACTTGAATTCCCACCTTATTACGTATATGTTGTCAAACCTACATACCCCAGATAGTCCACCCGAAATTTACTTGGAGCTGGCCACAGCCCTTGAATATGTTTTTAGTATTTAATATTGTAAAAGTACAATTCTCCCTATTGGTGATTTCAACTTTAGTCCTCTAAAATGGGTATCATCGGAAGACGAGACTCATTATGTTCTGTATATTTCCTCCCCCCAAAGTGCGCTTTATAAACTAGATCATATAATTTCGTTTGACTTACAGGAAATAAGCTGCATAAAAAATTTTAAAAATTGAATACTCGATTTGGTTTTCTCAACTGACGCTGTTAGTACTGTTGTCTGTAAATCTACTTGCAACATTACTAAAATTGATACCCACCATCCGCCACTGGATGTCTTTCTTGACTTGAACGGTCTCATTCATGAGAGTGCTAACTCGTATGACAGTTCATATAGTTTTGATTTTCGAAAGGCTGACTTTCGAGTTCTCTCTGGAGAGATGACTAGGTTAGGTATTTCTAATGTAGCCAATTCGTCAGACGTTGACCACTGTGTAGCGAATTTCTACTCTTTACTTAATACATTTTTTCTAAGACAAAACTTAGAAAAAATGTTATTTTTGATCGTCCATGGTACACTAATGAACTTAAACCTTTGCGTAACAAACGAAATAAAGCTTGGGAAATATATATCAAAAGTTTGACCTCTTAGTTTTAGTTTTTAATGAATATAAGACCCTTTCGGAGAGCTTATACAATAGGTATGTCTCTTAAATAGGTTCCTCTTTTGTAACGAAACCCAAGGAATTTTGGAAATTTGTCAATTTGAAAAGAATGTCCGATGGCTACCCAGCCAATTTAAAGTATAATGGTAACTGCTCTTACGACCTTACCATCACTTGCAACTTTTTGCCGATTCTTTTTCTAAGTCGTTCAGAGATGCACCGTTTCCTATTGATACGGAATTTTTCAGTTACTTAAATCATTCCACAAAGGTCCGCGGGTCCCGACGGAATTCCTCCCATAGTGCTAAAAAAGTGTAAGGAAACCCTTGTTCTTCCTCTTTAACACTTATTTAAACTTTCGCTTGCTTCATGCGTTTTTCCGCTATTTTGGAAGCTCCCCTTTATCACCCCAATTTTCAAAAAGGGTGACAAGTGTAACGTTTCCAATTATAGACCGATTGCTTAACTTTCCGCTATACCTTAACTTTTTGAACAAGTTGTATGTGACAGCCTTTTGTTTTTCTAGTAATTTATTAATTTTGACGCCCCCACCGGGGTCACTTTATTGGCTTAGTACAAGCTTTAACTTAATTCTAACTTAAACAATCTAAACTTAAAACTAAAACTTAAGTATAAAGAGAGGGAGGAGGGCGATGGTAGAGGATGTTGCTACCCAGCCAATTTAAAGTATAATGGTAACTGCTCTTACGACCTTACCATCACTTGCAACTTTTTGCCGATTCTTTTTCTAAGTCGTTCAGAGATGCACCGTTTCCTATTGATACGGAATTTTTCAGTTACTTAAATCATTCCACAAAGGTCCGCGGGTCCCGACGGAATTCCTCCCATAGTGCTAAAAAAGTGTAAGGAAACCCTTGTTCTTCCTCTTTAACACTTATTTAAACTTTCGCTTGCTTCAAGCGTTTTCCGCTATTTTGGAAGCTCCCCTTTATCATCCCAATTTTCAAAAAGGGTGACAAGTGTAACGTTTCCAATTATAGACCGATTGCTTAACTTTCCGCTATACCTTAACTTTTTGAACAAGTTGTATGTGACAGCCTTTTGTTTTTCTAGTAATTTATTAATTTTGACGCCCCCACCGGGGTCACTTTATTGGCTTAGTACAAGCTTTAACTTAATTCTAACTTAAACAATCTAAACTTAAAACTAAAACTTAAGTATAAAGAGGAGGAGGGCGATGGTAGAGGATGTTGCGGAGACTGTATTTGTTAAGGTGTAGATCAAAAGGGAAGGAGTTGGCGTTGCGCAACATTCTGGACATTGGCTCGTAGAAACCGTAGTTCGTGATGTTGTAGGAGGGGGACCAGACTGGGCTAGCGTATCCAAGAAGGGGCCCAGGGAAGGTAGAATAAAGTGATTTGGTAACGTAGGGATTAGAAAATTCCTTCGACCAGCGCTTGACGAAGCCGAGCGCCGAGTTGGCGCGTTTGCTATCGATATGAAGACGAAAGTCAAGTTCACTGTCACAAATTACTCCTAAGTCGACTAAAGAGTCAACTATGGGGACAACTTCGTTCCAAATAGCGTATGATCTGGCAGGTGAGGGTAACCGCTTACGAGAATAGGATATAGCTTGGCATTTGCTGACATTAAGCTCGAGGAAATTCTTTTGCACCAAATTTCGAGGCTGTTTAGGTCGGATTGGAGAGCGAGGGAATCGGCAGGAGACGATATATGCTTCGCAATCTTCATATCATCTGCGTATATCGAAAGCAAAGAGTGCTCGATAATAGAGTTGACCTCATTTATCGTAAGGATAAATATTAGTGGGCCAAGATGGCTTCCTTGGGGAACTCCTGAGGTGGCATAGATTAGATTAGACAAAGAAGATCTGAAGGTAACAATATATTGTCGATCTTCAAGGTAGGATTCGAGCCATAAGACAAAACCAGGGGGGAAACCGAGGGCAGTGAATTTGAGGACAATAATGTGGTGAGAGATTTTGTCAAAGGCCTTG
Organism: Neoascia interrupta; assembly: GCA_947623515.1. Taxonomy (NCBI): domain Eukaryota; kingdom Metazoa; phylum Arthropoda; class Insecta; order Diptera; family Syrphidae; genus Neoascia; species Neoascia interrupta. Next base: position 135,304,534 of record OX392462.1, read on the forward strand.
CTGAAGTCAGTGGCAACAACGTCGACTTCCTTACCGTACTCAAGAACGCACAAGGACTGTAAAACAAACTCGATTAAATTGGTGGAAGTCGATCGACCTTTCAGAAAGCCATGTTGGTTTGAAGAGAAGATTGATTTGCAGTGAAATGATATTGTATCGTAGACGATGCTTTCAAAAAGATTGGGTATACATGACAGTTTGGCGATTGGGCGATAATTGGAGACCTCATTCTTTTGTCCTTTTTTGTGGATCGGGATGATATAGGCAGTTTTCCAGAGCTGAAGAAAGACACCTTGAGAAATTAAACAACGAAATAAGGCAGTGAGAGGTTGGACGAGATGGTATGAACACTTTTTCAGAACTGTGGCGGGCAGACAGTCAGGACCGGAAGTGAAGTCATCCTTTAAACTAAGAATTTTATCTGTGACTGCGGGAGTTATGTTATGAGAGACAAGAGACATTTGGTGGCAATAATTCAGGTATCGAAAGTAATCGTAATCTGGTTGAAGGGTTAGGTTAGTGAACGATTGACTGAAGAAGTCAGCAAAAAAGTTGGCGATTACTTTGGGTTCGTTAGAGGAAGCATTGAGAAAATTCAAAGATGAAGGATAGCTGTCGGATTTTCTTTTTGAATTGATGAAATGGAAAAATGCTTTGGGTCTGAGATGATAGAGGCTTGCATTTGGTTCAGATATTGGTGGTAGAGAAAATCGCATAGCTCTGCAAATTCGTTGTAAGACAGCAAGTAATTAGAAAAATCGGATGCCGAGCGGGATTAAAGATAGGCGTGCCAACGTTTGTTTCATTTGTTGCGCATGGAGCGAAGTTCGTGGTTGTACCAGGGTCTGGAAGATGTGTAATTTTTTTTAGCCAAATACGAAACGGATTGGATGAGACAGCTAAGGATGCTGTTGTAAAACAGCGATAAAGCGTCGTCTACGTGTAAGCTAAGATTACGGAGAAAATGAAAATCAACAGTGCTGAGTAGGTTATTTAATTTTGTAAAATTGGCTTTGCGGAAATTGAAGAAGTATGAGTGTTCAGATTGGAGGGTGGGGGTGGGATTGTCGAGTGATAAAGTTACCGAGAGGGGTGGATGAAGATAAAAAAATAAGGTCTAGCTGCCTGTCCATGATGTTTCTTGTGTTGCTAAGTTGGAAGAGACCAGAGTCTGCCAGGCGATCGGTAAAGAGAATTTCCTTATTTGAAGTGGGGCTTCATGATGGCTTCATGATGGCAAGTTGGTAGCAATGAATGGGTTGTGATGGAAGAATGTAACAACAGTTACGTTTCCGCTTCGGAAACGTTATAAAAGCGCTGGTGAAATTAAAGTCGGCAGAGTTCGACGATTAAAAGGGTAAGGGGTCGAAACGGTTGTGAATTGCTAGTAATACACCGCGGCCATCAGGGTCGTTGACGTTATCATGGACATCTGCACGAAAAAGAGTAAAGTCTGAGGTAAACAACTCTCTGTCACCGATTTTGGAGCAAAGATTCGTTTCCGTAAGGGCATATATTTCGTAAGGCAGTTTTTGTAAGTTGAGAAGAACTGTTGAGGTTTTTGTTCGTAATCCTCTGACGTTTTGATAGTACAGGGAGAGGAATTCAGTGGAACTGTGCTGTGGTTGGAAAAATGGAGCCGTACTTGGGTTAGGAATGAAAATAATTTTTGAAGCTAGAGCGTGTTTTCTGAAGGTGTAAGAGGCGCTTAGAGCTGACATGGGCAGCAAAAGTGGAGAGATCGTTAGAAACGTCAGTGGGTGAGATGTCAAGGGTCTCGTGAAAACGGATGAAAATCTTTTCCAGGTCCTGGGGGTCAGTTGGGAGGCCCTCTTGGTGTATAGATACCGTAACGTTTGCTTTTGTTTTACCATCGATACATATGGAATCATGTTTATCAAGTAGGTAAGAGCCGCACATTTTCATAAATACTTTTATTTCTTAGCCGCTACAAGACGTAGCAGTTTTCCGTATTAAGTTCTGTCAGTTGTTAAGTGATTTTCGCCGTAGGAGAGAGAAGTGGATCTAAGAAGGAGGTTTGAGTGGCTGTGAGATGGGCGAAAGGTCAAAGGATACGCGATTACGCTGGATTGGAATTGTTTGGGTCAGTTCGCAATATGGTGGCACAGTTGGCTTTATGGTTGGTGCTTTAAGAAGAGGGAGGGAAGTGGGTAAACGAGAGAAATTAGGAAATATTCCTGTTTTTAACTCCCAGTTTAGGTTTAAATTACGAGGGCGCTTGGGTTTAAGCTTATAGGCGAGGGGCTTGTGAACATATTTATTTGACTTAATAGAAATTGGGCGTTTTGGAATATTTTTACTAGACTTAACTTGATCATGATGCCAACTCGTTATCCACATTTGATTATCTAACTTAATTGGCTTATCAGGACAGCATCGGAAAAGCCATTGGTATTGCAAAGGGAGACAGACTTTAAAGTAGTTGCGGGTATCCGGTTTGGCTGGTGTGAACATCGTGCATTTTTTCAGGGTGACAGAAAACCTTCTCAGAAAGAGGTTGCGTACCCAACGAACAGCGTCACGGGGGGGCATTCCATAGTGTAAGAGAAGGGCTTGCGGCATTGTTCACCAAATTTAGTTTTTTTATTCTACGCTCCCAATCGGAGGTTCTACGCTCCCAAGGTCCATATATCTCCGAAGCGTTTGATGGTTACTTTCGGGATAGTTTCTGATAGTTGGGCGGGGGCATCAGATATTTTTCCGGAACAGGTGGGGACAACAGCGGCAGGCGATGATGGTAGTGGAGTATCTTCAACATCGCCATGATCATTTTGTTTTTCTGCGCTTTCTACCGCTGCTGTTGCTATGCTTGGGTTGTTGAAGGTGGGAGAAGCACTTTGTAGATTCGCCGAGAGGATTTCATCAAAGAGTAAAGTGTCAGCGGGAATATTAGCGGGATCATTCTGTAGGAGGTCCACTTTGCCAGAAGCAATTTTTATTTCGTCGACGATTTCAAAGCTGATTCACAACCTAGGGCATTTATGTCCAATTTCAGTTCATCAAGCTGTTTGGAATTTTCACCTAATTTTGTTGCGACAGACTCAAGGGAGGCGCGTTGACCCAGCAGGATGTCATTGTTTTTAATTAGGTCATTCACGATTGGATTGAAAAGCACGGCACACTTTTCTTCTACGAATGCAATAGTATCGTGGAGAGCGGTATTAATTTTTATTAGTTCGTCGTTTATTGGTGGAACAATTGCATGGGTGGAACAATTGCTCATGACGCATATGAGCTCAAATTTCGAGCTGATATGCGTCATCAAATCGCGCACTTTTTTCACTTCAGTGTTGCACACAACCGAGAGATTCCGGAGGTCATCAAAAAATTTGTTCACTGACCCATTGATGAGGGCAAAATTGTCATTCATGAAATCCGAAGCTCTACTCTGGGAAGTGCGTAGCTCAGATTTCAATTCAACAACCGAGTCGTTCAATGATTTAATTTGGCTATTGTTGCATTTGATGGCAAGCAAAACATGATGGTTCGAGACAGTCTTGCACTCATCACAGAGATAGAGGAAAATTGTGGAAAACTCTTGAATGTGCGCTTTAGCGTTTCGGCTAAGACCCCCACAAATAGGGTGGAAGGAGTTGTTACAGATTCCATAGCATGGAATCAAGTCCGAGGAGGGAGCACTTAGGGAACAATCGGGCTTAGCACAAACGGACATGGTTCATTTTTTTATTTTTTTTTTATTTATTTGTAAGAATTACCAAAGAAAGTTGAAGTCGCGGAAAAAAACGAAAACACGTCCGAACTGTACGAGCACTTGATTGAGAAAGTATGTATGTACGAGCACTTGATTTTCTGTCGCAATGTCATTTGTAAAGAACAGCATGGTTTCGTAAAAAACAGGTCAATTATCACGAATCTTTTGTCTTTTTCAAGCAAATGTACCAACACTTTCGAAAGTGGCTTTGAGGAAGACTGCTTTTATACTGATTTCTCGAAGGCGTTTGGTCAGATGTCTCATGGAATTATTATATTTTAACTGGTATCGCTTGGCTTTCCATCTAATTTTGTTTATTGGATTTCATCCTACCTTCATTCTAGAACTTACCAAGTCAATTTAAGAGGCCTACTTTCAAATAATTTTCGGCCCTCTCAGGCGTTCCTCAGGGCAGTCACCTTGGCCCACTTATTTTTATACTTGCAATTAATGACGATCCACGGTGATATTCTCGCTTATGTCGATGACATGAAAATATCTAAAACTATTAAATCAACTTTGGATAACTTGCTTTTACAGGCAGATATCGATAGGTTCAATACATGGTGCGAAAAGAACGGGCTCATGCTAAATCCTGACAAATGCCAAACTATGACATTTTCTAAGAAACGAATACCTTCAGTTTTCTCTTATTCAATACATAACCACATACTTAGTCGTGTTTTTCGAATCAAAGATCTCGGAGTTTTCTTTAGTTTCGACCTAAATTTTTCCGAGCATATTTACTACATCGTTAATAAAGCAAACTACAAGTTAGGCTTTGTCAAAAGGTGGCCCAAAGAATTTAACGATCCGTATATAACTCTCTCACTCTACAACAGTTTCGTTCGTCCACATCTTGAATATGCCTCGCAAATATGGACACCTTCTCATACTTGTCATGTAAATGGGATTGAAGCAGTTCAGTGATTCATCCGCTTTGCTCTTAGAGGTCTCCCCTGGGAAGATCCGATAATCCTTCCTCCATACGCTCTTAAGAAGCGTCTTAAGAACCGACTACTGAACCTGCAAAGTCTTTCCCAAAAACGATCCAAATATGATATTATCTTTACTCAACAATTACTTTTTGGTCTCATAGATGTTCCTGACACTCTCTCTTTATTTAATTTTAAATTTCGCGGCGGTTCTCATTATCTGCGAACTATTCCTCTTCTAAATGTTCCTAGTCATAGAACCAACTATGGCAGTCATGAGCCGATAACCCGTTTGTGTTCTCTGTATAACTCAAATAGTAATTTACTTGATTTTAATATTGACAAAGCTAAATTAAACCAGTGAGAAAGTGCTATAGTGTGTACGCAGAAGTTACAGTCCGTAAAACGGACCGTTGAATACCCCATCCTATCCCACATTGTAAAATGCTGATGGCATAGTTATTTTTTGACATTTTTTAAGTAGTGCAGCACCTAATTACAAACGATCAGCTATAGGATACTCTCACAGATATTTCCAAGTTACGCTTATATGTACATAAAAATGCAATTTTATGGTCCAAATTTAATTTTTTTTTAAAAAACGACCTGGCTAAAAAATTCTAAAATCTGGAATGAAGTCTCGTTTACCTAACCTGCTAAACTAACCGTAAACTTTACGAGCCAGCGTACCCCAGACGTTTTCAATTATATTGATGTCTGGCGAATAAGGTGGCTACTCCATTGTACTGACATTTTGGGTCTCAATCCAGGACTTAACAATCCTGGCAGTGTGGATGGGAGCATTGTCTTGTTGAAATTGCCATGGCAAACCACTAAAAAGATTTTTATAATGGGGAAAAGCAGTTTCAAGTACCTTTTTGTAGTTGTAAAAATAAAAATAAATATTTAAAAACGACCTGGTTAAAAAATTCTAAAATCTGGAATGAAGTCTCGTTTACCTAACCTGCTACTTCTTTTTGTTTCATGCTTTCCTAAATTAGGTTCAAGGCCAGTCGAAATTACGTTTTTCTGGAAAATTTTAGGCCCTTCCTAAATTCTGCCTTCAAAGGGCGTGGTCCACAGGCTTGTATGAACAAAATGTAGAACTAAACGTTTTCTACATAAAATATTATGCAAATTTTTTTCAATTTGGAACAAAAATATTGAGTAAACTGCATTTGAAAATTTACCCTTAAAATAGATGCCACGCCCATTGGAGGAGACGGTGCTCTTGGTACTATTAAGGGAAGGTCTACCCCAGCCCCGAAGTCAAAACTCAAGTAACTGTATTTACATGTATTAGAAATAAATTATAATTATACCCGACCCAGGGTATATTAAGTTTGATGTATAGTTTGTAACGCAGTGAAATAATCACCGTAGACCCCTAAGACCTTTTAGAGATATGAATGGGACCGACATGAGAATCGATTAAGCCATGTCCGTCCGTCCGTCCGTCCGTATGTAAACAACTTTTAGGCCTAAAATTTTAAGGCAGAGAGCTGAAATTTTGTGGGTTGGTTGGAAGTCCAGTCTTTCAGATCAGGTTTGAAAATAAGCTGAATCCGCCCACAGACACGCCCACTACAGGCCTGTATGTGCGACCATCTCTAATTTAAAAAAATACATTTTGCAAATTGTAGCTATGCTACAATGGCGCTAGCGCATTAATTTTTGGTACTTAACATTGTCTTATGATTGTCTTTAAGGTAGCCAAAAAATTCTAGATTTTTCATTGACCACACCCACTTTTTAAGGGATTTTGGCTTAAAATGACTGTTTTTTCAATGAATACATATGAAATTTGACAAAAAATTATATGAAAAAAGTTGTAGATATTAGCATTTTCCAACTTTTATGTATATATTGTATGTGCCTCCGCCCACTTTTGTGGGCGTGGCGTTAAAAAAAGTGATTTTTTAAAGTTAAAAAGGCGAAGTTTTAGGCCGAAATGTATGCAACCACCTAGTTAGTTAAACAGTAACAAAATATAACTGTTTAACAGTAACAGTTAAACAGTTATATTTTTATATCCCGCCCACTTTTTGGAGGCGTGGCAGTTTTCTTTTTGGTATGGTCGGGTATTTTGCAATCCGTCGTAGATGGATTGAAGCCTTTGCATACCCACTGTTGCACTTTCCCACTTGCTTCTCTTAACTTTATTTCTCTCCGCTCTTTAAAAATTTTTGATCCTCCTTTTTCTTCGTCGCTATCTGCTGTAGAATTTGTTGTTGTATCTTTTTTGCGTTCCTCTTTTTGTTTGTGCACTTGTTTTTGAAACCTTCAAGCAATCGATCCTCGATAGCTAAAACATGGTCAAATATATACACTGCGCGTCATTAGGTTAGCACACCCCCTCGCGTTGAAAGTTTAAGCTCAATTCCAGCCAAACTAAAAGAGCTAAACTTTCTGTATTATGCCTGTTTAAAGCCGATTTAATTCTCAGTTAAATAAATTAAAAACTTATTGTTTTCATTTCTTAATATATTTTTAGTATTTTTTTTTTCCAAAAGTAGTACAAAAATTAGCAAGTGAATTTTGGTCATCAGGTTAGAACATACGACATTATTTTTATTTTTGTTAATGTTTTACGCCATGAACTTAAATTTAAACTTTGATATTAACTAATTTAATCATTTTTTGAATAAATTTAATAATGTATTGATCCTCCCTTGTTGAGAATAACTTCAAACATTCGGTTGGGAAGAGACTCGTACAAATTTTCGATGTAATTGAGAGAAATGGTTGACCAAGCGCCCTTAATGCCTTCAATAAGTTCTTCATTGTTAGAATATTGTCTGCCAGACTCGTAAACTTTACGAGCCAGCCAACCCCAGACGTTTTCAATTATATTGATGTCTGGCGAATAAGGTGGCCACTCCATTGTACTGACATTTTGGGTCTCAATCCAGGACTTAACAATTCTGGCAGTGTGGATGGGAGCATTGTCTTGTTGAAATTGCCATGGCAAACCACTAAAAAGATTTTTATAATGGGGAAAAGCAGTTTCAAGTACCTTTTTGTAGTTGGTTATTTCGAAATAAATAGGGTGGCGCAACAGCTCGATGTGAACCATGGCCAACTTCTCAACAATGTATGCTGGTGTGTTAATTTCTTTACATACAAGGGGACCTACAATTTTTTGCCGAATCCGAACGGCACTTTGAGAAATTTTTCAAGACAATTAATACTTTCGGAGGGCTTGTCAAACCCTCGCGGAGGTGGGGACCGTGAAAAGAACAAGTCTTTTTTTTTCAGGTGACGATGGCAGGATTCGAACCCAGACCTCCGGCGTAGTAAGCACACACACTAACCACTACGCCACGGCACCCCACTTTTTGTAGTTGGGTGCATCCATATTTGCTGTCAAAAACTGCAACTCGCAGGTACCATAGTAGGAGATGGATCACCAAACCATCACACCCCCTACTCTATGAAGGCGATCCAACTGGTGTTCCTCCTTGCGAAGATCATCAAATTAAATTTTTTTTCATCCGAAAAAACAACGTAGCGCCAATCAGAACTCCATGTCATATGCGCTCGTGCAAAATTCAAGCGCATTTCTTTTCGCGCCGGTTTAAGTGGGGGCTTTTTCTTTAATTTAAGTCTTTTAAGATGTGGAGCACTCCGAATTACTCTTTGAATGGTAGACAAACTGGCTTTAACATTAACTTTTGCCCTTATCTTGGCTGCCGAGTCATGAGAGTTCGATGCATCTCCTATAATAGCTCTTTTGTTTGCGTCCGAAATCACTTTATTATTTTTACCATATCCCGACTTATTAAGTAAAAAGGCGTATATAACTTAAATTGCACTTATTGAAAACCCTGATTCCTTAAATGCTTCAATTTTTGCTCTTTCTTCCACCGAAAGCGATTTTCCTTTGCCCATATTAAAACTTATAGACCACTTGACTAGCAGTAAAAAAATTGTTGTCACACCCGTTCAACTTTTGACGACAAAAGTTGAATTTGCATGTTCTAACCTGATGACGCAAAAATAAAGCGCACTTTCCCATAAGAAATAACTGAAAGTAGCAAAACCCAAATTACGGGATCTTTCCTTCTCATGATCTCTTTGCTAGTTTAAGTGTTAATGAAGATAAGAAAAAAAAAACATACAAAAAGTTAGCTGCATGTTAACAAAAACAAAAATAATAGCAATTGTATTAAGTTGTTTGGGGGTGTGTTAACCTAATGACGCGCAGTGTATGATGGAGTCGGAACTCGGAAGACAAAATTCGTGATGATTTTTGACCTGACCTGGGACTGGAGAAATACGTAGGTATTGTTTTCTTATTGGTTCAGTATTTGAAAGTAAGAACGTCTATAGTAATAAATCCCATTGCTGGTTTCTTGGCAAGTTGATGAGGTTTCTTCTTGGTACAAATGAGGTTTGAAGTCATAACAAATATAGTTCAGAAAATATCTTATCTAGGATATCTAGGATATATTTTTCATATATAAACTTAGATAGAATATTTCCTTATCAAAACCATTTTGTTGGGTAGGTACGTACCTAGGTAATTTGGTACTAATTACCTATTTGGTAACTTACCTTGATGTAGTTGGCATAAAATGCATAATTTTGGATGGATGCATGTAGGTAGTACAAAACAGAATCATGTACATATGTAGAAGAAAACAGAATCATGTACATATGTAGGTACCAAAACAGGTACCTACCTATTTAACTCTAGGACATGTTTTATTTCTAATTGTATAGGTACAGGTGGGTAGGCACAAACGGATAAAAAAATATTTTCGATGAACAAATTACTTTCAATCATCCATCAGGTTGGCGTCCAAATGGTACCTGTATGTATACGTACATATGTATGTAAAAAAGGCATTCGAACCCAAATTTTACATTTTTGTGCATTTTGATTGTACCTTTTTGATATCATACAAGGTATGATACCTTGGATAACTTTTCAAGGAATCTGAGTTATTATTATTATTATTATTATAAATTCTTTATTTCGTTTTAGAATTTACAGAGCAATTTACAAGAATAATAGCATGGCAAAAACCTGCCGTCTGCCTAAAGAGACATTTCGTTAATGAAAAAAATATAAACGCAAATGTATTTTTTCTTATTTATTAATATAATACATAATATACAATTTAAATAAAATTATTAGCTTAGACGCAATTGGAGAACTAACCTAAAAAGTGGCGTAGTGTGGCAATTTTAATGATTTGAAAAATAAAATAATGCATTTGTATATGACTGGAAGGCATAAAAATACCACAATTTTAATGATTTGAAACATAAAATTAAGGAAGTTATACTACAGTAACTGAGTGAACAACTGATGTTATGACATAAAGCTATTACAGTAGGTAAGAGCTTGCTTGCAATAGTTATACAGGCTTAGTCATCCCTCGGTTCCATTTATAATATCGTAAAAGCGTGGCAAAGAAATCTGACTTTGTTGGAAATATTACCTTCGAATTTCCTGTAAAATAGGACAGATAGCAATGAAGTGGTAGACATCTTCATTTTCCCTTCTGTTGCATAAACTACTTAAGTTTTTGTAGACATTCCGAGATGTGGAAGAAGTTGCTTTTTGGTTTTGAATATATAGCTTTTCGTCTATCATTGAAATCAAATCAGAAAACTTGTCTTGCCATTGATCAACATTAGACTCTAACAAAGAAAGGACTGTGTCGAGGGATGCTGCAATCTGGTTCCATTCTTTAGGCATTAGTACGGAGAAGTTGTAGCATGATGGATTTATGTAGGCAACTGTTATTCCTTTAAATTACACTTGTTATATAGTTCGCGTTTGCTGTCAGACTTTGTATATAGATGGGCGCAATACCTGACTCAACGTAAATAGCGTAATTCGGTGTTGAGTTAGGGAGCTTGAACAGGCGCTTGAAAAAGTGCCTGTGGACTGCTTCAAAGGCTGTAAATCCAAAAACTTGGACTCCATAACACATGCAGGCATTAACAGTAAGGCCACATCATATTCAGAGCGAGTTTGGCCTCATTACTTTTGTTAATAGAGTGCTAGGCAAAGTTAAGGTTGTACTTAACCAGGTACTTAAACTCATGAACAACCTCAAGGCAAGCGCTAATAAGAGACCAATTCTCTCCTGGTAGTCTACTTCTTTTCCGGGCCTCAAAGATAAGAATTTTTGTCTTTTGCGCATTAATCTGAAGTCCCCAAGTATCGCAGAACGAGACGAGTCTGTTAATTTGCAGTTGGAGCGTAGATGGATTGTCAGCGAGCAAAACCAAATCGTTAGCATAGAGCAATGCTTTCACCAATACGCTAGCAAAAGAAACTCCGCCAGGTATTAGTTGACTGATTTCATCACTGAACAGGGCAAAGATAAGAGGACTTAGGATACACCCTTGAGGAACACCTGCTGTTGTTTCGAACCAGTCAGAGAACTCGGAACCATCCCAAACAGTTGCATTCGATAACGCCAGGAAATTGGAATACATCATCATCAGAATCTTACGAGACACCCCGGAATCTGAGTTTTGAATACCTAATTGTTGACCCAATAGCTTACTTGACCCAATAAAAGCTTGAAAGAAACAAAAACAGATGCCTTTGCTGGAACTGTCATAGGTTCGCTTTACAAATCCAATATCTACTCATGCCTAAAACCTACAGTACATAGATAGGAATGAAGGCTATAAAGGGATTTTCAAAGGCTAGTTCAAGAAAAGACTAATATTCTCGTAAAGATAGTTTATTACCAAGTGCAAGTCAGCCGAAAGCCCTGGTAGCTAATGTTGTGTAATCTATTTTATGTGGAACATTCATGTCTGTCCACCTAATAAAGTATAATAATAATAACAATAACAATACCAAGTGCAAGTACAGTCATCGAAAACTGCTTTTTATACCCAACCCAGGGTATATAAATTTTAATGCATAGTTTGAAACACAGTGTAATAATCACCGTAGATCCCTAAGTTTTTTTTAGAGATATGATCAAGACCGACAGATGAATCGATTAAGCTATGTACGTCCGTCCGTCCGTCTGTCCGTATGTCTGAAGTTTTGAGGTCTTTAAAATTGAGCTAGGACGCTCAAACTTAGAGTGTATCTTGGTTCTTATTTTGTACAGACAAAGTATGAAATTGGTTAAATCCGTCAACGGCCACGCCTCTATTTAAAATCTTCTTTAAAATGCCTTTTGGTCAAGTTAGACAATGCGTAGCAACTCAAATTTTGGTGTAGAGCAATAATGGCCCAAAACCTAAGAAGGCATTGCACCGCCTTAATGTATGTAGGAAATATGTATACTTACCTACATACATTAAATATTTGCTCCACTAAAGTACTTTCACAGCCGGTGAACTTGCGCCCTGCGAATTGGCACTTAATTGGACATTGCTCTAAAAAATTGCTTGAAAATTCAATTTGTCAAATAAAAAGCTAACAAGAATCCTAAATTCTACTATTTGACATCCTTAAATCCATCATTTTTAAAAGCTTTGTGAAAATATTTACAATATGATTAGTAATTTACACAAGGCGCTGCGAATTCCTTTTGAAATCAGCGAACTACGAGTAATCTTGACAGAACTTTGTGTAAATTGATTATGTAGTAGTGTCAAGTTAGGTCAAGCGATTTTATTTTGCAGTAAAAATACTTGATCCCAAGTTCGCTGGTCGCAAGTACGTCGACAAGCACCTCTACCCTCCTTAGTAGGTTAAGTGACGCCAGCGAGGGGACAATCTCGGCATTTTTTGACTTATTTGTTTCGCTTGTAAAATATTTATGTTATATTTCGAGTGCAATTTTAAGAAGGTATACCTATGCATAAGACCTGTGTGCCTGTGCAAACAATCGCCCAAGCTATAATCGGCCAAAACTAAAAAAAATAATAATCACCCAAAAATGTTGGGCTATAGTTCGTAATGAAGAATCGCTCATAAAAAACAAACAATCGCCCAAAAATATTGTGAACATTTGCCCAGAATTTGAGTCGACTAATACTCCGAGTTATATAATCCCCTAAAATCCAAAAATGAACAATCGCCCAAAATCCGATTTGGGCAATAGTGTATTGAATTTTGGGCGATTATTAATTTTTTGGTTGGGACGATTGTTCATAAAGAATTATCACCCAAAAAGTATAAAAAAGAACCACTGCAATTATTAAAATATAAATTACAAAAAAAAAATATAATATTCTTCTTTTTCAAATTCAGCTTGCAAAAAAAATTAAATCTTCAAAAAGTGGGTAGGTAGATACATACGAATACGAAGCAAGCAACAAAAAAAAAAAATAAAGATCCAAGCCACATTTCTCTTTTACACGAAGAGAGCGAGCAAAGGGCTTTTGCCAGCGCCAGGGCTTTTGCGGGAACTTCATATTCGATTGTGTGCGTTTACAACGAATTTTACTTGCAAAAAATGCGAAAAAGATACTTTTTTAAAATCACGTAGTAAAGTTTATACGACAGTAACAACTTTGAGATTTAATACGTAAAGGGAAAAAAGACAAAGAAAAATAAAAAAATAAAAATTGATTGCTAGGTATTTTAGCTACCTCAATAATCGGATTAAAAAGTTGTCACCGAAAATTGCAATTCTAAGCACATTAAAAAAAATTCAATTTTTGCTTCAACCACAAATTGCAAAAATGAACGGAGTACGGAATAAAAGAAAAATCAACCAGTGAGTAAGTGCTACAGTGTGTACGCAGAAGTTACAGTCTGTAAAACGGACCGTTGAATACCCCATCCTATCCCACATTATAAAATGCTGATGGCGTAGTTATTTTTTGACATTTAATAAGTAATGCAAGCTTAGGGCGTAGTCCAACCGCCCCTAATTACAAACTATTGATTAAAGATATTTCCACAGATTTTTCCAAGTTACACTTAAATGTACGTAAAAATGCAAGTTTTTGGTTCAAATTCAATATTTTTGAAAAATCGACACCTAAAAGGGGGCGTGGCTAAAAACTTTATATTAACGAAATCTGGAAAGTCTCATTTACCTAACCTGCTACGTTTTTGTTTCATGCTTTCTTAAATTAGGCTCAAGGCCAGTCGAAATTAAGTTTTTCTGGAAATTTTAGGTTTTTCTTCAATTCTGCCTCCAAATGTGGGCGTGGCCCAAAGACTTGTGCAGACAAAATGTGGAACTAAGCGTTTTCCATATAAAATATCAAGCAAATTTTTTTCAATTTCGAGCAAAAATATTGAGTAAAATGCATTTGAAAATTTACCCTTAAAATAGATGCCACGCCCACTAGAGGAGGTTTATCAATAAAATTTGTCTTTTTTATGTCTTACATTTATTGGGAGATGCTAAATGTCAAATTTCAACCTTTTAGAACGTCTTACAGTTTTGAAAACTCTGGAGATAATTGCACATTTTGATCGATTGTGGGCGTGTCTTTGGGCGGAATTCAAATTTTTACACTTGGGTTGCTTCGCGTGACGTGGACTTTACGTACGAAGTTTCAGCATCCTAGCTCAAAATTGAAGGCCTAAAAACATGTGACATACAGACGGATGTACGTCATGCGAAGCAGTACAATGCTTCGCATGACGTGCACCTTACGTACGAAGTTTCAGCACCCTAGCTCAATATTATAAAACATGTGGCATACAGACGGACGGACGGACAGACGGATGGACATGGCTCATTCGATTCAGAATTCGGTCTCGATCATATGCCCTTAAGTTCTTGGGGGTCTACCGTTATTATTTTACCATGTTACAAACTAAGTGACAAACTTAATTTACCTCCTATCCTATGGGATGGGGAATAATTACTAGCTATAACACTAGCTTTAACGTGTTCTTTACCAAATTTCGTTCATACAAAATGTTTGGGCCACGCCCATCTTTGTAGGTAGATATTACGAAATTGTTGAATTCCAACCAAAAAATTGCATATTCGGCATCTCGAATTAAAGAGTAATAGTTCAAATGCAACTTATTCAATTTTTTTGTTCCAGATCGAAATCAGAAACCAGAAATTTTACGTAATATATTATGTAGAAAATACTTTACATTTTATTCATACAAAGTTTTGGGCCACGCCCACATTTAGAGGCAGAATTCCATGAAAACCTATAAATTTCCAGAATAATATGGATTTCGACTGTTTTTAGCTTTACTAAGGATAGAATAAGAAATAAAATTTAGCACATAAAGTACACCTGATACTCTTTCAGATTTCGTTTATACAAAATTTTTGGCGGCGCCTATCCTTAGAGGTCCATTTCACAAAATTATTGAATTTTAGCCAAAAAACTACAGTTTTGCGTACATTTTAGCCGCAAACTTGGATATTTCTATGCTAATATTGATTTTCAGTTAAGGGGGTTGGACATGCCACGCTCCTTTCAAAAAAAATATAACGAAAACTTATAAGAATAATTTTTTTTCTATTTTAAATGATGCAAATGGTAACGGGACGGGGATGGAAAACAAGAAAATAAACGAATGGAAAGGAGAGTAGGAATGGAAAGGAGAAAAGAAATGGACAGGAGAATAGCAATGGAGAGGAGAATAGGAATGGAAAGGAGAATAGGAATGGAAAGGATAATGGAAGTCTAGAAAGAACAGATATCAAGTTTCAAGCTCCTAGCTCAAACTTCAAGGCCTACAAACTACCGACAGACGGACATGGCTCATTCGACTTACAATTCGGTCTCGTTCATATGCCCTTTAGGTCTTGGGGGTCTTCTCTATGTTACAAACTATAAATCAAACCTAATGTACCTCCTATCCTATGGGATGGGATATAAAAAAAATTATGTTGCTGTTTTATGGATTTTAAATTTTGAAAGTGGTTAAAAAGGCCAAAAAATATATGTTTTTCCCTCTATTTTCGGAACAATAAGAGCCAAAAATTTAAAATAAATGCTGAACGTAGTCCATCTTTTTGAATTAAAAAAAAAAAACTGAAGCATTTTTGAGATGGTTTTCTAGATGTGCTGGTAGTTGACTGACGTATCGTAACTTCTGGGCCACTTTTTTTTGCATCAGCTAAATTTGACACAGCCAGAACCACATGAACGTTAACCAACACAAGAGCTTTCAAACAAAAAACAAGAAGTCTTAGAGTGGAGTTGAAATGTTAGCGGACGGAAATGTGGAAAGAAAAAACCGTGTATGGCTCACCGGCAGGGTACGATCCTGCAGCCCTTAGTTGTCGCGAGTAATGCTCTACCATTTTAGCTACAGAGAACACGTTTGATTCTTTGTCCAAATCCGACTACCTCACTAGTGTTTGCCTTTACGTATGCTGCATTCGTTGCTATACTTTGTAGCTGATTAGGAATGACGCATAGAAGAATAATTGTATTCGTGAATTTCGCGCATTGCTGCTTGGCTACGTGTAACCACGGGGTTTTTTGTTTATTTTTTTTTTTATTGTTTTTGGTGTTTTTTTATTACTAATAATCTTAAGGCTACCTTAACCTAGACACTTAAGAGCTATATAAGCCATGGCTTAACGGCGACCGACTGGTCAAACTGAGGAGAGCCTGATCCGGATCAAAGGGGATATCACGGGAGGGCACCGACCTTCTGAATCGGAGATGCTCCTCAGCGCTCCGTGCGACATTTCGGTTATAGTTGGGTCGTCTGTCAACAAATCTATCCTGGATCAGACCCTTTCATTGGCGACGGCATTATATGCCAAAGAATCGTCATTGAACCCAGTAAAACCAGTGTTCTCTGATCGCCAGTATTCTAAGTAACTTCGAAGGTAAAAGTTTTGAACCAGGATTCTATTCTCCAGGTCGTAATTCGGGCATCGGGCATATGCTAGGATTCATTTTGTACACGTCCTGGAAAGCAGTTCCTATAGCCTCCACTTTCTCCTGGGGATTTTCGATCACGAAAAAGTCGCCATCATCAACAGCGTCCCTAGGATCTATTTCTGCTGCTGTCATTAACTGTTCGTTGTTTGTCGTTCAGGGGATTTTAGGACAAGGCAGTTCGTTGTCATCGTTCCTCCGAAACGCTTTATTAATCTGGGGAAACATGCTCGGGTTATCTGACCTTATAGCCCGAATCTTGTTACCCCAGAGCATATTGGAAAAGAGCCTATAATTTGCTTTAATATGTACCTGGAGGTTCGCGATCAACGATTTCAAAGTCATCAAAGACCAAAATCTCCGCGTTTTGTCTGTCAGTAAATCGTCTATACAAGTTTTAAAGTCTTGTAAGCAGTCTACTTTTTTGTTCGTGTAGTGCATTCGTCGATTGTTGCATTGCGGTTACTGTTACTGAATGGTTGATACCGAGTTATCGTACTGCCCATTGTTCGTTTAATTGTCTCATCAATTCGCCGTAGGTATCTGTAAATTTTCTCGTTTGACAAATTCCTGTTCGACGGTGGATAGAGCGAGTTTGAGGAGAGTGCTCCTGTCAATTTGTGTTTGGGTCTAGTTCTCATCATGGCTTGTCAAAGAGAGCTGGGTAAGTCGATCATCACACTAAGAGTAGAAGCGATATCCTTGATTTGCAGAGCTAGAGTGTGATCTATCTAATTAAAATGGTTGCCCTTACAGTACCGCTACCACTACTCTCTGCAGTTTGTGCAATCACCAAGCAAAGGAAAATTGTTTCCATTTCCTGGCGATTTGTCCTATACTCAAGCAGCTCAGACTTTTTTATTTCAGTTATCGGACACTAACTCTGGAGCATACGAAGCTGATTTTATATGTTTCTGATTGGGAAAGCCTTTACAGATATTTAAAATCTGCAACAAAGTATAGATATGCTATAATGAACGAATCGTTTCAATATAAACAACTGAAGATTTTATTCCAAAATATCATGTGAAAGCTATTAATTGGAATTGGAATGGCAGTTGACTATCTTTCCTTCATTTTTCATCCTGGCATTCAATTTAAATATCTGTACTCCCTTTTATATGCGTCCATAATGAGCTTCTTAGAGCCAAATAAGAGATACGAGGTTTTGCATGGTCCTCATATCTCAGTGTAGTGCGATCGTTGCTGGTGAGCGGTGGTGGTTGTAGTGTACATAAATATTAAATTCAATAGACCATTTGTTCCGATCTGGACTTAAGTGGAAATGTGCAGTTTACACACTATGGGTGAGTTTCTCACTGAATTGCCTGCTGTCTGCGGGTTGTTTGTATTTTGTATTTGTATTTGTTTTATTTATTCATTTATAATAAACTTAAACATAACCTAACAATTTTTATAAATGGAATATTAGTTATCATTCCTTAACTTAAAAGTAAGTGGTGAATGACACATCCAGATTTATATTTCAGTTGATATCTGTTGTGGGGTAACAATCAGTAATAATTTATTTAATTCACATTTTTTTTTTTTAAAGAAAAGAAAACAATAGTTAAAGACGAAAAAAAAAAAATTTGTGATTCGATCATAAACATAACAATTCATATAACTTTTAAGACTTTGGCGGTTTTTAGACATAATTTTAAAGGTTTTGGGATGTACCGCGTTAAAATAAAGTATGTACTCACCCCGAACGTTTCGCTTAAGTTTCCCGGTGACCACGCTTAATGTAACTTAAGCGAAACGTTCGGGGTGAGTACGGTTTGCACTCATACTTTATTTTAACGCGGTACATCCCAAAACCTTTAAAATTATAACAATTCATAATAAATAGTATATATGTAACTGTGCTGTTGATGAGAAAAAGTAATGATTTAAACAAATGATTCAATACGTTCATAGCTTATCGTGAACAACCAGGTCTTAACCTTTTTGACAAAACATGAAAAACGAAGTGTATCTCTTATAAATAAGGGCAATTCATTAAAAATATGTGGAGCCGTGTATGTATAGAAATGTGTAAAGTGTGTTCTACGTGCAAAAGGTACATTGACTAAACTCATATTGTTAACACGCAGATTGTACATTTGTATGTTCCTACTGGGAATATTTCCACTTTGTTTGAAGAACTCTCTTAAAACTTTAAAAACATATAAATGTCTAATTGGCAGAATACGCAAATTATTAAATAAAGGCCAACTCTCAGCTAAACGATTTTTATTGGAAACAATTCTTATAAGGTGTTTTTGAGCTATTAATAATGGTCTAATGGTTTTAGTATACGAACCTCCCCAGCTTGTTATGCCGTACTGCAACTTTGAGGGAGCAAGACCATAATAGATAGTAGTTAAAACTTTTTGAGAGCAAAACGGCTTTATCAGATACATTTTACGTATCACCAACAACAAATAAGTTTTAATCATTTGAATATGATTTTTCCAATTTAGATTGAAATCAATCACTACACCCAGGTACTTAAAAGTTTGAACCGTTTTGAAGCAGTTTTCAGTGCAATGCACATTAGCTATAAAATTACTCTTTTTACACTTATGTAAAGGTAATGGAAACTGTTTACAATCAGAAGCGTGAAACCATAAATTATAATCAATTAGGACATTTCCAGATACTTTAAAACACATCAATTTAGTTTTTTCGCTGACAACCAATTTGTGGTATGTAAACCACAACCGCAGAGTTTCAAGGTCTTCATTAATCATCGTAATTCCTTCGAAAACAGTTTCAGATTGGTACGTTAGAACTATATCATCCGCAAAAGCAGTTGAATTACCATTTAACTTGAGTTTAAATATAGAATTAATATATATTAAGAAAAACAGAGGGCCAAGTACAGATCCCTGAGGAACACCGTTTTTTAGTTGCCTAGGTTCACTTGAGATCCCACCAATAATAACCTTTTGAGTTCTATTTCTTAAATAAGATTTGAGCCAATTGAAAATGTTACCACGAAAACCAACATTAAATAGCTTAGCAAGCAAAATATCGTGGTTTACACGATCAAAAGCTTTTGTCATATCAAGAAGTAGACCAAAAGTTGATTTGTTTTTATTTAAACTTCCGTAAAGCTGATAACACACCCGTAAGATGGCATCCTCAATTGACAAACCTGCTCTAAAACCAAATTGATTTTTACTAAAGAAGTTTAACCTATCCAGAAATGAAACAATTCGAACCTTAATTAACTTTTCAAAAATTTTGGAAAACGTCGAAAGAAGTGATATTGGCCTATAGTTAGAAACCATTTTTTTATTTCCTTTTTTGAAAAGGGGTAGGACCTCAGGACATTTAAGGTGGTTAGGAAAACAACCCATTTCAACACTTTTATTAAATAAGAAGGACAATACATCGACTACATACCAGGCAATATTTTTTAATAAAATGCTTGAAACACCATCACTTGTACAAGAAGTTTTATTTTTAAAGGAAGAAATAGCATTGTAGACTTCTCTGGGTGTAATCGCACTAAACACAAAACTGTTTGATTGAACATCATCCACAAAAACGCCAGAAGATGAGAAACAATCGCAATTTATGCTTTGTTCGACAGCTGGTTTCAACTTTTCAGAGATTTCCGTAAAATAATCATTAAATTTATTTGAAATCCTTCCTAAATCGGACACAATTACTCCCTCAACTTCAATAGTATCAATTTTACCAGAGTTTCTATCTTTTCCCAAAATGCTATCAACTACTCGCCATTCTTCGCGTATATTACCTCTAGCACTAGCAAACCTGTCACTGAAGAAGTTGTTACGAGTGTCTTCGATCTCTTTTTTAAAGACTTACAAAAAGATTCATAATGTTTTTTAAGTTTAATATTGTTCCGATGTTTCTTGCATTTTACGCTCAACTTCCTCTTTTTCCTTATCTTATTAATAAGATTATTAGTCATCCAGGGTTTCAAATGCTTCTTCTTACTCGACATATTTTTTTGGAAAGTACTCGATTTTACGTGTTTTTGAAAAATATCCAGGAATAGTTGGCACCCTCTTCTTTTCGCATGCAAATAGTCCCATTTCTCGTCCACACATATTTGTACCCTTTCTTTGTCTTCATTGTTGTTGCAGTTTTTAATAGTTGTCTTGTTTCATACGTTAAACACTCGTTGACATACATCTTATCCATTCTTGCTTCGGCATTGAGTAGGTTCGTGGTTAGTTGCTTTCCTCTTTCTTTCTTGGCTTTAATTATTTTTTCCTTGCACAGATGAGACACTAGTTTTACGTGAAGAACGTTTTTTGTTGCATTGCCTTTAGTTGTTGGTTTGGCTATTTTAATTTTCTTCATGTAGCATTGGTCGATGTCTCCTTCGTTTACGTTCAAGCTCAAACCTTCACGAAATACTTTAAGAGCTGCATCAGTATACGACATGTCATGTTTGATGTTAGGAACGTTGAATATTTTAATACTGTTTGTGAGTAGCTGTTTTTCTAGATTGTTGATTTTCGCTTCGAGAGAATCAATTCTTTTTTCACACTTATCATTTGTGGCTTGAAGTGCGTTGATTTGAATTTTTAAGTTCTCTTCGATTGATACAACCTTTGCGTAAATCATATCTAGAGTGATATTGGTACCATCGAGCTGGTTCGTGGTAAACGTAAATGATTCCGATGTTGTATTGGATGCTTGTGACGGTAAAGTTGCCGGTTTAGTCGATGCAGCAGACGTAGACGGTGGTGGCGATAATGACGGTGGTGGCGATGGTGACGGCGGTGGCGATGATGACGGTGGTGGCTGGCTGATTGGATGGATTTTGTTGTTGGATGCCATAGAGAGAGACGCTCTCCGCTGGTTTGAGCACGGTTGGCACCTCCAAACCGATCTACTTTTCTTTATGAAGTCCAGATCTATGGCAGTAATTTTAACACAATTTCCATGGAAAATAGCTTCACAAGCCGCGCAACCCACTTTAAGGTCTGATCTGTCAACCTTGAATTGACAAATACTGCACGACATTTTGATGAATTTATGAAATTTATTTTTTTTTTTTTTAATGGTTTTTAACAAAGCTCAAGCTCTCTACACAAGTGTACCCCACAACGACTCAGTGAGAACTCTTGTAGTTTAATAGAATATTTCTAGTGGCCTGTTGAACTCTAGTTTTCAATTATTAGAAATCGTAGTACAGTTTGGCTGTTTGCAAATGCGTAGGTTTATTGCGCATTGTTGTATTTAAGTATTGTGTTATGCGAGCGTAGGCTCTAGCTGCAAAACTCAGACATATCGTCAGCAGTTCCACCATCAAACAATATTCCGGGAAACAGCACGACAGCAGTTCCCACAGACAGCACTTCCAAGAAACAGAAAGCTAAGCAAAAACAGATTTTATTTTTGTAACGAGGTAGGGTAACCGATAGAGTAGAATTGAATTGTGTTCGAGTTGTCAACAAGTACGGTCGCTTTAAGCAAACTATAAAACAAAGATAGTAAAATAAAGATAATTGAATACTGAAACTCATTGTGTTTTCGCATTACTTATGGTGGAAAAGTAAAGGTTGCCGAAGTCGGTCGTGTTGCGTTTTCTCATTGTTTACGCTTGTGAAGTAAAGGTTGCTGAAGTTCATCGCTGGTTCAAAAACAGATCTTCATCAAGTTCCCAAGGGTAATACCGGAGGAATCCCCAAATACTACCAAATAAATCTCTGGCCTGGCGGAACGATCGCTGATCTACTAAGACACAAACGCGTATAGCCAAGGCATAACACGTTTTTCTGGTGGCAGCGGTGGGATTCATTATTGATCAGCAGAGAGGATCTTCAATCGAACATCAGCAGAGCAGATTAAACAATCAGCAGAGCAGATAACCATCAGCAGAGCAGATTAAACAATCAGCAGAGCAAATAACTATCACCAGAGCAGTAAACAGAATCAAACGCCTATGGATTTTGCAGCAATCATATTGTGAGTCCGTTTTATTATTTTTTTTATTTTTATTATTGTGAAGTGGCTATCTCCTATTAAAGTGTTAATGTTTTCAAGAGATCAGTTAGGTAGTTTGAGCAATAGTGATAACAGTCTAGACCGTGACGATTTGTATAGTGACATAAGTAGTGATATTAGTGACAACATGCCCGACGCAGTTCCAATTTCTGTTTTGACAGCATTCATCCCAACATTTAATGGGACGAGCGATGAGGTTTTCACCTTTATCGATTCTTGCAATGATGCCATCGAACTGGCATCTGATGACCAAAAGAATGTCCTGTTTAAATTTATAAAGACCAAAATTCGTGGCAACGCCACAACAATACTCATGAACAGAGAAATCGAGGACTGGGAGAGTTTAAAGAAGGAACTGACACTAGTTTTTCGTGAGCCTCATAGTGCGCTCCAGTTGCATAGAGAGCTGATCTCTATAAAACAATATAGAGATGAAACGGTTGTGCATTTCATGCAACGCGTGGAGACCCTGCAAAGACGTCTTTTACAAAGCAAACTTATAGACGTCAAAGCAGAACATAGAGCAGGTCAAATAGATTATATACAAAATGAGACGTTGACAGTGTTTATTAATGGCCTAAGAGAAAGATTGTCTACATATGTAATCACTCAACGACCTACAACGCTCGCAGAAGCCAGCAAATTCGCTTGTGAAGAAGAACAGCGAATAAATTTATTCAAAACGAATACGCACCATGACTACACGTCTAAGAACTTAGCCAAAATTAATTATACAGACACAAGATGTTGCTACAATTGTGGGAAACCTGGTCATTTAGCCAGAAATTGCAGGCAGCCCAGGAAAAACAGAGTAGAGAATAATCCATTCCGACAAGAGCAACTTGCCAACCAACGACAGCTTCCAAACCAACCGTCTACCTCGAATAATGCTCACTTTAAAGGAAGGGATTTTTAGAAGACTGCGCGGTTAAAGAGGCAATCGTGCAGCTTAGACTAGTAGATAGTTCGGAAAGTCCTCATGTGTTAGCTAGAGTGAATGGAGATTTAAGGAAACTCATTATAGACACGGGTGCGGAGATATCGATAATTCAAGCGGACTGTGTTTATAAAGATGAGGTAAATGAAGGAAAAGTTATGCAGTTTAAAGGAATAAGTGGACAAATGTGCCAAACCTTGGGGGAAGTAGAAACGAGTGTAGAATTTGCCGTAAAGAGTAATAGAACTAGGTCGGAGGTATTAAAATTTCAAGTAGTTGAGAATAATTTATTAGGAAATTATGATGGAATAATCGGAAACCATTTCCTACGAGAGGGTGGGTTCACGATTGATTACCAGGAAAATGTAATTAGTGGAAAACTTGGCAAAATTCCTTTGAAATATCTCCACGAAGAGAGAATCGTCAAAGAGAGATCGGAAGTATTCAGGACTGTCATTGTTGACAAAAATCTTGAAGGAGAAATAGTGGTACCTAGACAAGAATTAGGAGAAGGTATTATTGTACCTAATTGCGTTACTGAAAATAAAGGAGGCACATGTTTAGTTTCTATAGTTAACACTACGGAGAAACCTTTCAATATAAATGGATTAAGCATCCAAGGGATAAACTTAGGAGATTTTGATGTTGCTAATAAAAGGCCAAATAGAGTTGTTAGTAATATCAGAACGGATCATTTAAATGCTGAGGAGAAAGAAAAATTATTAGAAATAGTAAAAGAATTTAGTGACATATTTAGCATTGAAGATGAGAAGTTGACTAAGACCGATTTCATCAAACATAAAATACGCACTGGTATTGGAACGGAGCCTGTGTTTACAAAGAGCTACCGTTATCCCAAGGTCCATGAAGAGGAAGTGCGAAAACAGGTTAATAAACTGAAGGATGATGGCATAATTCGAGACAGTAGTTCTCCTTGGAGCTCTCCATTGTGGATAGTTCCAAAGAAGGCAGACGCCAGTGGGAAGAAAAAGTGGCGTATGGTTATTGATTTCCGTAAGCTAAACGAGCTTACAATTCCGGATAACTACCCCCTGCCGAACATTAGCGAGATATTGGACCAACTTGGAAAAGCAAAATACTTTTCCACCCTGGACTTAACGTCCGGTTTCCATCAGATTCCGATGGATGAAGATGATATGGAAAAACCTGCGTTTAGTACACCATATGGGCATTTTGAATTCACAAGAATGCCAATGGGTTTGAAAAATGCACCAGCCTGCTTTCAGCGGCTGATGAACAATGTCCTAGCTGGATTACAAGGGATCAAATGTTTGGTTTATTTAGATGATATTGTCATACATGGACAAAATTTAGAGGAGCACAACCAAAAATTGATTGCAGTGTTCGAGCAGCTCAGGAAAGCTAATCTAAAATTGCAACCAGACAAGTGCGAATTTCTTAGAAAGGAGGTTTCGTACTTGGGACATGTCATTACTGATAAAGGGGTTAAACCAAACCCAGACAAAATTGAGTGTATAAAGCGAATGGAATCACCTAAAAATGTTACAGGTATTAAGTCTTTTCTCGGAATGATAGGCTATTATCGGAAATTCGTAAAAAACTTTAGCAATATTGCTGAGCCAATGAACAGACTTTTAAAAAAGGATGTCGCATTCGTTTGGGGTACGGAACAACAACAAAGCTTTGAAAAATTAAAGGAAGCAATTACTCAGCACCCAGTTTTACAATACCCTGATTACACTCAGCCTTTTATCATCACTACAGATGCTTCCAATCGAGGCATCGGTGCCGTGCTTAGCCAAAATCATGAAGGGCATGATTTACCAATACATTTTGCTAGCAGAACTCTTAATAAGGCCGAGGTCAATTATACAACAACAGAAAAGGAATGTTTGGCCATCGTTTGGGCAACGAAACAGTTCAGGCCGTATATTTATGGTACAAAATTCGTCATACAGACAGACCACAGGCCCTTGACGTGGTTATTTAGAGTCAAAGACCCAGGTAGCAGACTTGTCAGGTGGCGACTAAAGTTAGAGGAGTTTGACTATACCATTGTCTACAAAAAGGGGAAGGAAAATGTAGTTGCAGACGAGTTAAGTAGAAATGTGGGAATAAGAAACGATTCAGGTATAGATGCTGACGAGTCAGGCAAATATATTAGAGTTATAGAAAAGGAGAATGAAGAAGCTCCAGCAAATGCAACAAGTAAAAATATTCGAGTCACAGAACAGGAGAAGGAAGAAACTTGGCAAGATCCACTAAGCCTTTTAGAAGAAGATGGTTTTAGTACCAGGGATCCTAATGTAGAAGATGTTCAAGTGGGCAATGGAAATGACGAAGTGATTGAGGAGATTTTGAACGATGTTAATGAAGATATCTTAAATGATGTACATACAACTGAAGAGCTCCCAGTTATAGTAGAAGAAAATAATAGTGTTGAAGCTATAGACAATGAAATAGATGAAGACACGGACGACGACGGTAGAGAGTTTGTAAACAATGATGATAGGAAAAAGGAAATCATGAAAGAATACCACGAAGGTCTGATAGGGGGCCATACCGGCCAAAAAGCCACATATTCAAAAATACGAAAAAAATTCAAATGGAAAGGCATGCAAAAATGCATTGAAAACTTTGTCAGAAATTGCCCTCAGTGTCAAACTGAGAAGGTTAATAGGGCTCCCACTAGGAATCCAATGAAGATCATTAGTTCCGCTGACAAAACATTAGAAAATATAATGATCGATATTATAGGGCCATTTCAGGAAACTGAAGAAGGTTACAAATTCGGACTAACAGTACAAGATGACCTCTCAAAGTTCATAAAATTTGTACCACTTAAGAGTAAAGACATGAAAACTGTTGCTCGTGCGATTATGGAAGAGTGGATTATGAACTTTGGAATGCCAAAATTTATTCTTTCAGACAATGGTCTCGAGTTCTGTAATGGACTGTTCAGCGAATTTTGTCAATTATTAGGGATTAAACACATAACAACAAGCGTTGCATACCCACAAGCCAATGGCAGTGTCGAACGTGCACATTGCCGATTGCTAGAATATTTGAGGTCAACTGGAAAAGAGCTAAATGAGATGGACAATTGGAGCAAACGCATGCCATATGCTGGATTCTGCTATAATAGTACTGTCCATAATACAACAGGATACACCCCTTATGAAGTTGTGTTTGGTAATGAAGTAAATAGACCAAGTGGAGTAGATTTAATCCAGGAAAAGTCGATTTACGACTACGTTGACGAGCTAAAATCTAACTTGTTTAATATACAAGCAGAAGTAAAGGAAAAAACTAGAAGTTGCAGAGAGAAGGCTAAAGTAAGGTATGATAGGAAGTTGGAAAAGCCGAAGGAATATAAAATAGGTCAAAAGGTTTTAGTACGTAATGAGCGAAAAGGCAAACAGAGGAATACTTATAAAGGTCCATCCACTATAGTTGACGTCCATGAGGACTACCTCATAATAAAACTTCAAAACAAAACCCAGAAGTTTAATAAGGCTAACGTCAAACCCTATTTTTCAGAGTCTCATTAATCAGCCGGATCTCGGCAGATTCTCGGCAACGTCCCCATAAGAGACCTGCAACACAACAGTGGGTTATATTTCAGCCATGTAGGAGACGCAAGGGAAATTCGTAGCCATGTAGCTTTAGTAATAAACTTAGACGTTAACGCTTTAGATCTATCAAGTAATAATGTAAGAAGTATAATTAATTCTATAGATAGTCTCTGTATTGAATCCAGAGCAGGATGCAGAGTATCAATTAGCAGCAAAGAGAGAAATTACTAAAATTGACCATAGAATTAGATTAATCTTAGGAATAGTCGGAAAACCAAGAAGAGAAAGGCGCGGTTTGATCAATGCTTTAGGTACAGGTTTTAAGGTTCTATTTGGAACCATGGACAGCAAGGACGCTGAATACTATTATAAAGCAGTCCAAAGTATTTCTGAAAACGAAAGTCGGATCAAAAACGGAATGGAAGAAAACATCAAGGTACTGAGTCATTTAAATAAGCAAGTGCTAGAAAGCGTAAAGAATAGCAATGTTACTTTAAAGTAAATCAACGATGTTATTAATGAATTAAACAAAGTTAATGCTAAAGAAATTGATCTTAACCGAACCATTCTCTTAACGTCTTATTATGATGAATTATCGAGTAAAATTAACCACAAAATTATGCAATTGGAACTTGAAATTGAGCAGCTTATTGACAGTTTACTATTTATACAAGCAGGTATCCTTCATCCCAGAATCATAGAGCCAATAGATCTGATCAATTAATTAAGAGAATTAGAGCATGAAAATAATTTAGCTGTAGAACCAACCACGGAAAACTATTCTGAAATTTTTAAAACATTAGAACTTAAAGCATTTACGAAAGAACAAAACATTGTTGTTGTAATTAGTATCCCAACAGTATCGAAAGAAAATTTTGAAATATACGAGATAGTTACTGTACCTAAAATTGTAAAGAACGGAGTAATTATATTAGGTTTAAGAAATAAGTATTTGATAATAAATAAAAATATTATTAAGGAAAGTCTTAAGGAAATTTGGATGGTTGTAAGATTTTTAACAAAGCTTATGTTTGTAAACCTCAATTGCTTAGAAGCACAATAAGTGACTCGAATTGCGAGATAAATGTATTCATGAGAAACAGGGCAAATAATTGTAATGCAAAACCTGTTAATTCAAAAATTGAAACTTTCCATAAATTAAAAGATAACCTCTTTATATTCACTGTAACAGAGGAAACTAGGTACACATGTAAATGTAAAAATGAAACCGAGACTGGCCAACTTTTTGGATCAGGTACAATTTTGATTGGAAATAATTGCAAATTTGAAACGTATGACATGACGCTAAGAACAGTAAATAGTAATGTTGAAATAGCTATAAAAGATAAATATTCGTATGGTGACTTGGAAGATTGCTGCTGGAATTCAAGAATAAAGGATATAAGATTAGACCTGGAACCGATGTCAAAAATAACGGCTAAAGATATCCATGAACTGCAGGACCTGACGGCTGAGATCCAAAACCAGCGAAACTTTTGGACGAAGGCTCTAAAGAAAATACCCGAAAGATCTCAAGGGATATTGATATCAATATTTGGAGTTCTTTCCTTAATCCTGATCAGCTACACAGTTTGGAAGTGTAACCGAGGATCAGGAAGGACAACCATAGCCCTGTTCAACAGATGTTTCAACAGGAAGAGAGACGACGCTAAGAATTTCAGCAGAAACATACACAGAGGAAAGCGCCCAGGACCATGTGGAAATGAGGACACCCAAGCCCAATCTCAGGATAAGGTATCCTTAGATGTGTCTTAAAGGGGGAGGTGTTATGCGAGCGTAGGCTCTAGCTGCAAAACTCAGACATATCGTCAGCAGTTCCACCATCAAACAATATTCCGGGAAACAGCACGACAGCAGTTCCCACAGACAGCACTTCCAAGAAACAGAAAGCTAAGCAAAAACAGATTTTATTTTTGTAACGAGGTAGGGTAACCGATAGAGTAGAATTGAATTGTGTTCGAGTTGTCAACAAGTACGGTCGCTTTAAGCAAACTATAAAACAAAGATAGTGAAATAAAGATAATTGAATACTGAAACTCATTGTGTTTTCGCATTACTTATGGTGGAAAAGTAAAGGTTGCCGAAGTCGGTCGTGTTGCGTTTTCTCATTGTTTACGCTTGTGAAGTAAAGGTTGCTGAAGTTCATCGCTGGTTCAAAAACAGATCTTCATCAAGTTCCCAAGGGTAATACCGGAGGAATCCCCAAATACTACCAAATAAATCTCTGGCCTGGCGGAACGATCGCTGATCTACTAAGACACAAACGCGTATAGCCAAGGCATAACAATTGTCTCTTCTACTCGAAGAGAGCTACGTTTAGTGTGCATGTGTAAATGTAGAGTGAAAGGGGTATGTTCTTCTCCTTGACTCTCTTTGTGTATTTCACTTTGGGTACCTCGTACCTTGTGTGCTTCTGCATTTAAACAAATGATTCAATACGTTCATTGCTTATCGTGAACAACCAGGTCTTAACCTTTTTGACAAAACATGAAAAACGAAGTGCATCTCTTATAAATAAGGGCAATTCATTAAAAATATGTGGAGCCGTGTATGTATAAAAATGTGTAAAGTGTGTTCTACGTGCAAAAGGTACATTGACTAAACTCATATTGTTAACACGCAGATTGTACATTTGTATGTTCCTACTGGGAATATTTCCACTTTGTTTGAAGAACTCTCTTAAAACTTTAAAAACATATAAATGTCTAATTGGCAGAATACGCAAATTATTAAATAAAGGCCAACTCTCAGCTAAACGATTTTTATTGGAAACAATTCTTATAAGGTGTTTTTGAGCTATTAATAATGGTCTAATGGTTTTAGTATACGAACCTCCCCAGCTTGTTATGCCGTACTGCAACTTTGAGGGAGCAAGACCATAATAGATAGTAGTTAAAACTTTTTGAGAGCAAAACGGCTTTATCAGATACATTTTACGTATCACCAACAACAAATAAGTTTTAATCATTTGAATATGATTTTTCCAATTTAGATTGAAATCAATCACTACACCCAGGTACTTAAAAGTTTGAACCGTTTCGATTTTGAAGCAGTTTTCAGTGCAATGCACATTAGCTATAAAATTACTCTTTTTACACTTATGTAAAGGTAATGGAAACTGTTTACAATCAGAAGCGTGAAACCATAAATTATAATCAATTAGGACATTTCAAGATACTTTAAAACACATCAATTTAGTTTTTTCGCTGACAACCAATTTGTGGTATGTAAACCACAACCGCAGAGTTTCAAGGTCTTCATTAATCATCGTAATTCCTTCGAAAACAGTTTCAGATTGGTACGTTAGAACTATATCATCCGCAAAAGCAGTTGAATTACCATTTAACTTGAGTTTAAATATAGAATTAATATATATTAAGAAAAACAGAGGGCCAAGTACAGATCCCTGAGGAACACCGTTTTTTAGTTGCCTAGGTTCACTTGAGATCCCACCAATAATTACCTTTTGAGTTTTTTTTCTTAAATAAGATTTGAGCCAATTGAAAATGTTACCACGAAAACCAACATTAAATAGCTTAGCAAGCAAAATATAGTGGTTTACACGATCAAAAGCTTTTGTCATATCAAGAAGTAGACCAAAAGTTGATTTGTTTTTATTTAAACTTCCGTAAAGCTGATAACACACCCGTAAGATGGCATCCTCAATTGACAAACCTGCTTGAACCAAATTGATTTTTACTAAAGAAGTTTAACCTATCCAGAAATGAAACAATTCGAACCTTAATTAACTTTTCAAAAATTTGGAAAACGTCGAAAGAAGTGATATTGGCCTATAGTTAGAAACCATTTTTTTATTTCCTTTTTTGAAAAGGGGTAGGACCTCAGCACATTTAAGGTGGTCAGGAAAACAACCCATTTCAACACTTTTATTAAATAAGAAGGACAATACATCGACTACATACCAGGCAATATTTTTTAATAAAATGCTTGAAACACCATCACTTGTACAAGAAGTTTTATTTTTAAAGGAAGAAATAGCATTGTAGACTTCTCTGGGTGTAATCGCACGAAACACAAAACTGTTTGATTGAACATCATCCACAAAAACGCCAGAAGATGAGAAACAATCGCAATTTATGCTTTGTTCGACAGCTGGTTTCAACTTTTCAGAGATTTCCGTAAAATAATCATTAAATTTATTTGAAATCCTTCCTAAATCGGACACAATTACTCCCTCAACTTCAATAGTATCAATTTTACCAGAGTTTCTATCTTTTCCCAAAATGCTATCAACTACTCGCCATTCTTCGCGTATATTACCTCTAGCACTAGCAAACCTATCACTGAAGAAGTTGTTACGAGTGTCTTCGATCTCTTTTTTAAAGACTTACAAAAAGATTCATAATGTTTTTTAAGTTTAATATTGTTCCGATGTTTCTTGCATTTTACGCTCAACTTCCTCTTTTTCCTTATCTTATTAATAAGATTATTAGTCATCCAGGGTTTCAAATGCTTCTTCTTACTCGATATATTTTTTTGGAAAGTACTCGATTTTACGTGTTTTTGAAAAATATCCAGGAATAGTTGGCACCCTCTTCTTTTCGCATGCAAATAGTCCCATTTCTCGTCCACACATATTTGTACCCTTTCTTTGTCTTCATTGTTGTTGCAGTTTTTAATAGTTGTCTTGTTTCATACGTTAAACACTCGTTGACATACATCTTATCCATTCTTGCTTCGGCATTGAGTAGGTTCGTGGTTAGTTGCTTTCCTCTTTCTTTCTTGGCTTTAATTATTTTTTCCTTGCACAGATGAGACACTAGTTTTACGTGAAGAACGTTTTTTGTTGCATTGCCTTTAGTTGTTGGTTTGGCTATTTTAATTTTCTTCATGTAGCATTGGTCGATGTCTCCTTCGTTTACGTTCAAGCTCAAACCTTCACGAAATACTTTAAGAGCTGCATCAGTATACGACATGTCATGTTTGATGTTAGGAACGTTGAATATTTCAATACTGTTTGTGAGTAGCTGTTTTTCTAGATTGTTGATTTTCGCTTCGAGAGAATCAATTCTTTTTTCACACTTATCATTTGTGGCTTGAAGTGCGTTGATTTGAATTTTTAAGTTCTCTTCGATTGATACAACCTTTGCGTAAATCATATCTAGAGTGATATTGGTACCATCGAGCTGGTTCGTGGTAAACGTAAATGATTCCGATTTTGTATTGGATGCTTGTGACGGTAAAGTTGCCGGTTTAGTCGATGCAGCAGACGTAGACGGTGGTGGCGATAATGACGGTGGTGGCGATGGTGACGGCGGTGGCGATGATGACGGTGGTGGCTGGCTGATTGGATGGATTTTGTTGTTGGATGCCATAGAGAAAGACGCTCTCCGCTGGTTTGAGCACGGTTGGCACCTCCAAACCGATCTACTTTTCTTTATGAAGTCCAGATCTATGGGAGTAATTTTAACACAATTTCCATGGAAAATAGCTTCACAAGCCGCGCAACCCACTTTAAGGTCTGATCTTTCAACCTTGAATTGACAAATACTGCACGACATTTTGATGAATTTATGAATTTTTTTTTTTTTTTTTAATGGTTTTTAACAAAGCTCAAGCTCTCTACACAAGTGTACCCCACAAAGACTCAGTGAGAACTCTTGTAGTTTAATACAATATTTCTAGTGGCCTGTTGAACTCTAGTTTTCAATTATTAGAAATCGTGCAACAGTTTGGCTGTTTGCAAATGCGTAGGTTTATTGCGCATTGTTGTATTTAAGTATTGTCTCTTCTAATCGAAGAGTGTGCATGTGTAAATGTAGAGTGAAAGGGGTATGTTCTTCTCCTTGACTCTCTTTGTGTATTTCACTTTGGGTACCTCGTACCTTGTGTGCTTCTGCAGAGCGCAGTGCGGATCTGGGTGGAATCTATCCGCAGTGTCTGGCACGTTCTATTCTGCGCATGCGTCGTATTGGGTGGTTGGTTTGCCAGGCCAAGTCAGTGTTGTGGACTGTAGAGTCAGTTTAAAGAGCAAGAGGCTCATTTTGTTTTGCTGATGCCGATATCATCAGGTTCGTGTGTGTGTGGCGTGTGGAGACGGGTAGGTCTCTCACCCATGATGTCGGGAAAGCTTGGAACTTTTGGTTCTACGTGTGTTTAGCACATTGTTGCTTCGCAGTTGAGTTCCATGGCTTATGTTGTCTTGTGCGTTTGCCTTGAGGTATGGAAAGTTATCTCCAATATCTCGGGAATGTATGGGATGAGTATTGTCCGTGTTGGCTCCCTTATTGGATTGGGTGTAGAGCTTTTGCTCTAGCTCAGTATTGGTGAACTCAGGCCTTGCGATGATAGGCCCGCTTGGTAAAGTGGATTCATCATAAGCCCGGGCATTGCGATGTACATCCCGCGTGTGCTGGTTGGAGTGGAGTTGAGCATGGAGTATATGCATTTTGGCTCACTCACTCTGCTTATGATCCAGGTTCAGCGATGGTTTTACCACTTGGCCTGATGGGAGACGGGTGTGGAGAATGTTCTCGCACTCTATAAAGTGGTATGCCGATGATAGTCCCTCCTACCATGATTCGGTTGGACCCTATAGAGTGGAGTCTTCATGGGTAGTGTTCCCTATTTCAGAGCAATGGCAGGTCGGGGGATGTTTTCTGGGCGGTCACAATGCACAGAGCTGTGATGATGCCTTGTATTGAATATTCGTAGGTGGTCATACTCTGACACGCTGAGGTAAATTAAGAGGTGTAAGCTGTCAGAGTATGATATGCTGAGGTATAGGTTGTTAAAGGCTGTCATAGGCTGACAGGCCAATATAAATTAATTCCACTGACTTGACTTGATAGATAAGACCTATCGTCTTATTGCTGTGGCTAAACGTTTTATTGTGTAGTGGCTTGCTGCCAATATAATTTGTGCTCTGCATTTTCCTTATGGTTGTCTTCCTCATGAATGTCTCTTTTGCTGACAACAGCAATTCATGTGTTGTTTTCTTTTGTTTTAATTTCAAAGCATTCAGCTTCCAGGTCGCATCGCCAGCCTCTGCAGAAATATTGTTTTTGTAATTTAACGGTTTTTGTTTGTTTAAATAAAATAAAATTTTATACCTTCCCTACACATGCTTTTAGTAAACTAATTTGTTTTTCGAAGTAAATATTACATTGTATGAATTCATTAATTCTATTTAATTTTTATCTTTCTTGTGTTCCCACATCGAATTAAAGTACAAATAGTTTGTTAAATTAACTTATTTATATAGGCAGGCGGCTACACCATTGCCTTATACTTTTTATACAGAATATTGTAAATACTATTGTAATTAAATATTTTATGTAATAAAGAATCTAGTCTAATCTAAAATCTCTTGTCAGGTCTCGGGCGAAGTGAGTATACCGTGTCCTTCCGTAGTTGTAAGAGTACGTTTGGACAAACTCGGATGGATGGAGGCAAGCCTTAGGCATCGAAACAATGTCTCGAGCTCTGTAACGAACGTAAAAACAGTAGACTAAACAGCTTCAGGAGCATAAAGCGACACCACATACAACTTTCTTTCACTACGGAGAGGGATCTACGCAATGCAGGCTTCCAGCTCCCGGAACCTTCGCACTATACCTCTATACATGGCCTTATGCTTAAGTTCTTTACGAATGAAGATTGCAACATATCCTCCTCAAATGAAGTTGGGTCGGTCTCTCGCTAACCCGACAAACATCACGGCTTTGGTCATTAAGCAACTTGAAGAACGTTTCTCTTCGCTCGATCCTCAATAATTTACCTTCAGCGCTAGGATCTTCAAGGGGTTTTCATTCGTGGTCCATTCGAATGTCCATTCGAAGGTCCATCCATCGTAATGGGTACCATTACGATTTGTTTGGCGTTAGGCTAGCCAGAAGCGCGTAGAGCCTGTCCACACGGGTCGCCTGCTCATTTAACTGGCACTGCATCTGTACCATCTGCCCTGGATTTGGAGCAAAATGGACAGTACATCGCCTTGCACCACCGGAGCCTTAGGAATAAGGGGCCTGTGCAGCTGCCTTTGGGTGTTGCTGTCCTGTGCTTACTTACCTGACGCCATTTGGGCGTAGGTGATTTGGCTGTTGTTGTTGCTCTTAGGATCTAGGGAGCACAGCCTGCTTCTCCCATTCCCGCCTTGGCTCCTGCTTGGCTTTAATGGCCAGCACTTTCTCTTGGAGCGGCTTTATGCTGTTACTAAGAAGCTCCAGCTCATCATCCTCGCCGTCGGATTCTGAACCTGCCAGGGAAGCAAAGCTGTTGCTTGCCCCTGTGTACATTTTCCCACCATCAGAGACGTATGGGTACTCGTCTGGGCTACTGTTGCTGACGTCGTTGCGTTTTTTGTTGACTGCGTCCCTTTCCCCACCTCAACAGGCAGCTTTTCAGCTGAGAAACATGCTTGACCAGATTAGGCTACGGATTAAGCCATCTCCATCTCCTCCTCTTCGAAGTCGTTGACCCCTCTGATGACGGTGCTGCTTGCTTGAGGTACTGTGCTACCTCGCTCGAGCTCTAAGCGGTTGCACCTCCCGCTATCTGGAGCACAGACCATTCGGTCTCACTCATCACGTGTTGTTCTTGATTTTGCAACACTTTATAAGTCTTAGTTAGCTTATTCTTAGTCTTAGTTAGCTTAGAGCTTATAGACTTTATTAGTCTATAAGCTCTAAGCGGTGTTTTCAACTTTTTCACTTTTGCACTTACTTTTTGAATGTAGTCAAGCCTTTTTTTATTTTTTTTTTAAATTAAAAACAAGTGGGAAAGTGCAACAGTGGGTATGCAAAAGTTTCAATTCATCTACGACGGATTGCAAAATACCCGACCATACCAAAAAGAAAACTGCCACGCCTCCAAAAAGTGGGCGGGATATAAAAATATAACTGTTGAATGCTTTATACTAAAAAAATCACTTTTTTAACGCCACACCCACAAAAGTGGGCGAAGGCACATACGATATATACAGAAAAGTTAGAAAATGCTAATATCTACAGCTTTTGTCATATAATTACTTGTGAAATTTCATATATATTTATTGAAAAACAGTCATTTTAAGCTAAAATCCCTTAAAAAGTGGGCGTGGCCAATGAAAAAGCAAAAATTTTTTGGCTACCTTAAAGACAATTTCAAGGCAATAATACGTATCAAGAATGAATGCGCTAGCGTCATTGTAACATAGCTAAAATTTGCAAAATGTATTTTTTTAAATGAGAGATGGTCGCACATACAGGACTGTAGCGCGGGCGGATTCAGCTTATTTTCAAACTTGATCTGAAGGACTGGACTTCCAACCAACCCACAAAATTTCAGCTCACTGCCTTAAAATTTAAGGCATAAAAGTTGTTTACATACGGACGGACGACAGGACATGGCTTAATCGATTCTCCTGTCGGTCCCATTCATATCCCTTAAAGGTCTTAGGGGTCTATGGTGATTATTTCACTGCGTTACAAACTATGCATCAAACTTAATATACCCTGGGTCGGGTATAGAAATGTTGATTGTAATGTTTAAATCTATAAGAACAACTTTGTGTTTTTAGAACTTAGTTTTAATAATAAAAAAATCATACATTTGTTCTATTGTTTATCGTTCAACAAATATTAAAAACTTTTTAATTCTTACTCAAGATATTAAATAAAGAACATGTTTTTATAAAGGCGTTTTACTTCTATTGGTACAGTTCAACAGGTTATGAGACTTAATTGTACCACAGAAGTAAATAAAAGGAATTAAAGGAAAACTAAGGATTTCAATTGCAATAATAAGGATCTTGAAAACAAAGATGCCAGAAGCAACAATTTCGAAAATTTTAAAACTCAATAACAACAACTATGCGAACTGGAAATTTAAAATGGAACTTTTACTTCGAAAACAAAATTTATGGAAAAGAGTAATTCAAGTCGAAAAACCAATACAGAAAATTGTTGATGGATCGATCCAAAATCAAAAGGAAATAGATGACTGGGAAGACTTAGATTGGGAAGACTTTGGTTTATGTGTTGAAGACGATCAGCTCGCCCATATTCGTATGGAGAAGACAGCAAAAGGATGCGACATGGGATGCATTAAGGGATTATCACGAGAGAAATACGCTGACGAATAAAGTATTTCTGATGAGATCGATTTTCTCGTTGAAATTAGAAGAGGGCGGTGATGCTAAGGGACACATAAATAAAATGCAGGAGTATATCACGAAATTGCGTGACTTAGGTGAAGAAACTTTGTCGGACAAATGGAGTGCTGCGATGCTTCTAAGTAGTTTACCGAAAAGTTTTGATGCACTAATTACCTCACTTGAATCAAGAAAAGAAGAAGATATTACTTTTGCTTTAGTGCAGCAACGGACAATTGCAGAATACGAACGACATTCAAATGAAAAGGGCTGTGCAATAGATTCAGTTTTGAAAAACGTAGCCAAAGAAGTTGTTTGCTATTTCTGTCGGAGTCCAGGTCATCTGAAGAAATCATGTACGAAGTACAAAGAATGGTTAACGAAACAAAATTCCAAGAAGAAGGATTTCAAGGCAAGATCGGCACATAATGTCAACTCAATAGAAGAATCACCTGAAGGAAAAAGTAAGTTATGTGAAGATTCTACTGACTTTCTTTTCACTTTTCGTCATCAACTAAAGTTTGGATGGATAATTGACTCGGGAGCAACTCGACATTTTGTGAATAAAGAAATTTTTTTAAGGAACTCAACAAGTCATAAAAGAGTTGTGTTGAACAAGCGAATGGCGATTCGACTACAGTTCAAGGAATAGGTACAGGCAAATTAACATTTTTGGATGAAAGTGGTAACATAAATCATGTCAAGATTACTGAAGTTTTGTACGCACCAAGTCTTACGGGTAATATGCTTTCTGTCAAACAATTGACGAAAAATGGGTTGCGTGTTGAATTTGGCAACAGGATTTGTGAAATCAAGCACAAAGGTAAACAAATTGGTGTTGCAGATGTAGAGGGTTCATTGTACGTTCTGCGACAACCGGCAAAAGCTTGTGCAGTACTTGAACACAATGAGAATTGTATTCATTACCTTCACCGGAGAATGGGACACAGAGATCCGGAAGCAATTCGACAAATGTTTAAAAAGAAATCTATCGAAGGGTTAAACATTGTTGATTATGGAATCAAAAAGATTTGTGAAGTTTGTATGAAGGGTAAGATGACCAGGCTACCATTTCCAAAATATTCCAGAAATGAATCATCGACAACTTTGGATTTGATTCACACTGATGTTTGCGGTCCTATGCAAACAGCCACTCATTCTGGAAAGCGATATATCCTAACGTTCATAGATGATTATTCAGCTTTCACAATGGTGCGTTTGCTTGCGAAAAAGGAAGAAGTTGAAGAAACTATAAAACAGTTTGTGGAATATTGCAAAACGAAATTTTCAAGAAAACCAAAAATTATTCGTTCTGATCGTGGTGGGGAATACATTGGAAAAAGCTTCACGATGTTCTTAAAATCAGAAGGAATACAACAGCAGTTAACAACACCATATAGTCCACAGCAAAATGGAAAGGCTGAAAGAAAGAATCGGACATTAGTTGAAATGGGTCGTTGTATGTTGATTGACGCTGGATTACCAAACAGTTTTTGGGGAGAAGTGATATCAACTGCGAACTATATTCAGAATCATGTTATTACCAGGACAACAAATATAACACCTTATGAACGGTGGAATGATGTTAAACCAGGTATAGAACAATTTAAAATATTTGGTTCCAGATGTTTTGTTCATGTACCCGATGTGAAACGACAAAAATTAGATAATCCTGGAACTAAAATGATATTTTTGGGGTATGATGAGCACTCAAAAGCTTATCGATGCTATGACAAGATTGCTGGCAAAGTGGTGATAAGTCGAGATGTACGTTTTTGTCAGCCAGCGATTAAAAACAAGAGCAGTGAAGTTTTGGTTGAGCTTACGAAATCAACTAAAAATGACTTATCAAAAGGAAAACCGCTTGTTCAGGAGGAGGAACATATTCGAACAGAAAAACATATTTATATATATATTTATATATATATATATATATCAGGAGGAGATAGATGAAGTAACTGATATAAATGATCCGACATCTCAAGAGGAAAAACAAAATGAAAAACGTGTTTCTAAACGAAAAAGGGCGTCCCACCCAAACGTTTATTTGAAGTAATTAATGCTACCAAGGAAATAACTGAACCGAGAAACTATAAAGAAGCAATTGAATGTGATCAAAAAGAACATTGGCTCACAGCAACGCAAGAAGAGTTAGAGTCACACGAAGAAAATGGCACTTGGGAATTAGTTGATCTACCACACGATAAAAAGGCAATTGGTGGAAAGTGGGTTTTCAAACTTAAAACTGGACTAGACAATAAAATAGAAACTTTCAAAGCTAGATTTGTCGCTCAAGGCTTTTCGCAAAGGTATGGTGAAGACTATGACGAGGTTTTTGCACCAGTTGTTTTGCATACGACATTTAGGACCTTGCTATCAGTTGCGGCAAAAAGAAAAATGGTTGTTCATCATTTGGATGCAAAAACGGCTTTTCTTAATGGACAGCTAACAGAAATAATATACATGAAACCACCACCAGGCTATGAAGACGGTTCAAAGGTTTGCTTGTTAAAAAAAAGCATTTACGGCTTAAAGCAAGCAGCAAGATCATGGAACAACGCTTTACATAAAGTACTAGAAGAAGGTGGATTTCAGCAAAGCTACAACGATCCGTGTCTGTATTCAAAGAAAATCGATGGACATTATTGCTACGTAGTTGTTTACGTTGATGATTTAATTGTGGCTTGCAAATCAACAGAAAACGTCAGGCAGATTGAAGATACTTTAAATTTACATTTTAAAATG
Source organism: Neoascia interrupta (assembly GCA_947623515.1). Classification (NCBI taxonomy): domain Eukaryota; kingdom Metazoa; phylum Arthropoda; class Insecta; order Diptera; family Syrphidae; genus Neoascia; species Neoascia interrupta. The sequence continues at coordinate 135,344,291 of OX392462.1, forward strand.
AAAAATTTGGGTCCGATAAGGCACTTTTTGGGCATGGAAGTTACAAAAGACAAATACGGTAACTATTCGTAATGCCAATCTGCATATATAATTAAAATTGCATCAGATTTTGGACTGAAAGACGCAAAACCAGCTAAGACTCCAATTGACGTTAGTTACGGAAAAGGACAAATGGAATCTTTGGACAAATTAGAAAACAACAGTCAATACAGACAACTAATTGGACGTCTATTATATCTATCAGTAAACACCAGACCAGATATTTCAGCAAGTGTTTGTATTTTAGCGCAGAAGGTTTCAACCCCAACTATTCAAGATTGGAATCAACTCAAACGTGTTGTTAAATATTTGAAAGGGACACACACTATGAAGTTAATGTTGAGTAAAATTGAATCCGATAATTTGACATTATACGGATATGCTGATGCTACTTGGGCAGATGACAAAATGGAACGAAAATCGAACAGGCAGAATTATTTTTTTTAATGGAGGGACAATAAGCTGGTCATGCAATAAGCAAAAAATGGTTGCTTCGTCGACATGTGAAGCCGAATTTATTTCAATATCAGAAGCAGCTAAGGAAGTTAAATGGTTGCGTCAATTATTGGAAGAGATGCATGAACCAATACAATCTCCAATTCTTATATATGAAGACAATCAGAGTTGTATAGAACTAGTACGGGACCGTAAATTTTCCTACAGAACCCAGCATATTGATACAAGATATAAAATGATAAGAGACATGGTAAGAAAAGAAATTATTGAATGTGAATATTGCCCAACAGAAGATATGATAGCTGATCTTTTGACAAAACCATTACCAGAAGCTAAGCACATTTATTTAAGAAATAAATGTAGTATTAATTGAACGAGGAGGAGTGTTGATTGTAATGTTTAAATCTATAAAAACAACTTTGTGTTTTTATTATTATTATTATTATTATTTATTAACCAGAAATTAAAATTTACAAGTTAATGTTTAGATAAGAGCACTAGCTGCCAGGGCTTTCGACTCTTAAAAATAAATTATAATTATAATTAACTTAAATTATTGGTTATTAAAATTATGTAATATTAGTTATATAAGGCATGAATTTATAAATTAAGATTATGTAGTCTTACAAAATTGTAGATTCTTCGGATGTTCTCTGGTTCTAGGTTTCCAAGGATTTCTGCGATTGAGGTAGTTGTGTTGGAGAGGCTAGTGTTTGATGTGAGAGCTCTGCAGGCACCTATTCCTAGGATGTGCTTTATATCCAAGACTGAATGACATACAGTGCAGGTTGGTGGACTTTCTTTTCTTAGAAGGTGCTGGTGTGTGATTGCCGTGTGTCCTAGACGTAATCTGACAAGAGTCGTAATCATCTCCTTAGAGGTAGAAGTTGGGTAGATTGGCCGAGATTTGTTAAAGTTGGTAGATTTGTAGATGTGATCATAGTTGTGCCAGTTGCTCAGGTTATGTTCTTTTACTTTTTGGAAAACGTCCCTTCGTATGTCTTCTTTAGAAAGCATGAGAACGGAGTATACTGGAGAGGAGTGAGCAGCGTTCGCTGCTCTATCCGCATGTTCGTTTCCTGTGATACCATTGTGACCTGGAACCCACATAAGCTTTAGCTTGTTGTCCAATTTAATCAGTTGGTCTCTAATGCTGCTTACTAAGTCGGAGAGGTTGTTTGGATTTTGTATCGCTCGTAACACTGCCAGGCTATCGGAACAGATCACGAACTTGCCACGGAGCTTACCAATTATTGTTGCAGTCCTTAAAATCGCTGTAGCTTCAGAGGTGAAGATGGAGGCGGCATTATCCAGAACTCCTGTGGATAAGAGCAAACCGTTTTCGTAAGTTGAGGCGAAAGTTGTGCTGTGTTGAGTTTTAGATCCATCTGTAAAGATCAATTTCCAGTGCTTAGATCTTAAGGATTCGGTGACGTCAAGAAATACGCGCCGGAATGAGTCAGAGGAGGTTTGATTTTTTGGGTATTCTGCCATATCCATGATAAGAGACGAGTTCTTCATAGTCCATGGTGGATGACTTGGAAAATACTTAACTGACCTTATAGCGGGTAGATCCAAGGAATTGGCTGTTACTAACGTGGTGAAGATGGCTGATGGAATACGCTTATGACGCGCTGATCTTCTGAGTGCCTTCACGTCTTTTTCAATTATTGAGCCTGGGTAAAAGATAATTTAATGTACAGCTTTGCTCGCGATTCGAGGATACATTCTTCTATTAGGGGAAATTCAGCCTCAGCCATGATGTTGCGTATTGGGGTGGTTGGAAAGGCGTTTAAACTTTGTCTAGCTGCTTGGTGATAGGGAGCCTTGATGATGTTGAGTGTTGTTTTTGGAGAATTACCGAAGATCAAGAGGCCATAAACGATTTTACTTAAGACTAAAGAACGTGTGATGTTACACAATGTGTTAATATGTGCTCGAGATTTAGTACAAGACAAGTATTTAACAATATTTGCCCTGGCAGTCAAACTTTTTCTTAGTTCTATACAGTGGTTCTTAAAATTATACTTATTGTTGAAATGAATACCTAGGATACTTAGAGTATTAACATTCTCTATATTTACATTGTTAAATTTAAAGGATATTCCTGTGCGAGATGTTTTACGGCAAATATGGATGGTTTTGCATTTTTGTATGGACAATTTTGCACCTGCAGTATTAGACCACGTTATAATATTTGCAAGAACATTGGAAAAGAGAGCTTGTTGCTCTGCAAGACTGTTATGTTTGCACAAGATACACACGTCGTCGGCATAAATGCAATGGTCTAGTTGCGAATAATTGTTTATGATAGAGCTGATATCATTAAAAGCAATTAGAAATAGCACAACCGATAATGCAGACCCTTGGGGGATCCCATTTTGCAAAGAGTATGTGTATGAGAAGCAGTTGTTTGCTTTGACGCATATTTTCCTATTTGATAGAAAGAATTTTATATAGTTGAAGATTTTGGGTCCAACACCCCATTGCTTTATTTTACTCAAAATTAAATGAGTTCCAATTCTGTCAAAAGCCTTTTCAAAATCTAGTGAAAGAATGGTGGCATGGTTGCGAGCCGAGAGGGCTGTTGTGACATAATAGTCTATGTGGAGCAAAGCATCCATACAGCCTTTGTTGGCTTTGAAGGCAACTTGATGCGTGCTTATCAATTTTTTTTAATCCAAAAACCACATAAGCCTTTTGGCAACTATTTTCTCCAGAACTTTTGAAGCGCAAGGAATGAGCGAGATTGGGCGATACCCATCTGTAGAGTTAAGCGGTTTTTTAGGTTAGTGGAGTGGAAGAATTGTTGCTAGCTTCCAGCTCTGTGGAACGATGCCCGTATTCAGAATATCGTTGTAAAGATGGATAAGCCTGGTTTTCATAGGTGGAGGCAGATTTTTTAGCATCGGATAGGGGATGCGATCTCTACTTGGGGTTTTGCCTTTTAGTTTGGCTAAACAGCTTTCGAGTTCTAGCAATGAAATTGGCGTTTCAATTTGTTTCGCCTGTCGGATTAGGGATGTATTATTATTAGGGCGCAAGTTTACAGAATTTGTTTTTTCATGGTTGAACTCATTAGAGAAGTTTTCATCTTTGGCGAGGTGGGACCAGGTCTTGGCGAAGCAGTTGCTAATTTCGTGAGGATTTATTATGATCTGATCATTCTCAACGATAGACTTGATGCTTTGGGTATTATATGAGCCAGTAAGACGTCGGATATTTTGCCATATCCTAGATGGAGAGGAATTGGGTTGTATCGAAGAAGTAATTTCGCCGAATTTGCTAGCCTTACTAAATTTGACTTCTCTTCGAAATATGGCGTTTGACTTTTTATAGAGGATTAAGTTTTGTTGGGTAGAGTGCTTTTTGAATTTGTTCCAAGTCTTATTTTTCTCTTTTCGTAGAGCGCTCAGTTGTGAGTTCCACCAAAACACGATTCGTTTTAATGGTTTATTGGAACTTTGTGGAATGGAGCAGTTTTCGGCAGATCGGATCGCCTTAGTAAGATGGGCAGCTTCTTGATTGATGTTGGGAGAGATACTTCTGGACGATAACTCATTAAGTATGTGTTTTTGAAAGCTAGGCCGGTTTGCGTGGTCAGTTTTAAATTTAAGTGTAGGATGAACATCGAGATGAGCTTGATTTCATAATAAACTGTTTATTAATGGAAAGTGGTCGCTGTTGTACAGATTTGACAAAGCTTTCCACGAGATTTTAGGGTATATTTCAGGAGAGCATGTTGTGATATCAACATGTGTTAACGTTCGATGCGTGGAAAAATGCGTAGGGGAACCGTCATTAAGAATTATAAGGTTAGTATTGTGTAAAAACCTTTCCCAGATAGCACCTCGAGCATTAGTAATAGGAGAATCCCACAAAACACTCCAGGAGTTAACGTCACCTGTGGTAATGACCGGAGTGTTAATTTGGTTTATTATATTTTCAAGATCACTGGCGGTAAAAGGTTGCTTGGGGTGAATATATATACACACCAAAGTAAATTTCGTCGCTAGTTGCACTTCGAGAGCTAGAGTCAGAATCTTTGAATTTATGTGCCTTCGTTCGTATGGAATACCCTTCTTAATCAGAATTGCAATGCCATTTTTGGCCGTGGTGTTGGAGGGATGATTATGGAAATAACCTTTGTATAAAGCGGGAGTGTTTGGCGTCGAAAGGTAGGGACAGTGTGTTTCTTGGAGAGAGATTATACTTGGTGAATATTCTTTAATGAGAATACTTAACTTGTTGTAATTATTTATGAAACCTTGCATGTTGATAGTGGTTGAGTTGAAAGGTTGGTTGAAAGTTGTGGATTGCTTGAGAGATATGGAGTGGTTTGGCTATTTGAGGCTATGGCGAGGTTAAATGGAGTGTCTTTAAGAGATGGATTAGATTGAGTGAGCAATGACGTTGAATTAATTGGTTCAACATTTTTTGTGGTGGTTTTTGTTTGGCATGTAGTGGCAAAGAGTTCTGTGTTGGTTGGGCTGTTTATTTTATTGGTAGCTGATTGGTTTTCTATTAGATTAACTGATTCACTGATAAGTTTCGAGGTTGAAGTTGTTGCAACATTGATCGCAGCTGGGAGCTGTTGGGCTAAAAGATTTGTGTTTGGCGCGTTTTTCGTTATCTCAGCAAAAGATTTCACTAGAGAAGAACTATGTGACACCACTGTATGTTATTCTTTGTGAATTTTCTTCGCTACTGCCATGGTACATTTTTTGTGTGTTTTAATCGTGGCATGCTTGTAAGCGGGACAATTTTTAGAAGATGATGGGTGGGAAAGAGAGCAGTTTGCACACATTATACGATTGATACGATGGATACGATACAGAAACCAATTTCGACCGATTTAGGAGTTTGATAGAGATCAAAGGTAAATAGCATTAACCCAGTTGCTCTTTGTTTGCCATCTTCGTTTTTAGTAAATTTGTAAATGCCGGTGACACCTTGCGATTTCATCTCTGTGACAATTTCAGTCTCAGCGACGTAGGAGCGCCTCAGGAGCGTAGGCAATACCTTTTGATTCGTTTAATTTCTCGTGAAGTTTAACGACCACGGGGCACGTGTTTGCGAGTTTATTTACTTTGAGGAACAAATCGGCGGCTTTCTGAGACTTAACCAAGATAAGAAGATTTCCATCTCTCAGTTGGGTGATTTGCTCATACTTACTTACTTAAGGTGGCGCTACAGTCCGGGGTGGACCTGGGCCTCAGCCAACAAGCTTAGCCAGCCAGCTCTGTCCCTAGCTAGCCGTCTCCAGTTTCGCACGCGAAGTTGGCTGAGGTCCCCTTCCACTTGCGTGCGCCACCTGAGTCTCGGTGCTCCTCTACCGCGTCGTCCCTGCGGTGTGGATTCGAAGATTTTCCGGGCCGGGGCGTTGGTGTCCATCCGCTCTAGATGACCCAGCCATCGTAGACGTTGTGTTTTGACTCTTTTGGCTAGGTCAGCCCGTACAGTTCGATGTTATATCTCCTCCTCCACTCTCCGTCTATGCAGACGGGACCGTAAATCGTCCGAAGAATTTTCCTCTCGAAGCAGCCTAAAGTGTTTTCATCCGCCTTTGACAGGGTCCATGCTTCTGCACCGTAAAGCAGGACTGGGATGATGAGGGTCTTATACATGGACACTTTAGTTGCTCGAGAGAGGGCTTTGCTACTCAATTGCCTTCTTAGCCCAAAGAAACAGCGATTGGCAAGAGTTATCCTTCGTTTGATTTCAGCGCTGGTGTCATTGTCTGAATTGATAGCGGAACCCAGGTAGACAAAGTCCCTAACTACCTCAAAGTTATAGCTGTCGATGATGATGTTTTGTCCAAGACGTCGGTGTTGGGTGTCTTTTCTTGATGACAGCATATACTTGGTTTTGCCCTCATTGACTGCTAAACCCATATTCGCCGCTTCCGTCCCAATACTCACGAAGGCTTCACTGACATCACGCTTTGTTCTACCGATTATGTCAATGTCGTCTGCGTATGCAAGTAGTTGAACGGACTTTTGAAAGATTGTACCTCTGGTGTTGGCGCGAGAGTTCTGCACAATTCTCTCAAGTATGATGTTAAAGAAGTCGCATGACAGCGCATCGCCTTGTCTAAATCCTTTTTTGACATCAAAGGGGTCGGTGAGGTCTTTGCCGACCTTGACGGAACAGCGTGAGTTTTCCATCGTCATCCTGCACAGACTGACGAGTTTGGCAGGGATGCCAAACTAGACATTGCGCTATATAGCTCGTCTCTATAGATGCTGTCATACGCGGCCTTGAAATCGATGAAGAGGTGGTGTGTATCGATTTGGAATTCCTGGGTTTTCTCCAAGATCTGCCACAGTGTGAATATTTGATCGATGGTGGACTTTCCTGGCCTAAAGCCACACTGATATGTGCCTATCAGATTGTTGACAAACGGCTTCAGGCGTTCACACAGTACAGCAGAAAAGATCTTGTATGCGATGTTAAGAAGACTTATGCCTCTGTAGTTGGCACAACTCAGAGGGTCTCCTTTCTTCAGGATCGGGCAAACAATGCTGAGGTTCCATTCGTCGGGCATGCTTTCTTCCGACCATATCTTGCAGATGAGCTGGTGCATGCTCCTAACCAGCTCATCGCCAGCGGATTTAAAAAGTTCGGCAGCTAGGCCGTCTGCTCCGGCTGCTTTGTTGCACTTGAGCTTAGACACAGCTACTTTCACCTCCTCCAGGTCGGGTGGGCGGTATCGTTCGTATGCTTCGTCGGTAACGTCTTCGCCCGGGTTGAATGGTTCGTTCTGCCTGACAGCGGTATTTGGTTCGTCCTCGCCGTTGTACAGTCTGCAGAAGTGGTCTTTCCAAATCCTCAGCACCGACTGCGATTCTACAACGATGTTCCCTTGATGGTCCTTACAGGCTTCAGTTCGAAGTTTATACCCTTGGCAGGACCTTTTGATCCTTTGGTAAAACTTTCTAACCTCATTCCTGTTGTAACACCTCTCTATCTCTTCAACCGCGCGCTTCTCGTGCTCTCTCTTTTTCCTTCGGAGAAGCCGGTGCTCCTCTCTCCTCCTCTGCTCGTAGAGCTCGCGAGCAGCTCTAGTCCTTCTGTGCAGCGCCGCTTTGTATGCTTCCAGTTTAGCTGCATGTGCTTGCCGGCATTCATCGTCAAACCAGGGGTTTCGTTGTGGTCGCCGTGTGAAACCCAGCACTTCAGAGGCGGCGTCTCTGATGGCATTTTGGCAGTGTTGCCACTGGCTATCAATACTTGATGCTGGTTGCATAGGACTTCGTAGAAGGTTTTGAGAGACTCGGTTGGAGAAAGACCTGGCGATCTCTTGCGATTGTAGTCGGCCGACATCAAACTTCCTCACAGTATTTCCATTACTTGGCGCTGGTCGGGATATCCGCAGCCGTACCTTGGCTACAACAAGGTAGTGATCCGAGTCAATGTTGGCCCCTCGGAAAGTTCGGAGGATTTTTGATACTGGAGGAGTGCCTTGCGTCGATCGCAATATGGTCAATCTGGTTGACAGTTGATTGATCGGGAGATCTCCATGTCCCTTTGTGGATATTGAGATGCGGGAACTGTGTACTAGCTACCACAACGTGTCGCCCCGCAGCAAAGTCGATCAGCCTGAATCCGTTATCGGAGGTCGTGTCGTGCAGGCTATGCTTTCCGACAGTACGACCAAAGATGCCCTCCCTTCCTAGCTTGGCATTAAAATCGCCTAGGACAATCTTAATGTCGTAGCTGGGGCACTGCTCATAAGTTTTGTCCAGGAGCTCGTAGAACATATCTTTGGTCTCGTCATCTTTCTCCTCTGTGGGGGCATGTGCGCATATCAGGCTAATGTTGGCGAATTTAGCCTTGATGCGGATCGTCGCGAGGCGCTCGCTTACAGGGCTGAAGCTCAAGACTTTTTGCCTAAGTCTGCCTCCAACAACGAAACCACATCCAAATAGGCGCTGTCTTTGATGCCGATAGCAGTCGCCGTAGTAGATGTCGCAGTTTTTCATCCTTCTTTTGCCCGGCCCGTCCCACCGCATTTCTTGGATGGCAGTAATGTCTGCCTTGCAGTCGTTAAGGGCCTCCGCTAGTTGCTCGGCTGCACGTGGTCTGTTAAGGGACCTAACATTCCACGTGCAGATCCGGAGCTCGGTGTCCTTTTCTCGTTTGCATTGGTCGTCAACAGTAAATCCGTCCGAATCCGAGCTTGTTTCTGCTTCGTGACTGGTGTTTCTTTACGTGGCCGGGAAGTCACCCCGACGGCACGACCTCCAACCTGGAGGACCAGATCCTTTGCTTAGCTCTAAGGACGGAGAGCCGGATAGCCCGCTCCTTATAGGCCTGAGCTCCGAATACGTCGTAGTAGCCCATATAAGGTGTTCACTAAGTAGTTCGGCCTGACTGGAACTATGGACGCCACCGTTGATTCCATCTGGGGAATTCCTCCGCTGCCGTCCGAATGCAAGGAGAAGTGCCTTAGTGGGAACACTCCTCCCCCCCTCTCTCGTCTGCTACCCCCAACAACCTTCCAAAGGGGTTGGAACCCAATCTCCAGTTGAGGTACTAGGCACCCGGTGTTCACCACGGGAGGTGAGAGTAGGAGTTGATAGACAGAGGTGGGTTTAGAAAACCTGTGGATGCTTGTACCCTCTTGAGTGCACATGTCTATCCTTTGACCACCCTATCCTTTGATTTGCTCATACTCTTTGCTGATATTGTCAATTGATTTCTTTAGGAGGAATGGGCTAAGAGATGAAATGGGCTTATCAGCAGATTTTGATGAAATTACCAGAAATTTGGGATTTTTCATACTGGAGATTGGTGGGAGTTCAGGAAAAGTGCACGGGGGAGGAGGGTTAGATTTATGCTTTTTGCTTGGTTGATCGAAAGAAACGGAATCCACATCAACCGGCAAATGCCTGAAGCGGGACCCCCCTTGCCCGAGGGGCATTATCATTCACTGGAAAAAGCACTCGCGTGTAGGTAAAGAGGAAAAACAAGATCGAAAAAAAAGATAAGGAGGTAGGGAGAAAAGGTATAACTGTAGTTCCCGGTTGACGCGCTGTGCGCCGAAAGAAAAATCACACAATAGACAACGAACGATGCGAACGATTCAGCGGTTAGTCGGTGACCGTGTTGTGTTTTTAGAACTTAGGTTAGGCTAGGTTGAAGTGGCTGTCGGATCCAAAGAAACCAACACACTTAGACCTATGTAGGTCCATTGTGATACCACGCGGATCTGACTCTATTGCCTACTCGTTGAACCATTTCGAGCTATTAATGAAGCGTAAGAGACGTTTCGGGTCAGTCGTGCTGAGATCACTGAGATCATTATAGAAGAAAGCTCCAATGTGAAGATTTCGGTTCTTGGAAAGAGCGGGGCATGTACAGAGAAGGTGGAGAGTGGTCTCTTCCTCCTCCTCATCCATGCAGCTCCTGCAAAAGTCGTTGGAATAGACACCAAGCCTTGTCGCGTGTTTGCCTATCAGACAGTGTCCTGTAATGACACCGATTGTAGCACTAATGTGCGATCTATTAAGAGCGATCAAACTCCTAGAGCGTTTAAGATCAAGCTTTGGCCAGATCTGTTTCGTCGCTAGGCAGGTACTGCCACTAGTCCATCTGAGATTTGTTCTTTCTATCGCATTCAGTTTAATCATGAGTATACATGTCGAAATTGGAATGCCTACGGAGCCTTTATCAGGCAAAATTGGGAGGGTAGTTCCAAGTTTGGCGAGCTCGTCAGCCTTGCAGTTACCTGGAATGTCTCTATGTCCTGGCACCCAGCACAGGAGAATGTTGAACTGCTCCGACATCTCCTTTAGAGATGAATGGCAGTCTAAGGCTACATTAGAGTTTATAGAGACCGATTCCAGGTACTTGATGGCCGCTTGGCTGTCAGAAAATATGCGTATGTCCTTGGCGGATATAACATTTTTCTTAAGCCAGGACAAGACTTCCTTTATCGCCATAATTTCAGCTTGAAAAACACTGCAATGATCCGGGAGACGGAAAGAGAGACTTAGATTTAGTCGGTCTGAGAATACACCCCCGCCTACCCCATCATTTGTCTTCGATCCATCAGTGTAGAAGTGGATCGATTCACATTCCAGAGGCGCACAGTCCTCCCAGGAAGACCTGGGGGGGATCGTTGCCTGGAAGTTCTTTTCAAAATGTAATTGGGGTAAGGTGAGGTCCATGTTTCTAGAAGGGAATCTGAATGTGTTCAGAATAGCAGAGTGGCCTATCTCACTATTGGTCCACTGAGAGGTTGCTTTGAGGCGAGTAGCCGTGATGGCAGCAGTTTGTCTGCTGAAGATGTCAAGAGGAATTAGATGGAGCAGAATGTCTAGTGCTGCTGAGGCAGTGGTGCGAAGTACTCCACTCATAGATAAGCTGATCTTTGGACCTTGCTTAGCTTATCACGATTTACCGCTTTATCCAAAGCGGTCCACCAGACAGCTGTTCCATACGTCAGTATCGGCCTTACGACCGAGATATATAGCCAGTGGGTGATACGGGGTTGAAGTCCCCACTTGTTGCCGATGGCTTTTTTGCAGGAAAAGAGTGCTACCGTAGCTTTCCGGACTCTTTCCTGTATATTAGACTTCCAGCTAAGCTTTCTGTCTAAGATGAGACCCAGATATTTAGCTTCCTCAGAGAAGATTAAGCTAGTGCCCTTGATTGAGGGGGGGTCGATATGTGGGATTTTGTATTTTCTGGTGAATAGGACTAGTTCAGTTTTGTGAGGGTTGACCCCCAAACCACAGCTGTCAGCCCATCTTGTTAGCTTGTTTAGAGCATTCTGTAGGAATTCTTTGAGGGTGTTAAGGTGCTTCCCCGATACAGCAATGGCAACGTCATCTGCATAAGCGATCACTCTGCAGCCATCTCCTTCTAGGATAACCAGCAGTTCGTTCACCGCTAGATCCCAAAGGAGTGGGGATAGGACTCCACCTTGCGGTGTTCCCCTGCTGACGGATCTTCTGGCAGTTGTCTCACCTAGCTTAGAGTTTATAATCCTTCTCGTTAAAAGTTGATTAATTAACTCGCAAAGTGAGCCACTCACCTTCAGATCCGACAGTGCAGCCAAGATCGCAGACGTGTTGACATTAGTAAAGGCGCCTTCTATATCTAGGAAGGCTACAATCGTGTACTCCTTGTGATGAAGGGAATATTCAATGGAACGTACTAGCGTATGCAAGGCTGTTTCAACAGATCTGCCCTTACAATAAGCATGCTGAGCAGTAGAAAGCAGCCTTTTGTCAATACTAGATCGTAGGTGGATATCGATCAATCTTTCTACAGTTTTTAGAAGGAATGATGATAGACTTATGGGCCTGAGATCTTTAGGAGTAACGTGGGAGTATTTGCCAGCTTTGGGTATAAAAACCACTTTCACTTCTCTCCATAGCAGCGGAATGTGGACCAGCTCTACGCAGCTTCTCAGAATTGTCTCCAGTGCAGGGAGGACAATGTCCGATGACCTTTGTAGTTCGGCTGGTATTATGCCGTCTGGTCCTGCCGACTTGTAAGGTTTGAAGCTGTTAAGTGCCCAAAGCAGTCTATCTCTCGTTATTAGATCAAATTTATTAGTTATGTGTGGCATTGACCTGTTAAGGTTAATGCTATTGATAACTTCGGAGCTACCTGGAAAGTGGGTGTCCAGTAGCAGGTTTAGCGATTCAGAGGTGGAGGAAGTCCAAGAGCCGTCTGCTTTTTTAAGGTAGCTAGGCATCGTTGGATTAGTAGAGAGGATTTTCCTTAGCCTAGAGGCTTCGGATGTTTCTTCTATTTTACTACAAAAGAGTCGCCAAGATAGCCGTTTGGCTCTCCTCAGCTCCTTTTTGTAGGATTTGAGGGATGTTTTGTAGGCATCTCAGTCTGTATTTGCACGTGTGGCCTTGGCTCTATTGAAGAGTTTCCTGCATTCATTCCTGAATAGGCCCAGTTCTGAGGTCCACCAATGCGGTTTCCCCTTGCCCCTTGGAATTACAAGAGGGCAGGAGGAAGAAAGTGCTTTATTGAGGGCCAGAGTGAGTTCCTTAACCTTGTGATCACGCTCATTGGTGTCACAAGGAGGATTTAGGAGAGAAGAGATCCTTGAGCGGTTCAGTGAATCTCTGTAAAGAAGCCAATTCGTCCTTCTGTAGTTTCTGAAGGATGATTGGCGAGGAGGTACATCATCTAAACTGAATTGAATGTATCTATGGTCTGACCAGGAATGTTCAGACGAGACTTTCCAATTACCAACCCGTTAAGCAATGGATTCAGAGACGAGAGTGATATCTAGTACTTCTCGTCGATTTCTGGTTATGAAGGTAGGTTCGCTACCCGTGTTGCAGACAATGAGGTTAGTTTTTAAAATAAAGTCAAAAAGTAACTCACCTCTGTCGTTGATATCGGAACTTCCCAACACTGAGTGATGAGCATTCGCATCGCACCCAATGATGAAGTCGGTATTGCGTAGTTCAGCAGCCTTGATGGCACTCTCCAAGGTTTTACCAGGGGGACTGTCCACCATGTCGTGGGCGAGGTATGCAGAGGCCAGCCAGTAAGTCCCTTTGGCTGTCTCTAGTCTCGCCACGATGATGTCTCGGTCGCTGAATTCAGGGAGTAAAAATACATTCAGACTACTTTTCACTAGTATGCACCATCTAGGCTTACCTTTACCTGTCTCATACAGTGGATAGTATCCGGGAGTCTTGATTCCGCAGACCACGTTCTCAACAACCCATGGTTCTTGGATCAAGACAATATCTTCACCATTTTTGGCGAGGCGGAGAAGAAGGGAGGCCGAGGCCATTGTGGAGTGATGGAGGTTAATCTGAAGTAACTGCAGCATTGCTACGGTCCAGAGAAACATCCACCACAGTGTTGTTGAGGTCCTCTGATTCAGAGAACGAACCCAAAAGTTCGTCCTCACTCAGCAGGACTGAGTTTAGACAGTCTTCCGTCTCCATGTCCGATGGAATGTCAGACACAGGGTCGAAAGGCTGGTTAGGAGCCACTAGTTCCGCAGCGGTGACGTCTTCCAAAACTGGAAAGGTGACTGCAGTACCGAGGTGCGGTAAAGCAGACGCCAGTTCAAGGGGGTGAGGAGGCAACTTGCCAGTCTCTAACTCGTCCTTTTTATATACCTTTAGGGTGATTTGATCCCAACCAAATCTGATCACGCCTTTGGTCTCAGCTATAAGAGCAAGAGAATCCTGGTTGATTACCACAATGGCAGATCTATAGGATCCTCTTTGCTCCTCTAGCGACCTTCCAGTCGTGAGTTGGGAGTGCGGGATTGGAAAGTCTTATGACTTCGAGAATCTCGTGAGCGGAGGGGGGTTCAATTGGAATCCAGGTGCGCGTTCTCGGTCGATGACCTCGAGCTTTGCACCTGGCCAAACTTCCCCTAGACTGCTAATCGCGAGCTTGTAGAGATCGCAAGATCTCATGTCCTCGCACGCGATTAGCTTGACGTGGCCTTGATGCCAGCCGGCATCAAAGGTTAACGGAGGTGGTCCGGGGTGTTCCCGCATAAAGGCCAAAAAGTTGCTGGAAAGCTTCAATTTGACCATGTTCCACCTTTCGGGAGTTATTGAGCCGTCGAGGTCACTGCGGTCAATCACGGCAACCACGATACGGTCCTTAAGAACATCGCTAAAAGACTTCAGAGGTGTGACGGAGGACGTCTTAGGGGGGGTGATGGTGTTCTTCACCTTGGGACGTTTAGATTCCGAAGCGGAATCTTCCTCCGACCTCTGTCGCTTATGTTCTTTTTTCAGAGTGTTCTCTGCCCATTTAAGTTTGGCGATCTGCGCCGGTGTTTTGTCAGTCTCCAGTATATCCCCAAAGGCTTTCAGAGTCCGGGAAGCTTCACGCTGCTTCTTATAGTACGCCCTTGATGGAGCGTGTAGCCGCGATCTTCCATCATGAGACGCACTGCGGGCGGAGTCCTTTGCTGTTATGAGCGTAGAGCTCTTATTGGAGCTGCCAGCAGTGGAGGGGCCATGCAGTGCCACAAACCCACCACTACTGGAAGCTGAAGTTTCTGGTGCTTTATCGAGCGAGGAGCTCTTGCTGGAGCTGCCAGAGGTGGAGGGTCCATTAAGTGCCACAAACCCGCCACTACTGGAAGCTGAAATTTTAACTGCCTTACAGTCCTTGCTGCTGCCCGCACAGGGTGGATCACGAGTGTCCACAATCGCACCACTGTTTGGCAGGGAAGGAGCTGTCCCGGTACACAGTTTTGCCACCGTGCTACCGTCCGGCTTTGAAGGGGTGCCGGTCTTACCATTATCATTTTTATTTTTGTTATTTTTGTTCAGTTTTGTCATGTTAGTCCCACGAGTAGCTGATAAAGGAGGTCCGTCTATACAGAGATCCGCTGTGTATAGATAAGGCTAGATAATCCGGAGGGCGCCAGGTATCCGGATACTCCGTACGAGACTGGGCTATTTTATAAACTGGGCCCCCAGCCAGGCTGACGCTCGGCACGGGTCGTATTACACCTTCGTCCAGCCCAGGGGAGAAGGGGAGAGGAACAAGAAGAGAGGATAGGGAGGGGAGAAGGAAGGAGGGGACGGGTAGGGTGGAGCGTCCTATGGTTTCAGGCCTCATCTAGAGAAGAGATTCTCTAGCAATGTTGACCTTACTCAGCCCCTACAACTCGGCAAGTTCGACGCTCAGGGTAGGGGTTTTTTTTAGAACTTAGTTTTAATAATAAAAAAATCATACATTTGTTCTATTGTTTATAAAGGCGTTTTACTTCTATTGGTACCTGCGGTATAGAATGTTCTACAGTTCAACAAAAAAACTTTCCGTCCTACCAGGATTCGAACCTGGACTTTCCGCGTGCCGGTCTGTTTATTTACGTTTACGTTTTTTTATACCCCATCCCATAAAATAGTAACATAACATAATTATAATAACATACATCATTACATAATAACATACACCATTCTTTGTAACATAAAGAAATAATCACCGTAGACCCCCAAACCTTAAGGGCATATGATCGAGACCAAATTGTTAGTCGAATGAGCCATGTCCGTCCGTCCGTCGGTGTGTCGGTAGTTTTAGGCCTTAAATTTTGAGCTAGGAGCTTGAAACTGTTCTGTTTAGGTCCCGAAGCAGTATAAGTGTAAAAATTTTCCGCCCACTGACACGCCCACTTTACTTAATAGCATGAAAATTCAAAGTTGTCGTAGGAAGCTGAAATTTGGTACGCGTTATTCTCGCTTAAGAATATTGTGCCTGGCATTTAAGAAAAAAGCGAAAACCGCCCCCTTGTAGGCGTGGTCATATATAATATGCATTCTTATAAACGGTTTCTTTTTTATATATTTGCCTTAAATCCAAAAAACCTGGACCATAAAATTTTCAGATATGTACGGAAGCTATCAACTCAAATGAATAAATTTTTGGCACTTTTGGGGCCGTTTTTAAGTATAAACCAAATTTTTAATGTGAAAATGCAATCAAGACTGACAAAAAAAGAAAACAAAAAAAATATGTAATTGAAAAGGGGTGGATGCCACGCCCCTTTTTAAGAAAGAAGATTCTTTAACTGAGAAATTCTAAATACAGTTGAAGTTAATAGAAACCGAAATTTAACAATCAAGATTTATGACACAATTCATAATGCTAGGATTCACCTTGTACACGTCCTGGAAAGCAGTTCCTATAGCCTCCACTTTCTCCTGAGGATCTTCGATCACGAAAAAATCGCCATCATCAACAGCGTCCCTAGGATCTATTCCTGCTGCTGTCATTAACTGTTCGTTGTTTGTCGTTCGGGGGATTTTAAGACAAGGAAGTTCGTTGTCATCGTTCGTCCGAAACACTTTATTAATCTTGGGAAACATGCTCGGGTTATCTAACCTGATAGCCCGAATCTTGTTACCCCAGTGCAGATGGGCAGAGAGCCTATCATTTGCTTAAATAAGTACCTGGAGGTTCGCGATCAACGACTTCAAAGTCCTTACCTCCGCGTTTTGTCTGTCAGTAAACCGTCTATACAAGTTTTAAAGTCTTGTAAGCAGTCTACTTATTTGTTCGTGTAGTGCTTTCGTCGATTGTTGCATTGCGGTAACTGTTACTGGATGGTCGATACCGAGGTATCGTACTGTCCGTTGTTCGTTTGATTGTCTCATCCATTCGTCGTAGGAATCTGTCAATCTCCTCGTTTGACAATTTCCTATTTGACGGTGGGCAGAGCGAGTTTGAGGAGAGTGCTCTTGTTAGGTCTTGGGCGAAGCGAGTCCAACGGTTCCTACCGTAGTTGTAAGAGTTCGTTTGGCCAAACTCGTCCAATTCCGCAATTTCGTTAGGAATGGTTATTTCGGCACTTAGTCCGCAGTGGTCACTGTCATACACAAACATGCGCAGGCAGTTTATCGTTTGTCGGTCCACGTCAGTCAAGTGTAAGCGTTCGTCAAACAGCAGTAAGTCCAAATAGGAGCCGCACCTAGGATACGAGCCGAAACTCGACACTGTGTTGACCCCACCAATTAAATAGTGAGTTTCCTCTAGGATTGGGTGCTTGGTTTCCCCAACCTCTATAATTGGCGTTTAAATCTCCGGCCATGAGGGAAAATTTCTCCGCCGACTCCAGCCTTGGGCATCGAAACAATGTCTCGAGCTCTGACGTGAAAACAGTAGACTGAACAGTTTCAGGAGCATAAAGCGACAATACATACAACTTTTTTCCACTACGGAGAGCTTTGTTCGCAATGCATGCTTCCAGCTCCCAGATACTTCGGACTATACATCTATACACGGCCCTATGCTTAAGTTCTTTGCGAATGAAGATCGCAACACCACCTCCTCGAATGGAGTTGGGTTGGTCTCTCCTTACTACGTTTTAATCTTTGTGCCTTAATTTCCGTTTCCGAGTTAGCTTAGCTTAGCTAACCAGATAAACATCAGGGCTTTGGTCGTTAAGCAACTTAAAGAACGTTTCTCTTCGCTCGATCCTTAACAATGAATTAACATTCACCGCTAGGATCTTCAAGGGGTTTTCATTCGCGGTCGTATCCATTACGATTTGTTGTGCGTTAGGCTAGGCAGAAGCGCGTAGAGCCTGTTGCACACGAGTCACCTGCTCATTTAACTGGCGCTGCATCTGTACTATCTGGCCCTGGATTTGGAGCAAAATGGGCAGTACATCGCCTTGCACCTCCGGAGCCATAGGCACTGAGGCCTGTGCAGCTACCTTTGATTGTTGCTATCTAACGCCATTTGGGCGAAGGTGATTTGGGGAGTCATGGTTGATTTTTGAGCTGATGGAACTTGTGGAACTTGCACTGAGCCCTTCTGCTTTCGAGCCAGATTTGCTATTTTTATGCTCTCAAATTCAGGACAACCCCCATAATTAGCCGAGTGACCTGTGCCTTTAGAAAGCACACATGAGAGCTGCCTCTTTTCGGCTTCATCTTTACCCAGCGGACATTCCTCCGCCTTGTGGCGTTTAGCACATTTGGCGCATCTAGGCTGCATATCGCAGGTAAATGCGGCGTGTCCGAACCTTTGGCAACGAGTACATTGAATAATGGTCTAGCTGCGTTTTAATTTATCCTAGGTGACAGACGGGTAGTCTAAAAATTTGATAGACCTCAGACCATCTAGCTTGCTATCGGGAGACAGCTGAACCAGGAAGATTGGCAGTTTCCTATTCTCCCTCTTGGACTTTGCTGTGACGAAGGGCTTAACTCCTACAAACGTAAGAACCTAGTTTCCTGGTGCATCTTTAGGAGCTCCTCCGGCTCGGTAGATGGATCCAAATTCGGGGTGAAAGAGAAGGACTCCGTCGTCGAGTCCCTCAATAATTTTTTTATTGTATTATAATGCTCCGAAGTACTGCACTGTATGAAGTGTCTTATATCGGAAAACCTTTTAATTGTGAAATTGTTGCCTATGGCCGACTTACATAGCTCTATCGTGTCCTTGAGTTCCATTTGGTAGGTATTGATGGGCGGCACACGCACCTTTGCCGACTTGCTCTGCTGCTGTTGTTGTTGTTGCTGTTGCTGTTGTTGCTGCTGCTGTTGTTGTTGCTGTTGTGTTTGTTGTTGTTGCTGCTGTTGCGGCTTCAATTCTTGCTGCTTCGCCTTCTGTTTCTTTTTTTGCTGTTTTGGCTTATCTCGCTGCTGCTGCTTCTCTTGCTGCTGCTCGTTTTGTTTTTGCAAGAGCTTCTTTTGTTGTTGCTGTGGTTGCATTTTTTGTTGTTACAGCTGCTTCTGTTCGGGCTTCTGTTGCTGTTGGGAATTCTGGGCCACAGTCAGAATATCCCTTTCCCCTCTTGCCATTTGTTTAGCTTTTATGGCTAGTACTTACTCTTGGAGTTTCTTTATGCTGGTGTTAAGACACTCCAGCTCATCATCCTCGTCATCGAATTCCGAACCAGCCAGGGAAGCAAAGCTGTTGTTTGCCCCGGTGTACATTTCCCCACCGTCGGAGACGTATGGGTACTCCTCTTGAACTGCTGCTGACGTCGTCGTATCGTTGTTGGTGAACTGCGTCCCTTCCCCGCCTCGACGGGCAGCTTTTCAGCTGAGGCACAAAGGGAGGCACGCTTTACAAGGTTAGGCTGCGGATTGAGCCTTCTCCTCCTCTTCGTGGACATGGTCCCCTCGGATGTCGATGCCATTTGTTTTAGGTACTGTGCTACCTCGTTCGACTTCTTAGCGGTCGAACCTCCCGCTATCTGGAGCACAGACCGTTCGGTCTCACTCATAACGTGTTATTTACACTTGACAACACTTTTTAAGTCTTAATTATTTTTTTTTAAATTAAAAAAACTTAACGTCCAACAAGGACTCGAACCTGAACTTCCCGCGTGACGGTCTGCTACCAGTTCCTCGGCACCACACTGGCTGTTGAAATTTGCTCTTCTGAAAGACTACTTGATACACACTCGCATTACAAACAAGCCGAAACACGTCTGCTCTTCGCGCAAATCTGTGAACGACTGTCGTTCATAGGTGCTACCATCTGCACCACAGCCCATTTCCATCTCGGGTGTCCAAATAGCCTACATGATCTCTCTGCATAGATAATGCACATAAACCAACAACATGTAATTACATTCATATTATCACGCGGTTACACGTAGGCAAGCAGCAATGTGCGAAATTCATTAACACAAGTATTCTATGCGTCATTCCTAATCAGCTACAAAGAATAGCAACATACGAAAAGGCAAAAACTAGTGAGGTGGTCGGATTCGGACAAAGAATCAAACGTGTTCATTGTAGCTCAAATGGTAGAGCATTACTCGCGACAAGAAAGGGTTGCAGGATTGTACCCTGCCGGTGAGCCACACACGGTTTTTTCTTTCGACATTTTCGTCCGCTAACATTTGAACTCCACTCTACGTCAGAAGATTTAGAAATTTCAAAATCCGCTATAATTTTCCTTAAAGTTTTAAATTTTTTTTTTGATAAGTGTGATTTTTTTCATAGAATTTCACCAAACAGCACCGTAGGTAAGGAGGAGGGGGGGGTGGGGATAGGAGGTATATTAAGTTTGATTCATAGTTTGTAACATAGAGAAATAATCCCCCTAGACCCCCAAGACCTTAAGGGCATATGATCGAGACCGAATTGTTAGTCGAATGAGCCATGTCCGTCCGTCCGTCCGTGTGTCGGTAGTTTTAAGGCCTTAAATTTTGAGATAGGAACTTGAAACTTAATATCTGTTCTTTCTAGGTCCCGCAGCAAGTGTAAAAATTTTCAAAATCCGCCCACTGACACGCCCACTTTACTTATTAGCATGAAAATTCAAAGTTGTCGTAGGAAGCTGAAATTTGGTACGCGTTATCTTCGTTTAAGTATATTGTTACTGGCGAATACCGCCCCCTTGTAGGCGTGGTCATATTTAATACGCATTCTAATAAACGGTTTTTATTTGACATATTTGCATTAAATTCAAAAAACTTGGACCATAAAATCCTCAGATATGTACGTAAGCTATCAACTCAAACGAATAAATTGTTTGCCACGCCCACTTTTAGGGGCGTTTTTAAGTATAAACCAAATTTTTAATGTGAAAATGCAATCAACACCTGTATACCACTTCCGATAAAAAACATAAACAAAAAAACGATGTAATTGAAAAGGGATGCCACGCCCCTTTTTAAGGGAGAAGATTCTTTAACTAAGAAATTCTAAATACAGTTGAAGTTAATGGAACCTGAAATTTAACAACCAGGATTTATGACACAATTCGAAGCTTGAAACTGGTCAATTGGGATGGGGTATCCAACGATTCGCCTAAGCGGATTGTACCCCTTCCACTAGTTATGATTGTATATGTATTTTAGTGTCCTGATTACGAATATGTTATAAGAAATAGTCGGTCTCATTAAGTTTAAAAGTTATAGCTATTCAAAGTTTAAATTTTTCCATACAAAGTACCGCGTTTCTAACTTAACATTTTCTGAAACGGTTTAAAAAACAAATTAAAAAACTCTTTTTTAATTAAAAATTAAAAAACTTTATAGCTGATAACTAAGAAACCTGTGCTCTGAGTATTAGTTAAAAGTAACCGTTGCTAGCGCAAAGTTTATGAGAATCAAAAAAAAATATATATACACCGGTGTTCAACAAAAGAGTCCGAATAGACTTTTTATGGATTTAAAATCAAAAAAATGCAGAAAGCTTTTTTTTAAAAAACCGCGTCTCCCATACTATCTCAATAACGGTAACATATACCGTTTTGGAAAAAATATCAGACATAGACAATTTTTTGAGGTTCGAAATAAAAATATAGAGAGCCTGAAATATTGCGTGGTTTTTGAGATATGCTAAAAATCAATTAAGTTGTTTTACTAACTTCAAAGCTGTTTCTATCCTATCAGCTGTTTCTATCCTATTCTACCTTACTGATTTCCAAGCTGTTTCTACCCTATCAGCACAAATCAATGAATTAGAAAGCAAAATATATAAAAAAATTCGAAAACAAAAAACCCGTTCATCATTTTTTTTAGTTTTATAGCACATTTACACCGAGCCTAATTTCAGAAATTAAGCTAAATTCAACATTTCACCCTTAATGCATTTCGCCATATATTTTCAGGATTTAGAAATGTTGAATTTCAGTTAAATGCTGAATTTCGCCTGGGCATTTAGAAGTTTGTCGAATGGAACAAACCTCTCAAACTTCCGATTCTCTTAGGGGCAGTTGACATAAAATGTTTGAAGAACTGAGAACTGTGTGAAGGCTTATTATAGTTAGAATTCTCCTCAGCAGAGGAGAACTGTGTGAAGGCTTATTAATGCCCTGAGGCAGTCCTTGACGAATTTGGAGTTTTTTTTTTTATAATGTACTCGCAAACAAGGGATTGGCTACCCTTTTAATTTTTAGCATCTCACGAGCGGAAAAGATAAGAAGAAGGGGAAAGAGATGAGAGGTACCGGTGCACTCTTGTTTTGAACAGTTGTGGGTTGTATTGCGTAGGAAAGAGTTGTCGTGGTAGGACATTCCACATTCCGGGTCGATTTCGCGGGTTTCAGGATTTTTGCCTAAAACCTGAGTTTCGCTAAGAACCAAAACAGCTGGGCTGTATATACAGGTATGTAGCTGTGAAGTTTTCCGCAGCCCACGAATGTTGCAAATGTCAGTCCTTGACGCATTTAGAGTACACGAGGTTGGGGTCCAGGGCTTTAAGTGCTGCTTGCCTGTCAACCTATATGGTGATTTCTGTTGCCAGAATGAACTGTCTACGCAGCTCTCTTAACCGCATATATCTTGGCTTGAAAAACACTGCAGTAGTCATTTAGTCGATATGACTGGTTGATGTGCAGTGTTTCCGAGAAGACTCCTGAACCTGTTCCATGTTCTGTTTTCGATCCATCGGTAAAGCCAGCTATACCTTTGATATCTACATTTGTCTCTAGCCAGTCTTGTCTACTTGGTATAATGACTTTGAATCGTTTATCGAAGTCAAATTGAGGTTTCTTATAATCTGTGTAGGCAATAAACCCATTCTGAATTAAGATGTTCAGTATGCTCGAGAGCCTAGACATTGTGGCTTCCAGAGGTTGTTCTCTCTTAGTCTGAGAGCTGCCTTTGCCGCCATATTTCTTGCGAAGCTCCAGAGGTTGGAGGTGCAGCATTGTTTTCCGACCTGTTTGAGGTGTGGATCTTAATGCACCTGTGATACCTAAGCAAGAAAATCTTTGTACCTTCAGATTGATAAGGTAAGATCGTTTTGCACGTCTCCTACCATACCAATGATCCATAGGTAAGAATCGGTCTAGCAACCGCTGCATACAACCAGTATGCTATATTGGGTTGCAGGCTTCAATTTTTCCCAATGGCTTGTTTATATTCGTAAAGTGCAATGAGACCTTTCTTCATTCTCTCCTCAGTGTTCAGTTTCCAATTTAGTTTAGAGTCAAACAATACGCCAAGATATTTGGCTTTCGGGGAGAGTTTAAGATTGGTTCCATTTTATTTAGGAGTTATCCACCCCTGCAATTTTCACTTACTTGTAAACAGGACAATATATGTCTTGTACGGGTTGACTTTAAGTTTTTTTTTCTCTGCCCATCTTGATAATTCTGTTAACACAGACTCCATTAGATCACTGATTGTTGGAAGAAATTTTCCTGTAATCAGTATAACTATGTCATCTGCGTAAGCGACTACTTTTGTTCCTCTTTTTACGAGAAATTTAAGAATTTGGTTGAGTGAGATGTTCCATAAAAGGGGTGAAAGCTACCCTCATTGTGGGGTTCCCCTTTCAACCGTTTTCTTAATAAAATAGTCTCCCAGTTTAGAGTTGATGACTCTGCTTTTAAGCATTGTCTTTACCCAATTCCTCAAGTGGGTATCGATGCCATATTCCACCTGGGATGAGATAATCGTTTCTGTTTTTTTTTTTTTAGATTATTGAACGCTCCTCCTATGTCTTGAAAAGTTGCCCATGTGAATTCTTTGTTATATAAGGACCTCTCGATTGTACTCGCCACTTCATGCAGTGCCGTTTCCACGGATTTCCCCGTAGTATAACCGAAGTATCCCGTGTTGTGCATTGCTGAGGTGCTTACTGATTTCAAGGTAATTCCTTAGCCGCAGATCTATCAGCCTTTCCAGTATCTTTAGTTAAAAAGATGAGAGACTAATAGGTCTGTAATCATTTGATTTGCAGTGGTCGCGATTTCCTGCTTTAGGAATAAAGACCACACGCACATCTTTCCAGTTCTTTGGGATATAACTCAGAGTTATGCACCCTATGAAGATGTCCTTGAGCCAAGGAATAAGTACATCCATCGTTTTCTGAACCATGGGAGGTATTATCCTTTCCATTCCTGCTGATTACCTTATGTTTGTGAATACACTCAGCGATAACTGCCTGTTCTTCGTTGGTTAGCGAAGGTTGGCAGCCAGCTGTTTCGAGTGTTTGTCCGCTAGTTATGTCTTTGCACCCGGAGAAGTGTGTATTGAGCAGAAGTTCCAAGGTGTCATGGCTGTTTACCGTCCAGGAATTGTCCTCTTTTCATAGATTCCCGGGTATGCTTGAATTTATGGCGAGGATCTTGCGCAATCTTGCCGCTTCCATTGAGGTCTCCATGATCACAGTACAGTAGTTGGTCCATGATGTTCTTTTCGCTGCTCTAGTTTTCCCTTTGTATTCGTTGAAGCTGTTGCGATGAGCATCCCAATCAGCAGCATTTTTGGTCAGCTTAGCCTTGTTGAAAAGTTTCACTTTTGCACTTTCCCACTTGTTTTTGTCCTAAGAAGTCGAAGTTCCGCGGTCCACCATGATGCATGGGTTCTCTTGGGGGCCGACTAATAGGACAGGATATTTTGAACGAGGTTAAGAGAGTCTTAGTGATAAGGTTGACGGATTCCTCTAACTGTTTCACACTCGAGATGTTACCTGTAAGAAGTCGAAGTTCCGCGGTCCACCATGATGCATGGTTTCTCTTGGGGGCCGACTAATAGGACAGGATATTTTGAACGAGGTTAAGAGAGTCTTAGTGATAAGGTTGACGGATTCGTCTAACTGTGTCACACTCGAGATGTTACCTGTTTGATTAGGCTCTGATAGTCTAGTGAAAAGTTTGGAGAATTTGTTCCAGTCGGTCTAAGCAGGGTTTCTAAAAGGTATTTATTTATCTTTTCTAAAGTTAATATTGAATGTTTTCCTGTAGTGGTCCGAGAAGGAGCGTTTGGTGGATACCATCCAGTCATTAACTTTAAAATTGTCAGTGCAGTGAGCTAGTCTTAGATCAATGACCTCCTCTCTAATTTTGTAGTGGAACGTAGGATGATTGCCCCGTTACAAATTTTTAGATTGGATATCAAAATAAATTCTAAAACAGACTCACCCCTCTTGTTAATGTCTGTGCTGCCCCAGTGGGTGTGATGGTCATTAGCATCCATCGCTATGACTAGGTTAGCCTTGGTGTTCCTTGCGTGGAGTTCCAAGTCCCATAGTGCTGTCGATTATGGATTCTCCTCTTCGTATAGCAGGGTTGCGGATGCAAGAAGGTTGCGCTCGTACAATACCACTGCTAAGTCGCTGTTACTGAAATTACAGCAACTTAGGTGCTAAGACCCTCGTTCTGCATTTCAAAAAGCTTTAGTATGGCTGTTTCCTCCGGAGCCAGAGAAAGTATCCATACATGCACTTGTATGCGCATTGCAAGGGTCGAGGCTTCCACCTTCCGCCTTAGCATCAGGCCAGACCTCTCCAAGGTTGCTGATGCAGCGAGTTAAAATATCGTATGAATCTCTGTTGCTGAGAGTCACCAACTTATTACCTGTACTCCTTTCCGCCACGCGGCGGAACAACTGTTATTATGTGAACTAATCCTAGAAACAGTTCTAGGATTTTGGCCTCGACCTTCAGCCACTTGTCCATGATAAGTTTTCCATCCGGATCACTTTTACCAATGATGGCCATGGTAAGCTCCTCATTGCTGTTTTGCTTCTTCTTGGCTTCTTAGAAACATTCTCAGCGAGTTCATCGCCTGAGCGTTGTCTTTTAGGAGCAGGCTTGGCCTGTCCCTTCTCATCGGTCTTGGAATCCGAGGGTCCTTCCATGTTGATCTTGGGTTTTCGCATTACTTAGTTCTGCTACGTTCCAGGATGCATTGCCCGGCTGCTACCGCGCGGAGGTATAACTAACACTTGAGAGAGACCAGATGAGAATCGCCATACCGCAGGCTTTCAGCTCCTGCGACCACTCCCCAGCAACTTACCTTGACCCATACTAACACAAATATCTCCGCTAATACTTTCGAAAGATTTGCTCTTAAGTGGCATTGCCCGGCTGCTACCGCGCGGAAGAAATAGCACTTCTTTTAACTGCGTTAAAATTGATGGCTTTTGTAACTTTCGAGAAATTTGCTCTTAAGTGGGATCCTTTTGCCCTGCCAATGAAATTTTTTGACTTTCAAAATGCGTTAAAAACGTAACGGGAATTTTTTTCTGGTGAACAATACTTGACAAAAATTTTTGCAACAGGTTACCCACAAAAAATCCACAGTTTTACGATACTTAGAAAAAGCCGTAGCAGGTAAAATTAAGAAAAATTCTTTTCACGATTTTCACGTTTTTAGAGCATGCATTGTTATTAAACTATCTGATAAAACTGTAATTTCCGTACCATTTTTCTGTTACATAAATCTCAAAAAGGATAAAATTTGGGGTTGGGCGCCTAGTTGGAAAATTTATCCAAGGCAAATTGTAAAAAAGGTTAGAAATCAAAATTAAATCCATTTGTTTAATTTTTGAAGCCGATGTTACACAACATTTGTTTAGAAACCCTATTTGAAATAGCTTCTTTTACAAACGAAGAATACGCGGATATTATCTACGTTTATGGGACGTGCATTGGGAGTTCTAGTAGAGCACGGCAAAGATACCATGAGCTCTAACCCAACCAAAATACTTATTCCATTTCCATATTCCAATCAGCAGCGGGCGCTTATCTTCGCGATTCAAGTTTAAACATTTTTATTTTTTTTTTAATACTAGGGTGCACGGAGGCTAAAACTCCAAAATCTTTCAAAGATACCAATACGCCCACTATAGCAGTTATATAATACCGAAGTAGCCGATATTGGTTATGCCCGATTTCCACGTGCTAAAAAACCACCCATTTATGAGAGACACTATGAAACTGCCAGAACGCACTTCATAGTAGTAAATTTTCGCTCTCTCATAATACTTCTTGACTACAACTAAGTTAACTTAACAAGTAGTTTACGCTTCCGTAGTGTTTATCGCATTGGGTAGGTTGCTATTCGGTGAATGCACCTACTAAAGCCGTTCATTCGTGCGGCTTCACCCTACGTGGCGTCGCTAGATCGAAGGGTCTTGTTCTTTGTAGTCGTCGCTCGTTGTTTACATAGTTAAGAGTCTCGTTGAGAGTACGGATCATTTCTTTGTTGCAATGAACATGAAGGCGAGCATTCAGCTTTCGAGCAAAGTTTGTTACTTCTTCGCTCATGGTAGCTATTCCTAAATCTCTGTGAATATCTTACTTACTTACTTAAGGTGGCGCTACAGTCCGGGGTGGACCTGGGCCTCAGCCAACAAGCTTCGCCAGCCAGCTCTGTCCCTAGCTAGCCGTCTCCAGTTTCGCACGCGAAGTTGGCTGAGGTCCCCTTCCACTTGCGTGCGCCACCTGAGTCTCGGTGCTCCTCTACCGCGTCGTCCCTGCGGTGTGGATTCGAAGATTTTCCGGGCCGGGGCGTTGGTGTCCATCCGCTCTAGATGACCCAGCCATCGTAGACGTTGTTTTGACTCTTTTGGCTAGGTCGGTATCGCTGTACAGCCCGTACAGTTCGATGTTATATCTCCTCCTCCACTCTCAGACGATTCTCAGACGATCATAAACTCAGGACGATTTATGCAGACGGGACCGTAAATCGTCCGAAGAATTTTCCTCTCGAAGCAGCCTAAAGTGTTTTCATCCGCCTTTGACAGGGTTCATGCTTCTGCACCGTAAAGCAGGACTGGGATGATGAGGGTCTTATACATGGACACTTTAGTTGCTCGAGAGAGGGCTTTGCTACTCAATTGCCTTCTTAGCCCAAAGAAACAGCGATTGGCAAGAGTTATCCTTCGTTTGATTTCAGCGCTGGTGTCATTGTCTGAATTGATAGCGGAACCCAGGTAGACAAAGTCCCTAACTACCTCAAAGTTATAGCTGTCGATGGTGATGTTTTGTCCAAGACGTCGGTGTTGGGTGTCTTTTCTTGATGACAGCATATGCTTGGTTTTGCCCTCATTGACTGCTAAGCCCATATTCGCCGCTTCCGTCCCAATACTCACGAAGGCTTCACTGACATCACGCTTTGTTCTACCGATTATGTCAATGTCGTCTGCGTATGCAAGTAGTTGAACGGACTTTTGAGAGATTGTACCACTGGTGTTGGCGCGAGAGTTCTGCACAATTCTCTCAAGTATGATGTTAAAGAAGTCGCATGACAGCGCATCGCCTTGTCTAAATCCTTTTTTGACATCAAAGGGGTCGGTGAGGTCTTTGCCGACCTTGACGGAACAGCGTGAGTTTTCCATCGTCATCCTGCACAGACTGACGAGTTTGGCAGGGATGCCAAAACTAGACATTGCGCTTATAGATGCTGTCATACGCGGCCTTGAAATCGATGAAGAGGTGATGTGTATCGATTTGGAATTCCTGGGTTTTCTCCAAGATCTGCCGCAGTGTGAATATTTGATCGATGGTGGACTTTCCTGGCCTAAAGCCACACTGATATGTGCCTATCAGATTGTTGACAAACGGCTTCAGGCGTTCACACAGTACAGCAGAAAAGACCTTGTATGCGATGTTAAGAAGACTTATGCCTCTGTAGTTGGCACAACTCAGAGGGTCTCCTTTCTTCAGGATCGGGCAAACAATGCTGAGGTTCCATTTGTCGGGCATGCTTTCTTCCGACCATATCTTGCAGATGAGCTGGTGCATGCTCCTAACCAGCTCATCACCAGCGGATTTAAAAAGTTCGGCAGCTAGGCCGTCTGCTCCGGCTGCTTTGTTGCACTTGAGCTTAGACACAGCTACTTTCACCTCCTCCAGGTCGGGTGGGCGGTATCGTTTGTATGCTTCGTCGGTAACGTCTTCGCCCGGGTTGAATGGTTCGTTCTGCCTGACAGCGGTATTTGGTTCGTCCTCGCCGTTATACAGTCTGCAGAAGTGGTCTTTCCAAATCCCCAGCACCGACTGCGATTCTACAACGATGTTCCCTTGATGGTCCTTACAGGCTTCAGTTCGAAGTTTATACCCTTGGCAGGACCTTTTGATCCTTTGGTAAAACTTTCTAACCTCATTCCTGTTGAAACATCTCTCTATCTCTTCAACCGCGCGCTTCTCGTGCTCTCTCTTTTTCCTTCGGAGAAGCCGGTGCTCCTCTCTCCTCCTCTGCTCGTAGAGCTCGCGAGCAGCTCTAGTCCTTCTGTGCAGCGCCGCTTTGTATGCTTCCTGTTTAGCTGCATGTGCTTGCCGGCATTCATCGTCAAACCAGGGGTTTCGTTGTGGTCGCCGTGTGAAACCCAGCACTTCAGAGGCGGCGTCTCTGATGGCATTTTGGCAGTGTTGCCACTGGCTATCAATACTTGATGCTGGTTGCATAGGACTTCGTAAAAGGTTTTGAGAGACTCGGTTGGAGAAGGACCTGGCGATCTCTTGCGATTGTAGTCGGCCGACGTCAAACTTCCTCACAGTATTTCCATTACTTGGCGCTGGTCGGGATATCCGCAGCCGCACCTTGGCTACAACAAGGTAGTGATCCGAGTCAATGTTGGCCCCTCGGAAAGTTCGGACATCCATGATACTGGAGGAGTGCCTTGCGTCGATCGCAATATGGTCAATCTTGTTGACGGTTGATTGATCGGGAGATCTCCATGTCCCTTTGTGGATATTGAGATGCGGGAACTGTGTACTAGCTACCACAACGTGTCGCCCCGCAGCAAAGTCGATCAGCCTGAATCCGTTATCGGAGGTTTTGTCGTGCAGGCTATGCTTCCCGACAGTACGACCAAAGATGCCCTCCCTTCCTAGCTTGGCATTAAAATCGCCTAGGACAATCTTAATGTCGTAGCTAGGGCACTGCTCATAAGTTTTGTCCAGGAGCTTGTAGAACATATCTTTGGTCTCGTCATCTTTCTCCTCTGTGGGGGCATGTGCGCATATCAGGCTAATGTTGGCGAATTTAGCCTTGATGCGGATCGTCGCGAGGCGCTCGCTTACAGGGTTGAAGCTCAAGACTTTTTGCCTAAGTCTGCCTCCAACAACAAAACCACATCCAAATAGGCGCTGTCTTTGATGCCGATAGTAGCAAACAAATTCGTTTTCTCTTTTTTTTCTCTTGCCCATTCGCCGTTAGCTTTTTTTTATGCCGAGTGGATTATAGGTTTCTTGATAGACTTAACTGCTTTCCACAACGAGTAGTTTGTACATGCCCGTCGGTGCTAACTACGTTCTTTTGGGACGAAGTGTTGTTCCAAGCAGCGCTCTGAATTGCTTCAATGAATTGGTCAACTGCGGTTTCAAGCTCGAAAGGAGTTTTCAATGGCACATTCAAGCCAACACCCTCCTTACAGTCCTTTCTGAAGGCGTCCCAGTTCAGGTTTTTGCTAGCTAATCTAGGAGCTCTTTCTATTTTCGCCAGTGTTCCACCCATCTTCAAGATTACTCCTGAGTGGTCTGAGCAAAGATCATAACACTCTTCGATTCGAATAATGTATTTGGGGTACCCCTTAGCGATGGAAAAGTCGACAAGGTCTGGCTTTTTATTCCTATCGGTTGGCCAATATGTTGGCTTACCCGTGGAGAAAAAGCCAACACCACGTTTCATACTGTTTTTTAACAGTAGTCTGCCCCTTGTTGAATTGCATCGTGAACCCCAAAACTTACTTTACTTCGCGTTAAAGTTACCCCCAATGATAAAATTGCACCCAATGAAGTCATACATACGATCAAGATCGTCTTCCACCAGTCTATATCCTGGCGGGAAATAACAAGATGCAATGTTGTAATCTAAGCAGTCAACTTTTACAGAAACTGAACTGATCTGCATAGAGTCTAGCTCAACTTCTGTGTTCTTGAAGTGCTTTATGCAGTTCTTAATGTAGAGGGAGGAACCTCCTCTCGAATTTTGCGAAGGGTGATGTGCGTGATAGTCATTGTAACCTTTAAGTTTGGGGTCTATACCCATCACCTTTTTAAGGTGAGTTTCCGTAATCATGCAAATAACAATATTATTTTTTCGTAGAAATACTAGTAGAAAATCTAGTTCGTCTATTTTATTCAGAAGGCCGTTTGCGTTCCATGTAAGTATTTTAAATAACTGTTTAAAATTCATGTGCTCTTGTAATTTTTTCGAGGCTTAAGCTCGAGCTTGCTACGTTTGTCAAATATAAGTTTGTTGATTTTAGTCTGATCCTCAAGTTTTTCCAAGATTACAGCGAGGATCCGAGACACTGCATCTGTTATGGGCGATCTTGCCTTGTTTTCGTTTGCCGCAACCTGTGCAGTATAATTTCAGTCCGAACAGTGGTGGTTTCTCCGTTGCACTTGAACTGGCGCCGCTCTTTTGTGGAGCTTTTACGCCTTTTGTCCACGCCTCCTTTGCCAATCTCGCACTTTTGATCGGCTTTGGAGTCTTTGGCTTAGGAGTTTCAGCAGTTTTTGAACGTCCTGGGCTTGGATTCTTACCTCGAGTATTTTCCTTAAGCGCCTGTTTTCATTTGGTTGATCCTAACCTGATGTGTCAGAATTACTAAGGTGAGGGGAAGCCCCAGTGTGGTGGCCACCTTTCAACCTCCAAATGACCTTCAACCAACCAACCAAAAAAGAGGTTTTCGTCCCTTTTGCAGCTCTATGGCTCCTTCGCATCCTCGATAGTTTGCGGGGTGGTTTCCGTTGCAATTGGTCCAAACTGCTGGAGCCTTCATGTCAACTTTGCACTCTGTTAAGAGATGTTTTCCGGCACATTTCACGCAACGTGGTTCTTTTTGGCAGTAGGCACTTGTGTACCTGAATTCTTGGCATCGCTTACACTGTGGTATCAGTCTATTGCCCTTTCGCATGGATTTGATTTTAACCCCGATGTTAAGCATCACTATACCCAATCCCATAGGATAGGAGGTATATTAAGTTTGTCACATAGTTTGTAACACGGTGAAATAATAATGGTAGACCCCCAAGACCTTAAGTGCATATGATCGAGACCGAATTCTGAATCGAATGAGCCATGTCCGTCCGTCCGTCCATTCATCTGTATGTCACATGTTTTTAGGCCTTAAGTTTTGAGCTAGGCTGCTGAAACTTCGTACGTAAGGTGCACGTTATGCGAAGCAGTACAAGTGTAAAATTTTTGAAATCCGCCCAAAGATACGCCCACAATCGTTCTAAATGTGCAACTACCTCCAGAGTTTTCAAAACTGTAAGACGTTCTAAAAGGCTGAAATTTGATATTTAGACACAAAAAAGACAAATTTAATTGGTAAACCTCCTCTAGTGGGCGTGGCATCTATTTCAAGGGTAAATTTTCAAATGCAGTTTACTCAATATTTTTGCTCGAAATTGAAAAAAAAAAATTCGTAATATTTTATGTAGAAAACGCTTAGTTTCACATTTTGTTCATACAAGACTTTGGGACCCGCCCACATTTGGAGGCAGAATTGAAGAAAAACCTAACCTTTTTCCAGAAAAACTTAATTTCGACTGGCCTTGAGCCTAATTTAGGAAAGCATGAAACAAAACAAGTGGGAAAGTGCAACAGTGGGTATGCAAAAGCTTCAATCCTTCTACGACGGATTGCAAAATACCCGACCAAACCAAAAAGAAAACTGCCACGCCTCTAAAAAGTGGGCGGGATGTAAAAATATAACTGTTGAATGCTTTATACTAGGTGGTTGCATACATTTCGGCCTAAAACTCCGTCTTTTTAATTAAAAAAAACACTTTTTTTAACGCCACGCCCACAAAAGAGGGCGGAGGCACATACAATATACACATAAAAGTTGGAAAATGCTAGTATCTACAGCTTTTGTCATACAATTTTTTGTCAAATTTCATATATATTTATTGAAAAACAGTCATTTTAAGCTAAAATCCCTTAAAAAGTAGGCGTGGTCAATGAAAAAGCTAAATTTTTTGGACACCTTAAAGACAATTATAAGGCAATGTCAGCCACATTGTCTCTTTCTCCTTCCGTGCGTCGCTTTTCCTTTTTAATGATATTGACGGCATCAATAATTTTAAGGCATTTAGTTTTTACGTCTTTTACAACGTCTTCTTTTTGGAGCCCCTTACAATGACTCGCAGTGGTTTTTCGTACTTATTTTGATAAGTATACCACTCGATTCTTTCTGCATTCAGTCTAAGAGACAGCGCGCGATAGGAATCGGCGTTGTCAACATTTATTTTCCACACGTTATTTCAGTGCGAAGTAAGCTTATAGTTTTCTAATCTCACCGTGTTTGCAAAAAGGTTGCGTAATCTCTCCTGAAGTCTGCTATCCCGACGATGTTTATTGCGGGAGGTGGACGAATTTTCGCTTCCGGTTTAGCCTTGTTTGAGCCAGAGGGCTTATCTTCTTTTTGTATTACTTCGGGAGAGGAAGAAACTTCGCCTTACGCTTCTTGCTAGACCTTTTCCTTAAAACTGAATTGGTTTCAAGTGCAAGTTCATCCTCGTCCGTGAAGTATTGGACTGCTGGTCGGTTCGGTGTTACACACTCTTTCGTTACCTCACAGACCTTCGTTAAACGAGTATTTTTAATATCCTCGTTTTGTTTTCGCAGAGAGTCGAATTCCAGTAAGCTTAGCTCGGAGTAAGCTCGGAGTAATTTCAGTAAGCTTAGCTCGGAGTTCATTGTTCTCCTTTTCTTAGCTCTTAATTTTCACTGAGTCCTAGTTTACCGGTGGACTGCTTTTTCCGGATATGTTCTCGATCTAGGTGGTGGTGATCGATTTAGTTTTGTCCTTTCCTGAAAAGGATTTATAAGCAAGAAAAGGCTCTCCCCAGAATCCGTAGAGCCTGCCTCCGAAGAGGGTGGATTTTCGAGCATAGCTGGGCTGGGGTAATCAAATCTTTTGTTTTGTTCATTGCCATTTTTTTTTTTAACTAGTCGTTTTTATGAGAAATAGGTAAGTCACTTCTTTTTTCATTCTTAAATACAGCCGCCCTTTTGGAGACAGACGCCGACCAGTGAGCTGCACAATGTGTGACAGACGCTTCTGGATTTTAATTTAACCTTTAGATTCTTCCGGTGGATTTAAGTCGGCTCTTACGACAGGCATACCTTACCTCAAGGCTATTCTAACCCCGACCTTGCAGGGGAAAGTTTAAACACATAAAATTTTTCGCCTCCTGCATACGTAAAATTTGTATAAATAAGGAAAACCCACACACAAGGAGAGAGTCATCATTTCATCACAAATTCAGCGTCAAGTCGTGGGCAGGTGTTATTCAAAACAAATAAATCGGTGCCTTCAAACTGCCACCCACACTGAATTCTACAAACTATCTGGAGTTTTTGCGTTATGATTTAACAGATCTTTGGAGAATGTTTCGCTAGCTCAACAAGCTTTATCGTATATTTAACAGGATGGAGACCCAGCCCACTTGGCTAGACGGAAGCATAGTTAAGAATTGGCTAGACGAAAAGTATGGTTGTCGTTGGATAGGAAGAAATGGACCAGTTCACTGGTCTGGAAGATTTCCGGACCTTACTAGGATTTTTTCGCACGGGGGAGAATGAAAGAACTTGTTTGCTCTACTGAAATATCAACTTTAAATGATTTAGAAGAGCGTATTCTCCAAGCCTCGTCACAAGTGAGATAGCAGTTAGCCTAAATCAACGTTGATAGCGCAATTCAAAAACGGATGCTAGCATGCATACAAAATGGAGGAGGACACTTTGAGCACCTTATTTAATTGTTGAGTTAACTTAATAAAATAAAAAAAATATAAACCAAACACAAGAATTTTTATTTCGAATGATGGGAATTGAAATTTATGAATGGAAACTTTCTTAATCTTAGCTGCTACGGCTTTCCCAAGTATCGTAAGGTCTGTGAGTTTTTCAGGTAATTTGTTGCAGCAATTTTTGTAAAGTATTGTTAGGTTTACTGGAAAAAAAAATTGCCAATATGTTTACATCGTATTTTTTTGCAAAAAAGTGTCTTGAAAGTCAAACAAATATCATGGGCAGGGAAAAAGAATGAAAAAGAAGAAAAGAAAGAAGAAAAAAGCCACAAATTTTATTTTAACACAGTTATAAATCTTAATACGAAAATACTATCTCTTCAAAAATCTTAATACTAAACTACGTGCCTGTTTTAAGTATTAGTAAAGATATTTGTATTAATAGGGGTCAAAGTACCTCATAGTAGGTGTTCCTTAATTCCTTGTACTGTTCTTAGATTCCCAATAAATGATATCAAAATAAGAGATAGGACCATACTGTAGAACGATTTTTTCCTTCAATTAAATAAATAAATAAATAGAGTGGCGCAACAGCTCGAGGTGAACCAGGGCCAACTTCTCAACAAGGTATGCTGTGTGTGTTGATTTCTTCACATACAAGGGGACCTACAATTTTTTGCCGAATCCGAACGGCACTTTGAGAAGTTTTTCAAGACAATTGATACTCTCGGAGGGCTTGTAAAACCCTCGCGGAGGTGGGGACCGTGAAAAAGACTAAGTCTTTTTTTTTCAGGTGACGATGGCAGGATTCGAACCCAGACCTCTGGCGTAGTAAGCACACACACTAACCACTACGCCACGGCACCCCACTTTTTCCTTCAATTATATCCAAGAATTCTATCCGATCCTAGGGTATTGGTATCGAATTAAGAAACACCCTGTAGATACAAAAAACTTTTGTC
The DNA here is from genome assembly GCA_947623515.1 of Neoascia interrupta. NCBI lineage: Eukaryota > Metazoa > Arthropoda > Insecta > Diptera > Syrphidae > Neoascia > Neoascia interrupta. Next base: position 135,379,628 of record OX392462.1, read on the forward strand.
ATACAATTTTTAGACAAATTTTGTATATATTTATTAATTAAAAAGCTAACCGAACGTATCGTTGCTTATATTGGGGAGCGGCCCCTATAACAAAGCCATACAAAATTAAATTTAATATTGAAAAGTGAACAATTGCAACAATTTACAATTCTAAAAACATTATAATGATGGCTAGTCCTATGATCATTTCAAACGCTGCCAGGCGAACATCGTTAGGAACCTTTATATTAATATAAAAATGCTGACATTAAGTCACAACACTTCCTACGGTTTCCCATAAGAAAAAAAGTATTTGAAAAACAAATAAAAGCAACCGTTGCTTATATTGGGGAGTGGCCCTCATGGCAAAGCCATACAATATTAAAACTAATATTGCAAAGTGAAAAATTATAAGAATTTACAATTTTAATAATGGCTAGTCCTATGATCATTTCAAGTGCTGCCAGGCAAACATCATCAGGAACCTTTATATTATAATGATGCTGACATTAAGTGACAACTCTTCCTACGGTTTCCCATAAGTATTATATTAAATATTTTTATAAGTATTATATTAAATATTTTTATATCCCTACTCATGGGAGTATATTAAGTGACATAGTTTGTGTTAGTGTAAGATGTCTTCAAGTCGGAGTATTTTTCCAATCAGTGAGAAGAAGGAGAATACTTAACTAGATCAAATAGCCCATAATGGTAGTTTAAGTTCATTAATTAAAAAGCTAACCGAAAGCATCGTTTTTTATATTGGGGAGCGGTCAATGTGGCAAAGCCATACAAAATTAAATTTAATATTGAAAAGTGAAAAATTACAACAATTTACAATTCTACAAACATTATAATAATGGCTAGTCCTATGATCATTTCAAACACTGCCAGGCGAACATCGTCAGGAACCTTTATATTAAAATGATGCTGACATTAAGTGACAACTCTCCCTACTGTTTCCCATAAGAGAACACGTATTTGAAAAACAAATAAAAGCAACAAACAGTATCAAAACACGCAAGTGTGGCTACCAATAGTGCGAGCTACCGACTGCAAACTTAAGAAACAAGGAAGACAATGACGAAAGCATTTTATGAAAAATTATAAAATGCTTATCTAGCACATAAGGTACACCGGACTCTGTTCTAGATTTTATAGGGTAGATTTTAAAATAATTTGTAATTTAAGCAAAAATACTAAATTTTTGCGTACATTTTACCCGCAAAGTTGGAAATTTCTATGCTGATATTGATTTTTGGTTATGGGAGCTGGAAATGACACCTTAAAACGGAAAAAACCTTAAAACGGAATTCAATGCTTTTTTTTATAGTTAGTTAATGATTGAATGGTTATAGGATGGAATACAAATAAAAGGAATAGCAAGGAGAATAGGAACTGAAAAGAGAATAGGAATAGGGTATACCGCGGTCCCCTACAGATGGACCGAAGCTATATCATACGCACTGTTGCACCTACTCACTGGTTTGTTTTTAGAATAAATCAGAAGAAGATCTCACGCTCACCTTACTGCTTCAACCCATGACTTTCATTGCAGCAGTGATAAAATCTGCTTGGAGTTTTGTTTGTTATTCCATTTGTGTGTGTCCGCCCACTGCGTATAAAAATAATCCTACCGGCCATGAAGAGCACCGAAATTTTTTATTAAAATAGATTTTGTGCTTGTGTATTTTGTGCATTCCAATCTCTTTTTATACCATACCCAGGGTGAGTTATTTATTTTAATTAAAAGAACATAGTACTTGTGCTGCTGGATTGCAGTCAACGTGAGATATAAAAAGTTAAAGTATATCTACTCAATTGAGACTTGGCGAGAACTTTAACCTGCGACGTATGAGAGCGAAATGGAAGTAACAAATAAATGATTGCTTTACTTGGTGCGGCATCCTAAGGAAAAAGAACCTCTTATGTCAGGTATCCGTATAACTTTACGTAAAGCAAGGCAAGCCACCAGCATATCTCGTGATCCAAGGCTCGCAGAGACCCCAAATATGAATTATTATGTCCGTATGTATGTAGGCAATGTGGCAGCTCTGTTATCTATTGTGACGTCATTGTTGCACTATAAATTATAGCGGAGTTCGAAAAAAAACATTTTGTTAAGCGGATATTTATATGCAACTTCAAAATAGAAAAATGAAACAAGGTTAAAACTTTCAGGAATATGCCTATAAAATGAAGTAAATCGGGCGCTTAGTTGACATAGATGATATGTCTTTGATCACGTTTATTATTTATGGAATCGGGGCACGTGAGGAACATAAGCTTATTTTGTGTGGTGCTAAATCTTCAGTAGAAAATTTCGAGAAGAACGAACATTTCTTGAAAATTAGAGCTAAAGTTGGGATGAGTTTCGACGGTGGTGATAGAACAGAGGCAGCAGCAGTAGCGGAAGATTTTCAAGAGATTTTCCAATGAAAAATAGCGAACAAGGTTGCGGTTAGATTTGCATTTTATGAAAAATTATAATACTGTTGCAGCCATTATAATAATGTTTGTAGAATTATTGTAAATTGTTGTAATTTTTCACTTGCCAATATTAAATTTAATTTTGTATGGCTTTGCCATAGGGGCCACTCCCCAATATAAGCAACGATATGTTCGGTTAGCTTTTTAATTAATGTACTTAAAATACCATTATGGGCTATTTGATCTACTTTAGTATTCTCCTCCTTCTCACTGATTGGAAAAATACTCCGACTTGAATTTCGAAGAGAGCAAAATGGATCAAAGACCGAAAAAACTGCAACAGTATTTTAATTTTTCATAAAATGCTTTCGTCATTGTCTTCCTTGTCTCTTAAATTTGCAGTCGTTAGCTCGCAGTATTGGTAGCCACACTTGTGTGTTTTGATACTGCTTGTTGTTTTTATTTGTTCCTCAAATATAATGTGATATCGCGATAAAAATGTTTTCGATTCGATTTATTATGGGACACCCGCTATAATTAAAATATCCCGAAATTTCCCCACCAGTGTTTAGTGAATACAACGAATTCCAGTCGTCAAACTCCGCCCTCCATCTAGCGTGATGTAGAAGTTTCACGAATTGTCATAATTATTGTATAAATAGCCGATACCCGTTGCCTAGTTTTTCAGTTTTGAATCGGAATACTTGAAAAGCGAACGTCGAGTGTGAAAGTAATAAAAACGGTTACGGTGAACTAGATTGAACTAAGTGTTTGATAAATAAAGATATTCGCTTTTGTTTATCAAAAAGTGAAATTGAGTTTTATTCGACGAACCCCAGGAAAAATATTACAATAACATAAAGGTTCCTGACGATGTTCGCCTGGCAGCGTTTGAAATGATCATAGGATTAGCCATTTTTATAATGTTTGTAGAATTGTAAATTGTTGTAATTTTTCAATTTTCAATATTAAATTTAATTTTGTATGGCTTTTCTATAGGAGCCGCTCCCCAATATAAGCAACGATGCTTTTGATTAGCTTTTTAATTAATGATCAAAAGCATCATCAAGGCTATTTGATCTAAAATACCATTATGGGCTATTTGATCTAGTTAAGTATTCTCCTTCTCCTCACTGATTGGAAAAATACTCCGACTTAAAGACATCTTACACTAACACAAACTATGTCACTTAATATACTCCCATGAGTAGGGATATAAAAATAACAATAACATCAGGAATGCACAATGTGGGATAGAATGGGGTATTCAAGGGTCCATTTTATGAACTGTAACTTTTGCTTACACCCTTAAGCATTTACTCACTGGTTTTATATTTTATTCGGCGAAGTGGGACTTGGAGAAATGGGATTTGCAAAAAGATACTCCGAAAAATGGGATTCAGCGAAATCGAGGGTGTCCCCCGACCTGCCGAATAGCTCTGGTTTGCATTGTCCAAATCTGTAAAAAATTGAAGATATCCCCCGATAATTAAAATGGGAGATCTTAGACGTGCTCACTCCTAACGTTTCGCTCCAGTTTCATTGAGCGTGGTCACCGGGAAACTGCCTACAGTCTACAGTCAATTAAACCTCAAATCCTTAAAAGTTATACTTACTGTGAAGCATATTGGAGTTGTGATTGTGACCAAACGAAACTGTTGTACAGCGAAAGAGTCATATAAGGATCCATAAATTTCCTAGCCCACCTTTTCATAACCCCTAAGCAAACTTAATTTGGAAGGTGTTAAAGGTTTCCAAAGCTCAATATAAGTCAATCTTACGAGATCGCGCCCTTAATTCAAAATAACCAACTTGAACAGACTTTATCTTAGATATTAAATTGGCCTAATTGAGTTATTCCGAGAAATTTTCGGTCGTAAAAGATTTCGTGACCACTTTCCGGCGACATGGCATGCAGCGTGTGAATGAGCATTCTCGGAAAGTTTATCAAATCCCCATAAATCACCAAGTTTCAATACACACTTTTCAGACTAAGAAGTCTCGCACAAAAGAGCTGGTTATGCACAAACTACATATGGGCTGTGGTTTTAGAGTATGAGTGCTTTTTATACCCTATTCCACAGGAATGGAGTATACTTAGTTTGATACAGGCGAAAATGAAACATAGAGAAATAATAACGATTAGACCTTAAGGGCATATATCGAGACCGATCTCTGAGTCAAATAAGCCATGTACGTCATGGATTCCGACAAGGATTACTAGCTCAAACCATTTTGAGCTCGAAAACTGGAATTTGTGCTCAAGCTTTCTGTCATAACTTCTTTTTAGTCGAAGCTATACAAGTGTCAAATTTTTTTAAAATCCGCCCACAATCGGCTTGTCGAGAAAAGCTGAAATTTGACTTTTAGCATATTCTTAAAATTGTTAGGCAAAATGAATAAAAATAAAGTCTGCAGAACACCCATAGCGGGCGTGGCATCGATTTAAAGAGTAATCATTAAAATGAAATATATTCAATATTTTTGTTCCAGATCGAGAAAATTTTAGTTGATATATTATGTGCAAAATACTCTTCATTTTGTTCGTACAAAGTTTAAGGTCACGCCCACATTTAGACACGGAATTTAAGAAAACCTACAATTTTGCAGAAAAACAGGAATTTCGACTGCTTTTTAGCCGAACTAAGGGAACTAAAAAAAATTAAATCTAGCACTAAATTAAATCTAGATTTATACAAGTTTTTGGCCAAACCCATATTGAGGGTAGATTTTAAAATAATTTGTAATTTAAACAAAAATACTATATTTTTACGTACATTTTACCCGCAAAGTTGGAAATTTCTATGCTGATATTAATTTTTGGTCATGGGAGCTGGAAATGACACCTTAAAACGGAAAAAACCTTAAAACGGAATTCAATACTTTTTTATAGTTAGTTAATGATTGAATGGTAATAGGATGGAATACAAATAAAAGGAATAGCAAGGAGAATAGGAATTGAAAAGAGAATAGGAATAGGGTATACCGCGGTCCGTTACAGATGGACCGAAGCTATATCATACGCACTGTTGCACCTACTCACTGGTTTGTTTTAGAATAAATTTAGAAGAAGATCTCAAGCTCACCTTTCTGCTTCAACCCATGACTTTCATTGCAGCAGTGATAAAATCTCTAACACTTGGAGTTTTGTTTGTTATTCCATTTGTGTGTATCCGCCTACTGCATATAAAAATAATCCTACCGGCCATGAAGAGCACCGAAAGTTTTTATTAAAATAGAATTTGTGCTTGTGTCCTTTTTTTGGCAATATAGCTCCAACGTTACATTCCAATCTCTTTTTATACCCTTCCCAGGGTGTGTTATTTATTTTAATTAAAAGAACATAGTACTTGTGCTGCTGGATTGCAGTCAACGTGAGATATAAAAAGTTAAAGTATATCTACTCAATTGAGATTTGGCGAGAACTTTAGCCTGCAACGTATGAGAGCGAAATGGAAGTAACAAAGAAATGAAATGATGCCTCGTGATCTAAGGCTCGCAGAGACCCCAAATATGAATTATTATGTCCGTATGTATGTAGGCAATGTGGCAGCTCTGTTATCTATTGTGACGTCATTGTTGCACTCTAAATTATACGCGATAACACACGAAAGCATATGAAGCGAGGAGTTTTATTCAAGCCGTCAAGCAGTGAGGTTGTCAAGCAGTCTATACTAAAACTTGCTTAAATAGGTATAATATTCTTTCAATTGCTTATTGTTAACTTTCTGTATTGGATTTTTAATCAAATTTTGTTGCTTTCTAAATTCATTGCCGTATTTACTGTTTACGTACCTTCATCTTGGAGAACCTAAAAAACAAAATCAAAAATTAAGTAAATAGTTTTGCAACAAAAATAGTGATTTAAGCTGGTTCGGCAAGATGTTTTGTGTAAACGTGCTCTTGCGGATCTTTTAATGGATTTTAAGAGAATTTTGTGTGCGGAGTTCGAAAAAACATTTTGTTAAGCGGATATTTATATGCAACTTCAAAATAGAGAAATGAAACAAGGTTAAAGCTTTCAGGAATATGCCTATAAAATGAAGGAAATCGGGCGCTTAGCTGACATAGATGATATGTCCTTGATCACATTTATTATTTATGGAATCGGGGCACGTGAGGAACATAAGCATATTTTGTGTGGTGCTGAATCTTCAGTAGGAAATTTCGAGAAGAACGAACATTTCTTGAAAATTAGAGCTAAAGTTGGGATGAGTTTCGACGGTGGTGATAGAACAGGGGCAGCAGCAGTAGCGGAAGATGTTCACGAGATTTGCCAATGAAAAATAGCACACAAGGTTACGGTTAGATGTCGCGTGCTCCAAACCATTTGAATTGCTTTAACTGTGGTTAAAATGAACACCAAAGGAACGATAACCGTTTTTCAACCAAAAGCCTAAAATGTAGAGGAGGCCACATGTCAAATAACGGTGCCGTGACATAAGGCCATGCAACATAAGACTTTAAGGCCTTATGACGCTTTTACAAAGCGAAATAAGGCCATATCTTTTTGCGACATTAGGCCATATATCAAATTACCATGGAAGGAACTATGTTTTCAATAAAAAAAACCTGTTTTTACCTTTCTAATATTCGCTTTGTAAAAGCGACATAAGGCAATTTTTTTGCGACATTAGGCCATATATCAAATTACCATGGAAGGAACTATGTTTTCAATAACAAAAACCTGTTTTTACCGTTCTAATATTGATAAGGAATGACTACTGCAGAATGACAAATGTGACGATAGACTTTTTTAATCACTCTTTCATTCTTGGATTTCGTTTCTGTGCAACGGTTTGTGAGCGTATTTAAGAATAAGTGCAACGTGGTGTTTGGTCAGCGCAATGGAAAATTCTGAAAATTTGATTTTGAGTTACGAGATTTGTGAAGTGTTTAGGAAAGGGAGTAGTCTTCTGTATATTCCTGACACAAAGCATCTGTATCGCTTTAAATATAATTCTAAAATGAGTAAGCATTACGAATGTTATAACAAAAATTGTCGTGCTAGTGCCATTATTGAATTTAATAACCAAACCCTCGTCCGAATACCGATATCAAGTTCTGTGCATAACCATTCTGATAACGAAAATTTGAGGAAAAAAATGAAAGATGTGAATGAAATTAAAAACAATTGTGCAAATGCCTCACTTAAAAGAAGTGGTATCCGCGACATCTTTAATGAAATGTGCTCAAAGGACCGTGAAAACCCACCTCACGTAAGGACAAAATGCTTCCCTGCACTATAGGCTTTAAACTTTTTAAATTCATTTTGTTATTCATTGGTGTTTTAAGATTCAATTTGATAAATTACGGAGGCAGTTTATGCGAATTCGGAACCAGTCCTTCCCAAAATTCCCCACAACTGCGAAAGAAGTTTCCGATCTTTTTAAAACTGAGGCTGTTATGACAAGTTTTGGTAGGTATGTCTCGATACGAAAAAGAGCCATTTTATAGAGGGACGGTTGTTGAAGAAAACTTTTGCTACACCAACAATTGCAACAGCAATTCAGAATTTGCCAAGCAGCTCCAATCGAACATATTTGCTTGATGGAACCCTTAGCATCGTACCATCTTGTGGCTATAAGCGATTATTTCTGTAGAAAATAATAGTACTAAATTCGCGCAAATTTTTTACTATTATTTTCTACAGAATACTTCTTTATATAAAATAAAAAAATAAAGAAAGCATAATAAAAGATTAAAAGAAAACACTCTTGTCCTTAGTTCCACAATATTTTATTTTATTGGAGAAAGGGTTTCCGACGCGTTTCGACCTTATAAGGGCATCTTCAGGATAAAAGTCTATAACAATTTAAAAGCTTTTTGTGGCAAAAAAGTTTACGATTTTTTTGTCAATAATTGAATGCTGATAAAATTAAAAATTAAAAAAGAACAACCAAAAATAAAACATTTAGAGGATCTCTTGAATCAAAAAGTATTTTTTCAAAGTTATTCATGAATAACCCGGCAGCAAACGGAGAAAAAGATAAACACATAGCCAGAGCCGCAAGTTGGGTGTAGAACTTTCCGTCGAATTCAAAATAATTTTGGTCAATGCTTATGTTTGCGAGGTTTAAAATTTCTTGACTTTTATTATGTTTTATATTGTTGTCCTTCAAACTTCGATTTAAAATTGTTTTCCGTGTTGCCGTTGGAATGGAAGGGAATAAGTTTTTTACGTCATGACGCCAACTTAGCATTAGCTGGAAGTGGGAAGTGTGACATTCTTTACTTTGTCAATTAGATCCATTAAATTTTTCAGGGCGAATATGCGGCAGGATATCAGCTAATTTTTTGAAAGAGCATTGAACGAAGAAGCTACCGGGCGAACAGGTATTTCATCTTTGTGCAACTTAGGCAAGAGTGTTGGACATGTTTACGACTCTCTCATTGAAATGAAAAGAACTTGTACATGCTCATTATCATGAGCGGGGGCTGAGTTGTTGTTTTTGTTTTTAATGCATAACTTGTCTAGCTTCGGTTTTTCGACGAACATATTGTTGGTGTCGAAGCGAATTAGCTTTTTTGTGGGCTTCTTCATGTACAACCGAACAAAAATTCAATGAGGTGTAGACGGTGAGCTAACTTAGAATGTATTACTTTGAGATGAACGCTTAAGTAATCTCGCAAATAGCGATTGTGTAATTTCTGACTTATCCAGAATTTTTTTACCCGACCTAGGGTATATTAAATTTGATGTACAATATGTTGAGCACTTGATGGAACATATTTGTCATAACAAAAGATTAAAAGAAAACACTCTTGTTCTTATTTCCACAATATTGTACTTTATTGGAAAAAGGGTTTCCGACGCGTTTCGCCTTATATTTAAATTAAAAAGCATTTGTGGTAAAAAAGCTTACGTTTGTTGACATTTAAGAATGTTGACAAAAAAAAATGTTACAAAACTTTCAGTTTATCTCTGAGTGTTGTGGGGTGTACATCTCAGTGAAACGGCTCTCAATCGTCACAAGCAAAATGAATTGCACGGTTTGTTCCAGTAAAATTGACAGAAACAGCGCAAAAGTTTCTTGTATCGATTGCCTGGGGTTATTTCATTTAGCTTGTGCAAACATTTTGGAACAAGGTGTCAAAGAAAACAGCAAATCCTATCGATGTGCCAAGTGCAGAGTTCTACGGCGTAAATCACTTGCCCCGCTTGCGAAACCAACAGAGTCAGCAACTGACGCCGCTAAGGACCAAGCATCAAAGAAAAAACAAGGTTCAGCAACCAAAAAACAAAAGCCTGCTCAGCTAGAAGAAGGGGAGTTGACGCTTCAAATGACTAACCAGGAGCTAAGGAGCCTTAAAGAAATGCATCCGAGCTTTCCGGAATCGGTCGAGTCACTGCGCGCAGAAAATGCGGAATTAAAGTTCAAATTAGCAACACTTAACAAACGATTGAACTGGCACGATCAACGAAAATTGATTAAATGCATCGATATATTCGGTTTACACGGAATCGAAGAGAAAAATCTCAAGAGCACAGTGCAACACATTTTTAAAACTGCATTGTCTGTAGAAGTCTCTGAAGGCCAACTCGAGCGATGCTATGTCAAAAAAGTACAACGCAAGCCTATTGATGACGCTAACAGCAAAAGCCCGATTAGCAGCAAATCAATCATTTGTGTGAAGTTCTCCAATCTCACAGTAAAATAACGCATTATGCATGAGAAGGCCAAGCTGAAAAAGAATTTAAGCGCGAAAGTGATCAGCAGCGTCATCGATACTATGAGCAAAAAAAACAGCAACAGCAGCAGTGGCAGTGCCGATGCACACAACGGCCGCAAGGTAACTGATGTCGATGTCGAAGCCGAAGTGTACATCAATGACTCTCTTACTAAGCACACTCGGGCTCTTTTCATGCAAGCAAAGGAGGCGAAAGAGAAGAAAAGGGTATGAGTTTACGTGGCTTAAAGACAACAAAATTCTAGGTGAAAAAACCAAGGTGAAAAAAAATCATCACTGTCAGGTGCTTTGAGGACATTGCACTTATCTAGTGCATTGCTCCTCTTTTAAATCTTACTTTAATGAATATTGATCTTGATGATATTGATGATTTTTCCACCTTCAATAATAGTCTATACTCGTACTCTAGTGAATTAGTTTTTAAATCTAAGTCTTATTGTAAGAACAAACTATTGTAAGAACAAAAAAGTCTATAACAATTTAAAAGCTTTTTGTGGCAAAAAAGTTTACGATTTTTTTGTCAATAATTGAATGCTGATAAAATTAAAAATTAAAAAAGAACAACCAAAAATAAAACATTTAGAGGATCTCTTGAATCAAAAAGTATTTTTTCAAAGTTATTCATGAATAACCCGGCAGCAAACGGAGAAAAAGATAAACACATAGCCAGAGCCGCAAGTTGGGTGTAGAACTTTCCGTCGAATTCAAAATAATTTTGGTCAATGCTTATGTTTGCGAGGTTTAAAATTTCTTGACTTTTATTATGTTTTATATTGTTGTCCTTCAAACTTCGATTTAAAATTGTTTTCCGTGTTGCCGTTGGAATGGAAGGGAATAAGTTTTTTACGTCATGACGCCAACTTAGCATTAGCTGGAAGTGGGAAGTGTGACATTCTTTACTTTGTCAATTAGATCCATTAAATTTTTCAGGGCGAATATGCGGCAGGATATCAGCTAATTTTTTGAAAGAGCATTGAACGAAGAAGCTACCGGGCGAACAGGTATTTCATCTTTGTGCAACTTAGGCAAGAGTGTTGGACATGTTTACGACTCTCTCATTGAAATGAAAAGAACTTGTACATGCTCATTATCATGAGCGGGGGCTGAGTTGTTGTTTTTGTTTTTAATGCATAACTTGTCTAGCTTCGGTTTTTCGACGAACATATTGTTGGTGTCGAAGCGAATTAGCTTTTTTGTGGGCTTCTTCATGTACAACCGAACAAAAATTCAATGAGGTGTAGACGGTGAGCTAACTTAGAATGTATTACTTTGAGATGAACGCTTAAGTAATCTCGCAAATAGCGATTGTGTAATTTCTGACTTATCCAGAATTTTTTTACCCGACCTAGGGTATATTAAATTTGATGTACAATATGTTGAGCACTTGATGGAACATATTTGTCATAACAAAAGATTAAAAGAAAACACTCTTGTTCTTATTTCCACAATATTGTACTTTATTGGAAAAAGGGTTTCCGACGCGTTTCGCCTTATATTTAAATTAAAAAGCATTTGTGGTAAAAAAGCTTACGTTTGTTGACATTTAAGAATGTTGACAAAAAAAAATGTTACAAAACTTTCAGTTTATCTCTGAGTGTTGTGGGGTGTACATCTCAGTGAAACGGCTCTCAATCGTCACAAGCAAAATGAATTGCACGGTTTGTTCCAGTAAAATTGACAGAAACAGCGCAAAAGTTTCTTGTATCGATTGCCTGGGGTTATTTCATTTAGCTTGTGCAAACATTTTGGAACAAGGTGTCAAAGAAAACAGCAAATCCTATCGATGTGCCAAGTGCAGAGTTCTACGGCGTAAATCACTTGCCCCGCTTGCGAAACCAACAGAGTCAGCAACTGACGCCGCTAAGGACCAAGCATCAAAGAAAAAACAAGGTTCAGCAACCAAAAAACAAAAGCCTGCTCAGCTAGAAGAAGGGGAGTTGACGCTTCAAATGACTAACCAGGAGCTAAGGAGCCTTAAAGAAATGCATCCGAGCTTTCCGGAATCGGTCGAGTCACTGCGCGCAGAAAATGCGGAATTAAAGTTCAAATTAGCAACACTTAACAAACGATTGAACTGGCACGATCAACGAAAATTGATTAAATGCATCGATATATTCGGTTTACACGGAATCGAAGAGAAAAATCTCAAGAGCACAGTGCAACACATTTTTAAAACTGCATTGTCTGTAGAAGTCTCTGAAGGCCAACTCGAGCGATGCTATGTCAAAAAAGTACAACGCAAGCCTATTGATGACGCTAACAGCAAAAGCCCGATTAGCAGCAAATCAATCATTTGTGTGAAGTTCTCCAATCTCACAGTAAAATAACGCATTATGCATGAGAAGGCCAAGCTGAAAAAGAATTTAAGCGCGAAAGTGATCAGCAGCGTCATCGATACTATGAGCAAAAAAAACAGCAACAGCAGCAGTGGCAGTGCCGATGCACACAACGGCCGCAAGGTAACTGATGTCGATGTCGAAGCCGAAGTGTACATCAATGACTCTCTTACTAAGCACACTCGGGCTCTTTTCATGCAAGCAAAGGAGGCGAAAGAGAAGAAAAGGGTATGAGTTTACGTGGCTTAAAGACAACAAAATTCTAGGTGAAAAAACCAAGGTGAAAAAAAATCATCACTGTCAGGTGCTTTGAGGACATTGCACTTATCTAGTGCATTGCTCCTCTTTTAAATCTTACTTTAATGAATATTGATCTTGATGATATTGATGATTTTTCCACCTTCAATAATAGTCTATACTCGTACTCTAGTGAATTAGTTTTTAAATCTAAGTCTTATTGTAAGAACAAACTTTTTTTAATTCCCCAAAACATAAGGAGCCTCAGAGAAAATTTTTTATCTCTTATTTCCCATATTGATTGTTTTGCGTGTATCCCTGACTTAATTTTTGTTTCTGAGATCTGGATATACAGCATAGAAAAAAGTGACTATTGCATTCCAGGTTATAAATTCTTCGCAAATACTAATGAACACTATGCTGCGGAAGGTGTTGGGTGCTTCGTCAAGTAGGTATTTGTGAATGATGATTTCAGTACTCCGAATTTAAATTTCGTAAGCTAGGATGTTTTGAGAATGTCTATTAAGATTAATAAAGAAGAATTCGTTTTGTACTGTGTTTACAGATTGCACATGTTCAGTTTAATGTTTTTCTGGATGAGTTTTCAAATCTATTAGAAAGCGAAAAGTCAAAAAATATCATATTTTTCGGAGATTTCAATTTAAACAATTTGAAGCGATTTTATGTCCAACTTGTCCAGTCTGTTTCATAAATGAGTCTACCAGAAATGCTTGTGGGAGATGTCTAGATCATATATGCGGGCGTTTGTGTAATCTTTCTGCTAGCTCTTGTGAGAAGTGTATTTTTGATTTTAGCATTACAGACCATTCAATGACAGGGCTAATACTAAAAACGTCAAGTAATGTTAAAAGTCATCAAACCACTTCCCCCAAGGAGTTTAGAAAAAAAAAATTGGAACTCTGAAAGATTGTCTTATAACAGAGTTCTGGGACAATGTTTATGCAGAAAGCGAAGTTACCAGGTCCTATAAAATTTCTATGAATCTCCAGAATTCTGACAGAATCATTGCAAAGCAGAAGTTTCGCATGCGAACCAATATCTGCCTTCGACATTATCAAAACTATTGGAACACTGAAAAATTCAAACTCGTGTGCCAATGACGGTATATTATAATATCCTACTTAAAAAGATTGAGTGTCTGCTGGCCGACGTGCTGTTTTTTTTTTTTTTTTTTTCGTGGGTAGGTAAAAACCTTCATAGGCACTATGAGAATCGAACGCGCGTGCTCATAGCAGTGTGAGATTCTTACTCACTAAAAAAAACCTCCCAATCTTTTTAAGACTACGACTAAGTTTCCTTAACAAGTAGTTCAAGCTTCTGTATAGTAATCGCGTTTGGTAGGCTACCTTCCAACGAAAGCACCTGCAATACCGTCATTATGTGCGGTTTCCTCTTACGATGCTAGATCCAACGGTCTTGTTCGTTGAAGTCGGCGTGCAAGATTTGTCTGATCCAGAGTTCAGATTATTTCGTGGTTGCAATGGCCGCGAAGGCGAGTGTGAAGTTTGCGACCGAAGTTTCTTACTTCGTCGGTCACGGTTGCGATGCCTAGATCTCGATGTAAATCGCTATTTCTTATATACCATGGAGCATTTACGATTGCTCTTAGTGTCTTATTCTGAAAATTTTCTAAAATAGATATGTTGCTTGGTTTGGTACAACCCCAAAGTTGTATACCGTATGTCCAAGTTTTTTTTTTTGTGGGTAGGAAAAACCTTCATAGGCGCTACGAGGACCGGCCGCACGTGCACTAAAAAACCTCCCTTTTTCCGTTAGACTACAACTAAGTTTCCTTAACAAGTAGTTCAAGCTTCTGTAGTAATCGCGTGTGGCAGGCTGCCTTCCAACGAATGCACCTACAATACCGTCAATTTATGCGGTTTCATCTTATGCTGCAAGATCTAACGGTCTCATTCGTTGTAGTCAGAGCGTAAGATTTGTCTGATCCAAAGTTCGGATGATCTCATTGTTGCAATGTCCGCGAAGTCGAGTACTAAGTTTGCGAGCAAAGTTTGTTGCCTCATCAGTCACGGTTGCGATTTCAAGATCTCGGTGTAGATCGCTATTTCTTATGTACCATGGAGCATAAACGATTGCTCTGAGTGTCTTATTTTGAAAAGTTTCTAAAATAGATATATTGCTTGGTTTAGTACAACCCTATAGTTGTATACCATACGTCCAAATTGTTTTTAGCACTTGCTTATACAAAAGCAGTTTGTTATATATGCTTAGTTCCGAAAATTTTCCGATAAGCCAATTCATTTCTCTTAACCTGATTTCGAGCTCGTCGCGTTTCTTTTTAACGTGCGGCTTCCATTTAAGTTTTGCGTCTAGAGTCATTCCTAGATATTTCGCTTCATTTGGTTCGCTGTTTATCTTTTTATGAGTAAAGTTAACATGCGTTGACTTAGTCTCGTTAAGGACGACTCGCCAGCTCTTCGTCCAGTCGTATATTTTGCCTAAAGCGCGCTGAAGTTTCCCTGTTGATAATTCAACTGTCGTATCAATAGCAAGAATAGCAGTGTCATCAGCAAACGTAGCTAAAATTGTTCCCTCATCGTGGGGTATGTCTCTTTTATAAATCAAAAATAATATTGGGCCGAGAACTCTTCCTTGCGGGACACCGGCATTTATCTCTTTAAATTCCGAGTACGCATTGTTGTACCTTACGCGAAAGATTCTGTCTTCAAGTTAAGACTCTAAGATTCTATAGAGTTTTTATGGTAAGTTTAGCCTTAGCTTGTAACCTTCAGGCCTTCGTGCCATACCTTGTCGAAGACTTGCGATACGTCAAGAAAAGCGCTAGCACATATCTTTTTCGCTTCGTTTGTTATTCGATAGACCTGGTCGATTGTTGAAGGCTTTTTTCTAAATCCGAATTGATGATCCGGAATCAACCGTCTTTCTTCGATGATTGCTTGCAACCTTTTAAGCAACAGTTTCTCGAATACCTTAGATATTATCGGCAGTAGCAAAACAGGTCTGTATGACTTTTTGTCGTTCGGACAATTTCCTGGTTTCGGAACCATTATGACCTCGGCCACTTTCCATTGCCTTGGGACGTATAAAATTCTCATGGAGGCGTTAATGATATAGAGTAGCTTGACCAAAGCTTTTTTCGGTAGCTCCTTTAGAATTTCGCTAGTAATTAAGTCGTAGCCAGGGGCTTTGTTGTTTTCCAGATTATTTATCGTTTGACGAAGTTCAGCCAATGACACGGTTTTTATTCTATAATTATCTTGTACCGCATAGGGATTAAGCTCCTCCACCAACGGTTCCCCGTCAAACGGTTTGAATGTCTCTTCTAGGTAAACTGCAAACAAATCCGCTTTTTCTTTGTCGTCTCTTGCCCATTCGCCGTTGGCTTTTCTTAATGGCGCAGAATGAACTATAGGCTTCCTAATGGACTTCACTGCTTTCCAAAGAGAGTAGTTCAAACCTTTATCTGCAGTCAAACTTTCGAGGTAAGTTGTAGTCTCGCGACTTTTAAAGTCTTGAAGTTCGTGCTTCAGTTTGTTAGAAAGGTGGTTTGAGATGGTCTTATCCGGGGATGCTCGCGAACGTTGCCATCTCTTGCGCGCTCTCCTCTTTTCGCATATTAGCTCCGCATATATTTTTCCGCTGTTCGATAGTTCGGATCTCCGAGAAGAAGTGTTATTCCACGCAGCGCTCTGAATAACTCTCACGAGTTTTTCTATTTCGTCTTCTATTTCAAGTGGCGTTTTGAGTGGTACATTCAAAGCTATGTTTTCTTTACAGTATTTTCTAAAGCCGTCCCAGTCGGTATTATTGTTACTTAATCTAGGCACTCTTTCCTTTTTTCACTAGGCTTCCGCCGATTTTCAAAAGAACTGCCGAGTGATCTGAACAGAGATCAAAGCGTTCTTCTACGTTTGTAAGGTAACGAGGTACCCCCTTAGCGATGCAGAAGTCAACAAGGTCAGGTATTTTATTTCTATCGGTTGGCCAATATGTTGGCTTTCCCGTCGATAAGAAGACCACGCCACATTTCGTACTTGCTTTAAAGAGGATTCTGCCTCTTGTTGAATTGCACCGTGAGCCCCAAAAAGTATTTTTCGCGCTAAAGTCCCCGCCGATGATAAAGTTTGACCCAAGTGAATCAAAGAGCAGAGTAAGATCTTCATCTGCCAGCCGATACTGCGTAGGAAAATAGCTCGTCGCGATGTTGTAATTTATGTGACTTAATTTTACTGAGACTGAGGTTATTTGCATAGAGTCAAGTTCTATTTCTTCGTTTTTGGAGTGCCTAATGCAGTCTTTAATGTAGAGAGAGGATCCACCTGTCGAATTTTCTGAAGGATGATGCGCGTGATAGTAAATGTAACCTTTTATTTTACGTGCCGTACCCTTTTAAAAGTGAGTTTCCGAAATCAGGCATATTGCTACATTGTTGTTCAGAAGGAATACTTCTAGTTGGTCAATTTTTTTGCAAAAGGCCGTTTGCATTCCATGTTATAATTTTGATTGACTTTCCCATATTCATGATTTTTAATTATATGTTTTCCGAGGTTTAAACTCGAGCTTGCTTAATTTGTTAAATATATCTTGATTAAGTTTCGTTTGTTGCTCAAGCTTTTCTAAAATCATAAGTAGAATTTGAGAGACCGAATCTGGTGCGGCCGATTGTTGCTTACTTTCATGTGAAGCGACTTGAGTGTACGATCTTGGACCACCAAGTGTGGATTTTCCGGTTGAACTTGGACCAGCGACGTTTTCTTGTGCTGGTTGAACTTTTTCTTTAATCAGTCCCGTACCCTTGGTCGACTTAGGGGTTTTTGGTTTATGAGCTTTAGTAGGTTTTAGGCTTGGACCGTTTTGTTCAATACTTTTCTTTGGAGTTTCATGCCGTTTTTGTAACTCTATGGCGATTTCGCATCCTTGGTAGCTCGCTGGGTGACTTCCCTACAATTGGCGCAGACCGCTGGAGCCTGACTGCTGACATTGCAAACTGTCGAAAGATGTTCACGGGCGCATTTAACGCTTCGCAGTTCTTTTTGGCAGTATGCTTGCGTGTGTCGGAAACCTTGGCATCGCTTGCATTGAGGTACTAGTCTGTTGCTCTTCTCTTCTAGGTAAACTGCAAACAAATCCGCTTTTTCTTTGTCGTCTCTTGCCCATTTGCCGTTGGCTTTTCTTAATGGCGCAGAATGAACTATAGGCTTCCTAATGGACTTCACTGCTTTCCAAAGAGAGTAGTTCAAACCTTTATCTGCAGTCAAACTTTCGAGGTAAGTTGTAGTCTCGCGACTTTTAAAGTCTTGAAGTTCGTGCTTCAGTTTGTTAGAAAGGTGGTTTGAGATGGTCTTATCCGGGGATGCTCGCGAACGTTGCCATCTCTTGCGCGCTCTCCTCTTTTCGCATATTAGCTCCGCATATATTTTTCCGCTGTTCGATAGTTCGGATCTCCGAGAAGAAGTGTTATTCCACGCAGCGCTCTGAATAACTCTCACGAGTTTTTCTATTTCGTCTTCTATTTCAAGTGGCGTTTTGAGTGGTACATTCAAAGCTATGTTTTCTTTACAGTATTTTCTAAAGCCGTCGCAGTCGGTATTATTGTTACTTAATCTAGGCACTCTTTCCTTTTTTCACTAGGCTTCCGCCGATTTTCAAAAGAACTGCCGAGTGATCTGAACAGAGATCAAAGCGTTCTTCTACGTTTGTAAGGTAACGAGGTACCCCCTTAGCGATGCAGAAGTCAACAAGGTCAGGTATTTTATTTCTATCGGTTGGCCAATATGTTGGCTTTCCCGTCGATAAGAAGACAACGCCACATTTCGTACTTGCTTTAAAGAGGATTCTGCCTCTTGTTGAATTGCACCGTGAGCCCCAAAAAGTATTTTTCGCGCTAAAGTCCCCGCCGATGATAAAGTTTGACCCAAGTGAATCAAAGAGCAGAGCAGATCTTCATCTGCCAGCCGATACTGCGTAGGAAAATAGCTCGTCGCGATGTTGTAATTTATGTGACTTAATTTTACTGAGACTGAGGTTATTTGCATAGAGTCAAGTTCTATTTCTTCGTTTTTGGAGTGCCTAATGCAGTCTTTAATGTAGAGAGAGGATCCACCTGTCGAATTTTCTGAAGGATGATGCGCGTGATAGTAAATGTAACCTTTTATTTTGCGTGCCGTACCCTTTTAAAAGTGAGTTTCCGAAATCAGGCATATTGCTACATTGTTGTTCAGAAGGAATACTTCTAGTTGGTCAATTTTTTTGCAAAAGGCCGTTTGCATTCCATGTTATAATTTTGATTGACTTTCCCATATTCATGATTTTTTATTATATGTTTTCCGAGGCTTAAACTCGAGCTTGCTTAATTTGTTAAATATATCTTGATTAAGTTTCGTTTGTTGCTCAAGCTTTTCTAAAATCATAAGTAGAATTTGAGAGACCGAATCTGGTGCGGCCGATTGTTGCTTACTTTCATGTGAAGCGACTTGAGTGTACGATCTTGGACCACCAAGTGTGGATTTTCCGGTTGAACTTGGACCAGCGACGTTTTCTTGTGCTGGTTGAACTTTTTCTTTAATCAGTCCCGTACCCTTGGTCGACTTAGGGGTTTTTGGTTTATGAGCTTTAGTAGGTTTTAGGCTTGGACCGTTTTGTTCAATACTTTTCTTTGGAGTTTCATGCCGTTTTTGTAACTCTATGGCGATTTCGCATCCTTGGTAGCTCGCTGGGTGACTTCCCCTACAATTGGCGCAGACCGCTGGAGCCTGACTGCTGACATTGCAATCTGTCGAAAGATGTTCACGGGCGCATTTAACGCATCGCGGTTCTTTTTGGCAGTATGCTTGCGTGTGTCGGAAACCTTGGCATCGCTTGCATTGAGGTACTAGTCTGTTGCTCTTCCGCTTGGGCTCGATTTTGACCTTAATGTTAAGGATTGCTTTTATTTTGTAAATCTCGCTTATGTTCTCAGTTTTATCAGAAGATAGCATGAAAATTGGCAGACCGCGCCTGAAAACAGCAGAATCTTTACCATCGTCCGTACGTTGCTTCTCTTTCTTTATTATGTTCACGGCGTCAAGAATTTTAAAGCCTTGGGCTTGAACATTTTCTATGACTTGTTCCTTAGTGCAGGATGGGTGTAGTCCCCTCGCGATAACCCGCAGCGGCCTCTCGAGGTGATTTTCATACGTAAACCATTGAATTTTCTCTGTATTCAACTTTTGTGACAGCGACCGATAGGCGTCAGAGTCATCGACGTGAACTTTCCATACATTGTTCCGAAGCGATGTTAAGTTATATTTTGACCCAAGAGTATTTTTAAGGATGTATCGTAACTTTCCGTAGTCCGCGACCCCAACGACATTTATTGCAGGTGGTCGACGGTTTTTTTCTTGGGTTTTTGCTGTCGCTTTTTTTTGGCACGTCTGGTGTTTCTTCTTTCTGCTCCACGGTTTCTACTTCAGGTGAACAACCAGCTTTTTGCTTCTTGGTAAGCCTTTTCTTAAGGACCGGATTCGTTTCTCGTGCAAGCTCTTGGCAAGCTCGTGCAAGCGAATTGGCGTTTCGGTTTTTTCTCACATTCTATAGTACGGGGATTCCTCAAAGCTTCGTTTTCTTTACGTAACGAATCTACTTCACTTCTTTTTTTTTTTTTTTTTTTTTTTTTGAATACTAGGATGGACGGAGACTAAAACTCCAAAATCTTTCAAAGATACCAATACGCCCACTATAGCAGGTACATAATACCGAAGTAGCCGATATTGGTTATGCCCGATTTCCACGTGCTAAAAAACCACCCATTTATGAGAGACACTATGAAACTGCCAGAACGCACTTCATAGTAGTAAATTTTCGCTCTCTCATAATACTTCTTGACTACAACTAAGTTAACTTAACAAGTAGTTTACGCTTCCATAGTGTTGATCGCATTGGATAGGTTGCTTTCCAGTGAATGCACCTACTAAGCCGTTCATTCCTGCGGCTTCACCCTACGTCGCTAGATCGAAGGGTCTTGTTCTTTGTAGTCGTCGCTCGTTGTAAACATCGTTAAGAGTCTCGTTTAGAGTACGGATCATTTCATTGTTGCAATGAACATGAAGGCGAGCATTTAGCTTTCGAGCGAAGTTTGTTACTTCTTCGCCCACGGTACCTATTCCTAAATCTCTGTGAATATCGCTATTCCTAATATACCATGGAGCATTCACAATTGCTCTTAGTGTTTTGTTTTGGAAAGTCTGCAACATGCACATGTTGCTCGGCTTGGTACAACCCCAAAGTTGTATACCGTATGTCCAGGACGGCTTTAACACCTGCCTGTACAAGAGCAGTTTGTTATATGTGCTTAATTTCGAAAATCTTCCAATAAGCCAATACATTTCCCTGAGCCTAATCTCGAGCTTGTCACGCTTCTTCTTTACGTGTGGTTTCCACCTTAGTTTAGCGTCCAGTGTCATCCCTAGATACTTCGCTTCATTTGCATAAGGTATTTGTACAGAATTTATGAACAGAGGCAAATAACCCTTCTGTAAGTGAAATTCACATGCGTAGACTTGTTCTCGTTAAGAGCGATTCGCCAAGTCTTCGTCCAGACCCAAATTCTGTCCAATGCTCGTTGGAGGTTTCTCGTTGATGACTCGACTGATTCACCTGTTGCCAGGATGGCCGTATCGTCCGCAAACGTGGCCACGACAGTCTCGTCATCTAGAGGTATGTCTCTTGTGTAGAGCAGGAACAGGGTCGGACCGAGGACGCTTCCCTGGGGTACGCCAGCCCGAATTTGCTTGAAACTCGAGTATTCACTACTACACCTAACACGAAAGAGTCTGCTTTCAAGATAATTTTCCAATATTTTAAACATGTCTTTCGGCAAGTTTTGCCGTAGTTTATATTTCAAGCCCTCGTGCCATACCTTGTCGAAGGCTTGCGATACGTCGAGGAAAGCACTTGAACATATTTTTTCCCCTTCTAAGGCTTTTTCAATTTCATGCGTTATTCTGTAGACTTGATCTATTGTGGAATGGTTAGGTCTGAAACCGAATTGATGATCCGGGATCAAGCGTCTTTCTGCAATTATTGGTTGTAATCGCTTCAGCAGAAGTTTCTCGAATATTTTCGATATTATTGGCAGAAGCGATATGGGCCTATAAGATTTTTTATCCTTTGCGCATTTCCCCGGTTTAGGAACCATAATGACTTCAGCAACTTTCCATTGTCTTGGAACGTATAGAACTTAATAAAATGACCGTATTGCTGGGTGTCCAATGTGAACATAAAAACTTTATTCTATTCTAATGCCTTATATATACTAAAATAATGCTTACTGTACAATTTCTTATTCTAAGGTTTATTTACACTCGCTACACATTTTGTTATCATGAGGTTCAATTACAATAATTGTAATTGAACGCATGGGAATGATAGAAATAACTTTGCGTTTTGAAATAATTCTCATGCATTGCTGGGAACTGCGAATTGTTCGGCGTCATCAAATGTCATCAACACAACATGCTGGGACCTCTTCATACGGACGATATACAGAAGTCGGCGTCATTAAGCGTTGGTTGTAGTGGTGGCGTGATTTATTTTTTGGTTTCATACAGGTGTTGAACTCTCGGGGATTGACCTCCTCTTTTTCGCAAGATGATAATGGGGATGACGATAACGACCATCAGAATAATTGCACTTGAACCAACAAGTGAATACTGATGAATCCTATGTATGCGTATTTCTTCCAGAATGTGTTCCTGATTCTTTTGCAAATTAATTGCCTTTTCAATATTGGAAAGGGCTTGTTTGTTGCCACTTCCTTGAACGATTGCTGGCAGTTCATTTACTGTTGACATATTACGTGTCGGTGAATGGAGGGTCAAGTTGTGTGATGGCAGAAACGAAGACACAATTCTTGTCTGCCGGCCGATTATGATCATGGTTTGATCTTGAATCATGCAGTGTGAAGGCAACTTTATTATCCCGCTTTTTTCCAAGACTACTGGTGTTGGGTGCAAATCACAGATGATGTTGATCGTTGTCTGCTGCGGCATGCTGAATATCCATGTATTTATGTGGTGCATCTCTATCCAGTATGCCTTTGCTGGGATATTTCTTAAAACGCACGATGTTGACAATTTTTAGTTCGCAAGTAACATCGCAACATGTTCATTTCACAAGAACTGACCTCTGATCCATACATCAATAATGGATGTTGCAAGTTGCACCAATATCTATCAGTTGACCTTTGTTGACATGACATGAATTCATCTTTGTTGATCGGGTAAAAGTGATCTCCTTGATGATTGACTAATAAATAATCCGAGGACGGAACAATGCATGTAAAATTTTCAGTGGTCCATTTGGGAACTGGAAGCAACTTGTAAATCTTAAAGTCTTAATTGTAGAGAAGTGGAAGTGAAATCTCTATTATAATGTTGCTGCTTGTAACCCTTCCTCTCGGGCGAAGATTCTTGTAGAGTTGAAGAATTGACTCGTGATGCCGTTCTCCAGGTATCATCATTGATCGGGGAATGTTGTCGTGAATTCTCGTAAGCTCTTCCTTCAACTGTTTCACCGATAGGATGAGAGGATGGATTCTTCCATTGTGTGTTAACAGGATGACATCTAATAGCACATTCTGATTATTCTGATAGTTTATCATCATGAAAAGTGCGTTAAGAGCTGTAGAGCTAAGCATTTTGTACGTGTTGTACTTGTCGACTTCATTACTTAGACGGCTTATGATATTACTAAGCGACTTGAGCTATTTTTCAGTTTCTAACTTATCTTATTTGAAAATGTTAAGCGTAGATTCGATTATAGTTGTTTGGTTTCTCATGATTTCTATAAGATGATTTTCATTCAGTCGCACATGTTCTATAGTCTCTTCATAACCCTGGGCGAATCGTTGGTCCAGTACTCCAAATAACTCATTTGCGACAGTTCCAATAAAGTCAAACGGAGAGCGTTTCGATCGGTGTATTTTATCGTTGTTTGCATGTAGAAGCACATCGTTATTCAGTTCGATTTGTTGAAGCTGGCGTATGAACTGACTTAAAGTGCCTTCACAAAGCAAATCTTTAACGTCTGTCAAATTCGTAAGTAGACATAGGTTTTTCATTTCTGTTACGCTGTTTTTGTATGCGTAGAACTCTGACCAGTAGTTGCTCATGTTAAAAAACACTATCGTTTTCCACGAGCTCGCGATCAAATTTGCACTGCCCAAATCTTCGAAGTAGATGCCAGGTTGACTTTTAAACTGGGTAATTTCGAATTCCTGTTTCATTGGCATCGCGATTGAGGAGTTCAGAAGTGCTGAAAGACACCAAATCCATAGAAAGGGTCTTATATTTCTGTTTTTGTGAAGGTTTCGTTCCATTCTATGAAGATTTGCTGGCTTCTGGATATCTTCCGAAGTCACTGCAATGTTAACTTGCTGAGAAGATGCCCTGGGTGCTGTTGAGGAGCTAGCATCTTCTAAAGTTTCTGTTTCTTTCTCCGTTTCGATCGGTAAGGGACACAACCTTGTAATAGGTCTCTTAACATATTTTTTGTTGCAAAAAACAGTTGCAGCTCTAACTCCATGATCTTTGCCCGGGTGAACTTCAGAGACTCTGCCCATCATCCAAGCTGTTGGTGGAAGTCGATCCTCCTTTATCAACACGATGTCCCCGACTTCTATGTTGTCTTCCCTCTGTTTCCACTTTGTTCGTTGTTGGAGTTGGGAAAGATACTCCGAGGACCAAATTTTCCAAAAATCGTGGTACATTTTTTGTGTAAGTACCCAACGGGAGCGATAGCTTTTCGATTCTCTCACGATTGGTCCCGGAAGTGCATTGAGTGAATCTTCAATGAGGAAATGCCCAGGTGTGATTGCTGGTGATTCGCCGATGTCGTTACTGATTGCAACTAACGGCCGAGAGTTCAGACATGCATCGATTTGGGCCAGCAATGTTGAAAGTTCTTCAAAGGTGAGAGAGGTGTCACCAATAACTCGTTTTAAATGGTATTGCATTGACTTCACTGCTGCCTCTCATATCCCTCCAAAGTGCGGTGCCGCTGGTGGTATGAAATGCCATTCGGTTCCATCCACGATGAGGTTTTTCGAGACATCTATTTCTGATTGTTTTATGGCATTGCGCAGAAGGACTTGAATTTCCTTGTTCGCTCCAACAAAGGTGGTCCCATTATCGCTGTAGAAATGCGAACAAATTCCTCTTCTTGATGTAAATCGCCGTACAGCTGCTAAAAACGCAGCGGAGCTCGGATCGCTCACTAGTTCAATGTGAATAGCCTTGGTTGCCAGGCATATGAAAATTGCAATGTAACCCTTTGTGGTACGGTATCCTCTACCCTTTGATATAAGGACTTGAACAGGTCCGGCATAATCGACTCCAGTATGTGTAAATGGCCTTGATGGAGTTTCTCTTGAGGCTGGTAGAATTCCCATAAGTTGGGTTTTTCCTTGTGCTCTAAACCGATGACAACGCACACAGTTGTGTATAATCTGCCGCACCACACGTTTTGCTTGAAGGATCCAGTATGATTTGCGCAACGTCGATAGTGTTAATCGAATGCCTCCATGAAGGGTTTAAATTTAGTAAATCTCTCATTGGGTGGTAGAATGTAAGGATGTTTCTCGATTTCCGATAAGTTTGCGTTTTCCAAACGACCTCCTACTACTAACAGATCTTCTTCATCCAAGTATGGGTTAAGCGATAAAAGTTTACTTTTACAATTTAAGCTTTTTCCTTCTTGGAGGTGTTTGATTTCTTCTGGGAACGTCTTTTTTTCAATCAGAAACAACGATGTTTCGGACTACTTTCGCTACTCTTGCCTCTGTGACTTCAACTTCAGGTACGACTTGATTCGGCCAGCTATCTTCGTTGTGAAGTAGCCACTCAGGTCCATTCCACCATAACGGATGATGTTGAATCTGTTCTGGTGTAATACCTCTAGAAGCACAGTCAGCTGGATTATCCAACGTTCGGACGTGCCTCCATAAACTTGGGCTCGTTACTTCTTGGATCTCCGAAACTCTGTTGGCTACAAATGTCTTCCATGTTGATGGGCACTTCTGTATCCAAGCTAATAATATTGTGGAGTCTGTCCACGCAAATACCTTGCCTACTTGCGAGTTGTATATCCGCATTGTTTCCAACAAGACTTTGGACAGCAAATGAGCTCCACAAAGTTCTAGTCTAGGAAGCGGAATTCTCTTCTTAATAGGATCCACTTTAGTCTTCGCAGTCAGTAATGCTGTAGCATAGCTACCTCCGCGCATAGGCACCCTCGAGTATACAACAGCTGAATAAGCGGCTTCAGACGCGTCACAAAATCCATGTAATTCTATTTTTATGGATTTATCAACTCCCAGCCATCTCAGAATTCTGATGTTTTCCAATACCACAACGTTATTCTTCAGCTTATTCCATCGATCTTCTAGTTCAGTTGTGAGTGGTGGATCCCAATCCAGATCAGTTTTCCAGGTCTGTTGCATTAAGATTTTCGCGCTAACAGTAACCGGGGCCAACCATCCGAGTGGGTCATACAGCTTTGTTATTTCTGATAATGTCGTTCTCTTCGTAAGAGTTTTAATTTCTTCTTTTGGTGGGCTTATATGGACTTTAAACTGAAAGGTATCACTTGAAGGACTCCAGTGGATACCCAGTGTTAATCGTCTCTTCTTTGTCGATTTGTATGCTGCTGAGGCTCTGAGACTCCTGTGGAACGTTCTTAAGCAGCCGAATGTCATTGGTAACCCACTTACGAAGGTTGAAACCTGCCCCTTTAAGCATTGTTGTCAATTGCATTTGAGTTTCTTCGCATTCTTTTAAGGTATCTCGTCCAGACATCACATCATCAACATAGAAATCGTTTTTGACAATGTCTGCTGCAAGCGGATACCTCTCCTGCTCATCTAGAGCCAGTTGTTGAAGTGTTTTAACTGCCAAATAAGGTGCAGCGGCCGTACCGTAGGTCACTGTTGTGAGCTTGTACTCCCTTATTGGATGATTATTCGAACTTCGCCATAAAATACGCTGGTAGTCCTGGTCGTCTTCGTTCAGCTTTATTTGGCGGTACATTTTTTCTATGTCCGCAGTGTAGACATACTTATGTTTTTGCCACCGCATTAAAATTGTTGTTATGTCCTCTTGAAGTTTTGGACCAACTAGCATTAAATCGTTTGAACTGACTCCTGTCGAAGTCTTTGCTGATCCGTGAAATACTACTCGCAGTTTGGTTGTAGTACTCTCAGGTTTCAAAACAGCATTATGAGGTATGTAGTAACTATTGTTCATTGATTTTGTGTTGGGAGGTGCTTCAATCATATGTCCCTGTTCCAGAAACTCTTCTATCACCTTCGTATAGTCTGCTTTGAGTTGTTTGTCCTTACTCAACCTTGCTTCTAGCTGACGGAATCTTACCACAGCTCTGTGTTTGGATTGTCCCAGCTCCAGTGATTCCTTTTTTTTCTGGTTAAAAGGGATTTTAACTACATATCTGCCATCTGTGTCTCTGCGGTGTGTTTTCTTGAAGATATCTTCACATTCCTTGTCACTTTGCGTTTTAAATGTTGGCTGTGGTAACTCTTCCAGCTCCCAAAACCTTTGAAGTTGCTGATTAGCTGCTGTTTGTACCACGAATCCGTTTATTGTGCCAACTCTGTCCAGTTTTGGAGATCTGCGACCAGAAATAAGCCATCCTAAGTGTGACTCTTGTGCTATCAGCATATTACTAGTTTCTCTCCGTAAACCGTTGAGGATAATGTCACCATAAGCATCTGCCCCAATAATCATGTCGATTGATCCTGGAATGTTGAATGTAGGATCTGCCAATTCTATGTCGTCAAACTTATCCGTTGTAAGGTTGTGGGTTGAAGAGGATGGCAGCTGCCTTGTTAGTTTTGGTAATACAAGGGCTTTTAGATGAAGTTTGAATTTAGACGAGAAGCGTGGAGATATTGTCACGTCTACTCTGTGTCGTGCTGTTCCTGCGCCAATCGCACCAAGTCCGCATACTTCAACGAGTCCTTTTTGCTTTTTAAGCCGCAGCGATTGGGTGATTGCCTCAGTTATAAGGGACGCCTGAGATCCTTGATCGATCAGGGCTCGTATCCTCACACTTTTCATCCCATCACTGCTGCTTGCGTGAAGCATAGCCGTTGCCAGAAGGACGTTCTGATTTTGATGGCCATGGGCTATCTGTTTAGATTTGACCTTTTGTTGAACACCTGGTTGTTGAACTACCGGTTGTTGACTCCCCTGAGTTTGTTGGACCTCCACTCTCTTATTTTGAGGTGCTTTTTCAGACCTTTCCACATGTAGAAGAGAGTGATGATTTTTGTTGCAGTATCTGCAGGTTCTTTTGCTAAGGCACTGACTCTGCTTGTCATGTCGTAAGCAATTATGACACAAATTGGCTTGCTTTATTTGCTGAAACCTTTGTTTTGGTGGTGCACTTAGAAACTTTAGACATGAGTATATCACGTGGTCTCCTTTGCATAAAGAACATTGATTTGATCTCGAGGCTACGTGAAAGTTTCTTACTGACGTGTGCGGTTCATTTTCAGTTTTGTGTTGTCTGTGCTTTGTTGGAGGTAGGACATCTAGCGCTCGATATCTTCTCGAGAGGAACTCGAAAAGAATTTTTATTGACGGCACCTTGTTTGGTTGCTCTAAACCTTGTTCAAATAGGTTTTTGCTTTCAGGATCTAAGCTTTTGGTTAAAAGATGTACGATTATAGGGTCCCACGAAAAGGTGTTGGAACCCATGTTGCTTATTGCTGACAACCCTTCCTTTGCTGCATCTAGAATTGCCTTGATTGATGTTGATGTTGGCTGATTTCCTTGATGTCCAGGCTTTATCATCTTGTCAATGTACATCGAGACAATTTTTCTTTCATTGTCATAACGCGCCTTCAATGTTTCCCATGCACAGAGATAATTAACACTTGATATTGTTAAATGTTGAATCAAATGCATCGGCTCGCCTTACAAATGAGTTTTCAAGTACTCCATCTTTTCTGTAGCACTAATTCTATGCAGACATTGGTTAATGTCTTTTTTTATATCGTTATACTTAGAGTCTTTTACGTATGGAGTTTGAATATCAGACTCTGAAGCATTTGCCATGAAGTCCTCATGCACATCCGTTAGGTTTCTCATCTGCTCCATGATTATTTTTTCCTGATACTCGTATATCTCTTTCGAGTACTCAGCAAATGTGCCCTCAAACTCTTCCATGTTTTGCAGAATTGCCTCAATCTTCAAATGCAGTCTTCTTAATCGCTGCGTTTGAGCTGCACTCTGATCGGGGCCTGAGGTTGTCTGAGGCCTGAGGCCTCTGTCTGTGGATTGAGTTTTTCCAGCAGAGTTTTTATCTCTACATACATTTCGTCCACCTTTCCATACGTATTTCTCTGCATATAATTGGTGTCTAGTTTCACCAGTGGTCTGATCTTTTCATGGTTCCGTTTAAACTCCGTCCAAATGGTCTCAACTTTTGTCAGTCGCTCTTCCTTATATTTCAGAGTTTTTCTGGATGGGCTGCCTTTCTTGAAATTGATAATAGTTTTTTCCAAATCTTCAGCGAGTGCCTTTTGTTTGGCTACTATGACGTATATGTCGATTTCATCCGTCATCTTTCTTGGCTTTTTTTTGTTGTTGTTGTTTAATGTATCACTTTTTATTTCACTACCAGTGTCTTAGCCCTGGCAACGCTAATAAGTAGTTTGTAGGTGTGCTTACGTTTTGTATTTACGCTTTTTCACTACCAGTATTGTAGCTCTGGTAACGCTAGTAAGTAGTTTGTAGGTGTGTTTACGTTCTGTATTTACGTTTATTCACTACCAGTATTGTAGCTCTGGTAACGCTAGTTATTCAAAAAAGGCTCGAAGGACCAGTGTTTAAGCAGCAATAAAGATTTATTGTAGTTCTTACCTCTGGAGGGGGAAACTAAATAAAATGACCGTATTGCTGGGTGTCCAATGTGAACATAAAAACTTTATTCTATTCTAATGCCTTATATATACTAAAATAATGCTTACTGTTCAGTTTCTTATTCTAAGGTTTATTCACACTCGCTACACATTTTGTTATCATGAGGTTCAATTACAATAATTGTAATTGAACGCATGGAAATGATAGAAATAACTTTGCGTTTTGAAATAATTCTCATGCATTGCTGGGAACTGCGAATTGTTCGGCGTCATCAAATGTTGGACACAACACTTAGCGCGGAGTTCTTTGTTTTCCGCTTCAAAGCATTTAATTTTCGCTGAGTCCTGATTGACCGGCGGACTTCCTTTCCCGGAGACGTTTGATCCAGCTGGTGGAGATCGAGGTACCCTTGATCTTTTTAAAAAGGGATCTATTAGCAATAAATGGCTTCGCCAGAATCCGTAGAGCCTACCTCCGAAGAGGGTGGATTTGCCAGTGAAACTGGATTGCCACCTGGGGTAATAATATCTTTTGTTTTGTCCATTGCATAGTTTGTATGCGCTACGCGCTCGGCATACGGAGGGTGGATTTTAGTCGCCTCTTACGACAGGCATGCCTTACCGCGGGTATATTCTAACCCCTACCCGAAGGTTTTAGCAAATGTCCAAAATGGTTTTAGCACTTGCTTATACAATAGCAGTTTGTTATATACGCTTAGTTTCGAATAACGTCCGATAAGCCAATTCAGTTCTCGTAGCTTGATTTCAAGTTCATCGCCTTTCTTTTTAACGTGTGGCTTCCACTTAAATTTTGCGTCTAGGGTCATGCCTAAATATTTCGCCTCGTTTGCGTACGGAATTTGTACCGAGCTTATAAATAGAGGTAAGTTGATTACCCTCTTGTAAGTAAAATTTACATGCGTTAATTTTGTCTCATTTAGGAGGATTCGCCAGGCCTTTGTCCATTCGTATATTTTATTCAAAGCGCGTTGGAGTTTTCCCGTTGATAGTTCGATTGTCTTATCCGTAGGGAGGATAGCCGTGTCGTCAGCGAACGTGGCTACAGTCGTTGTATTTACTTGAGGTACATCTCTTGTAAAAAGTAAAAACAGTGTTGGACCGAGGACGCTACCTTGTGGAATGCCGGCTTGTATTTCTTTGAATTCTGAGTATTCGCTCCCGTATCTCACTCGAAATAGTCTGTTGTCAAGATTAGACTCTAAGAGTTCATACATTTTTTCCGGCAAAACTTTCCGTAGCTTATATTTTAGGCCTTCGTGCCGAACTTTATCAAAGGCTTGGGATACGTCAAGAAAACGAACCATTTCGGAACCATTATTACCTCTGCGACTTTCTATTGCCTTGGAACGTATGAAATTCTCATTAATGCGTTTATGATGTAGAGAAGCTTGACTAGCGCTCTTTTCGGTAGCTCCAGTAATTGGGTCGTAGCCTGGAGCTTTGTTATTCTTCAAATTTTGGATTGTTTGACGAAGTTCAGACAGTGTCACGGTTTTCATTCGATAATTGTCTAGTTCCGCATTGAGATATAGATCGTCAAACAACGGCTCCCCGTCATACGGTTTGAATGTTTCTTCTAGCTGTTCTGCAAATACATCTGCTTTCTCTTTGTCGGCTTTTACCCATTCACCGTTATCGTTTCTTTTTGGCGCCGAGTGTACTATGGGCTTTTTAATAGACTTCACGGCTTTCTAAAGTGAATAGTTTGACCCTCTATCGGCAGTCAAGTTTTCGAGGTAGTTTATAATCTTGCGATAAATTTTGAAGAAATTTACTTTTAAAATCTTGAAGTAAGTGCTTTAATTTGTTAGATAGCCCATTCAGAATGGTTTTATCGGGAGGAGCTCGAGACAAACGCCACCTCTTTCGAACCTTTTTCTTTTCGCGTATGAGCTCTTCAATTTCGCGCGTGTAAATTGATCCGCTTTTCCTAACTCCAGTCTTCCGGAAAGAAGTATTGTTCCAAGCAGCGTTTTGAATAGTTCTAACGAGTTTATCGACTTCGTCTTCTATTTCCAAAGGGGGGATAGATTGAAAAGATGCACCGACGTGCTGGTGCATCTTTTCAATTTAAGCGTATTTACGGGAGTTTTTTCTGAAGAATTAAAACTTGCTGATGTAGTTCCGCTTTTTAAAAAGGGTTCAGCTAATGATATTGGTAATTACAGGCCTATCTCTCTCCTCCCTGCAATCAGTAAGATCTTGGTAAATAATAGAATTGTTCAGTTTTTAAGCAAAACAAACTTTTTTAGCCCAGTACAATTTGATTTTCAAAAAGGAAAATCTACTGAAGATGCGCTCCTACTATTTTGCTCTCAGGTTTTTTCCAACAAAGACAGTAAGATGCTAACAGCTTCCTTATTTGTGGATATAACAAAGGCCTTCGACATGGTTAACCACGAGTTGCTCCTTAACCAGCTTTAAAATATCGGTTTCCGAGGCTTCATCTTCCAGTGGTTTAAGTCTGACCTTTGCGATAGAGCTCAAAGAGTGAAAAATGGTTCCACTAGAAGTGAGTTGAAGATTTTTAATCTGGGTGGTTCTCAGGGTTCCGTCCTAGGTCCAATATATATTTTTTTTGATATACATCAACTCCTTGTTGAAAATCAACTTAAGAGGCATACTTACTGCATTTGCTGATGATCTAGGTTTCGTTTATGGTTTGAAAATTTTTTTAGATTTAAGAGCCTGTATAAATTTTGATCAAAGCATATTAAGAACCTGGTTCGCTGATCATAAACTGATCATAAGTTCCAAAACTAAAATCATGCTGCATGGCTTGTCATACCGCAGCTGTGAAAACTTGGGTGAATAAGTTTTCTGTTTCATGCGCCTGAATGTCAAGGGTTCTTGATGCCGGAATGTACGTGTGATTCTCACCTATGTAAATTTTCAGAATAGTTCCTTTTCTTGACATTTCAGAATAGTTCCTGCTGTAGTAGCGACTGCTTTGAAATAGAGAACGTAACAGAATTTAAGTATTTGGGGCTGATAATTGATTCTCAGCCCTCTGTCTGATATTAGTCATGCAGGGCAGAGAATTTGAAGTAATATTTCCGCTGCGTACTTCCTAAAATTTTTTCACCTTAGTCAAATTTGCTCACAATCACTCTTAAAGATCATATATTATGGAATTTTTCACTCCAAGCTCCAATACGGAATTGTATGCTGGGGAGATGTTTACTATAATAAAATCAATCCACTTCTAGTCCTACAAAAATATACTATCCGAAAAATGTGTCGTAAGCATCGTCTCCATCCTAGCTTTGAATTATATGTTGATTTGAAAATTCTTCCTGAAGACATTTGTTCTGCTTTAAAGTCTTAAAAGTGCTTTTCATCAGATCGGGAAATTAAAATTTTATATTGATTAGTTCTTACAATTTGCGTCGAAATGCTATGAATTTGGTACATATCCCACATTTGTACTACAAAGCTTATCGTAATTTTTATACATTAGTATCTTGCCGTCTGGGGGGTGCCGTGGCGTAGTGGTTAGTGTGTGTGCTTACTACGCCGGAGGTCTGGGTTCGAATCCTGCCATCGTCACCTGAAAAAAAAGACTTGTTCTTTTTCACGGTCCCCACCTCCGCGAGGGTTTGACAAGCCCTCCGAGAGTATTAAATGTCTTGAAAAACTTCTCAAAGTGCCGTTCGGATTCGGCAAAAAATTGTAGGTCCCCTTGTATGTAAAGAAATTAACACACCAGCATACATTGTTGAGAAGTTGGCCCCGGTTCACCTCGAGCTGTTGCGCCACTCTATTTATTTTTTTTATTTTTATCTTGCCGTCTATTTAATAAACTTCCTCCCACAATCAGAGCACTTGAACAACCCAATTTTGGAAAGGGTTTTAACTGAGATTTTGGCGTAATTATAAGTTTTTGTAAATACTAGTTTATTTCCTTTGTTTCTTTAACCATAATGCTAAGTTGGCTTTCATAACTTGCCTTGTTATTTTGTTTTATGTTTTTTATTATTTGTATTCAAATTGTTGTTGCTTGCGTAGTCCCAGATTATTTCCAAGATTCGCCCCACACAGTATCTTTGTTTGATTATTTTTAAATTGTGAAGTGGCATTTAGTTCTATTTTTTAATAAATATTTAATGTCATAATTATTATTCTCTATTGTCTTTAAACCTATTTGTACAAATTGCTAAATGATGTAAATTAAATCTTAATGTCTTAAAATCTTAAATCTTAAATGTTAAGTAAATGTTGACAACGCCGATTTCTATCGCGCACTGTCTCTTAGACTGAATGCAGAAAGAATCGAGTGGTATACTTATCAAAATAAGTACGAAAAACCACTGCGAGTCATTGTAAGGGGGCTCCACCCATCATGCATAAAAGAAGACGTCGTAAAGGACGTAAAAAATAAGGGCCTTAAAATTATTAATGCCGTCAATATCATTAAAAAGGAAAAGCAACGCACGGAAGGAGAAAGAGACACTGTGATCAGACGCGGCCTTCCAATTTTTATGCTCTTCTTTGAAAGAACTGAGAGCATAAACGATGTTTATAAAATCAAAATGATACTTAACATCAGGGTTAAAATCGAACCCATGCGAAAGGGCAATAGACTGATACCACAGTGTAAGCCAAGAATTAAGGCACACAAGTGCCTACTGCCAAAAAGAACCACGTTGCGTGAAATATGCCGGAAAACACCTCTCAACAGAGTGCAAAGTTGACATAAAGGCTCCAGCAGTTTGCGCCAATTGCCACGGAAACCACCCCGCAAACTATCGAGGATGCGAAGTAGCCATAGAGCTGCAAAAGGGACGAGAACCTCTTAAGGAAAGTACTAGAGGTCAGAATCAAAGCCTAGGACGTCCAAAAACTGCTAAAACTCCTAAGCCAAACCCTCCAAAGACGCCAAAGCCGATCAAAAGTGCGAGATTGGCAAAGGAGGCGTCGACAAAAGGCGTAAAAGCTCCAGAAAAGAGCGGCGCCAGCCCAAGTGCAGCGGAGAAACCACCACTGGTCGGACTGAAATCATACGCACAGGTTGCGGCAAACGAAAACAAGGCAAGATCGCCCACAACAGATGCAGTGTCACAGATCCTCGCTGTAATCTTGGAGAAACTTGAGGATCAGACTAAAATCAACAAAGTTATATTTGACAAACTGAGCAAGCTCGAGTTTAAGCCCCGAAAAAATTACATGAGAACATGAA
Source organism: Neoascia interrupta (assembly GCA_947623515.1). Lineage (NCBI taxonomy): Eukaryota > Metazoa > Arthropoda > Insecta > Diptera > Syrphidae > Neoascia > Neoascia interrupta. The sequence goes on from OX392462.1 coordinate 135,414,426, forward strand.
TATGAAACAGCTATTTAAAATACTAACATGGAATGCAAACGGCCTTCTGAATAAAATAGACGAACTGGAAGTATTTCTACGGAAAAACAATATTGATATTTGCATGATTACGGAAACTCACCTTAAAAACGGGTCTACACCCAAACTGAAAGGTTACAATGACTATCACGCACATCACCCTTCGCAAAATTCGAGAGAAGGATCCACCCTCTACATTAAGAACTGCATAAAGCATTTCAAGAACACAGAAGTTGAGCTAGACTCTATGCAGATCAGTTCAGTTTCTGTAAAAATTGACTGCCTAGATTATAACATTGCATGTTGTTATTTCCCGCCATATATAGATATAGACTGGTGGAAGACGATCTTGATCGTATGTATGACTTCATTGGGTCCAATTTTATCATTGGGGGTGACTTTAACGCGAAGCATACTTTTTGGGGCTCACGATGCAATTCAACAAGAGGCAGATTACTGTACAAAAATAGTATAAAGCGTGGGGTGGACTTTTTCTCCACGGGAAAGCCAACATATTGGCCAACCGATAGGAATAAAAAGCCTGACCTTGTCGATTTTTTCATCGCTAAAGGGTACCTCAAATACCTAACGCGAATTGAAGAGTGTTATGATCTTTGCTCAGACCACTCAGGAGTAATCTTGAAGATGGGTGGAAGACTGGCGAAAATAGAAAGAGCTCCTAGATTAGCTAGCAAAAACATGAACTGGGACGCCTTCAGAAAGGACTGTAAGGAGGGTGTTGGCTTGAATGTGCCATTGAAAACTCCTTTCAAGTTAGAAACCGCAGTTGACAAATTCATTGAAGCAATTCAGAGCGCTGCTTGGAACAACAATTCGTCCCAAAAGAACGCTGTTAGCACCGACGGGCATGTACGTAAAACATATCCGCTCAAAATCGAAGAATTGATTCGTGAAAAGAGAAGAGCGCAGGAGATGGCAAGGCACGAGGGCTCCCCCAGACAAAACCCTCTTGAACCACCTCTCTAACAAACTGAAATGAATGTTGCAAGATCTTAAAAATCGTGAGACCACTGAATACCTTGAAGGCTTGTCGGCGGATAGGAGCTCAAACTACTCGCTGTGGAAAGCAGTTAAGTCTATCAAGAAACCTATAATCCACTCCGCACCAATAAAAAAACTAACGGCGATTGGGCAAGAGAAGACAAAGAGAAAGCGAATTTGTTTACTGAACATTTAGAAGAAACATTCAAGCCTTTCGACGGTCCGGCGTTGGCTGACGTTCTAAACAACAACGGGGAACCTGATAGCTTTAGAATGAAAAAAAAGTTTCGTTAGTTGAACTCCTACAGACAATTAGCAAACTTAAAAATTGTCGACCTGATCACTGGCGAAATATTGAAAGAGCTACCAAAAAAGGCATTAGTCAAGCTTCTTTATATGATAAACGGTTCTCTTAGACTTCTATACGTTCCAAGACAATGGAAAGTTGCTGAAGTCATTATGGTTCCGAAACCGGGGAAATGCGCAAATGATAAAAAATCTTATAGGCCCATATCGCTTCTGCCGATAATATCGAAAGTATTGGAGAAACTTCTGCTGAAGCGAAGTTTGAAGATTAAAACCAATAATTGCAGAAAGACGCTTGATCCCGGATCATCAATTCGGTTTCAGACCTAACCATTCCACAATAGATCAAACCTACAGAATAGCGCATGAAATTGAAAAAGCCTTAGAAGGGAAAAAAATATGTTTAAGTGCCTTCCTCGACGTATCCTTCGACAAGGTATGGCACGAAGGCTTGAAATATAAGCTACGGCAAAACTTGCCGGAAGACATGTTTAAAATATTGGAAAATTATCTTGAAAGCAGACTCTTTCGTGTTAGGTGTAGTAGTGAATACTCGAGTTTCAAGCAAGTTCGGGCTGGCGTGCCCCAAGTAAGCGTCCTCGGTCCGACCCTGTTCCTGCTCTACACAAGAGATATACCTCTAGATGACGAGACAGTCGTGGCCACGTTTGCGGACGATACGGCCATCCTGGCAACAGGTGAATCAATCGAGTCATCAACGAGAAACCTCCAACGAGCATTGGACAGAATTTGTGTCTGGACGAAGACTTGGCGAATCTCTCTTAACGAGAACAAGTCTACGCATGTGAATTTCACTTACAGAAGGGTTAACAATTTACCTCTGTTCATAAATTCTGCACAAAAATACCTTATGCAAATGAAGCGAAGTATCTAGGGATGACACTGGACGCTAAACTAAGGTGGAAACCACACGTAAAGAAGAAGCGTGACGAGCTCGAGATTAGGCTCAGGGAAATGTATTGGCTTATTGGAAGATTTTCGAAACTAAGCATATATAACAAACTGCTTTTGTACAGGCAGGTGTTAAAGCCGTCCTTGACATACGGTATACAACTTTGGAGTTGTACCAAGTTGAGCAACATGTCCATGTTGTAGACTTTCCAAAACAAGACACTAAGAGCAATTATGAATGCTCCATGGTATATTACTTACTTACTTACTTAAGGTGGCGCTACAGTCCGGGGTGGACCTGGGCCTCAGCCAACAAGCTTCGCCAGCCAGCTCTGTCTCTAGCTAGCCGTCTCCAGTTTCGCACGCGAAGTTGGCTGAGGTCCCCTTCCACTTGCGTGCGCCACCTGAGTCTCGGTGCTCCTCTACCGCGTCGTCCCTGCGGTGTGGATTCGAAGATTTTCCGGGCCGGGGCGTTGGTGTCCATCCGCTCTAAATGACCCAGCCATCGTAGACGTTGTGTTTTGACTCTTTTGGCTAGGTCGGTATCGCTGTACAGCCCGTACAGTTCGATGTTATATCTCCTCCTCCACTCTCCGTCTATGCAGACGGAACCGTAAATCGTCCGAAGAATTTTCCTCTTGAAGCAGCCTGAAGTGTTTTCATCCGCATTTCACAGGGTCCATGCTTCTGCACCGTAAAGCAGGACGGGGATGATGAGGGTCTTATACATGGACACTTTAGTTGCTCGAGAGGGGGCTTTGCTACTCAATTGCCTTCTTAGCCCAAAGAAACAGCGATTGGCAAGAGTTATCCTTCGTTTGATTTCAGCGCTGGTGTCATTGTCTGAATTGATAGCGGAACCCAGGTAGACAAAGTCCCTAACTACCTCAAAGTTATAGCTGTCGATGGTGATGTTTTGTCCAAGACGTCGGTGTTGGGTGTCTTTTCTTGATGACAGCATATACTTGGTTTTGCCCTCATTGACTGCTAAACCCATATTCGCCGCTTCCGTCCCAATACTCACGAAGGCTTCACTGACATCACGCTTTGTTCTACCGATTATGTCAATGTCGTCTGCGTATGCAAGTAGTTGAACGGACTTTTGAAAGATTGTACCTCTGGTGTTGGCGCGAGAGTTCTGCACAATTCTCTCAAGTATGATGTTAAAGAAGTCGCATTACAGCGCGTCGCCTTGTCTAAATCCTTTTTTGACATCAAAGGGGTCGGTGAGGTCTTTGCCGACCTTGACGGAACAGCGTGAGTTTTCCATCGTCATCCTGCACAGACTGACCAGTTTGGCAGAGATGCCAAAACTAGACATTGCGCTATATAGCTCGTCTCTATAGATGCTGTCATACGCGGCCTTGAAATCGATGAAGAGGTGGTGTGTATCGATTTGGAGTTCCTGGGTTTTCTCCAAGATCTGCCGCAATGAATATTTGATCGATGGTGGACTTTCCTGGCCTAAAGCCACACTGATATGTGCCTATCAGATTGTTGACAAACGGCTTCAGGCGTTCACACAGTACAGCAGAAAAGATCTTGTATGCGATGTTAAGAAGACTTATGCCTCTGTAGTTGGCACAACTCAGAGGGTCTCCTTTCTTCAGGATCGGGCAAACAATGCTGAGGTTCCATTCGTCGGGCAGGCTTTCTTCCGACCATATCTTGCAGATGAGCTGGTGCATGCTATATTAGGAATAGCGATATTCACAGAGATTTAGGAATAGCTACCGTGGGCGAAGAAGTTACAAACTTCGCTCGAAAGCTAAATGCTCGCCTTCATGTTCATTGCAACAACGAAATGATCCGTACTCTAAACGAGACTCTTAACGATGTTAACAACGAGCGACGACTACAAAGAACAAGACCCTTCGATCTAGCGACGTAGGGTGAAGCCGCATGAATGAACGGCTTAGTAAGTGTTTACTGGAAAGCAACCTATCCAATGCGATTCACACTACGGAAGCGTAAACTACTTGTTAAGTTAACTTAGTTGTAGTCAAGAAGTATTATGAGAGAGCGAAAATTTACTGCTATGAAGTGCGCTCTGGCAGTTTCATAGTGTCTCTCATAAATGGGTGGTTTTTTAGCACGTGGAAATCGGGCATAACCAATATCGGCTACTTCGGTATTATATACCTGCTATAGAGGGCGTATTGGTATCTTTGAAAGATTTTGGAGTTTTAGCCTCCGTCCATCCTAGTATTCAAAAAAAAAAAAAAAATAAATCTTAACCTAAGGCTTTGAGAAATAATTAAATAATCTAATCTAATCTAAAAAAAATCTAACTAAAAATTAAAAGAGAACAAACAAAAATAAAACATTAAGAAGTGGGAAAGTGCAACAGTGCGTATGCAGAAGCTTCGGTCCATCTACTACGGATTGCAAAATACCCGACCATACCAAAAATAAACTGCCACGCCTCCAAAAAGTGGGTGGGATATAAAAATATAACTGTTCAATGCTTTATACTTGGTGGTTGCATACATTTCGGCCTAAAACTCCTTTTTAACTAAAAAAATCACTTCTCAAAAGTGAGCGGAGGCACACACAATATATGCTCAGAAAATGCTAATATCTACAACTTTTGTCATACAATTTTTTGTGAAATTTCATATACATATATCGAAAAACAGTCACTTTAAGTGGTCAATGAAAAGGCTAACATTTTTCGGCTACTTCAAAGACAATTACAAGGCAATGTTACATACCAAAAATGAATGCGCCGGTGCCATTGTAACATAGCTAAATTTTGGAAAAAGTATTTTTGAAAATTAGAGATAGTCGCACATACAAGCCTGTAGTGGGCGTGTCTGTAAGCGGATTTAGCTAATTTTCAAACTTGATCATAAAGACTGGACTTCCAGCCAACCCACCAAATTATAGCTCTCTACCTTAAAATTTAAGGCCTAAAAGTTGTTTACATACGGACGGACGGACATGGCTTAATCGATTCTCCTGTTGACCCATTCATATCATTAAAAGGTCTAAGGGGTCTACGGTGATTATTTGACTGCGTTACAAACTATACATCAAACTTAATATACCCTGGGTTGGGTATAAAAAATGGCAAAGAAACATTTGAAACTGGCTACTAAAATCTAACATTTAACAAGGGACTGTTATTAGTCAAATCAATTTGTCAATTCAACAAGTTAAAGTTTTTATGTGCATTTATTTCATACACTTCGTAGTTGTCTAATTTTCGTCCAGCGGATAGGCAATGAAGGAGTTCGATGTCGTCAATAGAACATTCGTGCGCGGAGTCAGAGATGTGTTAAGAAAGGCTTGACGTAGCATTGGAGGTAAAAGATGATTTGATGTGTTCGTGAAAACGCTTCTGTATGTTTTATATGTTTTGATAATATAGGTGCCATCGCAAGGTGACGTGAAATAACGCCGAACGAAATAAAACCAAATCTCAAATTTGGTCTTATTTCGTTTTCAAAAACGAAATAACGCCAATTTGGTATTATTTCGTAAGCCAAAGCGCAATAAAGCCAAAAGAAAAATAGAGAGAAGACCAAATTTTTTATATACGCCCTTACAACGAAAAGTGAAGACAGTTAAAGAAAAAAACAGGCAGGGGGGTTGCAGGGGGGCGGCACGCCCCCCATACATATTTTACTGTTTAAGTGGAAAACGAAATAAAGCCAAATTGGTCTTTTTCGTTTTCTAAAGCGAAATAAAGCCAATTCGGAAATTTGGCGTTATCTCCATTTTCAAAACGAATTAAGGCCAAATTTTTCATTTTTGGCTTTATTTCGTTCGGCGTTATTTCACGTCACCCCATCGCAACCTTTGAATCTAATTTTATACGCTCTTACTGAGTTTTTCGATTCTTCTTTTGATTTTATTGTTGCACAGCACGTTTCTAAGGGTGTTGTAATTGAAGAAAGCTGGTTTTATGTTGGCGTGTGAGAGAGGTTTGGTAAGTTTATCGGAGACATCAGGTATGTATGGCATTTTCCGCCAAACAAGGTAGTCTTGGGTGTTGGAAATAGGCAAAACAGATTTAAGGGAAAGTTGTCTATATTTTTTTTCCAGGAGCTTATAAATAACAGCTTTTTTGTAACCATTACTAACAGCTATCTGAAAGACAAATTTATGCAATAATGACGGGATATAATGTCACAAACAAAGGTTATTATGATAAATGGGGAGACGAAATTATATGAAAAAGAGGAAGAAAACTGCATTATGAACATCGCGGTAGATGAAAGATCTGACATTGAAGTTCCACAACAACTTAGTAAGAACTATAAGCCGAAAGTAGTAAATGAATGTCGTATTAAAATAACTATTACGTTGAGTGACGAGACACCTATTTACTCAACACCATAACGGCAAATACATGGCTTCAGCGATGCATCTGAAAAGGAATGTGCAGCAGTAGCGTACGCAAGATTTGTTAAAAATGGATAAAAACCAGTGAGTAAGTGCTACAGTGTGTACGCAGAAGTTACAGTCCGTAAAACGGACCGTTGAATACCCCATCCTATACCACATTGCAAAATGATGATGGCATAGTTATTTTTCGGCATCTTATAAGTAATGCAAGCTTCGAAAAGGGGCGTAGTCCAACCGCCCCTAATTACAAACTACTAATTATAAGATATTTCCACAGATATTTCCAAGTTACACTTAAATGTACGTAAAAATGCATTTTTTTGGTTCAATTTCAATATTTTAGAAAAATCGACCCCTAAAAGGGAGCGTGGCTAAAAATGTTGTATTAACGAAATCTGAAACAAAGTCTCGCTTACCTAACCTGCTACCTGTTTTGTTTCATGCTTTCCTAAATTAGGCTCAAGGCCAGTCGAAATTAAGTTTTTCTAGAAAATTAAGTTTTTCTTCAATTCTGTCTCCACCTGTGGGTGCGGCCCAAAGTCTTGTATAAACAAAATGTGTAACTAAGCGTTTTCTACATAAAATATTAAGCAAATTTTTTTCAATTTCGAGCAAAAATATTGAGTAAGCTGCATTTGAAAATTTACCCTTAAAATAGATGCCACGAGGAGGTTTACCAATTAAATTTGTCTTTTTTGTGTCGTACATTCATTAGGAGATGCTAAATGTCAAATTTCAGCCTTTTAGAATGTCTTACAGTTTTGAAAACTCTTTTTTACAGTTGTACTGCTTCGCATGACGTAGATCTCACGTACGAAGTTTCAGCACCCCAGCTCAAAATTTAAGGCCTAAAAACATGTGACATACAGACGGACGGACGGACGGACATGGCTCATTCGATTCGGAATTCGGTCTCGATCATATGCCTTTAAGGTCTTGGGGGTCTACCATTATTATTTCACCGTGTTACAAACTATGTGACAAACTTAACATACCTCCTATCCTGTGGGATGGAAAATAAAAACCAGAGTGGTACCAGTCCATTGCCTCTCTCTCCCACGCTTAGAATTATGCGCAGCACTTCTTTAAGCCAACCTTTTACGGCTTATATCACGCGCAATGAAATTTCATGATTCCAAAGTGTTTGCGTGGATCACAAAAGCTTGGATCAAAGGCAGCCAGTTTCTGAAATTCAGACTCTGACCAGTCCAACGATTTGGAGGCACGTTGAGTCCATAAAAAAACCCAGCAGATATAGGATCTCGAGGACTTTCCCCGGAGCTCATCGACAACCAGTTGTGGTGGCATGGAACGAAGTTCCTAAGCAAATTATCTATTACTGAGTTTCCAGTGGGAGTTCCAATGGACACAAATCTGAAATCAAAAGGTCATAAGAGTCGAATAAATAGACAAACATGCTTCTATCAAGTACACCTCACCCACATAAAAACCCGTTTAAAATACGCAGTGCACTATTTTATGATTAAAAAAACCTTGTTTGATCAATTCTCCACTTTGCGTCGACTCATCCGCCTCGTAGCGATATAGAGAAGATATTTTTTCATTCGCGAAAATAAAGGCAAGAGAAAATCCATTTATAGGCACCCTTTGACACCAAGTGAGCTTACATCAGCGCATGACAGACTTGCTAATGTAGTTCAGGAAGAAGTATTCACAGAAGAAATTAAAGCACTTAAAAAAAAGAGGCACTCCCGACAAGAAGCAGAATCCTTAGCCTAAATCCTTTTCTCGATTCTGCAGGATTATTGCGAGTGGGAGGTCGACTAACAAATTCATCGCATCCTTTTAATCAGAGGCATCCACTCATACTAAATGAGTATACAGACCATTTTGCTGTAGACCATTTACCAACACAGGGGTCGATTATGCAGGGATGTGCCCAGAAATAAAATTATGGGAGGGCAGATTTTGTATGCCTGTCGACTAAAGCGATTCACATAGACCTCGTGAGCGATATAACCACGGCCTCCTTTATAACCGCCTTGAGAAGATTTGTCTCTCGACGTGGTGCAACAAAATAGCTAAGGAGTATATTGCAGATTTTGTATGCCTGTCGACTAAGGCGATTCACTTAGAACTCGTGAGCGATCTAACCACGGCCTTCTTTATAGCCGCCTTCAGGAGATTTGTCTCTCGACATGGAGTATGCCTTAATCTCTATAGCGATTGTGGTACAAATTTTAAAGGAGCCCACAATGAAATTAGAAGAGACTGCGCATTCATTTCTGCCGAATGGTCCAAGGAAGTGGCCAATGAACTCGCGGCTTACAGCACCGAGTGGCATTTCAATCCCCCATTGTCACCACATTTCGGCGGGCTTTGGGAAGCAGGGGTAAAATTGATAAAGCACCATCTGAAACGATTCATTGGCAGTTCGAAGCTAACATTTGAGGAGTTTTCAACTTTGCTCACTCAAATGGAAGCATGCCTTAATTCAAGACTGACTACTATGTCCCATGTCTACGGATCTTGAAGACTTGATAGTCTTAACACCAGTAAATTTCCTCATAGGAGAGCCAATACATGCCAACCCCAAAAGAAATCTCTGTGATAAAAACATAAACAACTTGGAAAAATTGATGTATATTCAGCGGATGATGCAAGACTTTTGGAAGCAATGGACCACATCATACATCCATCTGCTTCAACAGCGACGATATATCGTCATTGTCAAGCAGGACAATCTACCACCTACGTCATGGACACTCGCTCGAGTGCTTGAACTCCACCCCGGATCGCACGCATTATCGTGCGTCGCAACAAACAAGACAAAAACGTCGGTTTATAAAAGACCCATTGTCAAATTATATAAACAAGAAAAATCTTAAGCAACCTTTTAGGACTACGAATACAAAAAAATCACTACCTTAAATGAATAAATAAACTCTTTAATTATGTCAAATGCCAATGAACTTCGCCGCTTTCGTCCCAATACTGACGAAGGCTTCACTAATATGACGCATTGTTCTACCGATTATGTTAATGTCGTCTGCGTATGCGAGTAGTTGAACGGACTTTTGAAAGATTGTACCTCTGGTGTTGGCGCGAGAGTTCTGCACAATTCTCTCAAGTATAATGTAAAAGAAGTCGCATGACAGCGCGTAGCCTGGTCTAAATCCTTTTTTGACATCAAAGGGGTCGGTGAGGTCTTTGCCGACCTTGACGGAACAGCGTGAGTTTTCCATCGTCATCCTGCACAGACTGACGAGTTTGGCAGGGATGCCAAAACTAGACATTGCGCTATATAGCTCGTCTCTATAGATGCTGTCATATGCGGCCTTGAAATCGATGAAGAGGTGGTGTGTATCGACTTGGAATTCCTGGGTTTTCTCCAAGATCTGCCGTAGTGTGAATATTTGATCGATGGTGGACTTTCCTGGCCTAAAGCCACACTGATATGTGCCTATCAGATTGTTGACAAACGGCTTCAGGCGTTCACACAGTACAGCAGAAAAGATCTTGTATGCGATGTTAAGAAGACTTATGCCTCTGTAGTTGGCACAACTCAGAGAGTCTCCTTTCTCCAGGATCGGGCAAAGGTTGCTGCTGAGGTTCCATTCGTCGGGCATGCTTTCTTCCGACCATATCTTGCAGATGAGCAGGTGCATGCTCCTAACCAGCTCATCGCCAGCGGATTTAAAAAGTTTGGCAGCTAGGTCGTCTGCTCCGGCTGGTTTGTTGCACTTGAGCTTAGACACAGCTACTTTCACCTCCTCCAGGTCGGGTGGGCGGTATCGTTTGTATGCTTTGTCGGTAACGTGTTCGCCCGGGTTGAATGGTTAGTTTTGCCTGACAGCGGTATTTAGTTCGTCCTCGCCGTTGTACAGTCTGCAGAAGTGGTCTTACCAAATCCTCAGCGATTTTACAACGATGTTCCCTTGATGGTCCTTACAGCTTTCAGTTCGAAGTTTATACCTTTGGCAGGACCTTTTGATCCTTTGGTAAAACTTTTTAACCTCATTCCTGTTGTAACATCTCTCTATCTCTTCAACCGCGCGCTTCTCGTGCTCTCTCTTTTTCCTTCGGAGAAGCCGGTGTTCCTCTCGCCTCCTCTGCTCGTAGAGCTCGCGAGCAGCTCTAGTCCATCTGTGCAGCGCCGCTTTGTACCGAGTTGCCTAGCAATGAAAATTAAATTATTTCTGTTAATCCGCAAACGTAGCTAAGGTGCCTTTGTGTATGCTAAAAACCAACACATTGCGAGTTGTCGCGATGAACTGAAAACAGAAATAATATCGAAAAACATCACATTACCTACTGAAACCTCTCAAGTCTCAACTCTACACAACCCTGTTTATATTCTGACTATAAACAGAAACAACCCTTTTTTGTCCCCACAAACTACTGACGACAAGAGAACTATCCCTCTGAGCAAATTTCCGAGTCAATTTTTCTGAAACCGATTTGACTTGTTTCTTATTCACATAACTCTCCACAAACGAGTTTTTTTCGTTGTGTTCCACATGCTCACACGTAACACGTATAGCTCAGTATGCAGCTGAAGTGAAAATAATTTTTCCGGTGGTCTCCACTTCGACAGCGAAATGCTTTGCGAAAAGGCAACAAAAATTATTTGTGGAGAGTTGCCAATGACATTCAATAAAAAGAAAAAAAATATGTGACAGGTTTTTTTCGCTTGCTAATAATTGCAAACTGAAAATCCGATGCCCATGTTGCTTAAAAAAAATCGTTTCCACAAAGCATGCTATCTTTCAGCGACAGGCAATCAATGCCCTCCAGTCACGTTCCCTTTATTTTGGGTTCCAGTTTATCTAACAACATTCGCAAAAAGTCTTGCACGAACAAATTAAGCTTGACGCCAAACTGAACATCGTGGAAAATGCTGCTTTGAGGTCGTTTAGTTTTGGTTAATTAATTCTGTTGAATCCAATTTCTTCAAAAAATCCGACCGGTCCATGCAAATTCGAAGTAAACATTACAAATGCAAGTGTCAAAATTAAAAAGTACTAGGTGACCAGTGTTACCGTACTTAAATAAAAAAAAGTCTCTGGACATATTTATGTGGAGTCCCAATTTTCTTCCTAGTTAACAGTTTTGTACTTGTAATTTATTAAACAATGTTTTTTTTTATGCATAAGCTCTAACATAACTTGAAGATATTAAATGGGAAAAGGGGTTAACTTATATGCCTAGTATTTGTGAAGTCATTTTTGTAAAAAGTTATACCAAAAGGCAAAAAAGGTTTTAGTACCAGTAAAAAATTATACAGGGTGTTTCCAAATTCGATGCAAATATTTTGACACAAGATTCTTGGGTATATTTGAAGAAAAAAATTGTTCTACAGTATGGGCCTATCTCAAATTTTGATACCACTTATTGGGAATTTAAGAAAACACCTACTTTGAGGTACCTTGACCCATACTAACACAAATATCTCCGCTAACACTTACAACAGGTACTTCATTTAGGACTTAAATTTTAGAAGAAATAGTACTCCTTTTAACTGCATTGTAATAAAATTTATGGTTTTTTTAACTTTTGAGATATTGGCTTTTAAGTCGGATCCTTTTTCCCTGCCCATGACATTTTTTTGACTTTCAAGACACATTTCTGCGAAAAATGCGTAATAAACATATCGGTAATTTTTTTTCTCTAGTGCACCTAACAATACTTAATAAAAATTGCTAAGACAAGTTACCCGAAAAACCCACAGATTTTATGATACTTGGGAAATTCCATAGCAGGTAAAATTATGAAAAACTCGATTCATAGTGTTCAATTCCTATTATTCTGAATAAAAATGTTTGTGTTTGGTTTATGTTTTTTTTTATTTCATTAAGTTAACTTTACAATCAAATAAGGTGTTCAAAGTGTCCTCCTCCATTTTGTATGCATGCTAGAGCCCGTTTTTGGATTGCGCTGTCAACGTTTATTGAGGATAACTCCTGCCTCACTTGTGACGAGGCTTGGAGAATACGATCTTCTAAATCATTAAGAGTTGATATTTCTGTAGAATTAACAAGTTCTTTCATTCTCCCCCCTACAAAAAAAAATCCATAATTGTAAGGTCTGGAGATCTTGCAGGCCTGTGAACTGGTCCATTTCTTCCTATTCAACGACCAGCGTACTTTTCATCCAGCCAATTCTTAACCTCGCGACCAAAGTGGGCTGGGGCTCCATCCTGTTGAAAATATGACGAAGCTCGTTGAGTTACCGGAATATCCTCCAGTAGATCTGTTAAATCATTGCGCAAAAATTCCAGATAGTTTGCAGAATTCAGTGTGGGAGGCAGTTTGAAGGGACCGATTAAGTTGTTTCCAATAACACCTGCCCACAAATTGACGCTAAATCTGTGTTGAAATGATGACTCTCTCCTTGTGTGTGGGTTTTCCGCAGCCCATGTGTGTAGATTGTGAAAATTTGTAATCCCATCTCTAGTAAATTAAGATTCGTCCGTCCATAGGATTCTGCTTATAAAACCGTTGTCATCCAAGTTCCGCTCTAACAACCAGTTGCAAAACTCAAGTCTTGGCTCCAAATCACTCGGAAGCAGTTCCTGCACAGGTGTATGGTGGTATGGATACAAGTTTTCCGTATGCAGGAGACGAACAATTTTATGTGTTGAAACATTAAATCGCAAGGATAAGCGCCTGATGCTGATTGATTTATCATTTGCAACCGCTTCCAGTATTCTTTCATCAACTGCACTTCTTCCTGGTGAAGCTTCTGCGTTAGGTCGTCTTGTTGAAACAGATCCCGTTTCCCGAAGTCTTCGAAACGAATATGTAAATACGCGGGGATTAGGTACTCTTCGGTTAGGATAAAGCTGATGGTATCTTTGTTGTGCTCTAATAAAACTTCCGTTGCACATCCCATAAACGTAGATAACATCGGCGTATTCTCGTATTCTTCGTTTGTAACAGATGCCATTTCAAGTAGGGTTTCTTAACAACTGTTGTGTCACCTCGGCTTCAAAAATGACTTTAATGGATTTGATTTTGTTTTCTAACCTTTTATACAATTTACATTAGGTAAATTTTCCAACTAGGCGACCAACCTCAAACTTAATCCTTTTTGGGATTTAACAGAAAAATGATAGGGAAATTACCTTTTTATCAGGTAGTCTAATAAAAATGCATGCTTTAAAACCTACGTAAATTATTAATACATAGTCAAAAAATCGTTCTTGTTGTCAATCGCGGTTATAAAAGTAGATAACAAATCATATTTCCACCTTATACCTGTCGCGGCTTCGTGAAAAGAGTTTTTCATAATTTTACCTGCTATGGAATTTCCCAAGTATCATAAAATCTGTGGGTTTTTCGGGTAACTTTTCTTAGCAATTTTTATTAAGTATTGTTAGGTGCACTAGAAAAAAAAATTAACGACATGTTTATTACGCATTTTTTGCAGAAATGTGTCTTGAAAGTCAAAAAAATGTCATGGGCAGGGAAAAAGGATCCGACTTAAAAGCCAATATCTCAAAAGTTAAAAAAACCATAAATTTTATTACAATGCAGTTAAAAGGAGTACTATTTCTTCTAAAATTTAAGTCCTAAATGAAGTACCTGTTGTAAGTGTTAGCGGAGATATTTGTGTTAGTATGGGTCAAGGTACCTCAAAGTAGGTGTTTCCTTAAATTCCCAATAAGTGGTATCAAAATTTGAGATAGGCCCATACTGTAGAACAATTTTTTTCTTCAAACATACCCAAGAATCTTGTGTCGAAATATTTGCATCGAATTTGGAAACACCCTGTATATATATGGGATTGGCTTTTAAAGACTGCACACATGAACGCGAGCGAACGAATTGAGCAATTGCGTACAAACCTTTCAAACTTAAAACAATTGCACATTTTTGTAGAGATATATTATGGAAACCTTATTATCGTTGCGTAGTTGTTTTCATACAGTTTGTGGAAAAGGAGCAGTCGTTGCGAATTGTAAATAAATTTTGACAGTTCACGACGGGAGCCTTTTGTCCACGTCAAAAAGTTTAAAATCTAATATTTAGTTTTTTAGGCACATTTTAAGCTTGGGACACAAGGCTACAGAAAAGCGTGCACCACAAAACAAAGCGTTTTTCTGCAGCAAGCATACTCAACACACGAACAATAATTTTCCGTGCGGTTCCTGTCAGTTTTGAAAATTAGTTTTCAGCGATAAAAAAAAGGGTGTGCAAAACTCAGCACACAAACAATCGAGTGCTGTGCGATTCCAGTGAATTGTGGTTGAAACCGTCATTTTTATCGATAGATAAAACAAATATTTTTTTTGTTGTGCCGCTCAAAAGAGTCGCAATTTGGAAATTTGTTGCAAATCGAATCTCGCGACTAATTGTAGTAGACGCAATAGTGCGTTGTCTAATATTTTAACGCCTTCGCATTCGGACTGCAATTAGTCGCACGTTTTTCTGTCGCCGTGTGTTCCTTGCCTACAAGCCATTTTTGTGGAACCAGAACGATTTGATGCTGTTCAATAAAGAACTCTAAAATTGATATGTTCGTAATTAAATTACTCAATTGCATTTTGCACAAGTAATATCTTTTTGAAGAAGGAAATTTTTAACACACCAATGAACACAGAGCCCGAAGTGGCAAAATTTCGCAGGCAAATTAATGTCCGGGACAATAAATCGTGAACGAAAAGAGGTGGAGAGAATTTGAGCACAGTAATGTCAGTAAGTATGATTTCGCTGTTGAACAGCGTACTGCAAAACGAAAAAAAGGGCGAAATTTTTCGCTTGTGATTTCGTTGGGTCATTTTTGTATGGGATTTTTAGTTTCACTTCATCTCCATACTGTCCTTTAACCTACGCAACCACGAATACTCATCGCGCAAATACACACGTTCTCTCTTAACAAAATCCTGAGCCATTTATCTAAAACCGATTTGAATTGTTTCTAACTCTAGCCTCTCAAAAAATGTTTTTGTTTCGTTGATTATGCTCACACTCACACACATTTATCCTACTACGAATACTCTCGGCATCGGTCGTCGTAGCAGCCGCAGGTACATCTACGCATCTATTTTTACCTCGAATTTCATTATCGGTTGTTTTGCAGTCCTTTTAAATCGTTGTATATGATAAACCCAGAGTTTAATTAAGTATTTGAGTTCAGTGGTTCTTGCGATTTAAAATAAAGTGTAAAGTGTTTTACTTTATATCGCATGTACCGCAGAATTGATAATGTTTTTTTTTTTATATGCAGTGGCATTGCAGATTTGAGAATTAACTACAAAGCAGTGAGTATTTCACAAAACAAAGTCAAAACTGATTTAGAATTTCTAATCCAAACTAACACCAAAAAACCGTGTCGAAATTGAATAAAATTAATGAAACAAAATTAACACCGAAAAATGGTGTCAAAATGGAGTCAGATTTTTGAAACAAAATAGACACCAAAAAACGGGTTAACAATGTTTCAATTTAGGAAAAGCACTTAGTTGTTTTGCAGACAGTTGTTTTGCAGTCCTTTTAAATCGTTGTATATGATAAACCCAGAGTTTAATTAAGTATTTGAGTTCAGTGGTTCTTGCGATTTAAAATAAAGTGTAAAGTGTTTTACTTTATATCGCATGTACCGCAGAATTGATAATGTTTTTTTTTTATATGCAGTGGCATTGCAGATTTGAGAATTAACTACAAAGCAGTGAGTATTTCACAAAACAAAGTCAAAACTGATTTAGAATTTCTAATCCAAACTAACACCAAAAAACCGTGTCGAAATTGAATAAAATTAATGAAACAAAATTAACACCGAAAAATGGTGTCAAAATGGAGTCAGATTTTTGAAACAAAATAGACACCAAAAAACGGGTTAACAATGTTTCAATTTAGGAAAAGCACTTAACTTCAAATTGACTCAAAATTGACACTAAAATTTGACACCGATTTGACATGATGTATGGAGTGGAGACTTCATTTGTGAGGCAATTTTAACACCGCGGGCTTAGAGGGACATATACTCACTCACCGTCACCACATCACACAATGAATGAGCATGAGGTTGTTCAACGAAGGCAAAAGTAGAAAGTAGATCTACTTTTGGGTTGTAGATGCGTCTGCGATACTTACGGTCGATAGCAGGGTAAAGCTTTGAAGTAACATTTCGTTTTGGCCCATATGCGACCGTTGTTTCTACTCTGCTTGTTATCGAACGCGCGCAGCAACAAAACATTGCGGCTTGGACTTAAAGGCTAGCAATATTTGCTGGGAAAATATTTGCTGTGGATTGGGAATTGCTTGCAGAAATTTTCGGCTGGGGACCCATGTGATACGCAAGTGACAGTCGAAACATGTTTTCGTCATAGGGTTAAGCAATGCGCGAAAGTTATTCCGTTGCATAAACTTCACTTAACAAGAGCTTAACAGAAGCGTTTCACACTGATATCAAATTTATTGAATGATTTTTGCTATTTTCCCAACTGACTGCCTTGGATCAAGTGCCTAGCAAAGGCTTGTCTGACTCAAAGAAAAATATACACCCTGTGATCATATTGAAAATCATTATATACGCACAACAACAGCATCAAGTGATTGCTACAGTGAGTTATGTTTGAGTCAAGCAAGAAGTCGTGCGGCTTGCTTGTCAGGCATTGTACGTGCCTTCCTATTAGACGTATGCCGATCTTATATAGCAGACGCGACCACGTTTCTGGTTGCTCTACACCTGTAATAAACATTATGATTAATGCGCACGATCAAGATCACAGAAAAACGGCGGATGATGCTTCAGGCTCCTAAAAGTAGTATAAAAGGAAAATAGATAAAGAATGGGTACAATGGTACTTCGTTCATTATGATGCTATGTAGATAGCTGTAGCAAACATTGCAAGCTGATCCACGTCGTAACTACCTACGACAATAATGAATAATCGTTAAGGGAAAGAAACTTTTGAATTGAATCAAACCCCGCCCCGAAGGTCTATTTTGCTAATATAACTGTTTATTCCCCACCCCATAGGATAGGAAGTATATTAAGTTTGTCACATAGTTTGTAACACGTTGAAATAATAATGGTAGACCCCCAAGACCTTAAGGGCTTATGAACGAGACCGAATTCTGAATCGAATAAGCCATGTCCGTCCATCAGTCTGTATGTCACATGTTTTTAGGCCTTAAATTTTGAGCTAGGGTGCTGAAATTTCGTACGTACGGTCCACGTCATGCGAAGCAGTACAAGTGTAAACATTTTTTAAATCCGCCCACAATCGGTCTAAATGTACAATTACCTCCTTAGATTTCAAAACTGTGAGACGTTCGAAAAGGCTGAAATTTGACATTTAGCATCTCCTAATGAATGTAAAACCCAAAAAAGAAATTTTTTTTTGGTAAACCTCCTCCAGTGGATGTGGCATCTATTTTAAGGGTAACTTTTCAAATGCAGTTTACTCAATATTTTTGTTCCAAATTGAAAAAATTTCACTTAATATTTCCTGTAGAAAACGCTTATTTCTACAGGAAATAAATAATTGAGACTTAATTCCAGATTTCGTTCACATAGAGTTTTTAGCCACGTCCTCTTTTAGGCGTCAATTTTTAAAAATATTAAATTTGACCCAAAAAATTGCATTTTGGAAATATCTTATAGTTGATAGTTTGTAATTAGGTCCACGCCCCTTTTCGAAGTTTGCACTAGGTACTTATAAAATGTCAAAAAATAACAATGCCATCAGCATTTTACAATGGGGGATAGGATGGGGTATTCAATGATGTGGGATAGGTTGTGGGAAGGATGGGGTACTGTAACTTCTGCGTACACACTGTACCACTTTCTTACTGGTTTTATTGTACGCATGGTAGTAAAATTAGCTACACATTATATATCACTTCGTTTGCGGATGATCATGTGGGTTGCCTTCTGATGACACTGTCATTGTTATCCAAGGTAAGTTGACACATTCATGAAGTAGTGGAGCCGCGGGCTCCTTAGTCTAGTAGTCTAGTAGTCCACAGTCTAGTAAGCTTGTTCATAAGAATTTTTTTTCGTGCAAATAAACATTTGCAGCTACATTATACCCTACCCAGGGTATATAAGATAAAATAATCATTATCATCATCACTGTCTAATGACGCTTATCCTTTAAAAGGGTCGCGGAGCGAGGGTGACTCCGCCACCAAGTCAAGAGACTCCGGCGCAATCCCCAGGCGGGACTCAGAGAGGTTCTTTACCCGATCCCACCACCTATTTCTTGGCCTACCAGGGGTGACGCGCTCGCATCTCGGCTAGCATGACCTGTCTAGGAAGTCTGTCAGGGGGCATGCGAACAACCTTTTCAAAACCATCGAAGAATTGATCGCTCCACTCGGAGAAGTAGCTGCTCAACATTAAGATTCCCACGAATACTGACGTTTCTCACTCTATCCCTTAGAGTAACACCAGGAACGCACCTCATGAATCTCATTTCGGCAGCTTGTACCTACGATCTAATTCTTTCGGTCATTACTCAAATTTCATGACCATAGATGAGGGTCGGAACGAACACTGAACCAAAAACTGAGATCTTTGCTTTCACTCCAAGCTCAGCTTTCCTGATGACCGGCCGGCGCAGTTCCTTTTCTATTACCCTAGCTTGGCCAATTCTACAGGACAACTCAGTATCACTCCTCCATCTTTCGTGAAAAAGACACCGAGATACTTAAACTTCTCCACCTGTTTTAATGGAACTCCATTTATGTGCAGGGTAAACTGCACAGGAGTTCGGGACACAACCATCACTTCCGATTTGTTCACGTTTACTTTCATCCCAGCATCACCACAGACGGCTGCAAACCTATCCAGTGCTCGTTGAAGTTCCTCTTTGGATGATGCAAGGATGGCCAAATCATCTGCGAAAGCAGATGGCTCATCCTGATACCAGCCAATTCGAAACATTGCTCGCCAAGACTGCGCTTCACCATCCAGTCCATATGTGCTATGAAAAGGAGCATTGACAGAACACAGTCCTGGCGAAGTCCAACGCGCACATCAAAAGGACGGGATTTGACGCCATTTAACCGTACACGGCTTCTGCAGTTTCCATACATAGACTGGATGGCTCTCAGAAGAGGTCCACTCAGCGCATAGTCCTGCAAAACTCTCCACAGTGTATCCCGAGGGACTCGGTCATACGCCTTTTTGAGATCTACAAAACTCGCATAGACTCCTCAAGAATAACCTTCAGAGTAAGAAGCTGGTCGGTTGTGCCTCTGCTAGGCCGGCAGCCGTATTGTTCTTCCCGTACAAAGGCTCGATTACAGCTCTGGAACGTGTTTCCAACACCTTCGTGAATACTTTTCCCGGAAGACTCAAGAGAGATTTGCCACTATTTGAGGGCACTATAACTCCCGTTTGCCAATCGCTAGGTGCCTTCCCGCTATCCCAGGTCACCTTAATTTTAGCCATTTAACACCCTCTTCACCCAATGCCTTGAGCATTTCTTACCGGAATTTATCAACTCCAGCAGACTTGCCAACTTTTAGCGATTTAATCGCTTTAGTGACTTCGTCTACTGTGGGACTATTCTCCGCCCTTATCTCGTCGGCAGTGGGAATGCCATCTTCAGTGCCCTGTTGGGGGTTGAGCAACTCCAAAAAGTTGAGTTTCTACATTGGATTCACGCAATGTAGGCTCTCTTCTTCTCTCTGATGACTTCTTGAACTCTGGGCGTTTTAAACCAAGCAGTTCTTTTCTCACCACCAGCCGCTACCCCAAGCCGCTTCACTCCACAAACATTTCCTACAGAGGTAACAACTGCCGATTAAAGCAGCTGCCATTCCTCCTCTACATTCAAAAGGCCAGTTGGAATTTGTTCAAACTTTTCCGAAACATGCTGTGCAAAGCGCTCTCTGAAATCAGAGTCAGCATCCTGCAACCTTTCCCACCGTATGCGGGTCACCAGTCTTGGTTTTCGCCTGGGTGGCAAAGGAATACGGTCACTGAAAAACATTTTACAATTGCCAACTCAGCTCCCTTGAAAACTCGAACATCACAAATCATTCTTTGAACACGCGATAGTACAACAAGGAAATCAATCAGTGTCTTCTGATTTAAACTGTGCTTGTACCATGTATATTTGTGAATGTTTTTGTGTGTGAAAAAGGTGTTCATGATGGACAAGCCATATGCACAGCAAAAGTCCAACAACTTCCCTCCGTTCCTGCTTTGATCCGGGTCACCATGCCTCCCGATCACGCTCCTCCAAGTACTGTCGTCCATACACGTACATGTACATGTGCATTGAAGTCACCCATCAGAAGAAATAAGTCCATTTCTGCCACTCTGTCCAGGGCAGCATCAACTTCGTTCAAAAAGGATTCATACTCTGACTCTCGATTTGATGCATAAACCTGAACCAGAGCCAGAGTCGATCGTTCAAGGTTAAGCTTTAAGATCAGAATCCTTCCCCTAACGGAATGACGTCGAATACATTTTCCGACAACCGGGGGCTTGTGTGTATCCCCACACCCGCCTGTGCGGTCATGTGATTTGGGACGCCAGACCAGAAGAGCTTCCACCCATCATCGAAGTCTTTGGTTCCAGAACCCTTCCACTTAGTTGAGGAGATGCCAGTTGCATCGAGCTGATACTTATTTAATAAATAAGATACATTTTTGAAATCCGCCCAAAGACACGCCCACAATCGGTCTAAATCTGCAACTACCTCCAGAGTTTTCAAAACCGTAAGACGTTCCAAAAGGCTGAAATTTGACATTTAGCATCTTCTTATGAATGTAAGACATAAAAAAGAGAAATTTAGTTGGTAAACCTCCTCTATTGTGCGTGGCATCTATTTTAAGGGTAAATTTTCAAATGCATTTTACTCAATATTTTTGCTCCAAATTGAAAAAAAATATTTTATATAGAAAAAGCTAAGTTCCACATTTTGTCTTAACAAGTCTTTGGGCCAAGCCCACATTTGGAGGCAGAATTGAAAAAAACCTAAAATTTTCCAGCAAAACTTAATTTCGACTAGCCTTGAGCCAAATTAAGGAAAGCATCAAACAAAAAAGTAGCAGGTTAGGTAAACGAGATTACAGACCAGATTTCGTTCATATAAAGTTTTTAGGAGTCGATTTTTCAAAAATATTGAATTTGAACCAAGAACTTGCATTTTTACGTACATTTAAGTGTAACTTACAAGCTATTGATTATTTGCTAACAATCAATAGTTTGTTATTAAGGGCGGTTGGACCACGCCCTTTTCGAAGTTTGCATTACTTACAAAATGTCAAAAAATAACTATGCCATCAGCATTTTATAATGTGGGATAGGATGGGGTATTCAACAGTCCGTTTTACGGACTGTAACTTCTGCGTACACACTGTAGCACTTACTCACTGGTTCAGTTATAACTTTACTGCCAAGGGTGGCCCCACAAGGATCTTATACTCCAGATCCTTGGACAGCATCAGTTATGCGTGAAGATTACTTCCTCCAGTAGATTTTATTCGGCTCTTACGACAGGCATACCTTACCTCAAGGCTATTCTGAAACCCGCCTTGCAGGGCTAAGATAAAATAATAGATAAAATAATATAAAGTAAAATAGTAATATAAAATATATAGACAATTTAACAGTTCAAAAGACATAATCATAGATGTTTGTAATATAGTATATTACACTGTGTGCGTAGCATCATTTTTAGCGGTCCGTCCCAAAATGGAAAAAGGACCTCTTATGGTATCAATGCGTTGTCCATCCGCACCTGTAACTTTTGAAAAGTAAGTCGTAGAAGGATAAAATTTGGAACACTTATAAAGTCCATGAAAAAAATGAGAACACATACAAGGGCAATTTTTTAGTACATATACATGCATAACGGTTTAATAACAGTTTGAATACTGATTGTTAAAAAGCCAAAAAGTGTTTTGGCCTTATCTTAAAAATTTGAAGAGATAGAAAAAATAGGATTGAAACATGCACTAAAAAAATATTGGGCTTTTATATTAAAATCGATTTTTTTCAAAATATTGAAATGTTTTTGAGTAATTAGGATTAGAAAAAAGATACCCAATTTCAATGTGTTTAAGGTTATAACTTTTTCATCACTTTGTTTAAAAAGCCGATATTGGGCTTACATATAAACCAGCCCAAGGCTAAGCAAAGGCTAAAATCAAAATTTGGTTAAAAGGTTTTAGAACTGTAGTTTTGGCGAATATTCGAAAAAAAAAAATCTTAAAAAAAAACTTTGTCCCCATTACTATCTCCGATTCAGCATCGGCCAAATGATTTCAAAAGTGCAACAGTGCGTATATTAAAACTTCAGTCCGTCTGTGATGGATTGGCGGGATGGGCGGGATATAAAAATATTACTGTTGAATGCTTTATACTAAGTGGTTGCATACATTTCGACTTAAGACTGCCTTTAACGCCAAAAAATCTTAGGTCAAAAAATCATTTTTTTAACGCCTTACCCACAAAAGTGGGCGGAGGAATAAACTAATACAAAAAAGATAGAAAATGCTTATATTTATTTTTTCATATAATTTTGAGTCAAATTTCTTATATATTTACTGAAAAACATTCATTATAAGCTAAAATCAAAGACAATTACAAGGTTATGTTGCATACCAAAACTGAGCGCGCTAGCATCATTGTAACATAGCTAAAATTTGAAAAAAATTGTTGTTTTTTTTTAATAAGATATGGTCGCACATACAGGCCTGTAGAGGGTGTGCCAGTGGGCGGATTCAGTTTATTTTCAAACTTGATCTGGAGGATGGGATTTCCAGCCACCCCTCCAGCTTACAGTTTTTTAGCTTAAAACTTTGTTACACTTTTTCCCGAGTTAAACTAAATCTCGAATATGTAAACAATTTATCGAAAACTAAAAGCTAGCGGCGAAAAAGTGCAACAACACAGCAAGTTGTTGCTGTGCTTCCCGACTGCTCAGCAAGGGGGTGGGTTCCGAGAATGCTTAATGATTTTTGTACGTGGATTAAAATGGGCGCCAGCTGTTTTATAAGTAAAATAGCAAAACTGTAGGTAGCTGAAAATGATTAGGTCCGATCAAAAGAATAACACAATGATTTAGGTCGTTATAAACGTTCTAAGACGAACGAAGGCGATTTATTAAAAGAAGTTAAGGTTAAAGAATTGGCCAATGAATCACAGCAAGAATTACTCAAACAGATTGGTAACACAAACAAAGAGAAGCAACGCAAACAAGGAAATGGCCGAATGAAATAAAATGAAAAGGTAAACAATTTTATCAATATCGCCGCATGAAGAGAATGGCTCACTATATTAACACGTCCCGAATGCAAAAATGTGAAAAACTAAAAACTAAAGTCGCGCGTCCCGTCTTTTCCAGGGGATTTTCCCGAAACGAAAGTCAACTAGTCAAATAGGTAAACAATCTTCTTCACAATAAACACAAACGCAAATCTCGTCAAACACTCTACTTATCTTTTCCTTTTCTCTCTTCAGTTCCTTTTTCCTTTTCCTTTTTTTGCAACTCTTGTTTTCGTCCTTTCTCCTGGATCTTTTAGCTATGCTTCCTCGGGATCTTTTCTTCCAAATTTCTATAATCTTTTTCTCAGAACCTCCAGCTCTCTTTTCTTAAACCTCCACCAAACTTGCTAGGTAAACCAGAAGTGATTCACCCAAGCTTGGCTTGGCTTTTTCCCAATCAAACCATGACTCATTCACACACACATTCAACCAATCCTCTCATTCCGGTACAGTGGTTATCGGGCACGGCGTTTCAAGCCACGCTCAGCTCTTTGCTGGGCATGCTTGCCGTTATTGAACCCCAGCTGCATTTCTCTCACACAAGAATTCGTACCAATTCGCCCCACTGCGAATTATAGGGTAGAATTCGAAGCTGAACCGAAAAGAGAGCATTCAATGATCCATCATTTAACCCTATTCTCAGAAGGAGGATAGTGTTATACATTTTCATAAGGAAAACGAAGAAGGAACTACCATACTTAACACGCGTTATACATACTACATTACCCTAGTGGACTTTCGCGCAGATTTGGGGGAGAGGACTCTACCTATAGTAAGCCATTCTTTACATTATCAGAATTTATCAAGATGGGCCCTCGGCCATTGATGATCTTCGCTCTGGGTGGATATAGGTCTCGGGTTAAGAAGCGACCGTGTGATTTTACTTCACAGCATTTTCTCGGTGGTGTCTCTCAGCACTTGTTAGAGTTGGGCTCTTTGACATTTGAGCTGTGTGCATGGTTTGATGGTGGTTTACCGGGTCATCGGGTCCATTATTGGGAATCGTTAATCGCAAGTTGGGAGCGTCCTGACCTTCCGTTTTGCTCCAGGGAACCTGTATGAAAGAAAAGAGGGAACACAAGTGGGAAAGAAAGACGGGGAAGCCCAAAAAGTGAAGTGGAGGGATGGGACCAAAAGGACAGACAAAGAGCTTCTTTGTTGTGCGATTTTTGACCGCAACAACTCCACCCTTACCTCCCGTGAAATGTGGTTCACATTTCAATAGGGCACCTAGGAGCACCTAGGCACCTAGGGCACCTCGAAAGGTAAAACAAAACGTAACAGAAGGAGACATGGACGGACTGACAAAAGATTGGCCATCAACATAGAAGGGGAGCCATGGCCGGGCTAGCAAGAGATTGGCCGATGGTATGGAAATGCTGGTGGGTCCTATGGGTCGTCGATATATGGCTTAAGGTCCTTCACATGTCATGTTTCTCGTTCCTTTCCGGTGTCATCTTCAAGCACGTACGTCCAAGCGGAGACTCGCCTACGAATTTTGAAGGGGCCGATGTATTTTGGGGCTAATTTCGCTGAGTAGTAGTTCGCTGCGTCTGAAAGGATGTAATTCCTACGCCATACAATCACATTCGGCAGATATTGAACATCTCGCCGCCTAAGATTGTATGCTTTCGATGACTTCTTGGCTGCCTCCGCTAACTTCCTACCAATATCTTTCCTTAGCTCCTCAAAACGTTTTCCTAGCTCAGTCATGTTGATTTCCCTAACTCCTAAATCTGACTCACTATCTGGCCTATTCTCTGTATCCCTATCTAAACTACTAGCTGAAGTACTGGGTGGATCCTGATTCCCTACTGAGTCCCTATCTAACCTGTCTGAGGTGGTACCAAGGGTCGAAGACATACGACCACAAGTAACCATCTCCTTCCCGAAATTCGCGTAGTACGGGGAAACTCCTAAAACGTCATGTTGCGCAGTGCGGATGCAACAAGCTACCTTCTCCAGATGTGTGTCCCACGTCCTATGGTTCTCCGACATATAGGCACGCAGAACGGTTTTAAGGGTGTTATTAATCCTCTCCGCGGGATTAGCCTGGGGGTGACAATTCGCTGTAAATCGTTGCTGTGACCCGTACGCGTCGCATAACGCTTTCAGTTCCTTTCCTCGAAACTGGGGACCATTGTCACAAACGGTCCACTTGGGTTCGCCGAAAAGTAAAAACACGTTGTCTTCCAGAACCTTGCAGATAGAAGCAGCCTTCCCAGTCCTAAGAGGAAACAATAAGGGGAACTTTGTGTAGTAATCAACCACTGTCATGATGTAAACAAAACCTCTATTCGACCTTGGAAGAGGGCCTACCAAATCTACGCATATCATTTCCCACGGATTAGAAATACCTTTCCTCTCAACCATCAAACCAGCCGGCTTATCATTCACAGGTTTCACACTCTGACATATCTTACAGTTCCTAACATACTTGGTAATATCTGACCTCATTTTAGGCCAATAGTACCTAGTTCCTATTCTAGCAAAAGTTTTCCTTACTCCCATATGACCTGCTAATGGATTGTCATGACATTCTGCTAAAACTTTAATTCTATCCTGTTTTCCTACTACTTCCTTCCATTCTAAATTACTGTCATGCACAATCACGTGACCTGCCTTAACAAATTTATATAAAATTCCCTTATCGGCCCTCCAGGCCGGAAAAGCTAAGGGGGTCGACTCTACTTTCGCCATAATCTTCGTGATCCAAGGATCAGAAACCTGCTGTTGTATTTCCCCTATCACCGGAACCGTCCGTGAAAGCAAATCGGGTACAACGTGATCTTTCCCCTTCCGATGCACGATTTCGAAGTCAAACTGCTGCAACCTAACCGCCCACCTAGCTAGCCTACCGCACGGATCCTTGAGATTGCTCAACCAGATCAGTGAGTAATGATCCGTCACAACTTTAAATCGAATGCCGTCGATATACTGTCGTAACTTCTCAATAGCCCACAGAACCGCTAAGCACTCTTTCTCCGTGGTTGAAAAGTTTCTCTCGTTCCTATCCAAAGACCTACTCAAGTAACAAATTACTTTCTCACCCTCCTCGAATGTCTGAGAGAGCACTGCTCCGATCCCAAAGTCCGATGCGTCGGTTTGTACGACAAACTCCCGCTGAAAATCCGGACACGTTAATATCGGGGCAGTTACTAAGCACTCCTTTGCTTTCTGAAAACTCCCCTCGCACTCTTCAGACCAGACGAACCTACTCCCTTTCTTTAAAAGATCGGATAACGGCTTTACCAAAACTGCAAAGTTTGGTATAAATTTCCTATACCAGGATACCGTTCCTATAAAACTTCTAACCTGTTTGATATTTTTCGGTGCAGGTATCTTTACCATGCTCTCAACCTTTTCTGGATCCACATGCAACCCATTGCGATCCACAACATAACCTAAAAACTAAAGCGATGGCCTACAAAAATTGCATTTTTCCCTACTAACTATAAGTCCTGCAGCGCGCAACCGCTTAAGAACTTCCTGCAAAATCTCTACCTGTTTGTCGAAGGACTCGGTGACGATGACAATGTCGTCGAGGTACAGACAAAGGGTTCTAGATCGGCTCCCAGCACGTTATCTATAAACCTTTGCCAAGTCGCAGGAGCATTATGCAGACCAAATGGCATGCGCTTGAACTGGAACAGTCCCCGGTTAGGGACTGTGAAAGCCGTGTATTTCCTCGACTGTTCCTCCATAGGTATCTGCCAATAAGCAGATTTAATGTCCAAGGACGAAAGGTACTTGGCATTCCTCAGTCTATCCAGGATGGCGGAAATGTACGGTAAAGGGTAAGCATCCCTTTCTGTAACCTGGTTTAACTTCCTATAATCTACACAGAACCTATAAGAACCATCTTTCTTCTTAATCACAACTATGGGTGAAGCCCAAGAACTATCTGAATTTTCTATCACGCCATCCTTTAACATCTGTTCTAATTCTCTATCTATATGTTGTTGAATTGCAGGCGAAACCGGGTAGTATCGCTGCTTAATTGGTTTAGAAGACGTCCTAATCCTATGCTCAACCAACTTAGTACAACCTATGCCCTCTGGCATTTCACCAAAAACTTTCTCGATTAGACCCCGAAGTTGCTTTTCCTGCACCTCACCCAAATCCGTCCTCTCCCTAATGGACGAAATCGGAGCTACCGCAGCTTGATATATAAAACTCCACTGTCCCGATCGTATATGCGGGGCGATTCCCGTGCGGGCCCAAAAATCGGCACCCAAGATCAAAACAAGAGGGAGTTTTGGAATCACGAGGCATTCCAGCAACACTGACTTATCCTGCACTACAAATGGTAACGATATGCTACCTTCTACTCCTACTCCCGCACCGTCAGCTAAAATTACCCTGCCTACTGTTGTCTTTTCTAATTTTAAACCTATATCCTCTAAAACTTTCCATCCATCTCTACCGATGATCGTGCGCGAAGCTCCTGAATCTAATAAACCTACTAAATTAACTCCATAAACGCTAACTCCTAAATATGGGCGCACGTCATGCTCCTTTTCCTCAAGTGTGAATTCTAACTGAACGTCCGACTGGTTGCCAGCAGGCAACCTATTTAAAACCGACGGAGCTCTTGTCCTGCTGACACAAGAGACCGAATCCCGTTTCCCGAACATGTCCTACAATCCCTACGAATAACCCCTAGCTGACCACAACCTAAACATCTCCTAGGAGCGGAACATTCCCGAGAAAAGTGGCCTTCCCTGTTACAATTGAAGCACCTCAACCTCCTTACTGGTTGAGGGTCCCTACTTACGACGGCGACTGTTGGTGAGATTGGTTCCTCAACTGACACGTAAGCCAAGTCGGGTTCCAAAAGATTACGCGAACGTGAATTTGGAGGCGGCGCAAATGATTCCACGTTTGCTCGGACCATCTCCAACTTCCTTCCCAAAACTACCAGATCGCGAATCGAAGATGGTTCCACCAAGCCCAATTGCGTTTGGTAAAACGGAGAAATGTTACGCTGCAAAATCCCTAATTTACAACGTTCCGAGAGCGGCTCAGACAATCGACCGAACATATTTTCCATGGTGGCCACATATACACCGATGGATTCATCCTTCCCTTGGGTACGAAGTTTGATCTCTTCTAGAAGAAGATCATCATAATTTGGAGGCAAAAACTCCAATTTTAGCTCCCTTACTAATTCCTGCCAAAAAGTGACAGTTCTCCTAACCACCCTAAGCCAAATAAGTGCGTTCCCTGAAAAGTTCCTCAACTCTTTCTAGAAAAGAATTAACCGATGCCCCGCAACGTTCTCCCGTAAATTTTAAATCCCACTTCGAGAGATTTTCCGCTCTCTCGGTAGGGATGTATGCGCGATCGTCTCGCTCACCATCGACTGCATTACTCCGTAGCAATGCACTAGCCGAAGTCGATGGCGGTGAGTTGTTCGGTGGTACCACTACGGTATGGGTTTCCTGTTCCCGCTGGTGTTCTGCATTCTCCTCTTCTTTGTCGTCATCGTCCTCTTTGTCGGCTTCTAGATCCGCTAAAAGCATCATAAGTGTTGTTTTTAAACGGATTTTAATTTCTTCATCTTCTTGTCCCTTAGGACACGACCTTCCTATACGTGAAATTGCCCATTCAATTTTAGTCAGCATCTTCCTGAACTCCGGTGAGTTCCGTTGGGGCCGATTTTCAAAACAATTTTCAAAAACAAAATTTCTAAAATTTTCTCCTCAACTGCTTCCCTATCTTCTGTAAATTCGAACGGGTATTTACACGATTCAAATGAACCCCGTTTCTCCATAGCCCTAACAGCGCGCAGCGACTTGCGCATATCCTCAACTTTTCCTACTGCTAATCCCCTACACTGAATTTCATACGCGATCTCGTCCTGAGCTAATCGATTAATCTCCATTATTTCTAATTGTATCTTATTTAATTTTTCCAAAAACTTGAATGGACCCACTACAACTCGACCAATAACGTAAAAAAAAACGAATGAAATCGCCTAAAATACCAAAGCCGGACCAAGGTATCAAAAAAAGAAAATAGCTACGAAAGTACTAAAAAAGTATTCAACGAGAACGAAATCGGCAACCCTGTTTCCCTTGTTGCTCACGACCAAAAGGTAAACAAACTAATTCGGGCAAGCAAAAACAACAACAACTCGTTTGTACTTGCACTTCTAGACATGCGAGAGAGATAAGCTTATAACACCCGATCACGAATAAACGATAAAAAGAGATCACCGAACAACTTATAAAAAGAATTTACACGAATATAAAATGAATAATGACAAACGAATTAAGTAAAAAAATACCTATAATACCTAATAAGAAAGAAAAATAAAAACTTACGGAAAACAAACAAACTCGAAACTCCAGACAGTGTTATAAACAATATGCCGCGTATGGACACTGGGCAATTATTGAATTCGTTGCCCCGTTGGGTTGACAATGATTTCCCGATGGTGAATGAATAATTCCTTTAGATTTTGATTGTGTGGCCGTCGCAAATGGGGTTCGCAATATTTTCCTGCAGAACAAAACAAAATAAAAGTAAATCGCACTTGGTAAAGGCAATGTAGGAACGTAAACACAAACTTCCCTAATAATAACCTCAAACACTTTGAACACTTTGAAGAATCGGATAAAACAACGATAAATGTCTTAGGAAAGATTAAAAATAATTAAGGAATTAGGAAATCCACGTTGGGCTGCCACTTTGTTACACTTTTTCCCGAGTTAAACTAAATATCGAATATGCGCCGACGATGCGCTCGCGGATGTAAACAATTTATCGAAAACTAAAAGCTAGCGGCGAAAAAGTGCAACAACACAGCAAGTTGTTGGTGTGCTTCCCGACTGCTCAGCAAGGGGGTGGGTTCCGAGAATGCTTAATGATTTTTGTACGTGGATTAAAATGGGCGCCAGCTGTTTTATAAGTAAAATAGCAAAACTGTAGGTAGCTGAAAATGATTAGGTACGATCAAAAGAATAACACAATGATTTAGGTCGTTATAAACGTTCTAAGACGAACGAAGGCGATTTATTAAAAGAAGTTAAGGTTAAAGAATTGGCCAATGAATCACAGCAAGAATTACTCAAACAGATTGGTAACACAAACAAAGAGAAGCAACGCAAACAAGGAAATGGCCGAATGAAATAAAATGAAAAGGTAAACAATTTTATTAATATCGCCGCATGAAGAGAATGGCTCACTATATTAACACGTCCCAAATGCAAAAATGTGAAAAACTAAAAGGGTTGCGCGTCCCGTCTTTTCCAGGGGATTTTCCCGAAACGAAAGTCAACTAGTCAAATAGGTAAACAATCTTCTTCACAATAAACACAAACGCAAATCTCGTCAAACACTCTACTTATCTTTTCCTTTTCTCTCTTCAGTTCCTTTTTCCTTTTCCTTTTTTTGTAACTCCTGTTTTCGTCCTTTCTCCTGGATTTTTTAGCTATGCTTCCTCGGGATCTTTTCTTCCAAATTTCTATAATCTTTTTCTCAGAACCTCCAGCTCTCTTTTCTTAAACCTCCACCAAACTTGCTAGGTAAACCAGAAGTGATTCACCCAAGCTTGCCTTGGCTTTTTCCCAATCAAACCATGACTCATTCACACACACATTCAACCAATCCTCTCATTCCGGTACAGTGGTTATCGGGCACGGCGTTTCAAGCCACGCTCAGCTCTTTGCTGGGCATGCTTGCCGTTATTGAACCCCAGCTGCATTTCTCTCACACAAGAATTCGTACCAATTCGCCCCACTGCGAGTTATAGGGTAGAATTCGAAGCCGAACCGAAAATAGAGCATTCAGTGATCCATCATTTAACCCTATTCTCAGAAGGAGAATAGTGTTATACATTTTCATAAGGAAAACGAAGAAGGAACTACCATACTTAACACGCGTTATACATACTACATTACCCTAGTGGACTTTCGCGCAGATTTGGGGGTGAGGACTCTACCTATAGTAAGCCATTCTTTACATAATCAGAATTTATCAAGATGGGCCCTCGGCCATTGATGATCTTCGCTCTGGGTGGATATAGGTCTCGGGTTAAGAAGCGACCGTGTGATTTTACTTCACAGCATTTTCTCGGTGGTGTTTCTCAGCACTTGTTAGAGTTGGGCTCTTTGACATTTAAGCTGTGTGCATGGTTTGATGGTGGTTTACCGGGTCATCGGGTTCGTTATTGGGTATCGTGAATCGCAAGTTGGGAGCGTCCTGACCTTCTGTCTTGTTCCAGGGAACCTGTATGGAAGAAAAGAGGGAACACAAGTGGAAAAGAAAGACGGGGAAGCCCAAAAAGTGAAGTGGAGGGATGGGGCCAAAAGGACAGACAAAGAGCTTCTTTGTTGCGCGATTTTTGACCGCAACAACTTAAGGCCTAAAAGTTGTTAACATACGGACGGACGGACGGATATGGCTTAATCGATTCTCCTGTCGATCCCATTGATATCTCTAAAAGGTATAAGGAGTCTATGGTGATTATTTCACTGCGTTAAACTACACAACAACCTTAATATACCCTGGGTATAAAAATCACACACATAAAGAATTATTTGCAATCTTCGGGAAAGCTGTAGAAATTTTCTCGATTATTTAGCAGATTCTGAAACCTTCAAAAATTATTTTTCAAAGTATTTTGAAAACTTAAAATTGAAATTGAAATAATTTAACTTAATAACTTAAAATTTTCTGAAACGGTTTAAGAAACAAATTGAAAAACGCGTTTTATTAACCGATAACTAAAAAACCTGTGCTCTGAGTACTAGAAAAAAATAACCGTTGCTAGCTCAAAAAAAAAAAAAAAAATTTAACGGTATTCACCAAAAGGTTCCTAATAGACAGAATATCAGACAATTTTTTGAGGCTTAAAAGAAAAATGTAGGTGGGCTGAAATATTACGTGTGTTTGAGATATGCTTAACAACATTTAAGTTGATATAATAAAATAATTGTGCTAAAAAGAGCTATAGCTTTTAAGTTTTTTCTATCTATCAACTAAATTTTACACAACCAGTGAGTAAGAGCTACAGAGTGTACGATGAAGTTACAGTCCGTAAAACGGACCCTTGAATACCCCATCCTGTAAAATGCTGATTGCACTGTTATTTTTTGGCATTTTAGAAGTACCTAGTGCAAGCTTTGAAAAGGGGCGTGGTCCAACCGCTCCTAATTAAAAACTATCAATTATAAGATATTTCCACAGATATTTCCAAGTTACGCTTAAATGTACGTAAAAATGCTATTTTTTGGGCCAAATTCAATATTTTTGAAACATCGACCCCTTAAAGAGGGCGTGGCTAAAATCTATATATGAACAAAATCTGGACCTAAGTCTCGTTAAGCTAACTTGCTACTTGTGTTGTTTCATCATTTCTTAAATTAGGCTCAAGGCCAGTCGAAATTACGTTTTTCTGAAAATTTCAGGTTTTTCTTCAATTCTGCCTCCAAATGTGGGCGTCCCCAAAGTCTTGTAAGAACAAAATGTAGAACTAATTGTTTTCTACACAAAGTATTAAGCAACATTTTTTCAATTTAGAGCAAAAATATTGAGTTAACTGCATTTGCAAATTTACCCTTAAAATATATGCCACGCCCACTGGAGGAGGTTTACCAATTAAATCTGTCTTACATTTATTAGGAGATGTTAAATGTGAAATTTCAGCCTTTTAGATGGTTTTACAGTTTTGAAAACTCTGGAGGTAGTTTGATTGTGAGCGTGTCTTTGGGCGGATTTCAAAAATTTTTACAACTGTACTGCTTCGCATGACGTGAACCTTACGTACGAAGTTTTAGCACCCTAGCTCAAAATGTAAGGCCTAAAAACATGTGACATATAGACGGGCGGACGGTCGGACATGGCTCATTCGTTTCAGAATTCGGTCTCGGTCATATGCCCTTAAGGCTTTGGGGGTCTATCATTATTATTAGTGTTACAAACTATTTGACAAACTTAATATACCTCCTATCCTAAGGGATGGGGTATAAAAGTAATTTGTCACACTGCGGGTAAGACTGGGCTTAAATAAGTACAGTAAACTTGCAAAAAAAAATATTTACAGTATCTAAAATAAAATTAACGGAAAAATATCTATTCTAAGAATTTTAAACCCGAATACCGGGCAAACAGTCAAAAATCTCGCCTTTATTTATTACAAAAATATTTAATAACTCGAATACACAGATCTTATACACATATCTTCTTAAAATTGCACTCTATACTATGAATATTATATAAGCAAAACAAATGAGTTATCGAGAGAAAAAGTCGCAAGTATGCTAAACAACATTTTATATGTAAATTAAATAATAATTCTTCGATTAGCCTTCAAAAAAAGCCGACGTACCGCTCCGTGTACGACTTCATACTTGACGGTCTTCTCTTATACAAAAAATTGCACACATTTTAAAATGTAATTTTTATACCCGACCGAAGGTATATTAATTTTAATGCATAGTTTGTAAAACAAAGAAATAATCACCGTAGACCCCTAAGACTTTTTAGAGATATGATCGAAACCGATAAGTGAGTCGATTAAGCCATGTCCGTCCGTTCGTCTGTCCGTCTGTCCGTCTGTCCGTCTGTCCGTATGTGTGAAGTTTTTAGGTCTTTAAAATGGGAGCGTTTCTTTTCGCCACGTTGCTTTTCGCCACCAAAGCAAAACGTTGCTTTTCGCCACGTTGCTTTTTGCCACGTTGCTTTTCGCCACGTTGCTTTTTGCCACGTAGCTTTTTGCCACGACTATTTTGCAGTGGTTGAATTGAACTCTAAGTTTCGTAAGCTTAGTGCATTGGTTTTCATGTTCAGACGCTTAGACCTGGATACTTCTAACTCACGAAAATATTTTTTTCTTGCTTGCTTTTAGGCAACTTTTGTTTTGAGTCTCCTAACTGTAATCTAAAAGCAAAATTCTTAATATTGAGATTTTGTTATACAGGCGACGCGTCACGTATGTTTTAACAGGTTTTGACGAACCTCTAAAAACTAAAAATTGAAATACATATACATATTTATTCTGTTTACATATGATTGTTACGTTTGAAAACTATTGTTTTAAAATTTAACTGCAGTTGACAGATCTGTTTTGCTTGTAAAATGTGTGGTTACAAAGTTAACACCAGCGTCCAAGCCCACACCCCCAGAATGTGATGGCTGGCGAATCATATGGGATTCGCCCAGTCAGCGGATTTACTCCACATGCTGGTGCGAGCATGTTCACATCACCCAAGTCCGAAGGTCACACATTGCACTTACCTGTGCGCATCCAGTACAATGCCATCCAGCTATGCATGCGCGTGCAGTGCAATATGAGACGCTCGAGTCTTTCCCGTGGGAACATGCACCTGTCTTCTGGAGCCGAATGAGTTGGGAATAGTGAGTCTTAGTTTAGACCTAGCGAACGACGGACCAATCGGTTAAATAAAAATATATTGCATCTGGTAAACCGGAGTTTTATTGTAAGTCGGTTTTATTGTAAACGGTTGGGTCGGTTGGGCCGACGTTCGCGTTTTTTTTTTTTGGAATGCCCTTCTGGGATGTCCTTAACTGGCGCCCGAGCAGGGACCGGCCGAAATTGGTGTCTTTTTTTTGTCCTACGATAAATAAAATATCGATAAATCGATAAATAAATGGAATAAATGGAATCGATAAATAAAATATATATCCTTAATGAGATTTAATGCAGTGCTCTCTATTTGAGTGAATGCTACTGATCCCACATGAACACAGTAGCCTTTCTGCATTAAAATAACCGAGAGGCAAATCCACATTCTATCGTACCCATGGGAACACGATAGAGATCGCACAGGGCTAAAGGGATGCCCACGTGAAGTAAATCGTGCCCTGAGTAGGTTGTTGGCAACCCTTTACTCCAGCGACTAAAAGGAACTAGCACGATTCTTCCGGAGGCCGGTGCCCTTAAACTAGTGAATTTTTAACGCGTTATTTTCAATTATTCTTGCAGTCTCAATTAAAATTACCATCGATACAATTATTATAAAAGAAAAAAGACTATGAAAACTGTACCACTAATGTAAGTGAATCAAACAAAACCTCAAATTTATATGAGAAGGAGAAAAAGTGGAAAAGGAAAATTGATTGTGCTCGAAATAAAAAGAATTTGGTAAAAAATTGTATAATAAAATTGTGCTTCTAGTGTTTGTAATAAGAAGCAGAAATAAAAAAATATTGTGCTCACTTAAGGTGCTATTCCTTTGTTGTGCTCTTAAAAAGTTTTTACAAAAGCTATAAAAAATTATCTGCCCAAGGCCATTTAATCGTTTGTGCTCACAAAAATTAAAAATTGTGCGAGAGCTAAAGAAAATCATCCGTACAAGGTAAGCGTCCTTATTTATTTTTTGTTTTTTGAATCGAAAATTGTTAAAGGAAAATGGAAACAATAGAAAGATCCTTGACTGAGCTCACAGGGGCAGTGAACGTCATTATAGAACAATTAAAAAATTTCGACGCCCGAATCCAGCAACTGGAGGGCAAGAATGGCGAAGAGGCGGGCAGCACCACTAGTGGGTCTGTCCAACTCTGCAGTCCCAAAACCGAGGCAGACCTAAAGGATATTAGTAGGCTGCCTGATTGTGTTAAGGAACTACAAGTGTTTGATGGAAACCCAACGCAGTATGAGTCATGGATACGTACTGTGGAGGGCATCCTTAAAGATTTTGACATTATTAAAAACAAGCCAATGTATCGCGCCATCCCTTAGCATTATAGGCAAAAAATAAGAGGGTGTGCGGACAAAGCATTGATTTCGTACTATATATTCGACAACGACTGGTCGTCGATGAAGAAATGCTTGTCCCTCCATTATGCTGATAAGCGCGATATCAGAACATTGGAGCACCAACTCAATCAATTAGCGCAGAAGGGTTCCAGGCTAGACGAATTTTACGCAACTGTGAACCAATTTTCACAGTCACAACTCAATTTTCTTTGATCATTAATAAGATCAAAACTGAAACCTACACGGAAGAGACAGTCAATGCGTTGATTAAAAGTTACTGTCATCGCACCTTGGACGTGTTTATACGCAGTTTTGACTTTTCTCGGATGTTGATAATCCAGAAGCCTTAAACCCTTCCCGAAGCCTACACGGCATGCCTAGAGATCCAAAATCTCAATTTTAGGAACCACACGATACACCCGTCTAATGCCGCGAATACGATAACGGCGCCTACAAAATCAGTCCTTCAAGTCAGACGGGTAGGCCAGCCTATCCCCCCTGCGAAGCACTCAAGGACAACCCATGCCTAAGTACGATAAGTTCCATTATCCGCCTAGGAAACAACTTCCGTATTGCGTCTCAAAGCCCACCACCGCGGCCGACCGCGCCGAAAACGTCACGAGAGGATGGATCTAGACCGGTCAGTTCATTCTTGAAGCGGTCATTGATCGTAAGGACAACACTCTGAGGCTTGAGTCTGGTGACGAAATACTTCTAAAAGAGAGGGCTTCAAAAGAAGTTAATACGCTACCCACGTTAGACGAAAATATTCATGGGGAAGTGAAAAGCAAGGTACACGATCTCCTAAGAAAATATGACAGGTTATTCGGCCCAATTGATGGCCGCGAATAAGTCGACACCGCCGTAAGGGCAGATATACGAACAAAGACGGATGATCCGATATATACCAAGAACTACCCATACCCGGTCTGTATGAAGGACGAAGTGGAGAAAGAGATTAAGAAGCTCCTGGAAGAGGGGTTGGGTTGTGCCTAAAAAACCCAAGCCCAATTTGGAGAAACAATATCGAATGGTAGTTGATTTAAAAAGACTCAATGCGGTTACGACGCCGTACACATATCCGATACCTGACATTTCAGCTACTATAGCTAGCCTGGGTAAAGCCAAGTTTTTCACGACCCGTAACCTTACGTCAGGGTTACATCAAATACGCATGAAAGCTCCTGATGTGGCAAAAACGGCATTCTCTATGATGAATGGCAAATGGAAATTTTTGCGAATTCCCTTTGGGCTAAGAAATGCACCCGCGATCTTCCAAAGGATGATAGACGACGTTTTAAAGCAACATAGGCAAGATATGTTACGTCTATATAGACGACATTATTATCTTTGGCGGCAGCATGGAAGAACTTGTAAGGAAGATGGACATTATATTTTCCAGGTTGATCGAAGCGAATCTGAAGGTAAACTTGAAGAAAACACAATTCCTGCAAACCTCAGTAAATTTTCTGGGGCATGACATAACGCCTGAGGGTGTCTACGCCGATCCGAAAAAAGTGGAAGCTATTCAAAAGATTCTACCACCCGAGAATCTCAAAGAGCTCAAAAGCATCTTGGGTCTTACGTCCTATTACCGCAGGTATATTCGCGACTATGCGAAGATTTCGAAGCCCCTTACAAATCTCACTCGGGGTAGAATGCTCAAATCGGAGCCAATCAGTCGAGGAAGATCCCGGTTAAACTGGATGAGAAAGCCTTAGGAGCGTTTAACGATTTGAAGACGCTTCTCACTTCTCCCGAGGTTCTAGCCTTTCCAGACTTTCAGATCCCATTTAATTTGACGACGGAAGCTTCGAACTATGCCATAGGTGCAGTGCTGTCACAGGACGAGGCTGGTCGTGACAGACCTATTGCCTACATCTCGCGATCCCTCAACAAGACCGAGGAGAATTTCGCCACCATTGAAAAAGAGATGCTGGCAATTATGTGGGCTCTGGACAACCTGAGAGATTATTTTTATGGAGCAAAAAAGATCCGCATTTTCACTGACCACCAGCCTCTAACCTTTGCGTTGGGGAATAGAAATTACAACGTGAAGCTCAAGCGTTGGAAGGCCAGTTTGGAGGACTACAACCACGAACTGATTTACAAACCAGGTAAGTCGAACTTCGTGGCCGACGCGTTGTCAAGACTTAGAACTCAGGTGAACCACTTGACCGATTCGGCGAGAACCGACCCGGTGCCAAGTGAAGTATTAACTAAAGGTAGCTCCACAACGCAATCTTCTGGAGAGTCTGGTTCCTTGACGCAAACGGTTGTCGATGATGCGGAGTCAACGGATACAGCTAGTGAAACTGTTCACAGTGCTGAACAGGATCCATCCGACCTTATCCCTCATGTTGAAGCCCCTATAAATGTCTTTAGAAATCAGATAATCATCAAAGTAGGTAATGGTCTCGAACTGTATGGGGAACCCCATCCTGGGTACGCAAGGCATTTCGTAGCATTTGACAGACAGTGGGGCTCTTATTGAAATCCTGAAAATGAAACTGAAATCAAATATTCAGAGTGGGTTTAAAATGCCAGAGACCTCTATAGAACTTTTGCAGGAAGTCTATTTAGGAAATTTCGCTAGCTATAAGATTCGCTTAACGCAAACAATCGTAGAAGACGTAACGAGAGAAGACCGTGTCTGGCAGCTGATTAGTGATGAGCATAGAAGGGCTCACAGAAACGCCTGGAAAAACAAGGAACAGTTGCTGGAGAGGTATTATTTCCCTTGAATGAACAGCTTTATAACACAATATGTGCGGACATGTGAGGTCTGTCTTTCTTCGAACAAATACGACACGCACCCTGCTCAACCCGAGCTTCAGGCAACACCTGTGCCGTCGTACCTGTGTGAAGTACTCCAAATGGACATAGTCGAGATACAGAATGAATAATTCATAAGCTCGATTAATTCTCAAAGTTCGCCAAACTGTTCCATGTAAAGAATAAGTCGTCTCTTCATTTGAGAGGCAAAATACTTAAAGTCCTACACTACTTCACAGTCCCAAGGTTGCTGGTTATGGACAATGAGTCTGGGTTCGTAAGCCCCATTATTGCAAACTTCATTAGGAAATTGAATATCCATCTCTACCAGAGGCCAGTCCATCGTAGCGAAGTTGACGGACAGGTTGAAAGGTTCCACTCAACGGTCCTCGAGATTAACAGGTGTCTGAAAAAGGAGTATAAGGATTTACGGCCCAAGGAACTCTTGGACATAGCCGTAGACCGGTACAACAACTCCTTCCATTCGGTAAAAAAGAGGAAACCGGCTGACGTTTTCTTTAATCGCACCTCAAGAGCTAATTACCAGAATTTGGTTGATTTCCGGGCCAAGGTGAATAACGATTTAAGGGGGGCAATCGAGAAAAAATAAAACAGGCAGAAAATAGGCGTAAAAATACGAAGAGATCATCACCCAAAAAGTACAAAAAGGGTGACATAATTTTCACACCATATAAAAGAATACAAGAAAAAAATAAGCCCTTGTATAAGAAGGAGGTTGTAGCGAGGGACAATAGGGTTACCGTCATCACAAGCACTGGTAGAAAAGTGCACAAGGCACATATAAAAAATACCCAGGAGGCCTTACAAAAAGCACAAAAATAACAATGTAAAAAAAGGGGGGAATGGCACCAAGCACGAAAAATTTAAAATATGACACTGAGCACAGAATATAGAAAAATAAAAAAATTAAAGTTATGGCATTAAGCACAAAAAATTTAAATTATGTCACTAAGCACAGAAATAAAAAGAAATAAAAAATCATGGCATTACGCTTAAAAAAAAATATAAAAAAAAGAAACTCCTTTATAAGGATTGCTACGGCAAGAAACACAAGATTTAATTAATTATGTATTATAACATTAGCGTAAATAAGAATGTAACTTAGAATTTAGATTAGATAGATAAAAGAACTATAACCTTTTACCTTTTGAAATTGTAGAACCATTAAATTTATCTTGAAATCCAGAATCTAAGTTTAAATCAATGTAGGTCTTAACCAAAATGTAACGTAGAACTTCAAACTTAGACTAATTTTAACCTTTGTATTTCGAAAACTACAATGTAAATTTATCTAGACGATAGGAATAAGATGTATTTGAAAATAATTATCAAACTTTACTAACTGTATTGGAATTAGTTACAAAAAGATCTAAATCTACGTTTTTCAATTATGTTTAGATTCCGAACGATAATTTAATGGGCTATGTATCAAAACTCTTTTTCCAATCACATTAGAATCTTTGGTTTTATGGTCGCGCAAGGGCTCCAGATATTCGAGTATAAGGGACCGCTGGTTTACATCAAGGGCGGTCGGGTATTTATCATCATTAGCTTCAAGATCATACATGTAGTGGACCTCCTCCAAATCGAGCAAGTGCTCGGTGACCTAGCGAATATCGCAGGCAACAAAATAAAAGAGGCTGGTCGGAAATCTGTGATCGAGTTCCATCTACGACAGGCCAATGAACGCATTCGTTTGCTACCCCGAAAACCAAGGTCAATCAACTGGATCGGTACATCCTGGAAGTGGGTGGCTTGATCCCCCAACGCAGACGATTGGAACCATGTCCTCCAGAGTCAACAAGAAGTTATCCAGAACAACGATCGCCAATACAAAGTCAACGACGCCATGCTCAAGAACCTCCGAGAGGTCACGCAGAAGGTCAACCGGGTGATTCAGAGGACAAATGACGGATTGCCAAGGATATTCTCGTGGAGAAGTTGGAACAGGACATACTGAACGAAGTCCTGGTCATGAAAGCAGAGGTCAATGAGCTGGTTCGAGCATGCCAATTGGCTAAAACAGGGGTTATCAACACCAACCCACTGGACAGAGGGGAGCTCTCCCAAATTATCAATGAGCTAGAAACATTACCATATAAGAACGAGATATAAGCCATCGAGTTTGGACTGCCGAGTTTGGAATGCCATCGACATTGCTATTCGTTCAATCCATTCCAAAGGTCAAAAACGAGGACTTCAACATGCTGATAACGAGATCTTCAATAATCGAAGGGAAACATATCGACCTACCATACAGCAAGGTTCTTATCAACCATAAAGACGCTTATGGAGTGATCGGGGAGTAAACGTATATTGCCAATTCTACAGTTTGTCCAGACAAGGCCTTGAAGAGTTTATCGGAGGATAGCTGCGTGGTTGTGCGTGGTTGCCAACATCGCTACACGTACAGCCACTTCCACCAGTCATGGTAGAGGTCACGCCCAAAGGACAGATCATCGATCTAGCCTCAGCATTGCAAACATACTGCGACTTGGAAAGCTCTACGAAAGGTTTGACATTTTCGCAATAATGGACATCGGACTCCTTTCGATGATTATCGGCCTCGCATGGTACTTGTGGCATAGATCCGGGAGGAAACTGCGACTTCCTACTGTCAACCTGAACTTGCAAGGGATGCCTGTAGCGAATGCATACCGCGACCATGCATGAGTCTAAAACCGAACATCGTTAGGTCTATGGGGCGTAGACTTTTAAAAGGGGAGGAGTTAACACCAGCGACCAAGCCCACGACCCCAGAACGTGATGGCTGGCGAATCATATGGGATTCGCCCAGTCAGCGGATTTACTCCACATGCTGGTGCGAGCATGTTCACATCACCCAAGTCCGAAGGTCACACATTGCACTTACCTGTGCGCATCCAGTACAATGCCATCCAGCTATGCATGCGCGTGCAGTGCAATATGAGACGCTCGAGTCTTTCCCGTGGGAACATGCACCTGTCTTCTGGAGCCGAATGAGTTGGGAATAGTGAGTCTTAGTTTAGACCTAGCGAACGACGGACCAATCGGTTAAATAAAAATATATTGCATCTGGTAAACCGGAGTTTTATTGTAAGTCGGTTTTATTGTAAACGGTTGGGTCGGTTGGGCCGACGTTCGCGTTTTTTTTTTTTGGAATGCCCTTCTGGGATGTCCTTAACTGGCGCCCGAGCAGGGACCGGCCGAAATTGGTGTCTTTTTTTTGTCCTACGATAAATAAAATATCGATAAATCGATAAATAAATGGAATAAATGGAATCGATAAATAAAATATATATCCTTAATGGGATTTAATGCAGTGCTCTCTATTTGAGTGAATGCTACTGATCCCACATGAACACAGTAGCCTTTCTGCATTAAAATAACCGAGAGGCAAATCCACATTCTATCGTACCCATGGGAACACGATAGAGATCGCACAGGGCTAAAGGGATGCCCACGTGAAGTAAATCGTGCCCTGAGTAGGTTGTTGGCAACCCTTTACTCCAGCGACTAAAAGGAACTAGCACGATTCTTCCGGAGGCCGGTGCCCTTAAACTAGTGAATTTTTAACGCGTTATTTTCAATTATTCTTGC
The DNA here is from genome assembly GCA_947623515.1 of Neoascia interrupta. Lineage (NCBI taxonomy): Eukaryota > Metazoa > Arthropoda > Insecta > Diptera > Syrphidae > Neoascia > Neoascia interrupta. The sequence goes on from OX392462.1 coordinate 135,457,318, forward strand.
AGTCTCAATTAAAATTACCATCGATACAATTATTATAAAAGAAAAAAGACTATGAAAACTGTACCACTAATGTAAGTGAATCAAACAAAACCTCAAATTTATATGAGAAGGAGAAAAAGTGGAAAAGGAAAATTGATTGTGCTCGAAATAAAAAGAATTTGGTAAAAAATTGTATAATAAAATTGTGCTTCTAGTGTTTGTAATAAGAAGCAGAAATAAAAAAATATTGTGCTCACTTAAGGTGCTATTCCTTTGTTGTGCTCTTAAAAAGTTTTTACAAAAGCTATAAAAAATTATCTGCCCAAGGCCATTTAATCGTTTGTGCTCACAAAAATTAAAAATTGTGCGAGAGCTAAAGAAAATCATCCGTACAAGGTAAGCGTCCTTATTTATTTTTTGTTTTTTGAATCGAAAATTGTTAAAGGAAAATGGAAACAATAGAAAGATCCTTGACTGAGCTCACAGGGGCAGTGAACGTCATTATAGAACAATTAAAAAATTTCGATGCCCGAATCCAGCAACTGGAGGGCAAGAATGGCGAAGAGGCGGGCAGCACCACTAGTGGGTCTGTCCAACTCTGCAGTCCCAAAACCGAGGCAGACCTAAAGGATATTAGTAGGCTGCCTGATTGTGTTAAGGAACTACAAGTGTTTGATGGAAACCCAACGCAGTATGAGTCATGGATACGTACTGTGGAGGGCATCCTTAAAGATTTTGACATTATTAAAAACAAGCCAATGTATCGCGCCATCCCTTAGCATTATAGGCAAAAAATAAGAGGGTGTGCGGACAAAGCATTGATTTCGTACTATATATTCGACAACGACTGGTCGTCGATGAAGAAATGCTTGTCCCTCCATTATGCTGATAAGCGCGATATCAGAACATTGGAGCACCAACTCAATCAATTAGCGCAGAAGGGTTCCAGGCTAGACGAATTTTACGCAACTGTGAACCAATTTTCACAGTCACAACTCAATTTTCTTTGATCATTAATAAGATCAAAACTGAAACCTACACGGAAGAGACAGTCAATGCGTTGATTAAAAGTTACTGTCATCGCACCTTGGACGTGTTTATACGCAGTTTGAATATTGACTTTTCTCGGATGTTGATAATCCAGAAGCCTTAAACCCTTCCCGAAGCCTACACGGCATGCCTAGAGATCCAAAATCTCAATTTTAGGAACCACACGATACACCCGTCTAATGCCGCGAATACGATAACGGCGCCTATAAATCAGTCCTTCAAGTCAGACGGTAGGCAGCCTATCCCCCCTGCGAAGCACTCAAGGACACCCATGCCTAAGTACGATAAGTTCCATTATCCGCCTAGGAACAACTTCCGTATTGCGTCTCAAAGCCCACCACCGCGGCCGACCGCGCCGAAACGTCACGAGAGGATGGATCTAGACCGGTCAGTTCATTCTTGAAGCGGTCATTGATCGTAAGGACAACACTCTGAGGCTTGAGTCTGGTGACGAAATACTTCTAAAAGAGAGGGCTTCAAAAGAAGTTAATACGCTACCCACGTTAGACGAAAATATTCATGGGGAAGTGAAAAGCAAGGTACACGATCTCCTAAGAAAATATGACAGGTTATTCGGCCCAATTGATGGCCGCGAATAAGTCGACACCGCCGTAAGGGCAGATATACGAACAAAGACGGATGATCCGATATATACCAAGAACTACCCATACCCGGTCTGTATGAAGGACGAAGTGGAGAAAGAGATTAAGAAGCTCCTGGAAGAGGGGTTGGGTTGTGCCTAAAAAACCCAAGCCCAATTTGGAGAAACAATATCGAATGGTAGTTGATTTAAAAAGACTCAATGCGGTTACGACGCCGTACACATATCCGATACCTGACATTTCAGCTACTATAGCTAGCCTGGGTAAAGCCAAGTTTTTCACGACCCGTAACCTTACGTCAGGGTTCCATCAAATACGCATGAAAGCTCCTGATGTGGCAAAAACGGCATTCTCTATGATGAATGGCAAATGGAAATTTTTGCGAATTCCCTTTGGGCTAAGAAATGCACCCGCGATCTTCCAAAGGATGATAGACGACGTTTTAAAGCAACATAGGCAAGATATGTTACGTCTATATAGACGACATTATTATCTTTGGCGGCAGCATGGAAGAACTTGTAAGGAAGATGGACATTATATTTTCCAGGTTGATCGAAGCGAATCTGAAGGTAAACTTGAAGAAAACACAATTCCTGCAAACCTCAGTAAATTTTCTGGGGCATGACATAACGCCTGAGGGTGTCTACGCCGATCCGAAAAAAGTGGAAGCTATTCAAAAGATTCTACCACCCGAGAATCTCAAAGAGCTCAAAAGCATCTTGGGTCTTACGTCCTATTACCGCAGGTATATTCGCGACTATGCGAAGATTTCGAAGCCCCTTACAAATCTCACTCGGGGTAGAATGCTCAAATCGGAGCCAATCAGTCGAGGAAGATCCCGGTTAAACTGGATGAGAAAGCCTTAGGAGCGTTTAACGATTTGAAGACGCTTCTCACTTCTCCCGAGGTTCTAGCCTTTCCAGACTTTCAGATCCCATTTAATTTGACGACGGAAGCTTCGAACTATGCCATAGGTGCAGTGCTGTCACAGGACGAGGCTGGTCGTGACAGACCTATTGCCTACATCTCGCGATCCCTCAACAAGACCGAGGAGAATTTCGCCACCATTGAAAAAGAGATGCTGGCAATTATGTGGGCTCTGGACAACCTGAGAGATTATTTTTATGGAGCAAAAAAGATCCGCATTTTCACTGACCACCAGCCTCTAACCTTTGCGTTGGGGAATAGAAATTACAACGTGAAGCTCAAGCGTTGGAAGGCCAGTTTGGAGGACTACAACCACGAACTGATTTACAAACCAGGTAAGTCGAACTTCGTGGCCGACGCGTTGTCAAGACTTAGAACTCAGGTGAACCACTTGACCGATTCGGCGAGAACCGACCCGGTGCCAAGTGAAGTATTAACTAAAGGTAGCTCCACAACGCAATCTTCTGGAGAGTCTGGTTCCTTGACGCAAACGGTTGTCGATGATGCGGAGTCAACGGATACAGCTAGTGAAACTGTTCACAGTGCTGAACAGGATCCATCCGACCTTATCCCTCATGTTGAAGCCCCTATAAATGTCTTTAGAAATCAGATAATCATCAAAGTAGGTAATGGTCTCGAACTGTATGGGGAACCCCATCCTGGGTACGCAAGGCATTTCGTAGCATTTGACAGACAGTGGGGCTCTTATTGAAATCCTGAAAATGAAACTGAAATCAAATATTCAGAGTGGGTTTAAAATGCCAGAGACCTCTATAGAACTTTTGCAGGAAGTCTATTTAGGAAATTTCGCTAGCTATAAGATTCGCTTAACGCAAACAATCGTAGAAGACGTAACGAGAGAAGACCGTGTCTGGCAGCTGATTAGTGATGAGCATAGAAGGGCTCACAGAAACGCCTGGAAAAACAAGGAACAGTTGCTGGAGAGGTATTATTTCCCTTGAATGAACAGCTTTATAACACAATATGTGCGGACATGTGAGGTCTGTCTTTCTTCGAACAAATACGACACGCACCCTGCTCAACCCGAGCTTCAGGCAACACCTGTGCCGTCGTACCTGTGTGAAGTACTCCAAATGGACATAGTCGAGATACAGAATGAATAATTCATAAGCTCGATTAATTCTCAAAGTTCGCCAAACTGTTCCATGTAAAGAATAAGTCGTCTCTTCATTTGAGAGGCAAAATACTTAAAGTCCTACACTACTTCACAGTCCCAAGGTTGCTGGTTATGGACAATGAGTCTGGGTTCGTAAGCCCCATTATTGCAAACTTCATTAGGAAATTGAATATCCATCTCTACCAGAGGCCAGTCCATCGTAGCGAAGTTGACGGACAGGTTGAAAGGTTCCACTCAACGGTCCTCGAGATTAACAGGTGTCTGAAAAACGAGTATAAGGATTTACGGCCCAAGGAACTCTTGGACATAGCCGTAGACCGGTACAACAACTCCTTCCATTCGGTAAAAAAGAGGAAACCGGCTGACGTTTTCTTTAATCGCACCTCAAGAGCTAATTACCAGAATTTGGTTGATTTCCGGGCCAAGGTGAATAACGATTTAAGGGGGGCAATCGAGAAAAAATAAAACAGGCAGAAAATAGGCGTAAAAATACGAAGAGATCATCACCCAAAAAGTACAAAAAGGGTGACATAATTTTCACACCATATAAAAGAATACAAGAAAAAAATAAGCCCTTGTATAAGAAGGAGGTTGTAGCGAGGGACAATAGGGTTACCGTCATCACAAGCACTGGTAGAAAAGTGCACAAGGCACATATAAAAAATACCCAGGAGGCCTTACAAAAAGCACAAAAATAACAATGTAAAAAAAGGGGGGAATGGCACCAAGCACGAAAAATTTAAAATATGACACTGAGCACAGAATATAGAAAAATAAAAAAATTAAAGTTATGGCATTAAGCACAAAAAATTTAAATTATGTCACTAAGCACAGAAATAAAAAGAAATAAAAAATCATGGCATTACGCTTAAAAAAAAATATAAAAAAAAAGAAACTCCTTTATAAGGATTGCTACGGCAAGAAACACAAGATTTAATTAATTATGTATTATAACATTAGCGTAAATAAGAATGTAACTTAGAATTTAGATTAGATAGATAAAAGAACTATAACCTTTTACCTTTTGAAATTGTAGAACCATTAAATTTATCTTGAAATCCAGAATCTAAGTTTAAATCAATGTAGGTCTTAACCAAAATGTAACGTAGAACTTCAAACTTAGACTAATTTTAACCTTTGTATTTCGAAAACTACAATGTAAATTTATCTAGACGATAGGAATAAGATGTGTTTGAAAATAATTATCAAACTTTACTAACTGTATTGGAATTAGTTACAAAAAGATCTAAATCTACGTTTTTCAATTATGTTTAGATTCCGAACGATAATTTAATGGGCTATGTATCAAAACTCTTTTTCCAATCACATTAGAATCTTTGGTTTTATGGTCGCGCAAGGGCTCCAGATATTCGAGTATAAGGGACCGCTGGTTTACATCAAGGGCGGTCGGGTATTTATCATCATTAGCTTCAAGATCATACATGTAGTGGACCTCCTCCAAATCGAGCAAGTGCTCGGTGACCTAGCGAATATCGCAGGCAACAAAATAAAAGAGGCTGGTCGGAAATCTGTGATCGAGTTCCATCTACGACAGGCCAATGAACGCATTCGTTTGCTACCCCGAAAACCAAGGTCAATCAACTGGATCGGTTCATCCTGGAAGTGGGTGGCTTGATCCCCCAACGCAGACGATTGGAACCATGTCCTCCAGAGTCAACAAGAAGTTATCCAGAACAACGATCGCCAATACAAAGTCAACGACGCCATGCTCAAGAACCTCCGAGAGGTCACGCAGAAGGTCAACCGGGTGATTCAGAGGACAAATGACGGATTGCCAAGGATATTCTCGTGGAGAAGTTGGAACAGGACATACTGAACGAAGTCCTGGTCATGAAAGCAGAGGTCAATGAGCTGGTTCGAGCATGCCAATTGGCTAAAACAGGGGTTATCAACACCAACCCACTGGACAGAGGGGAGCTCTCCCAAATTATCAATGAGCTAGAAACATTACCATATAAGAACGAGATATAAGCCATCGAGTTTGGACTGCCGAGTTTGGAATGCCATCGACATTGCTATTCGTTCAATCCATTCCAAAGGTCAAAAACGAGGACTTCAACATGCTGATAACGAGATCTTCAATAATCGAAGGGAAACATATCGACCTACCATACAGCAAGGTTCTTATCAACCATAAAGACGCTTATGGAGTGATCGGGGAGTAAACGTATATTGCCAATTCTACAGTTTGTCCAGACAAGGCCTTGAAGAGTTTATCGGAGGATAGCTGCGTGGTTGTGCGTGGTTGCCAACATCGCTACACGTACAGCCACTTCCACCAGTCATGGTAGAGGTCACGCCCAAAGGACAGATCATCGATCTAGCCTCAGCATTGCAAACATACTGCGACTTGGAAAGCTCTACGAAAGGTTTGACATTTTCGCAATAATGGACATCGGACTCCTTTCGATGATTATCGGCCTCGCATGGTACTTGTGGCATAGATCCGGGAGGAAACTGCGACTTCCTACTGTCAACCTGAACTTGCAAGGGATGCCTGTAGCGAATGCATACCGCGACCATGCATGAGTCTAAAACCGAACATCGTTAGGTCTATGGGGCGTAGACTTTTAAAAGGGGAGGAGTTAACACCAGCGACCAAGCCCACGACCCCAGAACGTGATGGCTGGCGAATCATATGGGATTTGCCCAGTCAGCGGATTTACTCCACATACTGGTGCGATCATGTTCACATCACCCAAGCCCGAAGGTCACACATTGCACTTACCTGGGCGCATCCGGTACAGTGCCATCCAGCTATGCATGCGCATGCAGTGCATTATGAGACGCTCGAGTCTTTCCCGTGGGAACATGCAGCTGTCTTCTGGAGCCGAATGAGTTGGGAATAGTGAGTCTTAGTTTAGACCTAGCGAACGACGGACCGATCGGTTAAATAAAAATATATTGAATCTGGTAAATCGGAGTTTTATTGTAAGTCGAACGGTTGGGTCGGCCCCCAGAAGCTGACGTTCGCGTTTTTTTGGAATCCCCTTCTGGGATATCCTTAACTACAAAGCATTGCTAAACTTATAACGCAATGAAAATATATCTCGGTATCTATTTTTTATACCCCATCCCATAGGATAGGAGGTATATTAAGTTTGTCACATAGTTTGTTTAAAACAAAATAAACGAAACACCTTATTGACCGACAACGAATTGAATAAAAACACGAAACAAATAAACAAAAACAACGTTTAATATTTTTTTCGTTTTTTATTAAAGAAATGAATGCATTTCAAACCAACTACGGTTCATCTTCAGCAACACTAATTTGACATAGTAAGTAAAAGTTTTAAAAGCTCATACAAAGAAAGAAAACAAAGAAAGGGAAACGAAAAAATTACTTTAACACAAGAATGATGAGTGAAAGGAACAATTAAAGAATGTCATACAAAAGAGAGATAATATTTCCGCTATCGCTGTTCATCTTGTTGTTGCTCTTGTGGATGTACAGGCTCTCGTACGCATCTAGTCTCAGCTGGTTGGTGAGGTGCTTGAGCAGCTTAACGTTAGCAAAATCAATATCAAAATGCTGGTGGGTGAGGAAGTGTGAGGCGACAGATAATTTTTCGGCACGGTTATACTTTATGTGCTGCGAGTGCTCGCTGATACGAACACCGATGCTGCGTTTTGTTTGGCCGATGTAGACAGCTTCACAGTTACCACACTTTATTTCGTATATGCCAGATTTGTCATAGGTCGTTGACGCGTCCTTAGTTGTACCAAGCAGATTTTTAATTTTGCTATTGCTGGAGTACACGCATTCAATGTTGTTGTTTCTTAGCTTTGTGTACAGTTTGTTCGTAATAGATGGGAAGTAAGTCATCGAAGCTCTTTCGTAGTTGTTGTTATTTTGTAAGCGTCTGTTTTGTTGAAATAAAGTTGTCAGGTTTGATTTTTGAATTTTCTTGGTGTGTTTTGCTATTAGTTTGTCTAAAACAGATGTATTATACCCGTTAGTCGTGGCTATTTCTTTTAAAATATTATATTCGTTTGAATAATTAGTTATTGTAAGGGGAAGTTTACAAAGGCGGTGAACCATGGAATGGAAGGCAGCAAGTTTATGTTGTGTTGGGCAAAATGAATCGTTGGTGATGTATCGGTTCGTTGTTGTTGGCTTCCGATGTATAGCGAACTCAAGTCGTCTGTGTTTTCTGCATACCATCAGGTCTAAGAAGGCTAGTTTTCTATTTTCTTTAGGTTCAAAGGTCAAGTTTATGCTTTCATACTGCGAATTCAACGTTGCTAATACATCATCAACTTCGGTCTTTTTGATGATGGCAAAGATGTCGTCTACGTAGCGTAGCCAGATCCTTGGGAGTAAGCTGTTTCTTCTTAAGGTTATGTCAAAAGATGCCATAAACACTTCAGCAATGAATGGAGATAGAGGGTTTCCCATGCTGGTACCTTTTGTGATTTTGTAAAAGCCGTCCCGAAACTGGAAGAAGTTGTGCGACATACATGTTTTGGCTGTTTCTAAATAAAGCAACTTTTTCTGTTCACTTATTTCGAAATTGTCTAAGTGCGTTTTGAAAGCATTGATCGCGTCAGGAATGGGGATACTGGGGAACAACGATTCCACGTCGAAGGAGATCGTGATTTCGTCATCGTCGATGTAAATGTCTTATGTTTTTTCAACGAAATCGAACGAGTTTTTTACCGAGAGGCTTTCAATGGGGAATTTTTTTAACTTCATTTACTAACCACCTAGCTATTTTAACCGACGGTGAACTTAGGTTAGATACGATAGGTCGCATTTTGTTGCCTGGCTTATGCACTTTGGGTAAAGCGTAAAGCTTCGGTACGTCGGGGTTTGAAACATTTAATTTCCATTTAGGAATGTCAAAAACAGTATTTATTTTTTTAATTAACAATTTTGATTCTCTGATCATGCTTGGTAAGGGTGTTTTATTGAGAATCTTGCAATTACTGGTGGTGATAGAGACTTTCACTCTTTCATAATAATCTTTTTTGTTCATTATTACCACTTTGTCCCCTTTATCAGCTTTGAGAAAATAAACGTCTTTTTGCTTTAGTTCGCGAATGGTGGAATGTATTTCTATTGATTCACGGTCACATTTGTAATTTAATTTTGTATTTCTAATGATAGGTTTTGCTATTTCGCGGACATTTTGTTTGGTTTGAGGTTGTTTAAACTTCAGACAAGTCTCAAGGTCAACTATTGATTCGATTATGGGGGCACTAAGTGGTTTAGGGGTGAAATTTAGACCTTTGTTTAATAACTCAAGTTGATTTTGTGTAAAGGTTTCGTTGGATAGATTTACTATAAGATCTGGGACTAATTTTGGTTTTTTAGGTGTATCTTTTTGTTTAAATTTTGACTGTTCACGTTTTAAAATTTTCAGCTTACACAGTTTGTAACACGGTGAAATAATAATGGCAGACCCCCAAGACCTTAAGGGCATATGATCGAGACCGAATTCTGAATCTAATGAGCCATGTCCGTTCGTCCGGTGCAACTACCTCCAGAGTTTTCAAATCTGTAAGACGTTCCAAAAGGCTGAAATTTGACATTTAGCATCTCCTAATGAATGTTAGACACAAAAAAGACAAATAAAGTTGGTAAACCTCCTCTAGTGGGCGTGGCATCTATTTGAAGGTTAAATTTTCAAATGCATTTTCCTCAATATTTTTGCTCGAATTTTGCTTAATATTTTATATAGAAAACGCTAAGTTCCACATTTTGTCTATACAAGTCTTTGGACCACGCCCACATTTGGAGGTAGAATTGAAGAAAAACCTAAAATTTTCCAGAAAAACTTAATTTCGACTTAATTTAGGAAAGAATCAAACAAAAAAAGTAGCAGGTTAGGTAAACGAGACTTCGGTTCAGATTTCGGTCATATAAAGTTTTTAGCCACGCCCCCTTTTAGGGGTCGAGTTTTTAAAAATATTGAATTTGAACCAAAAACTTGCATTTTTAAGTACATTTAAGTGTAACTTGGAAATATCTGTGGAAATATCTTATAATCAAATAAAAAAATAAATTAATAGAGTGGCGCAACAGCTTGAGGTGAACCAGGGCCAACTTCTCAACAATGTATGCTGGTGTGTGGATTTATTTACATACAAAGGGACCTACAATTTTTTGCCGAATCCGAACGGCACTTTGAGAAGTTTTTCAAGACAAATGATACTCTCGGAGGGCTTGTCAGACCCTCGCGGAGGTGGGGGCCGTGAAAAAGGACAAGTCTTTTTTTTCAGGTGACGATGGCAGAATTCGAACCCAGACCTCCGTCGTAGTAAGCACACACACTGACCACTACGCCACGGAACCCCACATCTATAATCTTACAATCAATAGTTTGTTATTAGGGGCGGTTGGACCATGCCCCTTTTCGAAGTTTGCATTACTTACAAAATGTCAAAAAATAACTATGCCATCAGCATTTTATAATGTGGGATAGGATGGGGTATTCAACGGTCCGTTTTACGGACTGTAACTTCTGCGTACACACTATAGCACTTACTCACTGGTTTTAATCCAATGAATGGACTTTATTCTTGAGTCTCAAAACCTCCTATGAAGTCCTATGCAGCCAGCATCAAGTATTGACAGCCAGTGGCAGCATTGCCAAAATGCCATCAGAGACGCCGCCTCTGAAGTGTTGGGTTTCACACGGCCACCACAACGAAACCCCTGGTTTGAAGATGAATGCCGGCAAGCACATGCAGCTAAAAAATAATGGTCTAAGACCCCACAGGGTATTTTGAGAGTGGTTATATAACAAATAAAAAAAGACCGTCAAGTATGAAGACATACGCGGAGCGGTCCGTCGGCTTTTGTTGAAGGTTATAGTCATCTATATTGCGCAGTTTGTGTAACATTCTATTTATTTATTAAAATTATTTCTGGATATATTTTACAGTCTGTTATATACTTTTTTCGCAGTGCTGTCTACTGTTCTTATATTGGGTGATTTTATATTGGGTTTCGTTACTCCAAAAAAAGGCCGGCAAAAAGCTTTACCGTTTGGAAAATACAGGGAAGGACATACCCTCTCTTGGCGTTTTTTAGGATTTTTATAATTTAAAACCCATAAAACAGCAATTTCAATTATATTTAATTACCGTTAGACTTTTTGATCAATTTTACAACCATCTGTGCTAGCATTTGTCACTTTTCTCAAATTGCGGACATGTTTTTTTACCCGACCGAGGGTATATTAATTTTAATGCATAGTTTGTAACACAGTGAAATAATCACCGTAGACCCCTAAGACCTTTTAGAGATATGATCGAGACCCACATGTGAATCGATTAAGCCATTTCTGTCCGTCCGTCCGCCCGTATGTGTGAAGGTTTTAGGTCTTCAAAATCAACCTAGAGAGCTTAAGCTTGGTACACGGCATGGTTCTTTTGTTGCACAGACAAACTGTAAAAATTGCTTTAATCCGTTAGTGGACACGCCCACCACTGGCTTCAATGTGAGACAACCTCTATTTCACATTTTCTTTCAAAATGCCTTTGGCCAAGTTAGACAAAACACAGGAACTTAATTTTTTGGTACTGAGCAACATTGGCCTAAGACTTTTAACAGGGCAAAAATTTGACCGCCCACAATATCGACCATGCCCACTTTTACCATGTTAGATCTTTAAAAACCCGATTTGGTTTCAACGCATTTTGTCATGATACTAAAGAAATTACAATTAATTAATTTTAATTTTTAGCTCAGACCCACTTTTGGGGTCGTGGCCTATACAAATAATATATGAATTCGGGACTTTACACGGTATAGGGTCGTGTGTATAGAAGTTTGTCACAAACGAACTCTTTCACTTAATAACTTGTTTGGTTCAAATTCAATATTTTGAACGGGGCGGATTTTTTTGAATGGGGCGTGGCTTTGTATGAACCCAAACGTGTTGGAGACGCTTGTGTTTGACGCATGGGCTCTGCAGGCACCTATTTCTAGGATGTGTCTTCCAAGATATCCAAGATATCCAAGATATCCAAGATATATAAGATATCCAAGATATCCAAGATATCCAAGATATTCAAGATTGAATGGCATTCGATGCAGGTTGGAGGACTTTCTTTTCTTAGGAGGTGCTGGTGTGTTATTGCCGTGTGTCCTAGCCCCAAACTAACAAGAGGCGTTATCATTTACTTGGTGGTTGAAGATGGATACATTGGTTGAGATTTATTGGAGTTAGTGGATTTGTAGATGTGACCATAGTTTTGCCAGTTGCATAGCTAGTTCCCTTACTTTTCGCAAACTTGTCGTCGTTTGTCTTGTTTGGTAAGCATGAGAAGGGAATGAGTGCGCAGCATTCGCTGCTTTATCTGCATGTTCGTTACCTGCGATACCATTGTGGCCAGGGACCGACATTAACTTTAACTTGGTGTCCAATTTAATAAGTTCGACTCTAATTTGACTTACTATGTCAGATATGTTGTTTAGGTTTTGTATTGAACTTGCCACGGAGTTTACCAATTATAGTTGTCGTTCTTAAAATTGCTGTCGCTTCAGATGTGAAGATAGAGGCTTCATTTTCTTCTTCAATAATTGAGCCTTAGATAAAGGATATCTTCAAGTAAAGTTTTGCTTTCGATTCGAGGATTCATTCTTCAATTAGAGGAAGTCCAGCCTCAGCCATGATGTTACGTATTGCGCTGGTTGGGAGAGCGTTTATACTTCGTCGAGCTGCTTGGTGGTAGGAAGCCTTAATGACGTTGAGTGCAGTTTTTTGAGAGTTACGGTAGATCAAATGACCATAATCTCTTTTGCTTAAAACTAAAGTTCGTGTAATGTTACATAATGTATTTATATGTGCACGAGATTTCGTACGTGCTAAGTATTGAACAATGTTTACCCTGGCAGTAAAGCTTTTTCTTAATTCTAGGCAATGATTCTTAAAATTATACTTATTGTTAAAATGTACACCTAGAATACAAAGATTCTTATCATTCTCTATGTTAACATTGTGAAATTTAGAATCTACAACCACGCAATATGTTTTACGACAAATATGAATGGTTTTGCATTTTTGTATGAAAAATGTTGCACCAGAAGAATTACACCACTTCATAATTATCTGCAGGAACATTTGAAAAGAGAGCTTATTGCTCTGCGAGGCTGTTGTGTTGTGTCTACTCAAAATATACACATCGTCAGCGTAAATGCAATGGTGTAGTTACGAATATTTTTTTATGATAGAACTGTTATCATTAAAAGCTATTAGAAAGAGAACCACCGACAATGGAGACCCTTGGGGGATTTTATTCTGCAAAGCGTATATATATGAGAAGCAGTTATTTGCTTTTACCCACATTTTTCTATTAGATAAAAAGGATTTGATGTAGTTAAAGATTTTGGGTCCAACGCACCATTCTTTTATTCTCCCCAAAATTTCATGTATGCCGATTCTATCAAAAGCCTCTTCAAAATCTAGCGAGAGAATTGTAACATGGTTGCGAACTGATAGAACTTTTGTGACATAATGATCGATGTGCAGTAAGGCATCCGTGCATCCTTTGTTGGCGTTAAAGGGCACTTGATGTGTGCTTATCAAATTTTTCGATTCCAAAAACCGCATAAACCTTTTGGCAAACTATTTTTTTCCAATACTTTTGAAGCACAAGAAATGAGCGGTATAGGGCGATAGCTATCAGTGGAGTTATGTGGTTTTTTAGGTTTGTGGAGGGGAAGTATCGTTACTAATTTCCAACTCTCCAAGGAATGGTTCCCGTATCCAGAATATTGTTTTAGAGATGGTGTAGCCTGGTTTTGATAGATGGACGCAGATTTTTTAACATCGGATAGGATATGCATTCTCTACAAGAGAGTTTGCCTTTGAGATTGGCTAGACAGCTCTCGAGTTCTAACAAAGAGATAGAAATCTCAATTTGTTTGGCCTGTCGGGTTAAGCCTGCCAAATTGTTTGGGTGCAACCTTATAGATAATTTTTTCTTCTCGTTAAACTCACTAGAGAAATTCCCATCTTTGGGCAAAAAGGGACCATGCCTTACAGAAGCAGTTGGTGATGTCAAAAATGCGTAGGGGAGCCGTCATTAAGAATTATAAGGTTAGTATTGTATAAAAACCTAGCACCTCGAGCATTAGTAATAGGAGAATCTCACAAAACGCTCCAGGAGTTAACGTCACCTGTAATAATGACTGGAGTGCTAATTTGGTTGATTATGTTTTCAAGGTCGCTGGCGGTAAAAGATTGTTTGAGGTGAATATATATACACACCAAAGTGAATTTCATTTCCAGTTGAACTTCGAAAGCTAGAATCAGAATCTTTGAGTTTATTCGTTTTCGTTTGTATGGAATACCCTTCTTAATCAGAATTGAAATGCCATTTTCGGCCATGGTGTTGGAGGGATGATTATGGAAAAATCCTGTGTGGGAGTGTTTGGCGTCTAACGGTAAGTGTAGTGTACGTCCTAGTTTTTACAACCATGGCAACACTTCCTACGTTTTCTATTTCCCCTTTTGCTCATATAGAAACAGTAATACCAACGGAATATTGCTAGTTTATAAGGAAATGAAATAAAGATGTGTTGTTTTGATCACCAGACTTGGAATAACACACGTGTTTTACAGTTGCTTCACTCGGTCTCGTTTTTCACTACGTTTCACACTACATTGGCGACGAGTAGTGATTTTTTTTTTCAATATTAAAAGTAAAAGTTAAAATAAAGTTCTTTTCGATTTGTGAAAAGTAAGGAAATATTTCCAATCTAATAAAAAGTAAAAAATAAAGGCAAGTAGTTAACCCACACGCAACATGCCAGCGGATCAAGCGGAGAATAATAGTTCAATTACGCTTCTGCAAACTGCAAACTTGACGGAATTCTTCCCAAGCGACGAGACTTTCTGCATATGGAAAGAGAAATTGGACATCCACTTTTGTGAAATCAACTGCACAGAGGACAACCAAAAAAAGGCGATTTTGCTGAAATCAGTCGGTTCAGCACCATACAGTGTCTTAAACGGCTTATGCAATCCGACGTCACCAGTATCAAAATCATACAAAGAGCTTTGCAAACTACTGGACACGCATTATACCCCACCAACGATCATCTTCAGGGAACGAAAAAAAATTTTTCTCTTTGACCAAAGGAGACGGCGAAACAGTGGCAGAGTGGTTTGCACGTGTAAAAACTTTAGCATTAAACTGTAATTTTGGTGCGAACTTGGACGACTTCGTGCTTAATCAATTCATCATGAATCTACCAAGTGTTATCTTTGAAAGACTGTGTGAGGAGGAAGAAAAATTAAACCTCGTGGATGCATTAAAAAAAAGCAATGATCATGGAGACTAAATTAACAACAAAAAGTGCAGATGATGAGTTCATAAATTACATAAAAAAGTGTGTGGTCAAAGAAAGAAGAGAGGCAAAAGCGTTTCAACGGCGCGGGAGTTGGACAAGGCAGCAAAAAAGGTGGTCGCAGTAGCAGTCGTGGTGACTTTGTTGCAAGCAGTGGTAGCGGCAGTGGACTAACAAAGCATCGGAGTTGTTCGCATTGTGGTTGGCGTTTTCATGACCCGCAGTCGTGTAAATTTAAAGAGAGCAGATGTCATTCTTGTGATAAAATCGGACACTTGCCATCGGTGTGTCGTTCCAAAATAAAAAAATCTATAAATCATGTATCAAATAAAATAGATAATTCTGTTAAGGAAATAAGTCATGATCTTTATGAATCTTCTATTTACAGTGTGACTCATGGTTCTCCTAGTGGTGTGTATTGTCTACCAGTTGTAATCGATGGAATACACATGGAAATAGCCTGTGACACAGGTGCACCCTGCACGTTGGTTCCCGCTTCTTGCTATGAAAAGTTTTGGAAAAACAAGCCGCTTCGAAAATGTCCAATCCCATTTGTTAGCTACAGTGGTGACACCATTCAACTTTTGGGTGAGTTTGATGCAATTATTACATATAAAAACATTAAAAAAGAAATAGTAGTTGTAGTAACAAATACAAATAGTCCACCTTTGCTTGGCAGAACATTTTTAAGATTATTTAATTTCGAATTAGTCCAAGTTAATTCCATAAGTGAAAATAATAAATCACGCATTATCATTGAACAATTAAGATTAGAGTTTTCCGAAGTTTTCGATCAAAAGCTCGGAGCGTATTCAGGAAACAAGATCAGTTTGAAAATCTTTGATAGTGCTAAGCCCATATTTTTCAAGCCTCGACCATAGCCATTCGCGTGGAAAAATAATGTTGAGAAACAATTACGAAATCTGATTCAGGAGGACGTTCTTGAGCTAGTTGATAGTTCGGATTGGGGAACACCTTTGGTTCCGGTTTTAAAGCCAAGTGGTGACTTAAGAATCTGTGGAGATTATAAAGTAACAGTTAATAAATGTCTTATGAATTTTAGTTATCCATTGCCTCGCATTGAGGAAATTTTTGCTTCCTTGGTAGGGGGTGTACTATTCACCAAACTCGACTTATCGAAGCCGTAAGTCGAGTTCAATCAGTTGCTACTAGATGAAGAATCTCAACTTCTTTGCACTTGGAGCACACACATAGTTTTATTAAAAGTTAAAAGACTACCGTATGGCATAAAAACAGCGGCAAGTATTTTTCAAAAGGTTATGGAAAACATTTTGATCGGAATAGAGTTTGTAGTTGTTTATCAAGATGACACTGCCATTACCGGAAAGGATTTTAAACAGCACATTCAGACATTGAAATTGGTTTTGGGAAAGCTATTGTCGGCTGGTTTAAAATTAAACATTAACAAATGTGAATTTTTCAAACCCAAAATTTGTTATTTGGGATTTTCCATAGATAAAACTAGACTCAGTAAGAACAGTGAAAGAACTGCAAGCATTTTATCAGCGCCTATTCCAAACAATGTTTCAGAACTTTGTGCCTTTATCGGCACTATTCAAAATTTATCTACAATTTTGCTCAAACGATGCACCCGTTATATGAACTTTTGCGCAAAAACGTTAAGTTTTATTGGTCGCAAGATTGTCAGGACGCATATAAGTTGATTAAATCTGAAATTACATCGGATCAGGTTTTGATACACTTTAATCCCCAACTTCCAATAATCTTAACAACTGATGCCAGCAACAATGCTGTAGCCGGAGCTCTTTCACATAAATATAAAGACATTCATCGACCAATAGCTTTTGTTTCGCGAGCTTTATCCAAATGTGAAAGCAATTATAGCACATTGGAAAAAGAAGCTCTTGCCATTATTTTCTCTGTCACAAAACTAAGACAATACCTCTTGGGTTACAGGTTTGTGCTAAGAACTGACCACAGACCCTTACTAGGCATTTTCGGTGAACATAAGGGTTTGCTTATAATGGCTTCAGCACAAATGCAAAGATGGTCGCTCATTTTATCAGGGTTCAATTACTCTGTTAGAGTATGTGAAGGGCTCTTCCAATAATGCCGATTGGCTCTCACGCATGCCACAACCAAAGTCGATGTGTTCATCCAACAACAATGAAATGAATTATGTAAATCTTATTGAATCAGAATGTAACTTGAATATAAACTTTAAAGATATTGCACGAGAAACAAGACATGATCCGATTTTGTCAGAAGTGAGTGCAGCCGTGCAAAATGGTACAGTTTCTGCATTAAAAGGCGATGAGTTTTCTCCATTTAGAAACAAATGTAATGAATTATCTGTCGAATATGATTGCATTCTCTGGGGTTAAAGGACAGTTGTTCCAAAGAAACTTCAATCCATCATACTAACAGAGCTTCACGCTTCTCACTTAGGAATTGTTAAAACCAAAATGTTAGCGCGATCATATATGTATATGGTGCCCTGGAGTTGACAGCGAAATTGAGCAATTGATTCGCAATTGCAGACCCTGTCAAGAAATGCAGCCAAGCCCAGAAAAGAGTTCATTAATACCTTGGGCACCTACTGGCTCTGCATGGAGTCGCATTCATATTGACTTTGCTGGGCCGATCAATAACTTTCATATCTTAATTGTGATTGATTCATATTCGAAATGGATCGAAGTTTTTAGGACAAAAGTGATCACATCTCAATTTACCATTGCTAAACTCAGGGAGCTATTTTGTCGTTATGGCTTAGTGGATATACTTGTTAGCGACAATGGTCGGCAATTTACCTCTGAAGATTTTACACTTTTCCTGGCTCGAAACGGCATAAGACATGTTCTTACTGCTCCTGGCCATCCTGCTACTAATGGGCAAGCTGAAAACTTCGTAAAAACTCTAAAAAAGTCAATTTTCGCAAATCTTAGGGATGATTTTAATAATTCTTTTGACACTATTCTACAAAGATTTATGGCGGACTACCGAAACACGAAACACTGTGCAACTGGTGAAACGCCAGCTTAGCTTTTCTTTGGAAGGTCTGTGAAAACTCGCTTTTCAAACCTTAGACCTCCTACTACCATGGAAATGCTATTAGAAAGTCAAAGTTAAAATATATGAAACTCTAAATGTAAACGCAATGTCGAATTTTCAACAGGGCAGTGCGTTATGGTTAGAGGTTATAAGAACCCTAACAAGCCGAGCTGGACTAAAGCTACTATTAAAGAAAAGTTAGGTCCTCTATCGTACTTTTGCATCTTATCTCACAATAATAGAGTTATTAAGCGACATCTAAATTAAATAAGAAACGGCATAAAGGAAGCTGAAATCAATGTGCAAGATGGACCAATCGAAGATGTAAACGCCAATATCAATGGTCAGCAAACTGAAAGCTCATCGTCAACACCCACCACTGGAAGAACGTTGAGACCACGTCGAGATGGAAAGGTAGCAAAGAGAAATAATTCTTGCTAGATTGAATCACTTGATGTTAACTTAACCTTTCAACTTATATCTACTAAATTGAAATGTTTAATATAAACATAATTTAATAATTTAAACCTTTCGTACTGAATTGTTAAATTTAAGCTAAACTTTATCACTTTATCTATAATATAATCTTATACCTTATACTTTATTATTTAAATATATAAATTTTCTATTTCCCCTTTTGCTCATATAGAAACAGTTATACCAACGGAATATTGTTAGTTTATAAGGAAATGAAATAAAGAAGATGTGTTCTTTTGATCACCAGACTTGGAATAACACACGTGTTTTACAGTTGCTTCACTCGGTTTCGTTTTTATGAGTACACTACAGTAAGGATAATTTGTTTCTTGAAGAGATATTATACTGGGTGAATTTTCTTTAATGAGAATATTGTAGTTGTAGTTTTATATGAAGCCTTACATGTTCCATTGAAGAATATTGTGTGTAATTTTGATGGTTGTTAAATTTGGGGTTGTTTGTTGTTAAGTAGGGTGGTCGTTACTTGTTTGATCAGGGTGAGGACTCCTCGGCGCGGGAGTTGGATTAACCAGGCACCCGTTTGAGGTTTAGTTTGTTGGTTCAGCACTTTTTAACATGTTTTTTGTTTGGCGTTTAGCAGAATTGGCGTTTACCTTGCTTGAGTTGAATGCTTTATTGCTATTAACTTGGTTTTCTATCGGATTCACTGAATCACTGAAAGGATTCGAGGTAGTAGAAATATCGAACGAACCTGGAAGCTGTTGCGTTGAGAGCTGTGTGGCTGGCGCTGGCGTGTTTTTCGTTATCTCAGCAATATATTGCCCTAGAGGAGAACTGTGTGACACAACTAGTATTCTGCTCTTTGTGAATTTTCTTTGCTTCAGCCAATGGTAGACCCCCAAGACCTTAAGGGCATATGATCGAGACCGAATTCTGAATCGAATGAGCCATGTCCGTCCGTCCGTCCGACTGTATGTCACATGTTATTAGGCCTTGAATTCAAAGCTAGGGTGCTGAAACTTCGTACAAAAGGTTCGCGTCATGGGAAGCAGTAAAAGTGTAAAAATTTTTGAAATCCGACCAAAGACACGCCCAAAATCGGTCTAAATGTGCAACTACCTCCAGAATTTTCAAAACTGTAAGACGTAGAAAACACTTAATTCTACATTTTGTTCTTACAAGACTTTGGGCCCGCCAATATTTGCAGGCAGAATTGAAGAAAAACCTAAAATTTGCCTGAAAAACTTAATTTCGACTAGCCTTGAGCCTAATTTAGGAAAGCATGAAACAAAAAAAGTAGCAGGTTAGGTAAACGAGACTTCAGTCCAGATTTCATTTATTTAAAGTTTTTAGCCACGCCCCCTTTTAAGGGTCGATTTTTCAAAAATATTGAATTTGGAC
This sequence comes from Neoascia interrupta, assembly GCA_947623515.1. Lineage (NCBI taxonomy): Eukaryota > Metazoa > Arthropoda > Insecta > Diptera > Syrphidae > Neoascia > Neoascia interrupta. The sequence goes on from OX392462.1 coordinate 135,477,215, forward strand.
CAAAAAATTGCATTTTTACGTACATTTAAGTGTAACTTGAATATATATGCGCTTTCTCATTAGGGACGGTTGGACCACGCCCCTTTTCGAAGTTTGCATTACTTATGAAATGCAAGGATAGGATGGGGTATTCAACGGTCCGTTTTACGGACTGTAACTTCTGCGTACACACTGAAGCACTTACTCACTGGTTATGTGTGTTAATGGTGAGAATTTCTTTGGCTTGTATGTAAGCGGGCACATTTTAGAATATGATGGGTGGGGAAAAGAGCAGTCAGCACACATTACAGCTGTGTTCGCGTACTTTTTGTTGTAAAAGAGCAAATTGAAAATTAATTGCAGAGTGGAGGAAAACTCTCTCAAAGTCTATTAAAGATATGAAAATTGCCCTAAAATACGGGAACAGGTTTGTAGTAAAAAGTAGCGTTTTGAAAGAAACGTCAAGAGCAGAAACAATTACATAATTCATGTTTAAAAAAAAAAAAAAACGATAAATCAGGAGCGTTCAAAGTAACAATTCTTGGAGTTACGTGTTAGCACGTTTACGTGTTTACGTAAACGTTTACGTGTTGGATTCGGAGTTACCTTCTTGCCGTTCACATAACTGCTGCCACATATCCTTTATATATGTTGCTAAATCAAACATATTCATGCCATTTGCATGATTACACCACTTAATTTTACTGAACTATGTTTGTACCGCATTGAATTCACTGAAAGGATTTGTAACGGCTTAAATGCACTGAAAATGAAATTTTTGGAAACATTCTGCACTTAGTTGTCACGTTTTTTTAATCATGTTAATAACAAAATTTCAAAAAATAAGCGCCAATACACAAAATAAACTCGAAATCAAAAAATGTAAACAAAAATTTCTATCAACAAACGTCGAGATTTGGCATTTGAAACTTGGAAATTTCTTACTACAAGAAAATTTTTGTAGTAAAAAATTTCAAGTTTGTTCAAGGTGGTGAAATGATTTACCCTCTCTTTTCCGTTCTCTTTTACGACAATTCTGTGTACGGGAACGCTTTTGTAGTAACTTGTAGTAAAATATTTTAACATAATCTGAGATATCCGGGTACGGGTTAGATTAGGGTTAGGGTTAGATTTATATTTTTTACTTCGCTGGTCAAAATAAATGGCATCCACGTCAACAGGCAATTGCCTGAAGCGGAATCCATCCTGCCCGTCGGGCATTGACATTCACTTGAGAAAGCACTCGCGTTCGCGTGTGGGTTAGATGGAATGGCAAGAACCAAAATAGATAGAGAGATAAGGATATAAATTTATAACAGAAGTTGCAGGTTGTTTCGCTATTCGCTGAAAGAGAAATCACACGAACGATGCGAACGATTCGGCTGTTGGTCGGTGACTAAACGAAATCTAATGAAGTCTCGTTTACCTTGCCTGGTAATTTTTGGGATGGGGTGTACAAAAAGGCTACAAAAGGGACAAGAAAATCTTAAGGAATTTCTCGAGGTCAGAATCCCAACCTTGGACGTCTTAAAAATACTAAAAATTCCAGCCAAGGACTTCCAAGACGCCAAAATCGATCAAAAGTGCAAGATTAACAAAGGAAAGCGCAGAAGATCCACAACAGAATGTCGACAGTTCAAGTGCCGCAAAAAAAACTGCCACTCGTTGGACCGAAAATGTACTAACAGGTTGAATATTGAATTAGACGAAAACACGGCAAGATTTGTAGCTCAAGCTGAACACAGAACATTGTAACGCCTGCATATAAGTAACTCCGTTCATCACGTCTCTTCTTTGTAGCTAGCACTCGTTTATGGAACTCTCTTCCTACAAGACTAAAACGAATTTTCTAAAATTCCAACTTCAAACTGATGTAATTAGCTTCCTATCCTTTAGACGGAGGATCTGGAGACTCTAGTTTATTTAAAAAAAAAACAATGAGTTACGACCATGAGCTCAAACACCAAAGAGTCCGACAGTTGAACACCACTACCACCAAAAAAACACCGCGGAGAAATTGTGAAAAGAGATTGACCTAAGTCATACATCCACCTTGAGCGAAGAACATCAATGGCCGAGGGATCCTAACAGAGATCATAGCAGTGTAAAGAATCGCTAACTATAGATAGAGTCTCCTCCCCCAAATCTGCGCGAAAGTCCACTAGGGTAATGTAGTATATCGCGTGTTCAGTATGGTAGTTCCATCTTCGTTCTCCTTATTAAAATGTATAACACTATTCTCCTTCTGAGAATAGGGTTAAATATGATGGATCACTGAATGCTCTCTTTTCGGGCCGGCTTGAATTCTACGCTTTAATTCGCAGTGGGGCGATTTGGTGCAAATTCTGGTGTGAGAGGAATGCAGCTGGGGTTCAATAACGGCAAGCATGCCCAGCAAAAAGCTTAGCGTGGCTTGAAACGCCGTGCCCGATAACCACTGTACCGGAATGAGAGGATTGGTTGAACGTGTGTGTGAATGAGTCATGGTTTGTTTGGGAAAAAGCCAAGCCAAGCTTGGGTGAATCACTTCTGGTTTACCTAACAAGTTTGGCGAAAAGAAAAGAGAGCTGGAAGTTGAAAAGGATTATTTTTGAGGAAAAGATACAGGAGGAAGATTAAGAAGCAAAAAGATCCATGATAAGGGACTTAACAGGAGTTGTAGAAGGAAGAAGCAAAAAGATACGGAAAGGAGAAAAAGAAAAAGCTAGGTAGAGTGATTTGTTATTGCGTTTGTGTTGAAGAAAATTGATTTGTCTAGTAGACTTTCGTTTCGGGAAAATCCCCTGGAAAAGTCGGGACGCGTGACCCTTTTAGTTTTACCTGTTTTAAATATTCGGGACCCTATATAGTGAGCCATTCTATCCCTACGGCGATACTTGAAATTGTTTATAACTTTGCTTTCGTTCGGCCATTTTCTTTTGCTTGCCTTGATTCTTTTGTTTATATTAATTTTTTCGATTAGTTCTTATTATTAATCGGCCAAATCTTTTAACTTAACTCTTTTTAATAAATCGCCCGCGTTCACCTCTGAACGTTTATAACGACCCAAACAAAAGTATTCACTTCTTTCGTTCGGACTTCTTATTTATTTTCAGTAACCCACAATTTTGTTGTTTTGCCTATAAAACAGTTGGCGCCCGCTTTAAAGTACCAAAAAAATCCTATAAATAATCATCTTGGATTAAACATATCGAATCATCGTATCATATCTCGCGTATCAATCATCTGTTCTCGGAACCCACCCCCTTGCTGAGCAGTCGGGAAACACAGCAACAATTTTGTTGTGTGTTTCCCAACCCCTTCGGGTAGGGGTTAGAATATACCCGAGGTAAGGCATGCCTGTCGTAAGAGGCGACTAAAATCCACCCTCCGTATGCCGAGCGCGTAGCGCATACAAACTATGCAATGGACAAATCAAAAGATTTCATTACCCCAATGGCAATCCAGTTTCACTGGCAAATCCACCCTCTTCGGAGGTAGGCTCTACGGATTCTGGGGAGAGCCATTTATTGCTTATAAATCCCTTTTTGAAAAAATCAAGGGTGCCTCGATCTCCACCAGCTGGATCGAAGGTCTCCGGGAAAGAAAGTCCGCCGGTTAATCAGGACTCAGCGAAAATTAAATGCTTTGAAGCGGAAAACAACGAACTCCGTGCTAAGCTTAATGAAATGGAACGTCTCTACCATGAGCTTAAAAGCGAAGTAGATTCCTTACGTAAAGAAAATGAAGCCTTAGGGAACCCCCGTGGTACTATAGTATGCGAGGAAACGCCGAAACGTCAATGTGAATACCAGACGGACGAGGAAGAACTTGCACGCGAAATGAATCCGGTCTTTAGGAAAAGGCTTACCAAGAAACGAAAGGCCGGTTCTTCACCCGAAGTAGAAACCGTGCAGCAAAAAGAAGAAACACTAGTCGTATCAAACAAAGCGACAGGAATACCCCAAGAAAAAAACCGCTGACCACCTGCAATAAATGTCGTTGGGATCGCGGACCACGGAAAGTTGCGAAACATCCTTAAAAATACTCTTGGGGCGAAATATAACTTAACATCACCTCGAAACAACGTATGGAAAGTTAACGTCGATGACTCTGATGCCTATCGGTCACTGTCACAAAAGTTAAATTTAGAGAAAATCCAATGGTTTACTTATGAAAATCACCTCGAAAAGCCGCTGCGGGTTATAGCGAGGGGACTTCACCCATCCTGTACCAAGGACGAAATAATACAAGACGTTCAAGCCCAAGGCTTTAAAATTCTTGACGCCGTGAACATAATAAAGAAAGAGAAGCAACGTACGGACGAAGGCAAAGATTCCGCTGTTGTCCGACGCGACCTGCAAATTTTTATGCTTTCTTTTGATAGAAATGAAAATATTAATGAAATCTACAATTTTTTTTTTTTTTTTTTTTTTTTTTTTTTCTGTGGGTAGGTAGCCTATGTACCTTCATAGGCACTATGAGAATCGAACGCGCGTGCTCATAGTAGTGTGAGATTCTTACTCACTAAAAAACCTCCCAATCTTTGTAAGACTACGACTAAGTTTCCTTAACAAGTAGTTCATGCTTCTGTATAGTAATCGCGTTTGGCAGGCTACCTTCCAACGAAAGCACCTGCAATACCGTCATTGTGTGCGGTTTCCTCTTACGACGCTAGATCCAACGGTCTTGTTCGTTGTAGTCGGCGTGCAAGATTTGTCTGATCCAGAGTTCGGATTATCTCGTGGTTGCAATGGCCGTGAAGGCGAGTGTGAAGTTTGCGAGCAAAGTTTCTTACTTCGTCGGTCACGGTTGCGATGCCTAGATCTCGATGTAAATCGCTATTTCTTATATACCATGGAGCATTTACGATTGCTCTTAGTTATTCTGAAAAGTTTCTAAAATAGATATGTTGCTTGGTTTGGTACAACCCCAAAGTTGTATACCGTACGTCCAAGATGGTTTTAGCACTTGCTTATACAATAGCAGTTTGTTATATACGCTTAGTTTCGAATAACGTCCGATAAGCCAATTCAGTTCTCGTAGCTTGATTTCAAGTTCATCGCGTTTCTTTTTAACGTGTGGCTTCCACTTAAGTTTTGCGTCTAGGGTCATGCCTAAATATTTCGCCTCGTTTGCGTACGGAATTTGTACCGAGTTTATAAATAGAGGTAAGTTGATTACCCTCTTGTAAGTAAAATTTACATGCGTTGATTTTGTCTCATTTAGGAGGATTCGCCAGGCCTTTGTCCATTCGCATATTTTATTCAAAGCGCGTTGGAGTTTTCCCGTTGAATGTTCGACTGTCTTATCCGTAGCGAGGATAGCCGTGTCGTCAGCGAACGTGGCTATAGTCGTTGTCTCTACTTGAGGTACATCTCTTGTAAAAAGTAAAAACAGTGTTGGACCGAGGACGCTACCTTGTGGAACGCCGGCTTGTATTTCTTTGAATTCTGAGTATTCGCTCCCGTATCTCACTCGAAATAGTCTGTTGTCAAGATAAGACTCTAAGAGTTCATACATTTTTTCCGGCAAAACTTTCCGTAGCTTATATTTTAGGCCTTCGTGCCAAACTTTATCAAAGGCTTGGGATACGTCAAGAAAAGCGGTAGAACATATCATTTTCGCTTCTAAGGCTTTCTCAATTTCATTAATTATTCGATAGACCTGGTCAAGTGTTGAATGTTTGACCCTAAAGCCGAATTGGTGATCCGGAATCAATCGTCTTTCTCCAATTATTGGTTGCAGTCGTTTGAGCACAAGTTTCTCGAAGACTTTAGATATAATAGGCAGAAGCGAAATCGGTCTATATGATTTTTTGTCGTTCGGGCATTTCCCTGGTTTCGGAACCATTATTACCTCTGCGACTTTCCATTGCCGTGGAACGTATGAAATTCTCATTGATGCGTTTAAGATGTAGAGAAGCTTGATTAACGCTCTTTTCGGTAGCTCCTTCAAAATTTCCCCAGTAATTAGGTCATAGCCTGGAGCTTTGTTATTCTTAAATTTTCGGATTGTTTGACGAAGTTCAGACAGTGTCACGGTTTTCATTCGATAATTGTCTAATTCCGCATTGCGATACAGATCGTCAACCAACGGCTCCCCGTGAAACGGTTTGAATGTTTCTTCTAGATGTTCTGCAAATACATCTGCTTTCTCTTTGTCGCCTTTTACCCATTCACCGTTATCTTTTCTTATTGGCGCCGAGTGTACTATGGGCTTTTTAATGGACTTCACGGCTTTCCAAAGTGAATAGTTTGACCCTCTATCGGCAGTCAAGTTTTCGAGGTAGTTGGTAGTCTCGCGACTTTTAAAATCTTGAAGTAAGTGCTTTAATTTGTTAGATAGCCCATTCAGAGTGGTTTTATCAGGAGGAGCTCGAGACAAATGCCACCTCTTTCGAGCCTTTCTCTTTTCGCGTATGAGCTCTTAAATTTCGCGCGGGTAAATTGATACGCTTTTCCTTACTCCAGTCTACCGGAAAGAAGTATTGTTCCAAGCAGCGTCTTGGATAATTCTAACGAGTTTATCGACTTCGTCTTCTATTTCTAAAGGGGTTGTAAGTGGTACATGTAGAGATACATTTTCTTTACAGTATTTCCTAAAGCCATCCCAGTCGGTGTTGTTATTCGTTAGCCTAGGCGCTCTCTCATTTTTTGCTAGACTTCCGCCGATTTTCAAAACGACTGCCGAGTGATCCGAACAGAGATCATAGCCTTCTTCTACATTTGTGAGGTGGCGGGGAACCCCTTTTGCGATAAAGAAATCGACAAGGTCAGGTACTTTGTTTCTGTCGGTTGGCCAATACGTTGGCTTTCCCGTCGAAAGGAAAACCACGCCACGTTTCATGCTAGCTTTGAAGAGTACTCTACCTCTTGTTGAATTGCACCGTGATCCCCAAAAGGTGTTTTTCGCATTAAAGTCCCCGCCGATGATAAAATTCGACCCAAGTAAGTCAAAGAGGGGAGTAAGATCGTCGTCCGCTAGCCTATACTGTGGAGGAAAATAACTCGAGGCAATATTATAATCTAGGTGACCTATTTTTACCGATACTGAAGTTATTTGCATAGAGTCAAGCTCAATTTCTTCGTTTTTGTAATGCTTAATGCAGTCTTTGATGTAGAGAGAGGATCCGCCTCTCGAATTTTCTGATGGATGCTGCGCGTGGTAGTCGATGTAACCTCTAATTTTGGGTCCGGATCCCTTCTTAAAGTGTGTTTCCGAAATCAGACATAGGTCAATATTTTTTTACCGTAGAAATACTACTAGTTCGTCGATTTTCTTTAGAAGACCATTTGCATTCCATGTAAGTATGTTAATGAGCTTCATATTCATGATTTGTTATTGGTTTTGCGAGGTTTAAACTCTAGCTCGCTCAGTTTGTCAAATATTACTTGATTAACTTTAGTTTGTTGCTCAAGCTTTTCCAATATCATAAATAATATTTGAGATACCGAATCTGTTGTGGTAGGTTCTGGAGGTTTGCTTTTGTGTGACGCGACTTCAGCGTACGATATTGGGCCGATGAGTGATGATTTTCCCTTTGTACTTGGACCGGCGACGTTTTCTTGCGGAGTTTGTATATTTTTTCTCGCTAATCTCGTATTTCTGACCGATTTGGGAGTTTTCGGCTTGTCAGCTCTAGAACGTTTTGGGGTTGTGGCCCTATCTACAATATGTTGCTTAACAGTTTCGTGACGTTTTTGTAGCTCTATTGCGATTTCGCAACCTCGGTAGCTCGCCGGGTGACTTCCATTACAATTGGCGCAAGTCGCTGGGGCCTGACTGCTTACGTTGCAATCTTTTGAAAGATGTCCACCGGCGCATTTGACACATCGCGGTTCTTTTTGGCAGTACGCTTGAGTATGTCGGAAGCCTTGGCATCGCTTACATTGAGGTACTAGTCTATTGCCCTTTCGCTTGGGCTCAATTTTTACCCTGATATTTAGGATTGTTTTTATTTTATATATTTCGTTTATGTTTTCAATCCTATCGAACGTCAGCATGAAAATAGGAAGACCGCGCTTGACCACGGTGTCTTTTTCTCCTTCCGTACGTTGTTTTTCTTTCTTAAGTATGTTCACGGCATCAAGAATTTTAAAGCCTTGGGCTTGAACATCTTCAACAATTTCTTCCTTTGTGCAGGTTGGGTGAAGTCCCTTAGCGAAAACCCGAAGCGGCTTCTCGAATTTGTTTTCGTTAGTATACCATTGTACATTCTCGGTATTTAATTTTTGCGAAAGTGCGCGATAGGCATCAGAGTCATCGACATTGACTTTCCATACATTATTTCGAAGAGAAATTAAATTATACTTCGTCCCCAGAGTATTTTTTAAGATATTTCGCAGCTTTCCGTAGTCTGCGACCCCAACGACATTTATTGCAGGCCGTCGGCGAATTTTTTCTTCAATTTTCGCTGTCGCTTTTTTTGACACGGTTGGTGTTTCATCGTGTTTATATACGGCCTCAACTACTGGCGAAGACCCAATTTTTCGTTTTTTGGTAGATTTTTTCTTAAGAGCCGGATTAGTTTCACGTGCAAGCTCTTCTTCGTCTGTCACGTATTCGCTTTGACGCTTCGGCGTGTCCTCACGTTTTGTAGTATCACGGGGATTCCTAAGAGCCTCGTTTTCTTTTCGTAACGAATCTACTTCATTTTTGAGCTCATGGTAGAGACGTTCCATATCTTTAAGCTTAGCGCGGAGTTCGTTGTTTTCCGCTTCAAAGCATTTAGTTATCGCTGAGTCCCGATTAACCGGCGGACTTCCTTTCCTGGAGATGATCGATCTAGGTGGTGGTGATCGAGGTACCCTTGGTTTCTCCATAAAGGGATTTGAAAGCAATAAATGGCTCTCCCCAGAATCCGTAGAGCCTACCTCCGAAGAGGGTGGATTTGCCAGTGATGCTGGATTACCACCTGGGGTATTACTTCCGTTCGTTTTGTCCATTGCATGGTTTGTATGCGCTACGCGCTCGGCATACGGAGGGTGGATTTTAGTCGCCTCTTACGACAGGCATGCCTTACCTCGGGTATATTCTAACCCCTACCCGAAGGGGGCATCTACAAAATTAAATCAATCCTTAACATCAAGGTAAAAATCGAAGGGCAACAGGCTAGTTCCCCAATGTAAGCGATGCCAGGGTTTCCGACATACGCAAGCGTACTGCCAGAAAAAGCCGCGATGCGTAAAATGCGCCGGAGAACATCTCTCGACGGATTGCAATGTCAGCAGTCAGGCCCCCGCGGTTTGTGCCAATTGCAGGGGAAGTCACCCAGCGAGCTACCGAGGTTGCGAGATTGCCATTGAGTTGCAAAAACGACAATAAGCTCCGAAGAAAAATACTGAAAATAAGGGCCCAAGCCAAAAACCTCCTAAAGTAGATAAGCCAAAAACCCCTAAGTCGACAAAGGATAAGGGTTTGATTAAAGGCAAAATTCAAAATGAACAAGAAAACGTCGCTGGTCCTAGTTCCCACCGGAGTCAAAAGGGAGAATCCACACTTGTTGGTCCAAGATCGTACGCTCAAGTCGCGTCACGTGAAAGTAAGCCACAATCGGCCGCATCAGATTCGGTCTCTCAAATTCTAGGCATGATTTTAGAAAAGTTTGAGCAACAGGCGAAACTACATCAAGTAATATTCAACAAATTGAGCGAGCTCGAGTTTAAACCTCGAAAAACATTTAATAAAAAATCATGAATATGGGAAAGTCAATCAAAATAATTACATGGAATGCAAACGGCCTTTTGCAAAAAATTGACGAACTAGAAGTATTCCTACGGAAGAATAATGTAGACATATGCCTGATTTCGGAAACCCACTTTAAAAAGGGTTCAGCACGCAAAATAAAAGGTTACATTGACTATCACGCGCATCACCCTTCAGAAAATTCGAGAGGTGGATCCTCTCTCTACATTAAAGACTGCATAAAGCACTCCAAAAACGAAGAAATAGAACTTGACTCTATGCAAATAACCTCAGTCTCAGTAAAATAAAGTCACATAAATTACAACATCGCGACGAGCTATTTTCCTCCGCAGTATCGGCTGGCAGATGAAGATCTTGCTCTGCTCTTTGATTCACTTGGGCCAAACTTTATCATCGGCGGGGACTTTAACGCGAAAAATACTTTTTGGGGCTCACGGTGCACTTCAACAAGAGGCAGAGTTCTCTTTAAAGAAAGTACAAAACGCGGCGTGATCTTCTTATCGACGCGAAAGCCAACATATTGGCCAACCGACAGAAATAAAATACCTGATCTCGTCGACTTCTTTATCGCCAAGGGGGTACCTCGTTACCTTACGAACGTAGAAGAACGCTTTGATCTCTGTTCAGATCACTCGGCAGTTCTTTTGAAAATCGGCGGAAGCCTAGCGAAAAAGAATAGAGCGCCTAGATTAACTAACAACAACACCGACTGGGACGGCTTTAGAAAATACTGCAAAGAAAACGTAGATTTAAATGTACCGCTCAAAACGCCACCTGAAAGAGAAGATGAATTAGATAAACTCGTGAGAGTTATTCAGAGCGCTGCGTGGAATAACACTTCTTTTCGGAGGTCCGAATTATCGAACAGCAGAACAATATATCCGCGAGAAGTAGAAGAGCTAATATGCGAAAAGAGGAGAGCGCGCAAGAGATGGCAACGTTCGCGAGCACCCCCGGATAAGACAATCTTGAACCACCTTTCTAACAAACTGAAGCACGAACTTCAAGATTTTAAAAGTCGTGAGACTACTGCTTACCTCGAAAGTTTAACTGCTGAAAACCCTGGAGAGGGAAGGCTTCACTGTGAGCGCATACGCAGACGATGTAGCAATCCTGATCCCAGGTAAACTCCCACCAATCCTCAGTGACCGACTCAGCTACGCACTTCGCATTGTTGAAAAATGGGTTGAGGGTCGAGGACTGGGAATTAACCCCTCTAAGACGGAAGTTGTGTTGTTTACAAGGAAAAGGGCAGTTCCATCCTTCAGCAACCCGAGAATGGGGGGAGTGGAGTTACCGTTATCCAGATCGGTAAGATACCTGGGCGTCATATTAGACTCCAAACTCAACTGGAGGGATAATATAGAAGATCGTGTCAAGCGGGCATACTTGGCACTATACGCCTGCCGCAGAACGTTCGGAAGCATGTGGGGACTGCAACCAAACATGGTACACTGGATGTATATAACGGTTGTAAGACCCATCTTAACTTACGGTGCAGTTGTATGGTGGAAGGCTACGGAAAGAAAGTGTCATCTCTCTAGCCTCACCAAAGTTCAAAGGGCAGCCTGCATGGGTATAACAGGGTCCCTAAGGACCACACCCACCGCGGCACTGGAGGTACTACTCAACCTCACCCCCTTGGACATATACTGCAGCAGCAAGGCAGCTAAAACAGCTGTTCGCCTAAGGGAATCCGGACTGTGGTCCTCAAGATCTTATGGACACGCCTCTGTGGAAACTCAGTGGGCTGCCTCCACAAACACCCCAGTCACAGATTACCTACCTATGACATTCGCCTTCAACAGGAGATTCGCTACCAGAATACCTGAAAGAGGTGAATGGGAAGATAAGACCATTACAGGAGACGACGAGATCGCCGTATATACCGACGGCTCTAAGATGGACGTCGGAACCGGTGCGGGCATTTTCTGTGGAGATTTGGGTCTAGGTCAATCTTTCCGAATCATTGACGACTGCAGCATTTTTCAGGCGGAGCTGGCAGCCATAATCGAAGCTGCCTCCGAGCTGAAGAAATACGGCCCCGCAAACAAGACCATCACCATATACTCTGATAGCCAAGCGGCAATTAAAGCCTTGGAATCAGACGTGGTAAAGTCAAGGGCTGTGAAACTATGCAGGGAAATTCTGGACGAGTTATCACTTGGCAACACTGTAACTGTGTGTTGGGTGCCAGGTCACACCAATATATCGGGAAAAGAAGAAGCGGACAAGCTTGCGAGATTTGGGTCTGGAATGAATGCATCTCTAGCCCTCAAATCCATAAGAGTCCCGCTGAGTTCGATAGCACGTAGGTTAGAAACTGAATCCTTGAGTAGAACCAATCTACGTTGGACAGAACTTGATACGTGCAGACACACAAGGGAGCTATGGCCAGCGGTAAACAAAAAGAGATCACTATTTTTGATCGGACTAGCCCGCAGGAACATCCGAGTACTCACGGGAATCCTCACGGGGCACTGCGCTGTGGGTCTACACGCTGAGCGGCTAGGCATACCGCATAACGATTACTGCAGAAGCTGCAGGGACGTTGAAGAAATTGAATCTGTTCGTCATCTGCTCTGCGAATGCCCAGCCCTAAACAGCATCAGGCGTAGTATCCTCGGCAGCTACTTCTTCAACGAGCTCGAAGATCTAAATAATGTAGATCTAAAGGACCTCCTAAGATTTGTATACAAATCCGGATGGGTCCAAAAGGGCGGAACTCTGAGCTTCTAACAGCGGTCTATTTCTGTTTTCGTTCCAGGTATTAAGAAGGTTCCCAATGGACACAATGGACCCAACTGCTGGTCTAAGTGAAGCCGTGACTATTGTCAAAAGGGCATCCATCAACCTAACCTAACCTTGACTGCCGATAAAGGTTCGAACTACTCTCTTTGGAAAGCAGTCAAGTCCGTTAAGAAGCCTATAGCACACTCTGCGCCATCAAGAAAAGCCAACGGCGAATGGGCAAGAGAAGACAAAGAAAAAGCGGATTTATTTGCAGATTACCTAGAAGAAACATTCAAACCGTTTGACGGACGGGGAACCGTTGGTCGAGGAGCTCAATCCTTATGCGGTACAAGATAATCATGGAATAAAAACCGTGTCATTGGCTGAACTTCGTCAAACAATAAACAATCTGAAAAACAACAAAGCCCCTGGCTACGACTTAATTATTAGCGAAATTCTAAAGGAGCTACCATGATTAACGCTTCCACATTAACGCTTCCATGAGAGTTTTATACGTTCCAAGGCAATGGAAAGTGGCCGAGGTCATAATGGTTCCGAAACCAGGAAAATGTCCGAACGACAAAAAGTCATACAGACCTATTTCGCTACTGCCGATAATAGCTAAGGTGTTCGAGAAACTGTTGCTTAAAAGTTTGCAACCAATCATTGAAGAAAGACGATTGATTCCGGATCACCAATTTGGATTTAGAAAAAAAAAACATTCAACAATCGACCAGGTCTATCGTACAACAAACGAAATCGAAAAAGCTCTGGAAGCGAAAAAGATATGTACTAGCGCTTTTCTCGACGTATCGCAAGCCTTCGACAAGGTGTGGCACGAAGGCCTGAAGTACAAATTAAGGCTTTGCTAAACAGAAAAACTCTATAGAATCATAGAGTCTTACCTTAAAGACAGAATCTTTCGCGTAAGGTACGAAAATGAGTACTCGGAAATCAAAGAGATAAATGCCGGTGTCCCGCAAGGAAGCGTTCTCGGCCCAATATTATTTTTGCTCTATACAAGAGACATACCCCACGATGAGGGAACAATTTTAGCTACGTTCGCAGACGAGACTGCTATTCTCGCTATTGATACGACAGTTGAATTATCAACAGGGAAACTCCAGCGCGCTATAGACAAAATATGCGACTGGACGAAGAGCTGGCGAGTTGTCCTTAACAAGACTAAGTCAACGCATGTTAACTTTACATATAAAAAGATAAACAACAAACCTTTATTCATTAACTCGGTACAAATCCCGTACTTGAATGAAGCGAAATATCTAGGAATGACTCTAGACGCAAAACTTAAATGGAAGCCGCACGTTAAAAAGAAACGCGACGAGCTCGAAATCAAGTTAAGAGAAATGAATTGGCTTATCGGAAGATTTTCGAAACTAAGCATATATAACAAACTGCTTTTGTATAAGCAAGTGCTAAAACCATCTTGGACGTACGGTATACAACCCTGGGGTTGTACTAAACCAAGCAATATATCAAATTTAGAAATTTAGAAAGAAAAATAAGAAATAGCGATCTACACCGAGATCTAGGAATTGCAACCATGTCTGACGAGGTAACAAACTTTGCTCGCAAACTTAATACTCGTCTTCGCGGACACTGCAACAATGAAATTATCCGAACTTTGGATCAGACAAATCTTACGCGCCGACTACAACGAATGAGACCGCTAGATCTAGCAGCATAAGATGAAACCGCATAAATTGACGGTATTGTAGGTGCATTCGTTGGAAGGCAGCCTGCCACACGCGATTACTACAGAAGCTTGAACTATTTGTTAAGGAAACTTAGTCGTAGTCTGACGGAAAATGGGAGGTTTTTTAGTGAGTAAGAATCTCACACTACTATGAGCACGCGCGGCCGGTCCTCGTAGTGCCTATGAAGGTTTTTCCTACCCACGGAAAAAAAAAAAAAAAATTGTTGTGTTGTTGCACTTTTTCGCCGATTATCTCCACTTGTCTTTTGTTTTCATCCGCGAGCGCATCGGCTGCGCAACTTCGGTATATAGGTACCTTATTTCGGGAAAAAGTGTAACAAAGTGGCAGCGCAACGTGGATTTCCTAATTCCTAAATGGTTTTTAATCTTTCTTTATCGTCAATGAACCCTTATCGTTGTTTTATCCGATTCTGTGCTATTTGATTGAATCTTTGCAAGTGTTAGAGGTTATATCAGGGAAGTTTGTGTTTGTGTTCCTACATTGCCTTTACCAAGTGCGATTTACTTTTATTTTGTTTTGTTCTGCAGGAAAATTTGTGGACGGTGTCTGCAGCAAGTGCATTACTGTAAGGAACTAGAAAATATTGCGAACCCGATTTGCGACGGCCACGCAAAGAAAATCCAAAGGAATTATACATTCATCATCGGGAAATCATTGTTAACCCAACGGGGCAACGAATTTAATAATTGTCCATGCGCGGCATATTGTATATAACACTGTCTGGAGTTTCAAGTTTGTTTTGTTTTCCGTAAGTTTTTATTTTTCTTTCTTATCCCCTATATAATTAGGTATAATAGGTATTTTTTTTTCTTAATTTCATTAATCATTATTCATTATATATTCGTGGTAATTTTTTTTATAAGTTGTTCTTCGGTGATCTCTTCTTATCGTTTTTATTCGTGACCGTGCGTTATAAGTTTTTCTCTCTTGCACATCTAGAAGTGCTAGTACAAACGAGTTGTTGTTGTTTTTGCTTGCCCGAATTAGCTTTTTTACCTTTTGGTCGTGAGCAACAAGGGAAACAGGGCTGCCGATTTCGTTTTCGTTTAATACTTTTTTTTAGTACTTTCGTAGCTATTTTCCTTTCTTATACCTTGGTCAGGCATTCGTATTTGAGGTGATTTTATTCGTTTTCTTATGTAATTAAAACGTTGTTTAAGTTTTAAGTTTTTGAAAAAAATTAATAAAAATACAATTAGAAATAATGGAGATTTATCGATCAGCTCAGGACGAGATCGCGTATGAAATTCAGTGTAGGGGATCAGCAGTAGAAAAAGTTGTCGATATGCGGAAGTCGCTGAGCGCTGTTAGGGCTATGGAAAACCGGGGTTCATTCGAAACGTGCGAATACCCGTTTTAGTTCGTCGAAGATAGGGAAGCGGTAGAGGGGAAAATTTATGAAACTCGAAAGTACTTTGAAAATCAGCCGCAGCGGAACTCATCGGAGTTTAAAAAGCTACAAATGAAAATCGAATGGGCGATATCGCGAATAGGCAGGTCGTATGCCAAACTTCCAGAAGAGGAAGAAGCCCAAAAACTGATCAAAACAGAACTTATGATGCTTCTAGCGGATCTAGAAGCCAACGAAGAAGACGATGACGACAAAGAAGAGGAGAATGCAGAGCACCTCCGGAAAAAGGAAACCCACACCGTAGTGGTACCACTAAACCCTTCATTGCCATCGACTTCGGATGGTGAGTGAAGTGATCGCGTTGACATCCCTATAGAGAGATCGGAAAACCTCTCGAAGTGGGATATAAAATTTACAGGGGAACGTTTCGGGGCATCGGCGAATTCATTTTTGGAAGGGGTAGAAGAACTTAGGGAAGCTAGAGGCATTTCGGAATCACAGTTGTTTAGGTCGGCAGTTGATTTGTTTTCAGGGAAGGCACTTATTTGGCTTAGGGGGGTTAGAAGAACTGTTGATTCACGGCAGGAGTTGTGTAATAAATTGAAATTGGAGTTTTTGCCTAAAAATTGTGACCATCTGCTTTTAGAAGAGATCAAACGACGTACCCAAGGGAAGGATGAATCCATTGGTGTGTCATTACCATGGAAAATATGTTCGGTCGGTTGTCGGAACCACTCTCAGAGCGAAGAAGATTGGGGATTGTTCAACGGAACATAGCACCCATCTACCAAACCCAATTCTCAGATGTGGGGACTTATCACCTTCATATCTGGGACTGTACATCAATATCGGACATAATGCGAATTGAGAGGTTAGAGTTTAAAGAAAGTGATATCACAAAGAAAATAAAGACAGCAATTTAGCGATAAATCTTTATCAGACGTAAAATTGATTCTGGGGAAGCTAATATTCAATATGAACAATGCAGGTAGTAAGAAATAGCACTATCAAGGAATAGTCTAATATTTAAAAATGTATCGATACAAGAATTTAAAAAAATATTTAATAAGCTGCAAGAGCATACAAAAGAATATAAAAGTCTAGTCATAATATTATTTGAACCTCCAAAAGGAATAACAAACGAGAAAGAAATGCACAAACTAATAGAAGAACAACATAATACAAAACTAGGAGGACATTGCGGCATCAGAAAATGCAATAGCAAATTAAAACAAAAATACGTTTGGAAAAATATGAACAAAATGGTAAAGAACCACATTCACAACTGCAGAACATGTAATGAAGTTAAGG
Organism: Neoascia interrupta; assembly: GCA_947623515.1. Classification (NCBI taxonomy): domain Eukaryota; kingdom Metazoa; phylum Arthropoda; class Insecta; order Diptera; family Syrphidae; genus Neoascia; species Neoascia interrupta. Next base: position 135,494,015 of record OX392462.1, read on the forward strand.
TTACAAAATATATTAAACAAAAAATGATAGAAACAGATACACCCACAACGTCGTTTGAAACTATTTCGATTGATACCATTGGACCATTGAGACCATCGAATGGTTATAGAGCAATCCCAATTAAAACTAAAGAAGCAGTAACAGTTGCAAAGAGCATTCTAGAAAAATTTATATTAAAGTACGGATGTTTCAAAGACAGACAAAGGGACAGAATTTACAAATGAATTACTTAAGAATATATGCAAAATTTTAGACAAAGACAAGGTAAGCGAAAATTCGATAAACCTTTCAAAGGCCCATACAGAATAGTATCACAAAATGGTGTAAATAGTACAATATTAATAAATGATAAAGAATATACAATACACAATAATAATTTAATTAAATCTAGACAAAATAAGGAATTAACGTAAAAATAGTTAATGTAAATGACATTTATTTACATTGGCGTCCATTGCACTTAGATTTTGTTATGTGGGCCAAAGGTATTAGATTTAAGAATATCGTGTTGTTATAATAATTGTACTGTATTGAAATTGTAATTATTCATTATTGTATTTATGCACTACGCTGCATATTTTATTGTTAAGAACTTTTGCATAAATAGGGGCCAATTTTGCAAATAAATTCAGTCTAGAATTATAAACGTCTTGACTTATATCGGCTGTAATTAGCCACCCTACCTTTAGCGTGCTGCGCTTTGTACAGCAACATTTGGGGAGAACCTTTACATGGCAATCTTGCCAAACTGTTCAAGTAACGAGCAGGGAGTGGACCAAACATTTAAAAAAGAAGCAGAACAATTGAGAAAGAATCATTACATGGCATCATCTATAATTAATGGCTAGATGACCTGTTTGAAGCGCTGGACAAACAGTACCACGTGACAGCGCATAATTTTACTGAAGAATACGTGCCGACAGCAACAGCAACTTACATTATACCGGAATATATATGAACACCAAAAATAGTGGGCCCAAAACCACTATCGATTGATCAATACAAAAAGAGGCAGCAGAACTGGAGGAAATTAAATCAAGCAGCCAGCAATCCAGAGCCGTAGCAAAAGAGAAGAACACGGGCGGTAAAAGCCGTGAGAAGACGAAAGGAGCGTGCTGAATTATTTAAGATCATTCCAGTAACAACGGACCAGAAACTCAAACGGTTGATAATCAACAAATTTAAGAATCAACAAGAAAAATCTAAGGTGTCTGGCGTTTCTGAAGACAAAGAGCAAAATGGGACAGCAAGAATCTAAGGAGGAAATCATAAAAAATAACGCAACAACTCATAGAAAACGCAAACGAAAATATAATAATTTTATGTATATGTACTTGTTATTTTACTACTAGCGAAAATCTAAGTATCTAAGTAAATCTAAGTAACATATAAGAAGTATGTTAGAAAGCAGATAATAAGAAATAGAATAAATAATGCCTAAGCGAATAAAGAATGAAAATTTTTAAATATCTTGTAGAATTACTCAAAAGTCTAAAGAAAAATCCAAACAGAAGGTATACTCAAGAATATATAAGGGAAAGAAGGCTGGAGATAGAACAATGCTGGGTCTAAATAATTAGTGAAACATTAGAAGAAGAACTCGCTAAAAGAAAAAAACAGTTCGATAAAATTGTAAAACAAATACACATTCTTAAAAGCAAAAACAACAACACATGGTATCATAGAGATGGCGAAATTTGATGTTTTAACAGCTGCAAAGCTGATAACAGAATTCAATGGTGAATCCAAACAGCTTTCAAATTTTCTAGGACTCATTGAATTTTATAGTGACACTTTAGGAGAAGAAGTTGAGAAGAAAAAACTCATTAAATTTATTATAACATCAAAGGTAACTGACAAGGTGAGAAATAAGCTCCTAACCCTAGGTGCACAACTAGAAAAACTAGAAGATTTAAAGAAAATTTTAAAAGACTTGTACAAGCCAAATATAAGCCCATTCAAAATACATAATGATTTAGCTAGATTACAACAAGGAACACAGGAAGTTAGTAGATTTGCCGAAAAAATAGCAATTTTTACTGATATCTCAACTACATTATAGATACAAAACGAGATACAAATAGCAGAACAGCGTGAAAATAACAAAAAAATTATAGTTACTTTAAATGACCAATTGGGGTTAAATGCTTTTGAAAATGGGTTAAATGAAGCCAGTAAACAAGTAGTACAAGCATCCAGGGTTACAACCTTTAATGATGCAGTAAAGATTGCTACTGAGGTAGAAGCTTCTTCTAGACAAAACAATTTCATGACTTTTAGGACAAATTTAAGAAGCAGATACCAATACAATCAAGGTAGACATAATCCAAGATTCACATATAATAATAGAAATAACAGAGGTAACAATTACAACAATAACTGTGAAGCAAGGAATGTAAACAATAATAGAGGAAGAGGTAGTATTACAGCTAGAGGTAACACAAGAGGATACCACAATAACACTACTAGGTCGGAAAACCTGAACATCCCTGGTCGACAGAATCGGGGGAACTAAAAAATGTATTAAAATACAATGGGGAATGTGATACAAATTTCGTTAGTCTAAGGTTAAAACATTAAGGTAAGACTGTTAAGTTTCTAATTGACACGGGTGCAGACATTTCTGCTTGTAAAGTGTATCTTATAAATGAATTAATTCCACCGAGATCAGAGGTAATAAAGAGCATAAGCTTGGATTTGAGTAAAGACAGTGTAATAATTGGAGGTCCACTAAAAGGAGGAATTTTAATAGCCAATTCAATACTACCGGATAAAGGAATAATAATAAATAAAACACATCAAAATATTAAATGCCACAGACAGAGAACAAAACATAGAAAATGTCATGGTTGGTGTAGAACCTTTAAGCAACTATAAAATTCTATTAAATAATATAACACGCAAAGGCACTAAAAGATTTAACCAGCTAAGGAAGAAACTTAAAATAGAAAATCTAATTGCATCTTCAGAACAATCAATACTAAGGATTTGCAAGGAATTTCAAGATGTTTCCCACAACGAAGATCATTTTGCATTTGGAATCGACGAATCTCTTATTCAATGGATTAGTAATTACCTTTCGAACCGTTAAATTCAAGTTGTTTTGGATGGCTTCAATTCCGCAGTTCATAAAATAAACTCTGGGGTTCCCCAGGGCTCTGTTTTGTCTCCGACACTCTTCCTCATTTTCATTAATGATCTTCTGTCTGCTACAACTAATCCAATCCACTCCTTTGCTGATGACAGTAACCTCAGTTTCTCATATTCGTTCTCGGTTCCGCGCCCCTGCGCTTCGGACGTAGAACTAGAACGGCAGCGTATGTCAAACTCATTAAACTCTGATCTTAACAGCATTGTATCATGGGGATCTCAAAAAACCGAAACACCCAGCCATTATCCATGAATGGCACTTGCATCAATGAAACCGAAACGCTTTCCATTCTCGGTATGTGTGTCAATAATAACCTTAGTTGGAATGACCACATATTCGAGGTCGCCAAGAACGCTGCAAAATGCCTAGGCTTCCTTAAAAGATGCAAGAAATATTTCACCCCCTCTGATTTGGCTATTTTATATAAGGCATATATTCGCCCTAAGTTGGAATACAATTCCCATGTCTGGGCTGGTGCTCCAAAAACAGCATTGCACTTGCTAGACAGGATACAAAAACGCGCGATAAAACTCATTGGAGACAGAAATATTGCGAAGTCAATTGACTCATTGGAACATCGACGCAATGTCTCTTGCCTATCACTGTTCTATCGCTTTTTCTACAAACAATGTTCCATCGAAATAGCCAATTGCATTCCACCCCTTAAGACGTTCAACCGTAATACTCGTAATAGATCGAATACACATCAGTTTACCCTTGAGCCCACTTTCGGACGCACAGTTAAGTTTAGAGGTTCTTTCATAAGCCGTACAACGCGAATGTGGAATGTCCTCCCACGATCAGTCTTTCCTACACAATTCAATCTGCAGCTGGTTAAAACAAGAGTGCACCGGTACCTCTCATCCTTTCATTCTTCTTCTAATCCTTTCCGCCCGTGAGATGTGAAACAACATTAAAAGGGTAGCCAATCCCTTAATTCACGAGTGAATTATAAAAAAAAAAAAAAATAAACTGACCACAAATAATTTTTACGAACAACAAAGGTATTACTTTGGTGGATAAGAATCCTGTTCCTATCCTGCTCAGTTAGGTGAAATAAAAAAAAGGTATCAGAACTTCTAGAGAATGACATAATAGAAGAATCCGTCAGTCCATATAACTCACCATTACTTATTGTTCCAAAGAAAAGTTTGAATGGGCAAACTAAATGGAGACTAGTAGTAGATTTCAGGTCATTAAACAAAAAAGTTGTAGATGATAAGTTTCCACTGACAAGGTTAGAAGATGTACTTGATCTACTAAGTAATGCTAAATATTTTTCTACTCTTGATAGGACAAGCTCATTTCATCAAATTTCATTAGACAACATTCTAGACCATTAACAGCATTTTCAACAAACGAAGGTCATTATCAGTTTAAGAGGCTTCCTTTTGGTTTAGAAATATCGACAAATAGTTTCCAGAGAATGTTAGCCATTGCTCTTAGCGGCTGACATGATTCAGCATTTCTGTATGTAGATGATAAATAATATTTGGTGATAGTTTGCAAAAGCACAACGAGAGTCTAATAGAGGTTTTAGAAAGACTTCGTAAACATAATTTATAGTAAAATAAAGAAAAATGTAATTTTTTAAAACCAGAAGTAGTTTATCTGGGACATTTGATAACACCAAATGGAATTAACCAGATCCGAGCAAATATGAAGCAATTAAAAATTACCCAGTACCTAAAAATGCAGATGATGTCAGAAGATCGGTTGCATTCTGCAACTATTACAGGAAATTTATAAAAAACTTTGCGGAAATCACTAAACCTTTGAATCAATTATTAAAAAAGAAAGCATTTTTTAATTGGACAGAAGATTGTGAGAAAGCTTTTAACTCACTAAAACAAAATTTAATGACATCTCCTTGACATGAATATTTAGAAAGGACAAGATGAATACAAATGCAGATGCTTTATAAAGAATATAAATAAATTCAGATGGTTTAAAAAAGATGGTACCAAAATTTGACATGAATGTATTAACAAGAGCAATGAGAAAGAATATCAAGAAGATACCAAATCAAGGGAAAGCTTGTGCAAAAGCCTTAGACTCAGATATGGGGACTTATCACCTTCATATCTGGGACTGTACATCAATATCGGACATAATGCGAATTAAGAGGTTAGAGTTTAAAGAAAGTGATATCACAAAGAAAATAAAGACAGCAATTTAGCGATAAATCTTTATCAGACGTAAAATTGATTCTGAGGAAGCTAATATTCAATATGAACAATGCAGGTAGTAAGAAATAGCACTATCAAGGAATAGTCTAACATTTAAAAATGTATCGATACAAGAATTTAAAAAAATATTTAATAAGCTGCAAGAGCATACAAAAGAATATAAAAGTCTAGTCATAATATTATTTGAACCTCCAAAAGGAATAACAAACGAGAAAGAAATGCACAAACTAATAGAAGAACAACACAATACAAAACTAGGAGGACATTGCGGCATCAGAAAATGCATTAGCAAATTAAAACAAAAATACGTTTGGAAAAATATGAACAAAATGGTAAAGAACCACATTCACAACTGGGGAACATGTAATGAAGTTAAGGTTACAAAATATATTAAACAAAAAATGTTTGAAGTTAAGGTTACAAAATATATAAAACACCCACAACGTCGTTTGAAACTATTTCGATTGATACCATTGGACCATTGAGACCATCAAATGGTTATAGAGCAATCCCAATCGAAACTAAAGAAGCAGTTACAGTTGCAAAGAGCATTGTAGAAAAATTTATATTAAAGTACGGATGTTTCAGAAAACTTAAGACAGACAAAGGGACAGAATTTACAAATGAATTACTTAAGAATATATGCAAAATTTTAGACAAAGACAAGGTAAGCGAAAATTCGATAAACCTTTCAAAGGCCCATACAGAATAGTATCTCAAAATGGTGTAAATAGTACAATATTAATAAATGATAAAGTATATACAATACACAATAATAATTTAATTAAATCTAGACAAAATAAGGAATTGATGTAAAAATAGTTAATGTAAATGACATTTATTTACATTGGCGTCCATTGCACTTAGATTTTGTTATGTGGGCCAAAGGTATTAGATTTAAGAATATAGTGTTGTTATAATAATTGTATTGTATTGTAATTGTAATTATTCATTATTGTATTTATGCACTACGCTGCATATTTTATTGTTAAGAACTTTTGTATAAATAGGGGCCAATTTTGCAAATATATTCAGTCTAGAAGCATAAACGTCTTGACTTATATCGGCTGTTATTAGCCACCCTACCTTTAGCGTGCTGCGCTTTGTACAGCAACATTTGAGGAGAAACTTTACATGGCAATCCTGCCAAACTGTTCAAGTAACGAGCAGGGAGGGGACCAAACATTTAAAAAAGAAGCAGAACAATTGAGAAAGAATCATTACATGGCATCATCTATAATTAATGGCTAGATGACCTGTTTGAAGCGCTGGACAAACAGTACCACGTGACAGCGCATAATTTTACTGAAGAATACGTGCCGACAGCAACAACAACTTACATTATACCGGAATATATATCAACACCAAAAATAGTGGGCCCAAAACCACTATCGATTGATCAATACAAAAAGAGGCAGCAGAACTGGAGGAAATTAAATCAAGCAGCCAGCAATCCAGAGCCGTAGCAAAAGAGAAGAACACGGGCGGGAAAAGCCGTGAGAAGACGAAAGGAGCGTGCTGAATTATTTAAGATTATTCCAGTAACAACGGACCAGAAACTCAAACGGTTGATAATCAACCAATTGAAGAATCAACAAGAAAAATCTAAGGTGTCTGGCGTTTCTGAAGACAAAGAGCAAAATGGGACAGCAAGAATCTTAGGAGGAAATCATAAAAAATAAGGCAACAACTCATAGAAATCGCAAACGAAAATATAATAATTTTATGTATATGTACTTGTTATTTTACTACTAGCGAAAATCTAAGTATCTAAGTAAATCTAAGTAACATATAAGAAGTATGTTAGAAAGCAGATAATAAGAAATAGAATAAATAATGCCTAAGCGAATAAAGAATGAAAATTTTTAAATATCTTGTAGAATTACTCAAAAGTCTAAAGAAAAATCCAAACAGAAGGTATACTCAAGAATATATAAGGGAAAGAAGGCTGGAGATAGAACAATGCTGGGTCTAAATAATTAGTGAAACATTAGAAGAAGAACTTGCTAAAAGAAAAAAACAGTTCGATAAAATTGTAAAACAAATACACATTCTTAAAAGCAAAAACAACAACACATGGTATCTTAGAGATGGCGAAATTTGATGTTTTAACAGCTGCAAAGCTGATAACAGAATTCAATGGTGAATCCAAACAGCTTTCAAATTTTCTAGGACTCATTGAATTTTATAGTGACACTTTAGGAGAAGAAGTTGAAAAGAAAAAACTCATTAAATTTATTATAACATCAAAGGTAACTGACAAGTTGAGAAATAAGCTCCTAACCCTAGGTGCACAACTAGAAAAACTAGAAGATTTAAAGAAAATTTTAAAAGACTTGTACAAGCCAAATATAAGCCCACTCAAAATACATAATGATTTAGCTAGATTACAATAAGGAACACAGGAAGTTAGTAGATTTGCCGAAAAAATAGCAATTTTTACTGATATCTCAACTACATTATAGATACAAAACGAGATACAAATAGCAGAACAGGGTGAAAATAGCAAAAAAATTATAGTTACTTTAAATGACCAATTGGGGTTAAATGCTTTTAAAAATGGGTTAAATGAAGCCAGTAAACAAGTAGTACAAGCATCCAGGGTTACAACCTTTAATGATGCAGTAAAGATAGCTACTGAGGTAGAAGCTTCTTCTAGACAAAACAATGTCATGACTTTAAGGACAAATTTAAGAAGCAGATACCAATACAATCAAGGTAGACATAATCCAAGATTCACATATAATAATAGAAATAACAGAGGTAACAATTACAACAATAACTGTGAAGCAAGGAATGTAAACAATAATAGAGGAAGAGGTAGTATTACAGCTAGAGGTAACACAAGAGGATACCACAATAACACTACTAGGTCGGAAAACATGAACATCCCTGGTCGACAGAATCGGGGGAACTAAAAAATGTATTAAAATACAATGGGGAATGTGATACAAATTTCGTTAGTCTAAGGTTAAAACATTAAGGTAAGACTGTTAAGTTTCTAATTGACACGGGTGCAGACATTTCTGCTTGTAAAGTGTATCTTATAAATGAATTAAATCACGATTCGGCATGCCAAATAAATGGCATAACAAACAAAACTGTATTTTCTAAAGGCGTGACAAATCTTGAACTCACAATAGGAGAGACAAATATAGAACATCAGTTCCATGTGGTAAATGAAGAAATAAACATAGCCACTGATGGGGTACTAGGAAGAGATTTCCTAAAATCTCATAACTGCAAAATAGACTATGAAACCTGCGTACTTATAATCTTAGTACAAGATGAAGAAATAATTATTCCGTTAAATATGTCTATGAGAAATATTGGAAATCTGACAATTCCACCTAGATCAGAGGTAATAAAGAGCATAAGTTTGGATTTGAGTAAAGACAGTGTAATAATTGGAAGTCCACTAAAAGGAGGAATTTTAATAGCCAATTCAATACTACCGGATAAAGGAATAAAACACATCAAAATATTAAATGCCACAGACAGAGAACAAAACATAGAAAATGTCATGGTTGGTGTAGAACGTTTAAGCAACTATAAAATTCTATTAAATAATACAACACGCAAAGACACTAAAAGATTTATCCAGCTAAGGAAGAAACTTAAAATAGAAAATCTAATTGCATCTTCAGAACAATCAATACTAAGGATTTGCAAGGAATTTTAAGATGTTTCCCACAACGAAGATCATTTTCATATCTCACGGAAAAGTGGAACCATTCCTTGCATCTTCTTGGTGAAAGCAAGATTGTTGCACTTGATATTTCAAAAGTATTTAACAGAGTTTGGCACCAAGCTCTCTTGTCGAAAATGCGTGCATTTGGAATCGATGAATCTCTTATTTAATGGATTAGTAATTACCTTTCGAAACGTTAAATTCAAGTTGTTTTGGATGGCTTCAAGTCCGCAGTTCATAAAATAAACGCTGGGGTTCCCCAGGGCTCTGTTTTGTCTCCGACACTCTTCCTCATTTTCATTAATGATCTTCTGTCTGCTACAACTAATCCAATCCACTCCTTTGCTGATGACAGTAACCTCAGTTTCTCATATTCGTTCTCGGTTCCGCGCCCATGCGCTTCGGACGTAGAACTAGAACGGCAGCGTATATCAAACTCATTAAACTCTGATCTTAACAGCATTGTATCATGGGAATCTCAAAAAACCGAAACACCCAGCCATTATCCATGAATGGCACTTGCATCAATGAAACCGAAACGCTTTCCATTCTCGGTATGTGTGTCAATAACAACCTTAGTTGGAATGACCACATATTCGAGGTCGCCAAGAACGCTGCAAAATGCCTAGGCTTCCTTAAAAGATGCAAGAAATATTTCACCCCCTCTGATTTGGCTATTTTATATAAGGCATATATTCGCCCTAAGTTGGAATACAATTCCCATGTCTGGGCTGGTGCTCCAAAAACAGCATTGCACTTGCTGGACAGGATACAAAAACGCGCGATAAAACTCATTGGAGACAGAAATATTGCGAAGTCAATTGACTCATTGGAACATCGACGCAATGTCTCTTGCCTATCACTGTTCTATCGCTTTTTCTACAAACAATGTTCCATCGAAATAGCCAATTGCATTCCACCCCTTAAGACGTTCAACCGTAATACTCGCAATAGATCGAATGCACATCAGTTTACCCTTGAGCCCACTTTCGGACGCACAGTTAAGTTGAGAGGTTCTTTCATAAGCCGTACAACGTGAATGTGGAATGTCCTCCCACGATCAGTCTTTCCTACACAATTCAATCTGCAGCTGTTTAAAACAAGAGTGCACCGGTACCTCTCATCCTTTCATTCTTCCTCTAATCCTAATCCTTTCCGCCCGTGAGATGTGAAACAACATTAAAAGGGTAGCCAATCCCTTAATTCGCGAGTGAATTATAAAAAAAAAAAAAAAAAATGACCACAAATAATTTTTACGAACAACAAAGGTATTACTTTGGTGGATAAGAATCCTGTTCCTATCCTACTCAGTTAGGTGAAATAAAAAAAAGGTATCAGAACTTCTAGAGAATGACATAATAGAAGAATCCGTCAGTCCATATAACTCACCATTACTTATTGTTCCAAAGAAAAGTTTGAATGGGCAAACTAAATGGAGACTAGTAGTAGATTTCAGGTCATTAAACAAAAAAGTTGTAGATGATAAGTTTCCACTGACAAGGTTAGAAGATGTACTTGATCTACTAAGTAATGCTAAATATTTTTCTACTCTTGATAGGACAAGCTCATTTCATCAAATTTCATTAGACAAACATTCTAGACCATTAACAGCATTTTCAACAAACGAAGGTCATTATCAGTTTAAGAGGCTTCCTTTTGGTTTAGAAATATCGACAAATAGTTTCCAGAGAATGTTAGCCATTGCTCTTAGCGGCTGACATGATTCAGCATTTCTGTATGTAGATGATAAATAATATTTGGTGATAGTTTGCAAAAGCACAACGAGAGTCTAATAAAGGTTTTAGAAAGACTTCGTAAACATAATTTATGGTAAAATATAGAAAAATGTAATTTTTTAAAACCAGAAGTAGTTTATCTGGGACATTTGATAACACAAAATGGAATTAACCAGATCCGAGCAAATATGAAGCAATTAAAAATTACCCAGTACCTAAAAATGCAGATGATGTCAGAAGATCCGTTGCATTCTGCAACTATTACAGGAAATTTATAAAAAACTTTGCGGAAATCGCTAAACCTTTGAATCAATTATTAAAAAAGAAAGCATTATTTAATTGGACAGAAGATTGTGAGAAAGCTTTTAACTCACTAAAACAAAATTTAATGACATCTCCTTGACATGAATATTTAGAAAGGACAAGATGAATACAAATGCAGATGCTTTATAAAGAATATAAATAAATTCAGATGGTTTAAAAAAGATGGTACCAAAATTTGACATGAATGTATTAACAAGAGCAATGAGAAAGAATATCAAGAAGATACCAAATCAAGGGAAAGCTTGTGCAAAAGCCTTGGACTCAGATGTGGGGACTTATCACCTTCATATCTGGGACTGTACATCAATATTGGACATAATGCGAATTAAGAGGTTAGAGTTTAAAGACAGTGATATCACAAAGAAAAGAAATGAAATAAAGACTGCAGCGAATACACCGTAAGTGTAGAATTTAGCGATAAATCTTTATCAGACGTAAAATTGATTCTGAGGAAGCTAATATTCAATATGCACAATGCAGGTAGTAAGAAATTAGCACTATCAAGGAATAGTCTAATATTTAAAAATGTATCGATACAAGAATTTAAAAAAATATTTAATAAGCTGCAAGAGCATACAAAAGAATATAAAAGTCTAGTCATAATATTATTTGAACCTCCAAAAGGAATAACAAACGAGAAAGAAATGCACAAACTAATAGAAGAACAACATAATACAAAACTAGGAGGACATTGCGGCATCATAAAATGCATTAGCAAATTAAAACAAAAATACGTTTGGAAAAATATGAACAAAATGGTAAAGAACCACATTCACAACTGCGGAACATGTAATGAAGTTAAGGTTACAAAATATATTAAACAAAAAATGATAGAAACAGATACACCCACAACGTCGTTTGAAACTATTTCGATTGATACCATTGGACCATTGAGACCATCAAATGGTTATAGAGCAATCCCAATCGAAACTAAAGAAGCAGTTACAGTTGCAAAGAGCATTGTAGAAAAATTTATATTAAAGTACGGATGTTTCAGAAAACTTAAGACAGACAAAGGGACAGAATTTACAAATGAATTACTTAAGAATATATGCAAAATTTTAGACAAAGACAAGGTAAGCGAAAATTCGATAAACCTTTCAAAGGCCCATACAGAATAGTATCTCAAAATGGTGTAAATAGTACAATATTAATAAATGATAAAGTATATACAATACACAATAATAATTTAATTAAATCTAGACAAAATAAGGAATTGATGTAAAAATAGTTAATGTAAATGACATTTATTTACATTGGCGTCCATTGCACTTAGATTTTGTTATGTGGGCCAAAGGTATTAGATTTAAGAATATAGTGTTGTTATAATAATTGTATTGTATTGTAATTGTAATTATTCATTATTGTATTTATGCACTACGCTGCATATTTTATTGTTAAGAACTTTTGTATAAATAGGGGCCAATTTTGCAAATATATTCAGTCTAGAAGCATAAACGTCTTGACTTATATCGGCTGTTATTAGCCACCCTACCTTTAGCGTGCTGCGCTTTGTACAGCAACATTTGAGGAGAAACTTTACATGGCAATCCTGCCAAACTGTTCAAGTAACGAGCAGGGAGGGGACCAAACATTTAAAAAAGAAGCAGAACAATTGAGAAAGAATCATTACATGGCATCATCTATAATTAATGGCTAGATGACCTGTTTGAAGCGCTGGACAAACAGTACCACGTGACAGCGCATAATTTTACTGAAGAATACGTGCCGACAGCAACAACAACTTACATTATACCGGAATATATATCAACACCAAAAATAGTGGGCCCAAAACCACTATCGATTGATCAATACAAAAAGAGGCAGCAGAACTGGAGGAAATTAAATCAAGCAGCCAGCAATCCAGAGCCGTAGCAAAAGAGAAGAACACGGGCGGGAAAAGCCGTGAGAAGACGAAAGGAGCGTGCTGAATTATTTAAGATTATTCCAGTAACAACGGACCAGAAACTCAAACGGTTGATAATCAACCAATTGAAGAATCAACAAGAAAAATCTAAGGTGTCTGGCGTTTCTGAAGACAAAGAGCAAAATGGGACAGCAAGAATCTTAGGAGGAAATCATAAAAAATAACGCAACAACTCATAGAAAACGCAAACGAAAATATAATAATTTTATGTATATGTACTTGTTATTTTACTACTAGCGAAAATCTAAGTATCTAAGTAAATCTAAGTAACATATAAGAAGTATGTTAGAAAGCAGATAATAAGAAATAGAATAAATAATGCCTAAGCGAATAAAGAATGAAAATTTTTAAATATCTTGTAGAATTACTCAAAAGTCTAAAGAAAAATCCAAACAGAAGGTATACTCAAGAATATATAAGGGAAAGAAGGCTGGAGATAGAACAATGCTGGGTCTAAATAATTAGTGAAACATTAGAAGAAGAACTTGCTAAAAGAAAAAAACAGTTCGATAAAATTGTAAAACAAATACACATTCTTAAAAGCAAAAACAACAACACATGGTATCTTAGAGATGGCGAAATTTGATGTTTTAACAGCTGCAAAGCTGATAACAGAATTCAATGGTGAATCCAAACAGCTTTCAAATTTTCTAGGACTCATTGAATTTTATAGTGACACTTTAGGAGAAGAAGTTGAAAAGAAAAAACTCATTAAATTTATTATAACATCAAAGGTAACTGACAAGTTGAGAAATAAGCTCCTAACCCTAGGTGCACAACTAGAAAAACTAGAAGATTTAAAGAAAATTTTAAAAGACTTGTACAAGCCAAATATAAGCCCACTCAAAATACATAATGATTTAGCTAGATTACAATAAGGAACACAGGAAGTTAGTAGATTTGCCGAAAAAATAGCAATTTTTACTGATATCTCAACTACATTATAGATACAAAACGAGATACAAATAGCAGAACAGGGTGAAAATAGCAAAAAAATTATAGTTACTTTAAATGACCAATTGGGGTTAAATGCTTTTAAAAATGGGTTAAATGAAGCCAGTAAACAAGTAGTACAAGCATCCAGGGTTACAACCTTTAATGATGCAGTAAAGATAGCTACTGAGGTAGAAGCTTCTTCTAGACAAAACAATGTCATGACTTTAAGGACAAATTTAAGAAGCAGATACCAATACAATCAAGGTAGACATAATCCAAGATTCACATATAATAATAGAAATAACAGAGGTAACAATTACAACAATAACTGTGAAGCAAGGAATGTAAACAATAATAGAGGAAGAGGTAGTATTACAGCTAGAGGTAACACAAGAGGATACCACAATAACACTACTAGGTCGGAAAACATGGACATCCCTGGTCGACAGAATCGGGGGAACTAAAAAATGTATTAAAATACAATGGGGAATGTGATACAAATTTCGTTAGTCTAAGGTTAAAACATTAAGGTAAGACTGTTAAGTTTCTAATTGACACGGGTGCAGACATTTCTGCTTGTAAAGTGTATCTTATAAATGAATTAAATCATGATTCGGCATGCCAAATAAATGGCATAACAAACAAAACTGTATTTTCTAAAGGCGTGACAAATCTTGAACTCACAATAGGAGAGACAAATATAGAACATCAGTTCCATGTGGTAAATGAAGAAATAAACATAGCCACTGATGGGGTACTAGGAAGAGATTTCCTAAAATCTCATAACTGCAAAATAGACTATGAAACCTGCGTACTTATAATCTTAGTACAAGATGAAGAAATAATTATTCCGTTAAATATGTCTATGAGAAATATTGGAAATCTGACAATTCCACCTAGATCAGAGGTAATAAAGAGCATAAGTTTGGATTTGAGTAAAGACAGTGTAATAATTGGAAGTCCACTAAAAGGAGGAATTTTAATAGCCAATTCAATACTACCGGATAAAGGAATAAAACACATCAAAATATTAAATGCCACAGACAGAGAACAAAACATAGAAAATGTCATGGTTGGTGTAGAACGTTTAAGCAACTATAAAATTCTATTAAATAATACAACACGCAAAGACACTAAAAGATTTATCCAGCTAAGGAAGAAACTTAAAATAGAAAATCTAATTGCATCTTCAGAACAATCAATACTAAGGATTTGCAAGGAATTTTAAGATGTTTCCCACAACGAAGATCATTTTCATATCTCACGGAAAAGTGGAACCATTCCTTGCATCTTCTTGGTGAAAGCAAGATTGTTGCACTTGATATTTCAAAAGTATTTAACAGAGTTTGGCACCAAGCTCTCTTGTCGAAAATGCGTGCATTTGGAATCGACGAATCTCTTATTTAATGGATTAGTAATTACCTTTCGAAACGTTAAATTCAAGTTGTTTTGGATGGCTTCAAGTCCGCAGTTCATAAAATAAACGCTGGGGTTCCCCAGGGCTCTGTTTTGTCTCCGACACTCTTCCTCATTTTCATTAATGATCTTCTGTCTGCTACAACTAATCCAATCCACTCCTTTGCTGATGAAAGTAACCTGAGTTTCTCATATTCGTTCTCGGTTCCGCGCCCCTGCGCTTCGGACGTAGAACTAGAACGGCAGCGTATGTCAAACTCATTAAACTCTGATCTTAACAGCATTGTATCATGGGGATCTCAAAATAGAGTAGAGTTTAATGCTTCTAAAACTCAATGCTGTCTTCTGTCATTGAAGCAAAACCGAAACACTCAGCCATTATCCATGAATGGCACTTGCATCAATGAAACCGAAACGCTTTCCAATCTCGGTATGTGTGTCAATAACAACCTTAGTTGGAATGACCACATATTCGAGGTCGCCAAGAACGCTGCAAAATGCCTAGGCTTCCTTAAAAGATGCAAGAAATATTTCACCCCCTCTGATTTGGCTATTTTATATAAGGCATATATTCGCCCTAAGTTGGAATACAATTCCCATGTCTGGGCTGGTGCTCCAAAAACAGCATTGCACTTGCTGGACAGGATACAAAAACGCGCGATAAAACTCATTGGAGACAGAAATATTGCGAAGTCAATTGACTCATTGGAACATCGACGCAATGTCTCTTGCCTATCACTGTTCTATCGCTTTTTCTACAAACAATGTTCCATCGAAATAGCCAATTGCATTCCACCCCTTAAGACGTTCAACCGTAATACTCGCAATAGATCGAATGCACATCAGTTTACCCTTGAGCCCACTTTCGGACGCTAAGTTAAGTTGAGAGGTTCTTTCATAAGCCGTACAACGCGAATGTGGAATGTCCTCCCACGATCAGTCTTTCCTACACAATTCAATCTGCAGCTGTTTAAAACAAGAGTGCACCGGTACCTCTCATCCTTTCATTTTTCTTCTAATCTTTTCCGCTCGTGAGATGTGAAACAACATTAAAAGGGTAGCCAATCCCTTAATTCGCGAGTGAATTATAAAAAAAAAAAATAAATAAACTGACCACAAATAATTTTAACGAACAACATAGGTATTACTTTGGTGGATAAGAAATCCTGTATACATAAAAAATTATAGACTACCGAATGCTCAGTTAGGTGAAATAAAAAAAAAAAGGTTTCAGAACTTCTAGAGAATGACATAATAGAAGAATCCGTCAGTCCATATAACTCACCATTACTTATTGTTCCAAAGAAAAGTTTGAATGGGCAAACTAAATGGAGACTAGTAGTAGATTTTAGATCATTTAACAAAAAAGTTGTAGATGCTAAGTTTCCACGGACAAGGTTAGAAGATGTACTTGATCTACTAAGTAATACTAAATATTTTTCTACTCTTGATAGGACAAGCTCATTTCATCAAATTTCATTAGACAAACATTCTAGACCATTAACAGCATTTTCAACAAACGAAGGTCATTATCAGTTTAAGAGGCTTCCTTTTGGTTTAAAAATATCGACAAATAGTTTCCAGAGAATGTTAGCCATTGCTCTTAGCGGCTTACATGACTCAGCATTTCTGTATGTAGATGATAAATAATATTTGGTGATAGTTTGCTAAAGCATAACGAGAGTCTAATAAAGGTCTTAGAAAGACTTCGTAAACATAATTTATAGTTAAATATAGAAAAATGTAATTTTTTAAAACCAGAAGTAGTTTATCTGGGACATTTGATAACACCAAAAAAACAAAATTTAATGACATCTCCTTGACATGAATATTTAAAAAGGGCAAGTTGAATACAAATGCAGATGCTTTATAAAGAATAAAAATAAATTCAGATGGTTTAAAAAAGATGGTACCAAAATTTGACATGAATGTATTAACAAGAGCAATGAGAAAGAATATCAAGAAGATACCAAATCAAGGGAAAGCTTGTGGAAAAGCCTTAGACTCAGATATGGGGACTTATCACCTTCATATCTGGGACTGTACATCAATATCGGACATAATGCGAATTAAGAGGTTAGAGTTTAAAGAAAGTGATATCACAAAGAAAATAAAGACAGCAATTTAGCGATAAATCTTTATCAGACGTAAAATTGATTCTGAGGAAGCTAATATTCAATATGAACAATGCAGGTGTAAGAAATAGCACTATCAAGGAATAGTCTAATATTTAAAAATGTATCGATACAAGAGCATACAAAAGAATATAAAAGTCTAGTCATAATATTATTTGAACCTCCAAAAGGAATAACAAACGAGAAAGAAATGCACAAACTAATAGAAGAACAACATAATACAAAACTAGGAGGACATTGCGGCATCATAAAATGCATTAGCAAATTAAAACAAAAATACGTTTGGAAAAATATGAACAAAATGGTAAAGAACCACATTCACAACTGCGGAACATGTAATGAAGTTAAGGTTACAAAATATATTAAACAAAAATTGATAGAAACAGATACACCCACAACGTCGTTTGAAACTATTTCGATTGATACCATTGGACCATTGAGACCATCGAATGGTTATAGAGCAATCCCAATTAAAACTAAAGAAGCAGTTACAGTTGCAAAGAGCATTGTAGAAAAATTTATATTAAAGTACGGATGTTTCAGAAAACTTAAGACAGACAAAGGGACAGAATTTACAAATGAATTACTTAAGAATATATGCAAAATTTTAGACAGAGACAAGGTAAGCGAAAATTCGATAAACCTTTCAAAGGCCCATACAGAATAGTATCACAAAATGGTGTAAATAGTACAATATTAATAAATGATAAAGAATATACAATACACAATAATAATTTAATTAAATCTAGACAAAATAAGGAATTAATGTAAAAATAGTTAATGTAAATGACATTTATTTACATTGGCGTCCATTGCACTTAGATTTTGTTATGTGGGCCAAAGGTATTAGATTTAAGAATATAGTGTTGTTATAATAATTGTACTGTATTGAAATTGTAATTATTCATTATTGTATTTATGCACTACGCTGCATATTTTATTGTTAAGAACTTTTGCATAAATAGGGGCCAATTTTGCAAATAAATTCAGTCTAGAACCATAAACGTCTTGACTTATATCGGCTGTAATTAGCCACCCTACCTTTAGCGTGCTGCGCTTTGTACAGCAACATTTGGGGAGAACCTTTACATGGCAATCTTGCCAAACTGTTCAAGTAACGAGCAGGGAGGGGACCAAACATTTAAAAAAGAAGCAGAACAATTGAGAAAGAATCATTACATGGCATCATCTATAATTAATGGCTAGATTACCTGTTTGAAGCGCTGGACAAACAGTACCACGTGACAGCGCATAATTTTACTGAAGAATACGTGCCGACAGCAACAGCAACTTACATTATACCGGAATATATATCAACACCAAAAATAGTGGGCCCAAAACCACTATCGATTGATCAATACAAAAAGAGGCAGCAGAACTGGAGGAAATTAAATCAAGCAGCCAGCAATCCAGAGCCGTAGCAAAAGAGAAGAACACGGGCGGTAAAAGCCGTGAGAAGACGAAAGGAGCGTGCTGAATTATTTAAGATTATTCCAGTAACAACGGACCAGAAACTCAAACGGTTGATAATCAACAAATTTAAGAATCAACAAGAAAAATCTAAGGTGTCTGGCGTTTCTGAAGACAAAGAGCAAAATGGGACAGCAAGAATCTAAGGAGGAAATCATAAAAAATAACGCAACAACTCATAGAAAACGCAAACGAAAATATAATAATTTTATGTATATGTACTTGTTATTTTACTACTAGCGAAAATCTAAGTATCTAAGTAAATCTAATTAACATATAAGAAGTATGTTAGAAAGCAGATAATAAGAAATAGAATAAATAATGCCTAAGCGAATAAAGAATGAAAATTTTTAAATATCTTGTAGAATTACTCAAAAGTCTAAAGAAAAATCCAAACAGAAGGTATACTCAAGAATATATAAGGGAAAGAAGGCTGGAGATAGAACAATGCTGGGTCTAAATAATTAGTGAAACATTAGAAGAAGAACTTGCTAAAAGAAAAAAACAGTTCGATAAAATTGTAAAACAAATACACATTCTTAAAAGCAAAAACAACAACACATGGTATCTTAGAGATGGCGAAATTTGATGTTTTAACAGCTGCAAAACTGATAACAGAATTCAATGGTGAATCCAAACAGCTTTCAAATTTTCTAGGACTCATTAAATTTTATAGTGACACTTTAGGAGAAGAAGTTGAGAAGAAAAAACTCATTAAATTTATTATAACATCAAAGGTAACTGACAAGGTGAGAAATAAGCTCCTAATCCTAGGTGCACAACTAGAAAAACTAGAAGATTTAAAGAAAATTTTAAAAGACTTGTACAAGCCAAATATAAGCCCACTCAAAATACATAATGATTTAGCTAGATTACAACAAGGAACACAGGAAGTTAGTAGATTTGCCGAAAAAATAGCAATTTTTACTGATATCTCAACTACATTATAGATACAAAACGAGATACAAATAGCAGGGTGAAAATAACAAAAAAATTATAGTTACTTTAAATGACCAATTGGGGTTAAATGCTTTTAAAAATGGGTTAAATGAAGCCAGTAAACAAGTAGTACAAGCATCCAGGGTTACAACCTTTAATGATGCAGTAAAGATAGCTACTGAGGTAGAAGCTTCTTCTAGACAAAACAATGTCATGACTTTTAGGACAAATTTAAGAAGCAGATACCAATACAATCAAGGTAGACATAATCCAAGATTCACATATAATAATAGAAATAACAGAGGTAATAATTACAACAATAACTGTGAAGCAAGGAATGTAAACAATAATAGAGGAAGAGGTAGTATTACAGCTAGAGGTAACACAAGAGGATACCACAATAACACTACTAGGTCGGAAAACATGAACATCCCTGGTCGACAGAATCGCGGGAACTAAAAAATGTATTAAAATACAATGGGGAATGTGATACAAATTTCGTTAGTCTAAGGTTAAAACATTAAGGTAAGACTGTTAAGTTTCTAATTGACACGGGTGCAGACATTTCTGCTTGTAAAGTGTATCTTATAAATGAATTAAATCACGATTCGGCATGCCAAATAAATGGCATAACAAACAAAACTGTATTTTCTAAAGGCGTGACAAATCTTGAACTCACAATAGGAGAGACAAATATAGAACATCAGTTCCATGTGGTAAATGAAGAAATAAACATAGCCACTGATGGGGTACTAGGAAGAGATTTCCTAAAATCTCATAACTGCAAAATAGACTATGAAACCTGCGTACTTATAATCTTAGTACAAGATGAAGAAATAATTATTCCGTTAAATATGTCTATGAGAAATATTGGAAATCTGACAATTCCACCTAGATCAGAGGTAATAAAGAGCATAAGTTTGGATTTGAGTAAAGACAGTGTAATAATTGGAAGTCCACTAAAAGGAGGAATTTTAATAGCCAATTCAATACTACCGGATAAAGGAATAAAACACATCAAAATATTAAATGCCACAGACAGAGAACAAAACATAGAAAATGTCATGGTTGGTGTAGAACGTTTAAGCAACTATAAAATTCTATTAAATAATACAACACGCAAAGACACTAAAAGATTTATCCAGCTAAGGAAGAAACTTTAAATAGAAAATCTAATTGCATCTTCAGAACAATCAATACTAAGGATTTGCAAGGAATTTTAAGATGTTTCCCACAACGAAGATCATTTTCATATCTCACGGAAAAGTGGAACCATTCCTTGCATCTTCTTGGTGAAAGCAAGATTGTTGCACTTGATATTTCAAAAGTATTTAACAGAGTTTGGCACCAAGCTCTCTTGTCGAAAATGCGTGCATTTGGAATCGACGAATCTCTTATTTAATGGATTAGTAATTACCTTTCGAAACGTTAAATTCAAGTTGTTTTGGATGGCTTCAAGTCCGCAGTTCATAAAATAAACGCTGGGGTTCCCCAGGGCTCTGTTTTGTCTCCGACACTCTTCCTCATTTTCATTAATGATCTTCTGTCTGCTACAACTAATCCAATCCACTCCTTTGCTGATGACAGTAACCTCAGTTTCTCATATTCGTTCTCGGTTCCGCGCCCATGCGCTTCGGACGTAGAACTAGAACGGCAGCGTATATCAAACTCATTAAACTCTGATCTTAACAGCATTGTATCATGGGGATCTCAAAAAACCGAAACACCCAGCCATTATCCATGAATGGCACTTGCATCAATGAAACCGAAACGCTTTCCATTCTCGGTATGTGTGTCAATAACAACCTTAGTTGGAATGACCACATATTCGAGGTCGCCAAGAACGCTGCAAAATGCCTAGGCTTCCTTAAAAGATGCAAGAAATATTTCACCCCCTCTGATTTGGCTATTTTATATAAGGCATATACTCGCCCTAAGTTGGAATACAATTCCCATGTCTGGGCTGGTGCTCCAAAAACAGCATTGCACTTGCTGGACAGGATACAAAAACGCGCGATAAAACTCATTGGAGACAGAAATATTGCGAAGTCAATTGACTCATTGGAACATCGACGCAATGTCTCTTGCCTATCACTGTTCTATCGCTTTTTCTACAAACAATGTTCCATCGAAATAGCCAATTGCATTCCACCCCTTAAGACGTTCAACCGTAATACTCGCAATAGATCGAATGCACATCAGTTTACCCTTGAGCCCACTTTCGGACGCACAGTTAAGTTGAGAGGTTCTTTCATAAGCCGTACAACGTGAATGTGGAATGTCCTCCCACGATCAGTCTTTCCTACACAATTCAATCTGCAGCTGTTTAAAACAAGAGTGCACCGGTACCTCTCATCCTTTCATTCTTCCTCTAATTCTAATCCTTTCCGCCCGTGAGATGTGAAACAACATTAAAAGGGTAGCCAATCCCTTAATTCGCGAGTGAATTATAAAAAAAAAAAAAAAAAAAAAAATGACCACAAATAATTTTTACGAACAACAAAGGTATTACTTTGGTGGATAAGAATCCTGTTCCTATCCTACTCAGTTAGGTGAAATAAAAAAAAGGTATCAGAACTTCTAGAGAATGACATAATAGAAGAATCCGTCAGTCCATATAACTCACCATTACTTATTGTTCCAAAGAAAAGTTTGAATGGGCAAACTAAATGGAGACTAGTAGTAGATTTCAGGTCATTAAACAAAAAAGTTGTAGATGATAAGTTTCCACTGACAAGGTTAGAAGATGTACTTGATCTACTAAGTAATGCTAAATATTTTTCTACTCTTGATAGGACTAGCTCATTTCATCAAATTTCATTAGACAAACATTCTAGACCATTAACAGCATTTTCAACAAACGAAGGTCATTATCAGTTTAAGAGGCTTCCTTTTGGTTTAGAAATATCGACAAATAGTTTCCAGAGAATGTTAGCCATTGCTCTTAGCGGCTGACATGATTCAGCATTTCTGTATGTAGATGATAAATAATATTTGGTGATAGTTTGCAAAAGCACAACGAGAGTCTAATAAAGGTTTTAGAAAGACTTCGTAAACATAATTTATGGTAAAATATAGAAAAATGTAATTTTTTAAAACCAGAAGTAGTTTATCTGGGACATTTGATAACACCAAATGGAATTAACCAGATCCGAGCAAATATGAAGCAATTAAAAATTACCCAGTACCTAAAAATGCAGATGATGTCAGAAGATCCGTTGCATTCTGCAACTATTACAGGAAATTTATAAAAAACTTTGCGGAAATCGCTAAACCTTTGAATCAATTATTAAAAAAGAAAGCATTATTTAATTGGACAGAAGATTGTGAGAAAGCTTTTAACTCACTAAAACAAAATTTAACGACATCTCCTTGACATGAATATTTAGAAAGGACAAGATGAATACAAATGCAGATGCTTTATAAAGAATAAAAATAAATTCAGATGGTTTAAAAAAGATGGTACCAAAATTTGACATGAATGTATTAACAAGAGCAATGAGAAAGAATATCAAGAAGATACCAAATCAAGGGAAAGCTTGTGCAAAAGCCTTGGACTCAGATGTGGGGACTTATCACCTTCATATCTGGGACTGTACATCAATATCGGACATAATGCGAATTAAGAGGTTAGAGTTTAAAGAAAGTGATATCACAAAGAAAATAAAGACAGCAATTTAGCGATAAATCTTTATCAGACGTAAAATTGATTCTGAGGAAGCTAATATTCAGTATGAACAATGCAGGTAGTAAGAAATAGCACTATCAAGGAATAGTCTAATATTTAAAAATGTATCGATACAAGAATTTAAAAAAATATTTAATAAGCTGCAAGAGCATACAAAAGAATATAAAAGTCTAGTCATAATATTATTTGAACCTCCAAAAGGAATAACAAACGAGAAAGAAATGCACAAACTAATAGAAGAACAACATAATACAAAACTAGGAGGACATTGCGGCATCATAAAATGCATTAGCAAATTAAAACAAAAATACGTTTGGAAAAATATGAACAAAATGGTAAAGAACCACATTCACAACTGCGGAACATGTAATGAAGTTAAGGTTACAAAATATATTAAACAAAAAATGATAGAAGCAGATACACCCACAACGTCGTTTGAAACTATTTCGATTGATACCATTGGACCATTGAGACCATCAAATGGTTATAGAGCAATCCCAATCGAAACTAAAGAAGCAGTTACAGTTGCAAAGAGCATTGTAGAAAAATTTATATTAAAGTACGGATGTTTCAGAAAACTTAAGACAGACAAAGGGACAGAATTTACAAATGAATTACTTAAGAATATATGCAAAATTTTAGACAAAGACAAGGTAAGCGAAAATTCGATAAACCTTTCAAAGGCCCATACAGAATAGTATCTCAAAATGGTGTAAATAGTACAATATTAATAAATGATAAAGTATATACAATACACAATAATAATTTAATTAAATCTAGACAAAATAAGGAATTGATGTAAAAATAGTTAATGTAAATGACATTTATTTACATTGGCGTCCATTGCACTTAGATTTTGTTATGTGGGCCAAAGGTATTAGATTTAAGAATATAGTGTTGTTATAATAATTGTATTGTATTGTAATTGTAATTATTCATTATTGTATTTATGCACTACGCTGCATATTTTATTGTTAAGAACTTTTGTATAAATAGGGGCCAATTTTGCAAATATATTCAGTCTAGAAGCATAAACGTCTTGACTTATATCGGCTGTTATTAGCCACCCTACCTTTAGCGTGCTGCGCTTTGTACAGCAACATTTGAGGAGAAACTTTACATGGCAATCCTGCCAAACTGTTCAAGTAACGAGCAGGGAGGGGACCAAACATTTAAAAAAGAAGCAGAACAATTGAGAAAGAATCATTACATGGCATCATCTATAATTAATGGCTAGATGACCTGTTTGAAGCGCTGGACAAACAGTACCACGTGACAGCGCATAATTTTACTGAAGAATACGTGCCGACAGCAACAACAACTTACATTATACCGGAATATATATCAACACCAAAAATAGTGGGCCCAAAACCACTATCGATTGATCAATACAAAAAGAGGCAGCAGAACTGGAGGAAATTAAATCAAGCAGCCAGCAATCCAGAGCCGTAGCAAAAGAGAAGAACACGGGCGGGAAAAGCCGTGAGAAGACGAAAGGAGCGTGCTGAATTATTTAAGATTATTCCAGTAACAACGGACCAGAAACTCAAACGGTTGATAATCAACCAATTGAAGAATCAACAAGAAAAATCTAAGGTGTCTGGCGTTTCTGAAGACAAAGAGCAAAATGGGACAGCAAGAATCTTAGGAGGAAATCATAAAAAATAAGGCAACAACTCATAGAAAACGCAAACGAAAATATAATAATTTTATGTATATGTACTTGTTATTTTACTACTAGCGAAAATCTAAGTATCTAAGTAAATCTAAGTAACATATAAGAAGTATGTTAGAAAGCAGATAATAAGAAATAGAATAAATAATGCCTAAGCGAATAAAGAATGAAAATTTTTAAATATCTTGTAGAATTACTCAAAAGTCTAAAGAAAAATCCAAACAGAAGGTATACTCAAGAATATATAAGGGAAAGAAGGCTGGAGATAGAACAATGCTGGGTCTAAATAATTAGTGAAACATTAGAAGAAGAACTTGCTAAAAGAAAAAAACAGTTCGATAAAATTGTAAAACAAATACACATTCTTAAAAGCAAAAACAACAACACATGGTATCTTAGAGATGGCGAAATTTGATGTTTTAACAGCTGCAAAGCTGATAACAGAATTCAATGGTGAATCCAAACAGCTTTCAAATTTTCTAGGACTCATTGAATTTTATAGTGACACTTTAGGAGAAGAAGTTGAAAA
The DNA here is from genome assembly GCA_947623515.1 of Neoascia interrupta. Classification (NCBI taxonomy): domain Eukaryota; kingdom Metazoa; phylum Arthropoda; class Insecta; order Diptera; family Syrphidae; genus Neoascia; species Neoascia interrupta. Next base: position 135,519,821 of record OX392462.1, read on the forward strand.
GAAAAAACTCATTAAATTTATTATAACATCAAAGGTAACTGACAAGTTGAGAAATAAGCTCCTAACCCTAGGTGCACAACTAGAAAAACTAGAAGATTTAAAGAAAATTTTAAAAGACTTGTACAAGCCAAATATAAGCCCACTCAAAATACATAATGATTTAGCTAGATTACAATAAGGAACACAGGAAGTTAGTAGATTTGCCGAAAAAATAGCAATTTTTACTGATATCTCAACTACATTATAGATACAAAACGAGATACAAATAGCAGAACAGGGTGAAAATAGCAAAAAAATTATAGTTACTTTAAATGACCAATTGGGGTTAAATGCTTTTAAAAATGGGTTAAATGAAGCCAGTAAACAAGTAGTACAAGCATCCAGGGTTACAACCTTTAATGATGCAGTAAAGATAGCTACTGAGGTAGAAGCTTCTTCTAGACAAAACAATGTCATGACTTTAAGGACAAATTTAAGAAGCAGATACCAATACAATCAAGGTAGACATAATCCAAGATTCACATATAATAATAGAAATAACAGAGGTAACAATTACAACAATAACTGTGAAGCAAGGAATGTAAACAATAATAGAGGAAGAGGTAGTATTACAGCTAGAGGTAACACAAGAGGATACCACAATAACACTACTAGGTCGGAAAACATGAACATCCCTGGTCGACAGAATCGGGGGAACTAAAAAATGTATTAAAATACAATGGGGAATGTGATACAAATTTCTTTAGTCTAAGGTTAAAACATTAAGGTAAGACTGTTAAGTTTCTAATTGACACGGGTGCAGACATTTCTGCTTGTAAAGTGTATCTTATAAATGAATTAAATCACGATTCGGCATGCCAAATAAATGGCATAACAAACAAAACTGTATTTTCTAAAGGCGTGACAAATCTTGAACTCACAATAGGAGAGACAAATATAGAACATCAGTTCCATGTGGTAAATGAAGAAATAAACATAGCCACTGATGGGGTACTAGGAAGAGATTTCCTAAAATCTCATAACTGCAAAATAGACTATGAAACCTGCGTACTTATAATCTTAGTACAAGATGAAGAAATAATTATTCCGTTAAATATGTCTATGAGAAATATTGGAAATCTGACAATTCCACCTAGATCAGAGGTAATAAAGAGCATAAGTTTGGATTTGAGTAAAGACAGTGTAATAATTGGAAGTCCACTAAAAGGAGGAATTTTAATAGCCAATTCAATACTACCGGATAAAGGAATAAAACACACAAAATATTAAATGCCACAGACAGAGAACAAAACATAGAAAATGTCATGGTTGGTGTAGAACGTTTAAGCAACTATAAAATTCTATTAAATAATACAACACGCAAAGACACTAAAAGATTTATCCAGCTAAGGAAGAAACTTAAAATAGAAAATCTAATTGCATCTTCAGAACAATCAATACTAAGGATTTGCAAGGAATTTTAAGATGTTTCCCACAACGAAGATCATTTTCATATCTCACGGAAAAGTGGAACCATTCCTTGCATCTTCTTGGTGAAAGCAAGATTGTTGCACTTGATATTTCAAAAGTATTTAACAGAGTTTGGCACCAAGCTCTCTTGTCGAAAATGCGTGCATTTGGAATCGACGAATCTCTTATTTAATGGATTAGTAATTACCTTTCGAAACGTTAAATTCAAGTTGTTTTGGATGGCTTCAAGTCCGCAGTTCATAAAATAAACGCTGGGGTTCCCCAGGGCTCTGTTTTGTCTCCGACACTCTTCCTCATTTTCATTAATGATCTTCTGTCTGCTACAACTAATCCAATCCACTCCTTTGCTGATGAAAGTAACCTGAGTTTCTCATATTCGTTCTCGGTTCCGCGCCCCTGCGCTTCGGACGTAGAACTAGAACGGCAGCGTATGTCAAACTCATTAAACTCTGATCTTAACAGCATTGTATCATGGGGATCTCAAAATAGAGTAGAGTTTAATGCTTCTAAAACTCAATGCTGTCTTCTGTCATTGAAGCAAAACCGAAACACTCAGCCATTATCCATGAATGGCACTTGCATCAATGAAACCGAAACGCTTTCCATTCTCGGTATGTGTGTCAATAACAACCTTAGTTGGAATGACCACATATTCGAGGTCGCCAAGAACGCTGCAAAATGCCTAGGCTTCCTTAAAAGATGCAAGAAATATTTCACCCCCTCTGATTTGGCTATTTTATATAAGGCATATATTCGCCCTAAGTTGGAATACAATTCCCATGTCTGGGCTGGTGCTCCAAAAACAGCATTGCACTTGCTGGACAGGATACAAAAACGCGCGATAAAACTCATTGGAGACAGAAATATTGCGAAGTCAATTGACTCATTGGAACATCGACGCAATGTCTCTTGCCTATCACTGTTCTATCGCTTTTTCTACAAACAATGTTCCATCGAAATAGCCAATTGCATTCCACCCCTTAAGACGTTCAACCGTAATACTCGCAATAGATCGAATGCACATCAGTTTACCCTTGAGCCCACTTTCGGACGCACAGTTAAGTTGAGAGGTTCTTTCATAAGCCGTACAACGCGAATGTGGAATGTCCTCCCACGATCAGTCTTTCCTACACAATTCAATCTGCAGCTGTTTAAAACAAGAGTGCACCGGTACCTCTCATCCTTTCATTTTTCTTCTAATCTTTTCCGCTCGTGAGATGTGAAACAACATTAAAAGGGTAGCCAATCCCTTAATTCGCGAGTGAATTATAAAAAAAAAAAATAAATAAACTGACCACAAATAATTTTAACGAACAACATAGGTATTACTTTGGTGGATAAGAAATCCTGTATACATAAAAAATTATAGACTACCGAATGCTCAGTTAGGTGAAATAAAAAAAAAAGGTTTCAGAACTTCTAGAGAATGACATAATAGAAGAATCCGTCAGTCCATATAACTCACCATTACTTATTGTTCCAAAGAAAAGTTTGAATGGGCAAACTAAATGGAGACTAGTAGAAGATTTTAGATCATTTAACAAAAAAGTTGTAGATGCTAACTTTCCACGGACAAGGTTAGAAGATGTACTTGATCTACTAAGTAATACTAAATATTTTTCTACTCTTGATAGGACAAGCTCATTTCATCAAATTTCATTAGACAAACATTCTAGACCATTAACAGCATTTTCAACAAACGAAGGTCATTATCAGTTTAAGAGGCTTCCTTTTGGTTTAAAAATATCGACAAATAGTTTCCAGAGAATGTTAGCCATTGCTCTTAGCGGCTTACATGACTCAGCATTTCTGTATGTAGATGATAAATAATATTTGGTGATAGTTTGCTAAAGCATAACGAGAGTCTAATAAAGGTCTTAGAAAGACTTCGTAAACATAATTTATAGTTAAATATAGAAAAATGTAATTTTTTAAAACCAGAAGTAGTTTATCTGGGACATTTGATAACACCAAAAAAACAAAATTTAATGACATCTCCTTGACATGAATATTTAAAAAGGGCAAGTTGAATACAAATGCAGATGCTTTATAAAGAATAAAAATAAATTCAGATGGTTTAAAAAAGATGGTACCAAAATTTGACATAAATGTATTAACAAGAGCAATGAGAAAGAATATCAAGGAGATACCAAATCAAGGGAAAGTTTGTGCAAAAGCTTTAGACTCGGTGTGGGGACTTATCACCTTCATATCTGGGACTGTACATCAATATCGGACATAATGCGAATTAAGAGGTTAGAGTTTAAAGACAGTGATATCACAAAGAAAAGAAATGAAATAAAGACTGCAGCGAATACACCGTAAGTGTAGAATTTAGCGATAAATCTTTATCAGACGTAAAATTGATTCTGAGGAAGCTAATATTCAATATGCACAATGCAGGTAGTAAGAAATTAGCACTATCAAGGAATAGTCTAATATTTAAAAATGTATCGATACAAGAATTTAAAAAAATATTCAATAAGCTGCAAGAGCATACAAAAGAATATAAAAGTCTAGTCATAATATTATTTGAACCTCCAAAAGAAATAACAAACGAGAAAGAAATGCACAAACTAATAGAAGAACAACATAATACAAGGGAGAATAAACATAGGAAGGACAACATAATACAATAATACTAGGAGGACATTGCGGCATCAGAAAACGCATTAGCAAATTGAAACAAAAATACGTTTGGAAAAATATGAACAAAATGGTAAAGAACCACATTAACAACTGCGGAACATGTAATGAAGTTAAGGTTGCAAAATATATTAAACAAAAAATGATAGAAACAGATACACCCACAACGTCATTTGAAACTATTTCGATTGATACCATTGGACCATTGAGACCATCGAATGGTTATAGATACATACTAACGATACAATGTGAACTAACGAAATTTGTGGAAGCAATCCCAATTGAAACTAAAGAAGCAGTTACAGTTGCGAAGAGCATTGTAGAAAAATTTATATTAAAGTACGGATGTTTCAGAAAACTTAAGACAAAGGGACAGAATTTACAAATGAATTACTTAAGAATATATGCAAAATTTTAGACAAAGACAAGGTAAGCGAAAATTCGATAAACCTTTTAAAGGCCCATACAGAATAGTATCACAAAATGGTGTAAATAGTACAATATTAATAAATGATAAAGAATATACAATACACAATAATAATTTAATTAAATCTAGATAAAATAAGGAATTAATGTAAAAATAGTTAATGTAAATGACATTTATTTAAATTTTAAGAAATGTTTGCAAATATCATTTTTCCTGTGGGGGAAGGATGTAGTGTGATTCAATGCAAGGACACTGAATACGAGAGACCATTACGTAGTATTGCATCGCCCCAATATCCACCGATAGTGTCATATGGCATGCGAACGGTTGGATAGTGATTCATTTCTATGGAAGGGTTTACTCGAGTTCACCGTGTTTGTTATTGTTGAAATTGGCGTCCACGTAAATGTTCACCAGGATTCAAGGATTAAAAAATTAATTCGTTGGACCTCCAACTGGTCCTTCTAAGAAATAAACAATGGTTTTCACTACGTTAAAAAAAAATTATTAGGACTAACCGACCGTACGATTCCGCTCCACAATTGAGAATGCGCTTTACTTTAACTACTTAACAATATTCAACTTAAACTAAACTGCCGAATTGCAGTTCCCACGTAAGCCCATCACCAAAGTTCACGATTGGTTCAGGTGAACATCCTTCACGACGGATGCGCGTGCACGCATACTATAGCTTAGCCAGCACTTTCCCACCGATGGCCGGATATGCAATGCGAGTGAAGTTCAAATTGCTAAGCCATCATTTTCGTCGACTGGCGGATATGCGACACGCGTTTACTGCCGCCCCTTCAAATATCTGCGTCCCGCAGATCAATGACTGAGCAAGTGGAGCAGCTGAGATTGTTTCCAGGTTGTTGAACTTTCGTTGAACGAGGAGCTGGGCAAGGAGCGCTCTTCCGATGAAAGGACAGGCGAAGTTCTGGAATGTTGACCCTTCCGTAGATTTTCCTCCAAAGAAGGCAAATGGAGATAACTACAACTGAAATGGTAATAATCTCTGTAACGATAGAGGAATTTAGGTTTCCCTTTAAATTTTTGATTAGTTGAATATTTCTGACACTTATGTCATGCAATGTTTCCAGGTTAGGCTTGATCCTTGTGCTAGTCACGTTGGCTAGGACAGCAGGAAGCGCTTGCCAACTTGAAGTTGACCCACTGCGGTATGTCTTCTCATTGATGGTTACTGTTTCGTTGCCCAGTTGGATGAGATAGGTACCTTCTAGAGGGATAGAAGAGTTTTTATTTAAGATTGAACCGTTGAAATTTGTTACGAAGATTGTATCTTCGCCAATTAGCTCGACGACTTCTTTGTTTGTGCTTTTGTAATCGCACGCTGCGGCGCCACCCTTTAGGAGCCTGGATGTAGCGTTTTCAATACGTTATCCTCGCATACCGAAGTGTTCCCGATATGGAGGCAGTCACCAGTAAGTCCGTAAGTCTGGTCATAGTTGACTAGTAGTTTGGTATAATCTAGGTCAATTTGTTTCCCGTCCCTTATGGCAGCGCAAGCGCTTAACACATGGAAGAACTTGGTCCCAACCTTGGGACCAACCTTGGGACTATTGATAAAACATATAACGAAAGGGTTCCGTTACTATATACAGACGGACGTCCATATTCAACATCTTCTACAGCATTTTGGTATGGTAAGGTTTCGAGTTCGTTTACTATGGTGCTAATCTCCTCAGAGTCTAATATGTTGCTGTTAACTATGCCGGCCTTCGCCAGCTGGCAGGCCCTTACTACCTCATTCACTCCTTCCTTCAGTATGAGTACTTTATTTAGTAAGTCATGTCTAAGTCGTTCTGTGTCTCCTTCTCGTACAGCGTTGTTATATCCGTCAATCATCTTGTTCACTTTGTCCATTACCTCGTGTGTCGTCTCAAAGAGTCTTTGGTTGATTTTGTACTGGTCGTTATTGTTGTTTATAATGTCTGCTTGTGATTGTGGGAGTTTGTTCCAGTCAGTTGGGTCAGGGGAGCCGGCCAGCCATTTCCAGGCGGTCCCTATCCAGTTGATCGATCAAGGTCGTCTTGTTTTTGTTTCGCCCAATTCTCTAAGTCGCTCTTTATTTTGGCTCAGATGGTATGTTAAAACCAGATACATCTCCCCATCCGCTACATGCTTTGCAGCTAGCTGTTCGGTCTGTCCAATTAGCATGTTATATTTCCTTAAGTCAATGACGTGGACTAGCTTAAATTAGCCGTTTATCACCCAGACGTTTCCTTCCCCAGCGGTCACGATTGGTGACCTATACTCGTAGATGTGCAGGGTCTGCACAAGAATCAATAAAGCTAAACTGCAATTACGTAATTTTGTTATTTTATTAATTAACATTTGAAGGTCTTAAAAAAGGAATATTTTCCATTGCTAGTTTATATTATCAATATTAGTTTATATTTATCAAGTCCTGCTCGCAGGTAGGCCCACACAGTTCATCAACTGTTTCCGCTTGCTGATAAGGAAGAAGAGAATTTAAACTTTCCAAGGCCGAAAGCCGATTTGAAATAATATTTAATTGGTTTTCTACAGTTTGAGCTCCATCTTGTAGGCTTGTTTGCTCAATTCTACCCATTCGGCCTTCCAACCCACGGAGTTGTTCAAGGACGTTATTAACTGCGCCCGTTAATTGAGTAACCGAGTTTTTTAAAACGTCCATAATAATATAAATGAGAGTAAGTAACGACGGGTGGTTATTTTATATATAAACAAAAATATATTTTAAAGGAAAAAGGTTTCTTTAAATTTCTTATGGATTTCTTCAAAATTGTTTAATATGTGTTTCTTTCAAATCCCTTTCAGATTTCTTATTATTTTGTGGATTATTTCTTTAATTTATTTGAAGTTTCTTTTAAGTTTTTTTTTTTGTTAATTTCTCTTTTATATTTTTTTATATCACTTTTTGCGATTTTCTTATCTAGAAACCCGCTGAACACTCTTCTTAAGCTTTCGGGGTAGCCAACTCCGTTTGGAAGGTTCGTACTGGTCCTTTTTAGTCGTGGATGTGTTTTTTTTTTTTTTTTTTTGCACCGATCTACTGAGGTACTAATGTCTTCACTACGGAATAGATTTAAAATTAATTAAACTCAAGTAAGTGGAACGGCCCCTTTTTTCCGAGTTGTCCCTGCTCGGGCGTCAGTAAATGTTCACCAGGATTCAAGGATTAAAAAAATTAATTCGTTGGACCTCTAACTGGTCCTTCTAAGAAATAAACAACGGTTTCCACTACGTTATAAAAAGTTTATAAGGACTAACCGACCGTACGATTCCGCTCCACAATTGAGAATGCGGTTTACTTAAACTACTTTACAATATTCAACTTAAACTAAACTGGCGAATTGCAGTTCCCACGTAAGCCCATCGCCAAAGTTCACGAATGGTTCAGGTGAACATTCTTCACGACGGATGCGCATGCACGCATACTATAATGTAGCCAGCACTTTCCCTCCGATGGCCGGATATGCGATGCGAGTGAAGTTCAAAAAGTGCTAAGCCAGCATTTTCGTCGACTGGCGGATATGCGACACGCGTTAACTTCTATTGCACTTAGATTTTGTTATGTGGCCCAAAGGTATTAGATTTAAGAATATAGTGTTGTAATAATAATTGTATTGTATTGTTATTGTATTATTCACAATTGTATTTATGCACTACGCTGCATGTTTTATTGTTAAGAACTTTTGTATAAATAGGGGCCAATTTTGTAAATAAATTCAGTCTAGAACCATAAACGTCTTGACTCATTATATCGGCTGTAATTAGCCACCCTACCTTAAGCGTGCAGCGCTTTGTACAGCATTATTTGGGGAAAAACTTTACACATGGTTGTTAGGGGCATGGTAAACAATGCTTATGGTTTCTCTTATAGAGGCTTCTCTAGCTTTTCTTGTAATATGAATCAAACAATTAGTTAGTTGGCTGGTAATAATGTAACTTTTTTGGAAACTTAAATTCTATCCTACTAAGGTTAGGTTAAGTAGGGCTGCTAGCAACCAAAGCCAACAGCTCGCATAGGCCTACGAGGGCCCTAAGCGTCACCCTTTAGGGACAACCTGTAAGGAACCAAATAAAATCTTAGTTGGTATATATATGATACTTAGTTGGTTGAAGTATCCTGAGCTTCGAAGAGAAAATTGGCCCAGCCGGAGTCCCTGCTGAACTTCACGATATTTGCCACCGGTATTTTTGCAACTTTGTCCAGCTCCTCAAAGAAGAATTGTCCTAGAAGTTTAAAACGTTGCCTGCTGCCTTTTGGACATTAGCAGAGGAGGTGTTTCACATCTTCTTCCGCTTCGGGATCATGACAGCCTCTGCAAATGTAGTTAGTGTAAATGATTCTTAATTTTGCTGAGTGCTTTCCCAACAGGTTGTGGCCTGTAATCACTCTTGTGGCTATGGCCAGTGATGGCCTTTTTAGTGCTATAAGCTTTTTTGACTTGTTGTCTGTCTAACTTGTTGACTGTCTATGGATGGCCATAATGCCTTTGTATGGCCGCGACTCTGCAGAGTATTCCAACTATTTTGGGTTATATTTTGAATGGTTGTAGATAATTTGTCTGTTTCATAAGAAAGCGGAGGGTTCCCTTTTGTTCGCTTTAGTGATACATAGATGTGAGCCATGTTTCGCTAGCTCGTCAGCCGTTTTCATTTCCGATGAATTCACTATGGCCTGGTACCCAAACAATGCGGACATTCTTCTGTCTGCTTAGAGCCCTTAGTTCTGAGCGACAGAGTCCTACTACACGAGATTCCTACTACACGAGATTGTGATGATTTGGTATCAAATTGTGTTTTAGACGCTTCTGAGTTATTGGGCGCTGATATGATTAAGGTCACTTGTTCTGTCAGTAACATGAAATTTGTATTTTTTTCGCTTCTATAGGTTACACGATATGAGTAAGGAAGTTTTTGTGGAAGAGCTCTCTTCTCTCTTGGCAAGTGAAAAATCAAAAATTGTGTTTGCTGTTGGTGACATGAACCTCGACATTTTATCTCAAACCTCGGTAGCGGGCAATTATCTAAAAATGTTGTCGCCGTATGGTTTTCTGTCTTGCATCAATGAGCCGACCAGAATCTTTAACTCGACTCAAACTTGCATAGACCATATTTTCGCAAGACAAGATCGTAATGCTAATTTTTCCCTTATAAGTTCAATATCCGATTTCAGGATCACAGACCATTGTATGACCTGCCTCTTTCTTGTTAATGATATGCCTACACAAAAGACCAAACCGGCTTCGGTCAATTCTCGCAAAATTTATAACTTCACAGCTTCGAAAGAACGTTTACTTCAGGAAAACTGGTCTAAAGTGTTTAGCGAAAATAATCAATCAGTAGACTTTGACTTGTTCCACAATATATTAAAAGTTCACTCTAAATTGTTTTATAAAACTGCTGTTATTAAAAATAACCAGTGAGTAAGTGTACAACAGTGCGTATGTAAAAGTTACAGTTCGTAAAACGGACCGTTGAATACCCCATCCTATCCCACATTGTAAAATGCTGTTGACATGGTTATTTTTTGATTATTTGATTATTTTAAAAGTAATGCAAACTTCGAAAAGGGGCGTGGTCCAACCGCCCCTAATGAGAAACTACATATATATCCCAGTTACACTTAAATGTAAGTAAAAATTTTGGTCCAAATTCAATATTTTTGAAAAATCGACCCTTAAAAGGGGGCGTGGCTAAAAACTTTGTGTGAACGAGATCTGGACGGAAGTATTGTTTACCTAACCTGCTACTTTTTTTGCTTCATGCTTTCCTATATTAGGCTCAAGGCTAGTCGAAATTAAGTTTTTCAGGCTAATTTTAGGTTTTTCTTCAATTCTGCCTCCAAATATGGGCGTGGCCCAAAGTCTTGTATGAACAACATATAGAATTAAGCGTTTTCTACAAAAAATATTAAGCAATTTTTTTTAATTTTGAGCAAAAATATTGAGTAAACTGCATTTGAAAATTTACTATAAAAATAGATGCCACGCCCACTAGAAAAGGTTTACCGATTAAATTTTTCTTTTTTGTGTCTTACATTTATTAGGAGATGCTAAATGTTAAATTTCAGCCTTTTAGAACGTCTTACAGTTTTGAAAATTCTGGAGGTAGTTGCACATTTAGATCGATGGTGGGCGTGTCTTTGGGCGGACTTCAAAAATTATTACAATTGTACTCCTTCGCATGACGCTGACTTTATGTACGAAGTTTCAGCACCGTAGCTCAAAATTTAAGGCCTAAAAACATGTGACATACAGACGGACGGACATGGCTCATTCGATTCAGAATTCGGTCTCGATCATATGCCCTTAAAGTCTTGGGGGTCTACCATTATTATTTCACCGTGTTACAAACTATGTGACAAACTTAATTTACCTCCTATCCTATGGGATGGGGTATAAAAACTTCAAAAAGGCTGTAGTGTAGGTAGTCTTACACATTCAACGTACACATTTTTTTTTTTTTTGTGAGAAATTGCCCCGACATTGATAAGGGGTAACAAATCTAAGCTAACGAGCATAACCGGCATGAAATTTCACAGATCAATTCAAAGAATTCGCAAAATATATTTTCGAAAAGCGCTAGCAAGCTGATCTTGAATCCTATCAAACATTTACTTCAACTGCAAAAATAACCGCAGTGACATCAGAGCCAGTTCAACGTAAGCCAGCTGAAGTAAGTCGACAAAGTTGACAGTGATTTCAAAATCACAGCTACATGCTTACTTTAGACAAAAACATTTTTTTTTGGAGAAATTACACAATTCAAAAACAAATTTTTGGTTGACTTAATTGGTAAATATTTATTTTTAATAGCCTCAGGTGATGAAAACCTTTAAAGACCATTTCTTTTTAGTTTATAAGACGCGCAGAAGAATAGTGTTGCTTTTGAAGTGGCACAAAGTCATTTCGAAAATTCAAAAACACTCATGGAAACACCCTCATGAAACTCTTCGGGTTCTTTTGAACTTTCGCGGGATAGTATTTTCGACATTTCTATACTTAAGTCAGACGAAGCATACGAAAACAACGACACTTACGGGATCTGTGATGCTTGGGCAATCTGATTTTGTAATTTTTCTCTTTGAATGACATTTAACATACTCAAGATGCATGCAAGCGCAAAATTATATAAAGCAAAGAATTATTCTAACTACACAGAACAGAAAAATGATAAAACTGACATGATATTTTAACGACATGATAAAAATGACAAAACGTTACCAATCAATTTTTCTAAATACTCAGGGCACTAGGCCCCTCTTCATAAACAAATATCCAAGCATTCCTCCAGTCACATGTCAACCAGCCAGATCGCGTAGAAGTTTATCCCACTTCTGATATGACAAACGGAAAACCGTTAAATTACAAATTCCACTTCTAGTCTAAATCCATTGCTGTTGAAGCTGGGGACATGACCGAAACTGAGTGCTCTGAAAATAAAACAAAAGAAAATAACACATGAATTGCTGTTGTCAGCAAAAGAGACATACAAGAGGAAGATAACCATAAGGAAAGTGTAAAGCACAAATTATATTGGCAGCAAGCCACTACACAATAAAACGTTTAGCCACTACAATAAGACGATAGGTCTTATCTACCAAGTCAAGTCGGTGGAATTAATTTATATTGGCCTGTCAGCCTTCAACAACTAATACCTCGGCGTATCATACTCTGACAGCTTAAATCTCTCAATTTACCTCAGCGTGTCAGGATATGGCCGCCTACGAATAATCAATAAAAACCATGATCACAGCTCACCGCCCAGAAAACATCCCTCGACCTGCTATTGGTCTGGAATAGGGAACACTACCCATGAAGACTCCACTCTTCAGGGTCCAATCCAATCATGGTAGGTGGGACTATCATCGCCATACCACTTTATAGAGTGCGAGAACATTCTCCACACCCGTCTCTAATCAGGCCAACGGATAAAACCATCGCCGAACCTGGATCATAAGCAGAGGGAGTGAGCCAAAATCCATATACTCCATGCTCAACTCCAATGCAACCAGCACACGCGGGATGCAATGCCCGGGCTTATGATGATTCCATTCTAATAAGCGGGACTACCAACGCAAGGCCTGAGTTCACCAATATTTAGCAAGAGCCAAGCTCTACGCCCAATCCAATTAGGGAGCCAACACGGACAAATCTCATCCCATACATTCCCGAGATATTGAAGATAACTTTCCATACCTCAAGGGAAACGCACAAGACAACATAAGCCATGGGACTCAACTGCAAAGCAACAATGTGCTAAACACACGAAGAACAAAAGTTCCAAGCTTTCCCGACATTATGGGCCACACACACACGAGCCTGATGATATCGGCATCAGAAAACAAAGTGAGCCTCTTGCTCTTTTAACTGACTCTGCAGTCGACAACACTGACTTGGCCTGGCAAACTAACCACCCAATATAACGCATGCGCAGTACAAAAAGTTCCACATAGGACACAGCTTCCACAATCACAATAGATGTGCGCTGCGCTCTGAACACGCACACTAGGCTTAGGTACCCAAAGTGAAATCCACAAGAGAGGGAGTGCATTAAGGAGAAGAACACACCCCTTTCACTCTACACATGCACATGAAATGTACATGTACATGAAGGGACTACAATCATAGAAATAATAGTACGTAGACAGACCTCTCCAAAAAAGTTGTTAGCATGCATCTACATTTAATTAACTATGAACTACGAATAGAAGAACCCGCAGACAGCAGGCAATTCAGTGAGAAACTCACCTTTAAGTACCACGTATCTTATTGTATTACAGACCAGAACAATAAACTGGTCAAAGTTATTTAGATACAAAATTACGGCACTACCGACTACACTAAAGGATCGCACTACACTGACTGAGATATTAGGGCCATGCAAATCCTCGTATCTCTTATTCCACTCTTAGTGCTGAAACTGAAGTTTACGTGGAAAAGGGGTGGTGGATATCGAAAAACTATTGAAGAAGATGAGAAGTAGAACTAAAATAGTCAACTGCAATTGAATTTTAAATAAATAGCTTTTACTAACGATGATCGATCGGTTCACTCGCGGTCCAGAAGCTGTCCCACTAAAGGACGTAACAGCAGACACCGTCATCGAAGCGTTCTACAGCGGCTGCGTTTCACGCTTTGGAGCACCCGCAACAATGACATCAGACCGAGGCTCGCAGTTCGAGTCAGTTTCTTTCGACGCACTCGCAAAACTGATTGGCAGCAACCGCACAAGAACTACTGCGCATTATCCTGCCTCCAACGGTATGATTGAGCGATGGCACAGTGTTGTATAAATTATGAATTTATATTAAAGTCCTTTTGGCAACACAGCAAGATGATAATGCCCTTCTGCCAATACCGTATATATAACTAGTACCTAAGCTATTATGTATGACAGATGAATAAAGAGTCTGTACGTGATGGATACTCAAAAAGTAAAAACGTGTTTTTACTGGACATAAAATCACATATGCGTACATATAAAACATGGCGCAGCCCTAAAAGGAAAATATTAATTAAAAGTTTTTAACTTTGTGTGAAATAAAGTTAAAAATATAAAAGTAAAAAGAAACATACAGAAAGTGAAACGCAGACAATTAAACAAAAAATGGAGTTCACAAACCCGAAGCCACTGGAGCTTAGTGGAAACCTGAAGGAAAATGGGCGAAGTTTAAGCAGAGATACCAAATCTATGCAATTGCCACTAAAACTGACAAAGAGGAGGAAGGCATTTAAGTTGCCAGATTCCTCAGTTGTGCGGGCGAGGAGGCGATCGAGCTCTTCACCACTTTGAGCATAGCGAAAGAAAACGCGAAGAAAATTGTCCCAGTAATGAATGCATACGAAACGTATTGCAATCCAAGAAGCAACGTAGTATACGAGCTCTATGTATTTTACACAAGGAGCCAAAGAGAAGGGGTGCCATTTGACCATTTTATGGCTGACATTGCTAAGCTGGTCGAGAGTTGTGAATTCGGCTCACAAAAGGAGTCCATTTTGAGGGATAGAGTGGTGATTGGCATAGCGGGCCACAATGTGCAGTCGCAGTTTTTATAGATAGACAGCTTGGACTTGGCAAAAGCGAAGGAGTTTTGCCGCGTGGCTGAGATAACGGCGAGCCAGGCGAAACAGATGCAGAATCAGCAGAACAATGCAGAAGATGAAATCAGGCGCAAAAGGTTTAGTGGAAATGTTAAAAACAACAAGACAGAAGGCAGAATAAAAGGAGGTGAAGTAGAGAGTAGTAGAAATTATAGAAATGAGAAAAATAACAATTTTGAAAAAAGTAGGGTGTACAGTAGCTGTAACCAGTGAGTAAGTGATACAGTGTGTACGCAGAAGTTACAGCCCGTAAAACGGACCCCATCCTATCCCACATTGTAAAATGCTGATGGCATAGTTATTTTTTGACATTTTATAAGTAATGCAAACTTCGAAAAGGGGCGTGGTCCAACCGCGCCTAATTACAAACAATTAATTATAACATATTTCCACAGA
The DNA here is from genome assembly GCA_947623515.1 of Neoascia interrupta. Classification (NCBI taxonomy): domain Eukaryota; kingdom Metazoa; phylum Arthropoda; class Insecta; order Diptera; family Syrphidae; genus Neoascia; species Neoascia interrupta. The sequence continues at coordinate 135,534,875 of OX392462.1, forward strand.
TATTTCCAAGTTACACCTTATTGCACGTAGAAATGCAATTTTTTGGTTCAAATTCAATATTTTTGCAAAATCGACCACTAAAAGGGGGCGTGGCTAAAAACTTTATATGAACGAAATCTGGACGGAAGTATTGTTTACCTAACCTGCTACTTTTTTTGTTTCATGCTTTCCTAAATTAGGCTCAAGGGCAGTCGAAATTAAGTTTTTCTGGAAAATTTTAGGTTTTTCTTCAATTCTGCCTCCAAATGTGGGCGGGACCCAAAATCTTGTATAAACAAAATGTGGAGCTAAGCGTTTTCTACATAAAATATTAAGAAATTTTTTTTCAATTTCGAGCAAAAATACTGAGTAAACTGCATTTGAAAATTTACCCTTAAAATAGATGCCACGCCCACTAGAGGAGGTTTACCAATTAAATTTTTCTTTTTTGTGTCTTATATTCACCAAGAGATGCTAAATGTCAAATTTCAGCCTTTTAGAACGTCTTACCGTTTTGAAAAATCTGGAGGTAGTTGCATATTTAGACCGACCGACATTGTGGGCGTGTCTTTGGGCGGATTTCAAAAATTTTTACACTTGTACTGCTTCCCATGACGTGCACCTGACGTACGAAGTTCCAGCACCCTAGCTCAAAATTTAAGGCCTGAAAACATGTGACATACAGACGGACGGACGGACATGGCTCATTCGATTCAGAATTCGGTCTCGATCATATGTCCTTAAGGTCTTGGGGGTCTACCATTATTATTTCACCGTGTTACAAACTATGTGACAAACTTAATATACCTCCTATCCTATGGGATGGGGTATAAAAAGTATATGAAACTAAAGCCATGGATATCAAATAGCTTCTTGAATAAAATACATCTGAAAAATAAATTACGCCTGAAATGCAAAAAAATATACTAGCAACATTCGGTGTCGTGATTCATATGATCTCATTGCAAAGAAGTTGCCAGCGATGTAAAAATATGTAAGGAAAATGTCTATATTGACTTATTTCACAAAGCTAAAGGTAATATAAGAAAGGAATGGAAAATTGTGAATGAGTTGTTTAATAAAAAGACGTCTTCTGACTTACCTTCTTGCATAAGCTATAACGATAATGTCATTAAAGAACCAGTTGATATCGCTAACGCTTTCAACAAATTCTTTACTGGCATCGCCATATTCTCTTATCGATGCAGGATTTAATCCTATGGCTCAAAAATCCTGTCCTGACCAATGCTTCAGCTACGACTTTGTTTCTCAGAATAGTTTTTTCTTCGAACCAATCACATCTTTCGAACTATATAAAAAGATTATGCTACTTAAAAATTCTGACTCGTTCACAAAAATTAGCTATTCGAATAATTTTGTCAAGAAAATTTGTCTATATTTGGTTGATGTATTGGCTCACATTTTTAATAAATGCATTTATGGTGGTGTATTTCCTGACAGCCTTAAGAGTGCTGAAGTGATACCTATTTTCAAAAAAGGTGACAGGAAGTCCTTAAATAACTATTGACCCATATCTCTGCTGCCTGTATTCTCCAAACTTTTCGAAAAAGCTGTCAAAGAAAAAATTCCTTCTTTTCTTGATAGATGTTCCTTCTTTAGTCCCTATCAGCTTAGTTTTAGAGCTGGCAAGAGTACGGAAGATGCACTATGAAATTTTTGCTGCCATGTTCATGAAAGTTTGGACAATAAAAAGTTTACGGTTGCTCTATTTATAGATATAAAGAAAGCTTTTGATACTGTGGATCATGAATTGTTGTTGGATATAATGGAAAAAGCTGGTTTTAGGGGTTTCATACTGTTGCTTCATATCTTATGGGTAGAAAGCAAAGGGTTAAAATAAGTGAGTCGTTTAGTGATTGTTTACCTTTAAAAGTTGGTGTTCCCCAGGGGTCAGTCCTTGGGCCTACGCTTTTCCTTATTTTCATAAATTTAATTTTTAACCTGCAATTGAAGGACCAGAAAACTGTTTTTGCTGATGATATGCAAGTGCTTGCTTGCTCATATGCAAGTGCTTCTTTATTAGACTTAGTTGCGGATATTAACCATGACTTGGATATTTTGAGGCACTGGTTTGGTTTACATAATTTAGTCATCAGTGATAAAACTAAGATAATGTATTTTAACATTTCCTCAGTTGAGTTGTACTCCCCCATTCTAATCTTAGACAGCAATGATTGTCTTAAACACTCTGTTAGCCCTGATATTTGTTTTAAAAAAACTATTAAGTATGTAATCGTAAATATGTTGACAATTTAAACTGTTCCCCCATTTGTTTTTCTGTCGAAAGCGTCTCCGTGTATTTTGACAGTAAGCTGAACTGGAGCTTACATACGTCAGCTCTGCACAAGCCTCTTTCGACATCTACTTATATAATGTATCACCTTAGACAGTTCTGTTCTCGGAAGCTATCAGAAACAGTTTATTTTGGTCTGGTTCAATCCAAGCTGCAATATAAAATCGCTTGCTGGGGGGGGGGGGGGGGCACCTACCAAAATAAACTGCAGCCAATACTAGTAGCTCAGAAGTATAAGGAAAAAACACTTCGTGAACACAGCTTTTGTTTTTTCTGCTCTTCCCAGATACTTCCGCTTAACCATCTGTATTTCTATAAAGTTTTAAATATGTTCTACAACAGAAGTATCTATCTTTTTAATCATAGCTCACCGACCCGTAATCTAAGAAGTAATCATCTATACTTGGCAACTATCCCTTCGCATAATTCACAACGCTTTTTCAATTATGCATCGGTAGCACCTCCGCTCTTAATTCGGTTACCACTTGAAATTCGCTCAATTCGTAATTCCTTTACTTTCTGCAGAAAAATTAAAATGTGGTTATTCAACTTCAATTTCAACGAAAAAAAAGATCTAGTTCCAGTTTTAGTTTAACTTTATCTTCTTTATTTATCATATTTTGGTTTTCTAAGCTTCTATAGGTACATGCATTATTATTTTCTTTTTAAAAATGTTTTTCCCAATATTCTGTATACATAATTTATAATTATTTAATTTATTGGTTTTTCTTATACTTCATACATCCACTACTAGTTTTTGAACTAAAGGATGTGACATTATTATTGTACAATGAAAATTTATACAATGCTAAGTTAGGTTTTGAATCTTTAATAATGTTTAATACCCATAACTGAATGTTCATTGTGTGCAATAATAATGTTATGATTAATGAAACTGTTGGTTTTGCCAGGGCCTTAATGGCTGCTTGGCTTTCTACGTAAATGGAAATATCCTCCTTTCGGCGGCTTTAAATATTGCCAGAATTTCTGCTTGGAAGATACTGCAGAAGCTCAGTAGTCTTCTGCTTGTTAGGATACCGAGTTTCTCAGAGCATACACCTGCTCCAGTACCCTAACTTGATTTAGAGCCATCTGTGTAGATTGCTATCTCGGAGTGGATTGCAAAGTCATCCAGCCTCCAGTCTTCTCTGCTGGGAATGTGAATGGTGTAGTGATGATTGAAGTCAAGATAAGTTCTGTAGAGTTCTGTAGTCTGTTGTACCTGCACAGCAACCCAGTTTGTGTGTGATTGAACTATACCCTGTGAATGTTGTACTCCAGTCGCCTGTCCCTTGAAGTCTTATTGCGCTTTTTGCAGCGCTTTCTTTAATTAACAGATCTATTGGCGTTAGGTTAAGAATTGTCTCTGACCCCATGGTAGGACTGGATCTCAGAGCACATGTGGTGACGAGACAAGCCATTCATTGGACCTTAGTTAAGGCTTTTAGATTTTTCTGTTTGGTTATAGCTGGCCACCAGACACAGCATCCATACGTGAGTATGGTTCTTACTATAGCTGTGTAAAGCCAGTTTGTTAACCTAGGGGAAGGGCCCCATTTTTTTCCGCAGATTCTGTTGCACGTATATAGGGCTGTATATGCTTTTTAACTCTTTCTTCTATGTTAAAATTCCAGCTGAGCTTACTGTCTAGGCTTATACCAGTGTTGGTAGCTCTACATCCGGGATTGACCTCCTGTTTGTAAAGAGGACAAGCTCCGTTTTTGGCGGGTTGACGCTAAGGCCCTATGAATCGGTCCACCGGCTGAGGCCGTTTAGTGCATTTTGCATTAAGTCAACAAGTGTTGGCAAGAATTTGCTACGTAATATGAGAACAAGATCGTCAGCGTAAGCTATGGATTTCACCGGTGAGGGGTTGAGCTTCATAAGGTATATGTTCATAACAAGAAGCCCTATGAGAGGTGAGAGCACTCCACCTTGCGGGGTCCCCCTGGTGGTGGACATCCTTTCTATACTGTCACCTAGTTTAGATGATATTAGTCGGTCTTTTAGCATTGTGACTATAAAGTCACAAACCTCTTTAATGGCCCCCGTATCTTTGAGCGCATTGTCAATAGCTTCGGTGGTTACATTGTTAAAGGCACCTTCTATATCAAGAAACGCGGCGAGGGTGTATTTTTTTAATTGCAGTGACGTTACATATTTAGAACTACGTCATGTAACGCTGTCTCTACCGACCTACCTTTCAGGTAGGCGTGCTAGTTGAAGGACATGTTGATTGGATTAAGTCTGCTGCGTATGTGAATATCGAGGAGCCTCTCGAGAGTTTTTAGCAGAAAGGATGACAGACTTACAGGTCTGTAGTCTTTTGCCTGATTATGGCCGATATTACCAGCCTTAGGGATGAAGATTACATAAACTCCCCGTCATGCTTTGGGAAGTATCCATGTATGAGACATCCACGGAAAATGTGTGTTAGCCTAGAGCTTATTAATGTTTTTGTCGTTTGCAGCATAATTGGAATTATGCCGTCAGGTCCAGCTGACTTATATGGTTCGAATGAGTCAATAGCCCATTCGATTTTCCTCACACATGATGTTCTTTTTTGTTTCAACGTACGTCGCTGGGGCGGATTGATTTGTTTGGATATTTTCATTCTCCTCAATCACTTCAGAGCAGTTGGGAAAATGTGTACACAGTAGTATTTCAAGTTTTTCCGAGGTGGAATCTGTCCAGATTCCATTCAAGTTTTTAATAAAGCTTGGAACAGTAGGCTCTTTGGACATAATTCTCCTCAATCTTGCTGCACCATTTATGTTTTCTATGTTACTACAAAACTACTTCCAAGAAGTTCTTAAAGCCAACTTCTCAACAGTGTATGCTGGTGTGTTAATTTCTTTACATACAAGGGGACCTACAATTTTTTGCCGAATCCGAACGGCGCTTTGAGAAGTCTTTCAAGACAAATGATACTCTCGGAGGGCTTGTCAGACCCTCGCGGAGGTGGGGGCCGCGAAAAAGAACAAATCTTTTTTTTCAGGTGACGATGGCAGGATTCGAACCCAGACCTCCGGCGTAGTAAGCATACACACTAACCACGGCATAAGGGTATTGTGATTGGCATTTAAAAAAAAAGCAAATACCGCCCCTTGTAGCCGTGGTCATACTTAATATGCATTCTAATAAACGGTTTTTATTTGATATATTTGCTTTAAATAAAATTGCACTGTAAAATGTTCAGATATGTGCGTAAGCTATCAACTCAAGTGAATAAATTTTCGCCACGCCCACTTTTGGGGCGTTTTTAAGTATAATCCAAATTTTTAATATTGAAATGAAGTCAACACGTGCATACCACTTCAGATAAATATATGAACAAAAATACGATATTGCTGAGAAGGCGTGGATGCCACGACCCTTTCTTAGGGAGAAGATTCTCAACTGAAATTTACCAACCAAGACTTAGGACACAATTTGGAGCTTGACAGCGGTCAATTGGGATGGGGTGTCCAACCCTCCCACTAGTTTTTTTTGTTTTCATTGTGGTTGCAATGAAACAAGGTACCAAATTTAGAAATATAGAGACATCGTGCAGTTACTGCAACCCCTGCGGAATTCTGAGTCGAATGAGTCATATCCGTCCGTCCGCCCGTGCGTATGTCACCAATTTTTAGGCCTTAAATTTTAGTTAGGAAGCTGAAATTTTCTACATAAGCTGTTACCCGATGCAAAACAAGTGTTCAAATTTTTTAAATCCGCCCACAGACACACCCCAAATCGGTCTAAATGTGCAGCAACCTCCGGTGCTTACAAGACTGTAATATGTCGTGAAAAGCTGAAATTTATTATATAGTATCTTCTAATGATAACAAGTCATAAAAAATAAAAATAACGTCCACAGACCGCCCCTTGTGGGTGTGGCATCCATTGAAAGTGTAATCTTTCACATGCAATTTATTCAATATTTTCGTTCCAAATCGAAAAAATTTTACTTCAAATATTATGTAGAAAACACTTTTTTTCAAATTTCTTTTATATAAAGTTGTAGGCCACGCCCACAGTTGAAAGCAGAATTTAAGAAAAACCACTAATTTTACAGAAAACATGGATTTCGACTACTTTTTAGCCTTACTTAAGTAAGGATAAGAAATAAGATTTAATTAGAGAGAATTAGAGAGTAATTGTTCAAATGCAATTTATTCAATATTTTTGTTCCAAATCGAAAAATGTTTACTTAATATGAATGTAGAAAATATTAAGTTCTACATTCGGTTCATACAAAGTTTTGGGCCACACCCATATTTAGAGGTACAATTCCTTACAAACCTATAAATTTCCAGAAAAACATGGATTTCGACTGATTTTTAGCTTTACTAAATATAGAATAACAAATAAAATTTACCACGAAAAGAAATTCGGATGCTATTTCAGATTTCGTTCATACAAAGTTCTCGGCCACGCCCATCTGCAGAATTTGACAAAATTATTGAATTTGAACCAAAAAAATACAGTTTCACGTACATTTAAGCCGCAAACTTGGAAAGGAGAATAGGAATGGAAAGGAGAAAAGCAATGGAAAGGAGAATAGAAATGAAAAGGAGAATAGGAATAGGAATGAAAAGGAGAACAGGAATAGGAATAAGGTATACCGCGGTACGTTACAGACGGACCGAAGCTATTTTATAAACACTGTTGAATTTACTCACTGGTTTCTTATATATTTTTCTTTTTACTCCAGTGGTTTGTGCTTGTGTAAAATTTAGTTGATGAGATAGAAACAGCTTAGAAGTTATAGGCATTTCTTAGCACTACTATTTTAGTAAATCAGTAAGCATATCTCAAAAATAATGCAAAATTGTGGCCCCTTTATACCTCAAAATATTGTCTATATCTAAAATTTTTTTTCAAAACGGTATATGTTACCATTTTCGGGATAGGGTGGGGGCCACGCGGTTTTTTGGTTTTTTTCTGAATTTTTTTGATTTAAAATCCATAAAACGTCTATTTGGAACCATTTGTTGAATACCAGTATTTTTTTTCTCATATACTTTGCGCTAGCAACGGTTACTTTTTTCTTATACTCAGAGCACAGATTATTTAGTTATCGTTTAAAAAACCGCTTTTTTTAATTTGTTTTTTAAACCGTTTCAGAAAATCATATGTTAGAGAGAACGCCGTTTTTGAAAAATCTTAAAAGTTTTAGAATTCCCTTTATACGTTTTATATACAAACCAAATTTCATTATAACCTGTCCTACCGTTAGGATTCCAGGATATTTTGAAAAATAATTTTTGAAATGTTATTGAAGCTTTCGAGTTAAATCTCAGAATCTGCTAAATATTCGAAAATTTCCATAAATTCCGAAACTCACAAATGATTCTTGATGCACATGATTTTTTTCAAATCATTTGTCCGATGCTATATCGGTGGAGACAAAATTTTTTTTTACGATTTTCTTTTCGGAAATACGCCAAAACTACAGTTTTAAAACCCTTAAACCAAAATTTGATTTCAGTCTTTGCTTAGCCTTTGGTTGCTTTATATTTAAGCACGATATCGCCTTTCAAAACAAAGTGATAACGTTAAACACGTAATGACGTTAAACGCGTTAAAAAGGGGTACCTATTTTCCATTCCTTATTTCTCAAAAACTTTTCAGTATTTTGCAAAAATGATTTTGTCATGAAAGCTTAATATTTTCTAAGTGCATGTTTAAATTTTCTTCTTTCTGACTGTAAAACCTTTTAAGATTAGGCCAAGAAAACACTTTTTGTCAATATTCGAACTGTTATCAAACCGTTATGCGTGTATATAAAAAATTGCCCTTGTATGAGTTTTAATTTTTTCATAGACTTTATAAGGGTACAAAATTTAATCTTTCTACGACTTAGCGTTCAGAAGTTACACGGACGGAGGGACGGCCGGACAACATAGCTATACCATAAGAGGTCCTTTTTATACCCCGTCCCATAGGAGGAGTTTGTCACATAGTTTGTAACACGGTGAAATAATAATGGTAGACCCCCAAGACCTTAAGGGCATAATCGAGACCGAATTCTGAATCGATTAAGCCATGCCTGTCCGTCCGTCCGTCTGTATGTCACATGTTTTTAGGCCTTAGTTGGTGGCGCGGCAAATATTTTAAGGGTAAATTTTCAAATGCAGTTTACTCAATATTTTTGCTCGAAATTGCAAAAAATTTGCTTAATATTTTATGTAGAAACGCTTGGTTCCACATTTTTTTAGTGCAAGACTTTGCCCACGCCCACGTTTGGAGGCAGAATTGAAGAAAAACCTAAAATTATCCAGAAAAACTTAATTTCGACTGGCCTTGAGCCTAATTTAGGAAAGCATGAAACAAAAAAGTAGCAGGTTACGAGACCTCAGTCCAGATTTCGTTCGCATAAAGTTTTTAGCCACGCCCCCTTTTAGGGGTCGATTTTTCAAAAACATTAAATTTGAACCAAAAAAATTAATTTTTACGTACATTTAAGTGTAACTTGGAAATATCTTATAATTAATAATTTGTAACTAGGGGCGGCTGGACCACGCCCCTTTTCAAAGTTTGCATACCTTATAAATGGCAAAAAAAATAAAAATGCCATCAGCATTTTACAATGTGGATAGGATGGATAATCTAATAAGAACAGATTACTTCAGCGTACACACTGCAGCACTTACTCACTGGTTCCATTTTAGGACGGACCGCTAAAAATGTAACACTTGTACTGCTTCGGATGACAGAGAGCTTACGTGCAAAAGTTCAGCTTTCTAGCTCTAAATTTAAGGCCTAAGAATGGGTCACATACGGATGGACATTGCTCATTCGACTAACAATTCGGTCTCGAGGTTTATGGCCTTAATGTCTTGGGACATTACATTACATTTTCGCCTGTATCAAAATACTCATTTCATGTAGAATAGGGCAGTGTTGCCAGGTACTTTGGTGGAAATTCCCTATCACTGAACTTAATTTTCCCCTTTTGTTATCAAAATTCCCATAAAAAATTTTTTATAGTAAAAATACGTAAAAATGTAAAATTCTCATTTGTTAAACCCCATTCCATAGGATAAGAGGTATATTAAGTTTGATTCATATTTTGTAACATAGAGAAATAATCACCGTATACCCCCTAGACCTTAAGGGCATATGATCGAGACCGAATTGTAAGTCGAATGAGCCATGTCCGTCCGTCCGTGTGTCGGTAGTTCTTAGGCCTTAAATTTTGAGCCAGGAACTTGAAACTTAATATCTATTTTTTCTAGGTCCCGAACAGTACAAGTGTAAAAATTCTTAAAATCCGCCCACTGACACGCCCACTTTACTTAATAGCTTGAAAAATCAAAGTTGCTGCAGGAAGCTGAAATTTGGTACGCGATATCCTCGCGTAAGTGTATTGTGATTGGCATTTTAAAAAAAAGCGAATACCGCCCCATTGTAGGCGTGGTCATACTTAATATGCATTCTAATAAGCGATTTTTATTTGATATAGTTTATTTAAATCCAAAAAACTTGCACCATAAAATGTTCAGATATTTGCGTAAGCTATCAACTCACGTGCATAAATTTTCGCAACGCCCACTTTTGGGGGCGGTTTTAAGTATAAACCAAATTTTTAATATGAAAATTCAATTAACACGTGTATACTACTTCTGAAAAAAAATATAAACAAAAATACGATGTAATTGAGAAGCGGTGGGGGGGTACCTGCCCCATAAGAGCCTGTATAGTTTATTTTTGCAGCACGAAAATTTCTGCACATCTGTTTTAAGCTTTAGCGTATCTCAAAAACCAAGCAATATTTCGGCCCTTCTATATTTTTCTTTCGAACCTCAAAAAAATTGTCTATGTCTTATATTTTTTTCGAAACGGTATTGTTACCGTTATCGAGACAGAGGGGGGGCACGCGGTCTTTTAGCTTTCTTCTGCATTTTATATATATGCTATGCAGAATATATACATATAAAATATCTATATATATATATAAGATGTCTTAATATACCCTATTCCATAGGAATGGAGTAATAATGATGAGAAATAAAACATTTTATTAAACATAGAGAAATAATGACGATAGACCTCAAAGGCATATGATCGAGAATGAATTCTGAGTCGAATGAGTCATGTCCGTCAGTCCGTCCGTCCGTGTGTCACCAATTTTTAGGCCTTAAATTTTTAGCTAGGAAGCTAAAATTTTGTACATAAGCTGTCATCCGATGCAATACAAGTGTTAAAATTTTTTAAATCCGCCCACAGACACGCCCCAAATCGGTCTAAATGTGCAGCAACCTCCGGTGCTTACAAAACTGTAAGACGTCGTGAACAGCTGAAATTTATTATTTAGTATCTTCTAATGATTACAAGTCATAAAAAATAAAAATACAGTCCACAGACCGCCCCTTGTGGGCGTGGCATCCATTGAAATTGTAATCTTTCACATGCAATTTATTCAATATTTTCGTTCCAAATCGAAAAAACTTTACTTCAAATATTGTGTAGAAAACACTTTTTTTAAATTTCTTTTATATAAAGTTTTGGGCCACGCCCACAGTTGAAAGCAGAATTTAAGAAAAACCACTAATTTTACAGAAAACATGGATTTCGACTACTTTTTAGCCTTACTTAAGTAAGGATAAGAAATAAGATTTAATTAGAGAGAATTAGAGAGTAATTGTTCAAATGCAATTTATTCAATAGCTTTGTACCAAATAGAAATTTTTTTTTTAATGTTGTGTAGAAAATATTAGGTTCTACTTTTGGTTCATACAAACTTTTGGGCCACACCCATATTTAGAGGCAAAACTCAATAAAAACCAACAAATTCCCAGGAAAAACATGGATTTCGACTGCTTTTTAGCTTTACTAAGTATAGAATAAGAAATAAAATTTACCACATTAAGAACACCGGATACTATTTCAGATTTCGTTCATACAAAGTCTTCGGCTACGCCCATTGGTAGAGGTCAATTTCACAAAATTATTGAATTTGAACCAAAAAAATTACAGTTTTGGATACATTTTAGCCGCAAACTTGGATATTTCTATGCTAATATTGATTTTCGGTTAAAGGGGTTTGACATGCCACGCCTCATTTCAAAAAAATAAGTGAACAAAAACTTAAAAGGAACGATTTTTTTTATATAACGATGCATAAATGGTAACGGGACGGGGTTAGAAAACAAGAAAATAAACGAATGAAAAGGAGAATAGGAATGGAAAGGAGAAAAGGAATGGAAAGGAAAGGAATGGAAAGGAGAATAGGAATAAAAAGGAGAATAGGAATAAACAGGAGAATAGGAATAAACAGGAGAATAGGAATAAAAAGGAGAAAAGGAATAAAAAGGAGAATAGGAATAAAAAAGAGAATAGGAATAAAAAGGAGAATAGGAATAAAAAGGAGAATAGGAATAAAAAGGAGAATAGGAATAAAAAGGAGAATAGGAATAAAAAGTAGAATAGGAATAGGAATAGGGTATACCGCTGTCCGTAACAGACGGACCGAAGCTTTTATATACGCACTGTTGCACTTACTCACTGGTTTTATCAAATTTTTTATCAGATTGTGCATACACGTGTTGATCGCATTTTTATATTAAAAATTTAATTTTTTACTTAAAAAGGCCCCCAAAGGTGGGCGTGGGAAAAATTTATTCATTTGAGTTGATAGCTTGCACACATATCTGAACATTTCATGGTGCAAATTTTTTGGATTTAAAGCTTATTAGACTGCATTTTATATATGACCACGCCGGGGCGGTTTTCGCTTTTTTTTTTAAACGCCATTCAGAATACACTTAAGCGAGGATATCACATACCGAATTTCAGCTTCTAACGACAACTTTGATTTTTCATGCTAATAAGTAAAGTGAATTTCAAAAAATTTTACACTTGTACTGCATCGGGACCTAGAAAGAGCAGATATCAATTTTCATGTTCTTAGCTCAAAATGTAAGGCCAAAAACTACCGAGAGACGGACGGACGGACGGACATGGCTCTTACGTTTCGGTCTCGATCATATGCCCTTAAGGTCTTGTGGGTCTACGGTGATTATTTCTCTATGTTACAAACTATTCAAGTATGAATTTATACACGGAGGGGTCCGTCGGTTTTTTTTTTAAGGCTTAGCGTAGAATTATTGCCTAATTTGCATATAAAATGTTGTTTAGTATATTTACAACTTTGTTTTTCTTTGACGATGACGATTTTTGATTTTACGGAATTTTTTCAAGCGCATTTATTTAGTTTCAAAATAATATTTCGAGTGCAGTTTTAATAAGATATTTGCATAAGAGCTGTGTATACGAGTTAATAATGCAGCCATTGCAGTGTAGTAAATAAATGGCAGATTTTTGACTGTTTGCCTGGTATTCGCGTTTAAAAGTCTAAAATAGATATATTTTCATTAATTTTACTCTAGGAACCGTTAATATTTTATTACAAGTCTACAGTACTTATTTTATCAGAATCTTAAGATTAGGTATTTAAATTTTTATTGAAACGCAGGTTGACAAATCAATTTTTTTGATATTTTTTTTTGACAAAAAAATTTAAAAAATATGACAAACGGCTTTTTTGTTTTTTAATGTTTATACCCTATTCCACAGGGCATATGATCGAGACCGAATTCTAAGTCGAATGAGCCATGTCACCAATTTTAGGCCTTAAATTTTGAGCTAGGAAGCTGAAATTTTGTATGCAAGCTCTCTGTCATCCGGAGCAATACAATTGTTAAAATGTTGAATCCGCCCACAGACACGCCCACAATCGGTTTAAATGTGCAACAACCCCCGATGCTTAGAAGACTGTAAGACGTCGTGAACAAGTCATAAAAAATACAAATAAAGTCCGCAGACCGTCTTTTGTGAACGTGGCATTGATTGAAAGTGTAATCTTACACATGCAATTTATTCTATATTTTCGTTCCAAATCGAAAAAAATTTAGTTAATATATTATGTAGAAAACACTTTTTTTTTAATTTGTTTGTTTCATACAAAGTTTTGGGCCACAACCACATTTGGACGCTTATTTAAAAAAAAAAACTCTAACTTTCCAGAAAACATGGATTTCAAATACTATTTAGCCTAACTTAAGTAAGGATAAGAAATAAAATTTGGTACATAAGCTTCACCCGGTCTAATACTAGATTTCGTTTCTTTTTTTTTATACTATGGTGGACGGAGCCTAAAACTCCAAAATCTTTCAAAGATACCAATACGCCCACTATAGCAGACATATAATACCGAAGTAGCCGATATTGGTTATGCCCGATTTCCACGTGCTAAAAAACCACCCATTTATGAGAGACACTATGAAACGTAATTTGAACACTATGAAACAGTAATTTTTCGCTCTCTCATAATACTTCTTGACTACAACTAAGTTAACTTAACAAGTAGTTTACGCTTCCGTAGTGTTAATTGCATTGGATAGGTTGCTTTCCAGTGAATGCACCTACTAAGCCGTTCATTCATGCGGCTTCACCCTACGTCGCTAGACCTAAGGGTCTTGTTCTTTGTAGTCGTCGCTCGTTGTTTACATCGTTAAGAGTCTCGTTTAGAGTACGGATCATTTCATTGTTGCAATGAACATGAAGGCGAGCATTTAGCTTTCGAGCAAAGTTTGTTACTTCTTCGCTCACGGTAGCTATTCCTAAATCTCTGTGAATATCGCTATTCCTCATATACCATGGAGCATTCACAGTTGCTCTTAGTGTCTTGTTTTGGAAAGTCTGCAACATGGACATGTTGCTCGGCTTGGTACAACCCCAAAGTTGTATACCGTATGTCCAGGACGGCTTTAACACCTGCCTGTACAAGAGCAGTTTGTTATATATGCTTAATTTCGAAAATCTTCCGATAAGCCAATACATTTCCCCGAGCCTAATCTCGAGCTCGTCACGCTTCTTCTTTACGTGTGGTTTCCACCTTAGTTTAGCGCCCAGTGTCATCCCTAGATACTTCGCTTCATTTGCATAAGGTATTTGTGCAGAATTTATGAACATAGGTAAATCGTTAACCCTTCTGTAAGTGAAATTCACATGCGTAGACTTGTTCTCGTTAAGAGCGATTCGCCAAGTCTTGGTCCAGACACAAATTCTATCCATTGCTCGTTGGAGGTTTCTCGTTGATGACTCGCATGATTCACCTGTTGCCAGGATGGCCGTATCGTCCGCAAACGTGGCCACGACAGTCTCGTCATCTAGAGGTATGTCTCTTGTGTAGAGCAGAAACAGGGTCGGACCGAGGACGCTTCCCTAGGGTACGCCAGCCCGAATTTGCTTGAAACTCGAGTATTCACTACTACATTTAACACGAAAAAGTCTGCTTTCAAGATATTTTCCAATATCTTAAACATGTCTTCCGGCAAGTCTTGCCGTAGCTTATATTTCAAGTCTTCGTGCCATACCTTGTCGAAGGCTTGCGATACGTCGAGGAAAGCACTTGAACATATTTTTCCCCTTCTAAGGCTTTTTGAATTTTATGCGTTATTCTGTAATCTTGATCTAATGTGGAATGGTTAGGTCTGAAACCGAATTGATGATCCGGGATCAAGCGTCTTTCTGCAATAATTGGTTGTAATCGCTTCAGCAGAAGTTTCTCGAATACTTTCGATATTATCGGCAGAAGCGATATGGGCCTATAAGATTTTTTATCATTTGCGCATTTCCCCGGTTTTGGAACCATAATGACTTCAGCAACTTTCAATTGTATTGGAACGTATAGAAGTCTAAGAGAAGCGTTTATCATATAAAGTAGCTTGACTAATGCCTTTTTTGGTAGCTCTTTCAATATTTCGCCAGTGATCAGGTCGTAACCCGGGGCCTTATTATTTTTAAGTTTGCTAATTGTCTGTCGGAGTTCCACTAACGAAACTTTTTTCATTCTAAAGCTATCAGGTTCCGCGTTGTTGTTTAGAACTTCAGCCAACGGCGGACCGTCGAAAGGCTTGAATGTTTCTTCTAAATATTCAGCAAACAAATTCGCTTTCTCTTTGTCTTCTCCTGGCCATTCGCCGTTAGCTTTTTTTATTGGTTCCGAGTGGATTAAAGGTTTCTTGATAGACTTAACTGCTTTCCACAGCGAGTAGTTTGAGCTCCTATCCGCCGACAAGCCTTCAAGGTATTCAGTGGTCTCACGATTTTTAAGATCTTGCAACATTCCTTTCAGTTTGTTAGAGAGGTGGTTCAAGAGGGTTTTGTCTGGGGGAGCCTTCGTGCCTTGCCATCTCCTACGCGCTCTTCTCTTTTCACGAATCAACTCTTCGATTTCGAGCTATGTTCTCGAGGATATGTTTTACGTACATGCCCGTCGGTGCTATCTGCGTTCTTTTGGGACGAATTGTTGTTCAAAGCAGCGCTCTGAATTGCTTTAATGAATTTGTCAACTGCTTCTAACTGTTTCTAACTGAGTTTTCAATGGCACATTCAAGCCAACACCCTCCTTACAGTCCTTTCTGAAGGCGTCCCAGTTCATGTTTTTGCTAGCTAATCTAGAAGCTCATTCTATTTTCGCCAGTTTTCCACCCATCTTCAAGATTACCCCTGAGTGGTCTGAGCAAAGATCATAACACTCTTCAATTCGCGTAAGGTATTTGGGGTACCCTTTAGCGATGAAAAAATCGACAAGGTCAGGCTTTTTATTCCTATCGGTTGGCCAATATGTTGGCTTACCCGTGGAGAAAAAGTCCACCGCACGCTTCATACTATTTTTGTACAGTAATCTGCCTCTTGTTGAATTGCATCGTGAGCCCCAAAAAGTATGCTTTGCGTTAAAGTCACCCCCAATGATAAAATTGAACCCAATGAAGTCATACATACGATCAAGATCGTCTTCCACCAGTCTATATCCTGGCGGCAAATAACAAGATGCAATGTTATAATCTAAGCAGTCAATTTTTACAGAAACTGAACTGATCTGCATAGAGTCTAGCTCAACTTCTGTGTTCTTGAAGTGCTTTATGCAGTTCTTAATGTAGAGGGAGGATCCTCCTCTCAAATTTTGCGAAGGGTGATGTGCGTGATAGTCATTGTAACCTTTAAGTTTGGGTCTAGACCCGTTTTCAAGGTGAGTCCCCGTAATCATGCAAATATCAATATTATTTTTCCGTAGAAATACTTCTAGTTCGTCTATTTTATTCAGAAGGCCATTTGCATTCCATGTTAGTATTTTAAATAACTGTTTCATATTCATATTCTCTTGTAATTTTTTCTAGGCTTAAACTCGAGCTTGCTCAGTTTGTGAAATATAACTTTGTTGATTTTAGTCTGATCCTCAAGTTTCTCCAAGATTACAGCGAGGATCTGAGACAATGCATCTGTTGTGGGCGATCTTGCCTTGTTTTCGTTTGCCGCAACCTGTGGGTATGATTTCGGTCCGACCAGTGGTGGTTTTTTTCGCTGCACTTGAACTGGCGCCGCTCTTTTGTGGAGCTTTTACGCCTTTTGTCGACGCCTCCTTTGCCAATCTCGCACTTTTGATCGGCTTTAACGTCTTTGGAGTCTTTGGCCTAGGAGTTTCAGCAGTTTTTGGGCGTCCTAGGCTTTGATTCTGACCTCTAGTAGTTTCCTTAAGAGGTTCTCGTCCCTTTTGCAGCTCTATGGCTACTTCGTATCCTCGATAGTTTGCGGGGTGGTTTCCGTGGCAATTGGCGCAAACTGCTGGAGCCTTTATGTCAACTTTGCACTCTGTTAAGAGGTGTTTTCCGGCACATTTCACGCAACGTGCTTCTTTTTGGCAGTAGGCACTTGTGTGCCCGAATTCTTGGCATCGCTTGCACTGTGGTATCAGTCTGTTGCTTTTTCGCATGGGTTCGATTTTAACCCTGATGTTAAGTATCATTTTTATTTTATAAATATCGTTTATGCTCTCAGTTCTTTCAAAGAAGAGCATAAAAATTGGAAGGCCGCGTCTGATCACAGTGTCTCTTTCTCCATCCGTGCGTTGCTTTTCCTTTTTAATGATATTGACGGCATCAATAATTTTAAGGCCTTTATTTTTTACGTGTTTTACAACGTCTTCTTTTGTGCATGATGGGTGGAGCCCCCTTACAATGACTCGCAGTGGTTTTTCGTACTTATTTTGATAAGTATACCTCTCGATTCTTTCTGCATTCAGTCTAAGAGACAGTGCGCGATAATAATCGGCGTTGTCAACATTTACTTTCCATACGTTATTTCGGTGCGAAGTAAGCTTTTAGTTTTCTGTTCTCAACGTGTTTGCAAGAAGGTTGCGCAATCTCCCGAAATAAATAAAACTTACCACATAAAGAAATTCGGATGCTATTTCAGATTTCGTTCATACAAAGTTTCCGGCCACGTCCATCTGTAGAGGTCGATTTCACAAAATTATTGAATTTGAACCAAATAAATACAGTTTCACGTACATTTAAGGGATTTTTGGACTTGCATATTTCTATGCTAATATTGATTTTAGGTTAAAGGAGTTTGACATGCCACGCCCATTTAAAAAAAAAAGTGAACAAAAACTTAAAAGGAAGGATTAATTTTTTCTATATAAAATGATGCATAAATGGTAACGGGACGGGGATGGAAAACAAGAAAATAAACGAATGGAAGGGAGAATAGGAATGGAAAGGAGAAAAGCAATGGAAAGGAGAATCGAAATGAACAGGAGAATAGGAATAGGATTGAAAAGGAGAACAGGAATAGGAATAGGGTATACTGCGGTACGTTACAGACGGACCGAAGCTATTTTATACACACTGTTGAATTTACTCACTGGTTTTTTATATATTTTGCTTTTTACTCCAGTGGTTTGTGCTTGTGCAAAATTTAGTTGATGAGATAGAAACAGCTTAGAAGTTATAGGCATTTCTTAGCACTACTATTTTAGTAAATCAGTAAGCATATCTCAAAAATAACGCAAAATTGTCGCCCCTCTATATTTCGAACCTCAAAATATTGTCTATATCTAAATTTTTTTTCAAAACGGTATATGTTACCATTTTCGGGATAGGGTGGGGGACACGCTGTTTTTTGGTTTTTTTCTGATTTTTTTTTGAATTAAAATCCATAAAACGTCTATTCGGAACCATTTGTTGGATACCGGTATTTTTTTTTCTCTTACTTTGCGCTAGCAACGGTTACTTTTTTCTTATACTCAGAGCACAGATTCTTTAGTTATCGTTTAAAAAACCGCGTTTTTTAATTTTTTTTAAACCTTTTCAGAAAATCATATGTTTGAGAGAACGCCATTTTTGAAAAATCTTAAAAATTCTAGAATTCCCTTTAAACGTTTTATATACAACCTGTCCTACCGTTAGGATTCCAGGATATTTTGAAAAATAATTTTTGAAATGTTATTGAAGCTTTCGAGTTAAATCTCAGAATCTGCTAAATATTCGAAAATTTCCATAAATTCCGAAACTTACAAATGATTCTTGATGTGTATGATTTTTTTCGGTGGAGACAAATTTTTTTTTTACGATTTTCTTTTCGGATATCGCCAAAACTACAGTTTTTAAACCCTTAAACCAAAATTTGATTTCAGTCTTTGCTTAGCCTTTGGCTGCTTTATATTTAAGCACAATATCGCCTTTTTAAATAAAGTGATGAAAAAGTAATGACGTTAAACACGTTCAAAAGGGGTATCTATTTTCCATTCCTCATTTCTTAAAAACTTTTCAGTATTTTGCAAAAATGATTTTGTCATGAAAGCTTAATATTTTCTAAGTGCATGTTTAAATTTTCTTCTTTCTGACTGTAAAACCTTTTAAGATTAGGCCAAGAAAACACTTTTTGTCAATATTCGAACTGTTATTAAACCGTTATGTGTGTATATAAAAAATTGCCCTTGTATGAGTTTTAATTTTTTCATAGACTTTATAAGGGTACAAAATTTAATCTTTCTACGACTTAGCGTTCAGAAGTTACACGGACGGAGGGACGGCCGGACAACATAGCTATACCATACGAGGTCCTTTTTATACCCCGTCCCATAGGAGGAGTTTGTCACATAGTTTGTAACACGGTGAAATAATAATGGTAGACCCCCAAGACCTTAAGGGCATAATCGAGACCGAATTCTGAATCGATTAAGCCATGCCTGTCCGTCCGTCCGTCTGTATGTCACATGTTTTTAGGCCTTAGTTGGTGGCGCGGCAAATATTTTAAGGGTAAATTTTCAAATGCAGTTTACTCAATATTTTTGCTCGAAATTGCAAAAAATTTGCTTAATATTTTATGTAGAAACGCTTGGTTCCACATTTTTTTAGTGCAAGACTTTGCCCACGCCCACGTTTGGAGGCAGAATTGAAGAAAAACCTAAAATTATCCAGAAAAACTTAATTTCGACTGGCCTTGAGCCTAATTTAGGAAAGCATGAAACAAAAAAGTAGCAGGTTACGAGACCTCAGTCCAGATTTCGTTCGCATAAAGTTTTTAGCCACGCCCCCTTTTAGGGGTCGATTTTTCAAAAACATTAAATTTGAACCAAAAAAATTAATTTTTACGTACATTTAAGTGTAACTTGGAAATATCTTATAATTAATAATTTGTAACTAGGGGCGGCTGGACCACGCCCCTTTTCAAAGTTTGCATACCTTATAAATGGCAAAAAAAATAAAAATGCCATCAGCATTTTACAATGTGGATAGGATGGATAATCTAATAAGAACAGATTACTTCAGCGTACACACTGCAGCACTTACTCACTGGTTCCATTTTAGGACGGACCGCTAAAAATGTAACACTTGTACTGCTTCGGATGACAGAGAGCTTACGTGCAAAAGTTCAGCTTTCTAGCTCTAAATTTAAGGCCTAAGAATGGGTCACATACGGATGGACATTGCTCATTCGACTAACAATTCGGTCTCGAGGTTTATGGCCTTAATGTCTTGGGACATTACATTACATTTTCGCCTGTATCAAAATACTCATTTCATGTAGAATAGGGCAGTGTTGCCAGGTACTTTGGTGGAAATTCCCTATCACTGAACTTAATTTTCCCCTTTTGTTATCAAAATTCCCATAAAAAATTTTTTATAGTAAAAATACGTAAAAATGTAAAATTCTCATTTGTTAAACCCCATTCCATAGGATAAGAGGTATATTAAGTTTGATTCATATTTTGTAACATAGAGAAATAATCACCGTATACCCCCTAGACCTTAAGGGCATATGATCGAGACCGAATTGTAAGTCGAATGAGCCATGTCCGTCCGTCCGTGTGTCGGTAGTTCTTAGGCCTTAAATTTTGAGCCAGGAACTTGAAACTTAATATCTATTTTTTCTAGGTCCCGAACAGTACAAGTGTAAAAATTCTTAAAATCCGCCCACTGACACGCCCACTTTACTTAATAGCTTGAAAAATCAAAGTTGCTGCAGGAAGCTGAAATTTGGTACGCGATATCCTCGCGTAAGTGTATTGTGATTGGCATTTTAAAAAAAAGCGAATACCGCCCCATTGTAGGCGTGGTCATACTTAATATGCATTCTAATAAGCGATTTTTATTTGATATAGTTTATTTAAATCCAAAAAACTTGCACCATAAAATGTTCAGATATTTGCGTAAGCTATCAACTCACGTGCATAAATTTTCGCAACGCCCACTTTTGGGGGCGGTTTTAAGTATAAACCAAATTTTTAATATGAAAATTCAATTAACACGTGTATACTACTTCTGAAAAAAAATATAAACAAAAATACGATGTAATTGAGAAGCGGTGGGGGGGTACCTGCCCCATAAGAGCCTGTATAGTTTATTTTTGCAGCACGAAAATTTCTGCACATCTGTTTTAAGCTTTAGCGTATCTCAAAAACCAAGCAATATTTCGGCCCTTCTATATTTTTCTTTCGAACCTCAAAAAAATTGTCTATGTCTTATATTTTTTTCGAAACGGTATTGTTACCGTTATCGAGACAGAGGGGGGGCACGCGGTCTTTTAGCTTTCTTCTGCATTTTATATATATGCTATGCAGAATATATACATATAAAATATCTATATATATATATAAGATGTCTTAATATACCCTATTCCATAGGAATGGAGTAATAATGATGAGAAATAAAACATTTTATTAAACATAGAGAAATAATGACGATAGACCTCAAAGGCATATGATCGAGAATGAATTCTGAGTCGAATGAGTCATGTCCGTCAGTCCGTCCGTCCGTGTGTCACCAATTTTTAGGCCTTAAATTTTTAGCTAGGAAGCTAAAATTTTGTACATAAGCTGTCATCCGATGCAATACAAGTGTTAAAATTTTTTAAATCCGCCCACAGACACGCCCCAAATCGGTCTAAATGTGCAGCAACCTCCGGTGCTTACAAAACTGTAAGACGTCGTGAACAGCTGAAATTTATTATTTAGTATCTTCTAATGATTACAAGTCATAAAAAATAAAAATACAGTCCACAGACCGCCCCTTGTGGGCGTGGCATCCATTGAAATTGTAATCTTTCACATGCAATTTATTCAATATTTTCGTTCCAAATCGAAAAAACTTTACTTCAAATATTGTGTAGAAAACACTTTTTTTAAATTTGTTTTATATAAAGTTTTGGGCCACGCCCACAGTTGAAAGCAGAATTTAAGAAAAACCACTAATTTTACAGAAAACATGGATTTCGACTACTTTTTAGCCTTACTTAAGTAAGGATAAGAAATAAGATTTAATTAGAGAGAATTAGAGAGTAATTGTTCAAATGCAATTTATTCAATAGCTTTGTACCAAATAGAAATTTTTTTTTTAATGTTGTGTAGAAAATATTAGGTTCTACTTTTGGTTCATACAAACTTTTGGGCCACACCCATATTTAGAGGCAAAACTCAATAAAAACCAACAAATTCCCAGGAAAAACATGGATTTCGACTGCTTTTTAGCTTTACTAAGTATAGAATAAGAAATAAAATTTACCACATTAAGAACACCGGATACTATTTCAGATTTCGTTCATACAAAGTCTTCGGCTACGCCCATTGGTAGAGGTCAATTTCACAAAATTATTGAATTTGAACCAAAAAAATTACAGTTTTGGATACATTTTAGCCGCAAACTTGGATATTTCTATGCTAATATTGATTTTCGGTTAAAGGGGTTTGACATGCCACGCCTCATTTCAAAAAAATAAGTGAACAAAAACTTAAAAGGAACGATTTTTTTTATATAACGATGCATAAATGGTAACGGGACGGGGTTAGAAAACAAGAAAATAAACGAATGAAAAGGAGAATAGGAATGGAAAGGAGAAAAGGAATGGAAAGGAAAGGAATGGAAAGGAGAATAGGAATAAAAAGGAGAATAGGAATAAACAGGAGAATAGGAATAAACAGGAGAATAGGAATAAAAAGGAGAAAAGGAATAAAAAGGAGAATAGGAATAAAAAAGAGAATAGGAATAAAAAGGAGAATAGGAATAAAAAGGAGAATAGGAATAAAAAGGAGAATAGGAATAAAAAGGAGAATAGGAATAAAAAGTAGAATAGGAATAGGAATAGGGTATACCGCTGTCCGTAACAGACGGACCGAAGCTTTTATATACGCACTGTTGCACTTACTCACTGGTTTTATCAAATTTTTTATCAGATTGTGCATACACGTGTTGATCGCATTTTTATATTAAAAATTTAATTTTTTACTTAAAAAGGCCCCCAAAGGTGGGCGTGGGAAAAATTTATTCATTTGAGTTGATAGCTTGCACACATATCTGAACATTTCATGGTGCAAATTTTTTGGATTTAAAGCTTATTAGACTGCATTTTATATATGACCACGCCGGGGCGGTTTTCGCTTTTTTTTTTAAACGCCATTCAGAATACACTTAAGCGAGGATATCACATACCGAATTTCAGCTTCTAACGACAACTTTGATTTTTCATGCTAATAAGTAAAGTGCATTTCAAAAAATTTTACACTTGTACTGCATCGGGACCTAGAAAGAGCAGATATCAATTTTCATGTTCTTAGCTCAAAATGTAAGGCCAAAAACTACCGAGAGACGGACGGACGGACGGACATGGCTCTTACGTTTCGGTCTCGATCATATGCCCTTAAGGTCTTGTGGGTCTACGGTGATTATTTCTCTATGTTACAAACTATTCAAGTATGAATTTATACACGGAGGGGTCCGTCGGTTTTTTTTTTAAGGCTTAGCGTAGAATTATTGCCTAATTTGCATATAAAATGTTGTTTAGTATATTTACAACTTTGTTTTTCTTTGACGATGACGATTTTTGATTTTACGGAATTTTTTCAAGCGCATTTATTTAGTTTCAAAATAATATTTCGAGTGCAGTTTTAATAAGATATTTGCATAAGAGCTGTGTATACGAGTTAATAATGCAGCCATTGCAGTGTAGTAAATAAATGGCAGATTTTTGACTGTTTGCCTGGTATTCGCGTTTAAAAGTCTAAAATAGATATATTTTCATTAATTTTACTCTAGGAACCGTTAATATTTTATTACAAGTCTACAGTACTTATTTTATCAGAATCTTAAGATTAGGTATTTAAATTTTTATTGAAACGCAGGTTGACAAATCAATTTTTTTGATATTTTTTTTTGACAAAAAAATTTAAAAAATATGACAAACGGCTTTTTTGTTTTTTAATGTTTATACCCTATTCCACAGGGCATATGATCGAGACCGAATTCTAAGTCGAATGAGCCATGTCACCAATTTTAGGCCTTAAATTTTGAGCTAGGAAGCTGAAATTTTGTATGCAAGCTCTCTGTCATCCGGAGCAATACAATTGTTAAAATGTTGAATCCGCCCACAGACACGCCCACAATCGGTTTAAATGTGCAACAACCCCCGATGCTTAGAAGACTGTAAGACGTCGTGAACAAGTCATAAAAAATACAAATAAAGTCCGCAGACCGTCTTTTGTGAACGTGGCATTGATTGAAAGTGTAATCTTACACATGCAATTTATTCTATATTTTCGTTCCAAATCGAAAAAAATTTAGTTAATATATTATGTAGAAAACACTTTTTTTTTAATTTGTTTGTTTCATACAAAGTTTTGGGCCACAACCACATTTGGACGCTTATTTAAAAAAAAAAACTCTAACTTTCCAGAAAACATGGATTTCAAATACTATTTAGCCTAACTTAAGTAAGGATAAGAAATAAAATTTGGTACATAAGCTTCACCCGGTCTAATACTAGATTTCGTTTCTTTTTTTTTATACTATGGTGGACGGAGCCTAAAACTCCAAAATCTTTCAAAGATACCAATACGCCCACTATAGCAGACATATAATACCGAAGTAGCCGATATTGGTTATGCCCGATTTCCACGTGCTAAAAAACCACCCATTTATGAGAGACACTATGAAACGTAATTTGAACACTATGAAACAGTAATTTTTCGCTCTCTCATAATACTTCTTGACTACAACTAAGTTAACTTAACAAGTAGTTTACGCTTCCGTAGTGTTAATTGCATTGGATAGGTTGCTTTCCAGTGAATGCACCTACTAAGCCGTTCATTCATGCGGCTTCACCCTACGTCGCTAGACCTAAGGGTCTTGTTCTTTGTAGTCGTCGCTCGTTGTTTACATCGTTAAGAGTCTCGTTTAGAGTACGGATCATTTCATTGTTGCAATGAACATGAAGGCGAGCATTTAGCTTTCGAGCAAAGTTTGTTACTTCTTCGCTCACGGTAGCTATTCCTAAATCTCTGTGAATATCGCTATTCCTCATATACCATGGAGCATTCACAGTTGCTCTTAGTGTCTTGTTTTGGAAAGTCTGCAACATGGACATGTTGCTCGGCTTGGTACAACCCCAAAGTTGTATACCGTATGTCCAGGACGGCTTTAACACCTGCCTGTACAAGAGCAGTTTGTTATATATGCTTAATTTCGAAAATCTTCCGATAAGCCAATACATTTCCCCGAGCCTAATCTCGAGCTCGTCACGCTTCTTCTTTACGTGTGGTTTCCACCTTAGTTTAGCGCCCAGTGTCATCCCTAGATACTTCGCTTCATTTGCATAAGGTATTTGTGCAGAATTTATGAACATAGGTAAATCGTTAACCCTTCTGTAAGTGAAATTCACATGCGTAGACTTGTTCTCGTTAAGAGCGATTCGCCAAGTCTTGGTCCAGACACAAATTCTATCCATTGCTCGTTGGAGGTTTCTCGTTGATGACTCGCATGATTCACCTGTTGCCAGGATGGCCGTATCGTCCGCAAACGTGGCCACGACAGTCTCGTCATCTAGAGGTATGTCTCTTGTGTAGAGCAGAAACAGGGTCGGACCGAGGACGCTTCCCTAGGGTACGCCAGCCCGAATTTGCTTGAAACTCGAGTATTCACTACTACATTTAACACGAAAAAGTCTGCTTTCAAGATATTTTCCAATATCTTAAACATGTCTTCCGGCAAGTCTTGCCGTAGCTTATATTTCAAGTCTTCGTGCCATACCTTGTCGAAGGCTTGCGATACGTCGAGGAAAGCACTTGAGCATATTTTTCCCCTTCTAAGGCTTTTTGAATTTTATGCGTTATTCTGTAATCTTGATCTAATGTGGAATGGTTAGGTCTGAAACCGAATTGATGATCCGGGATCAAGCGTCTTTCTGCAATAATTGGTTGTAATCGCTTCAGCAGAAGTTTCTCGAATACTTTCGATATTATCGGCAGAAGCGATATGGGCCTATAAGATTTTTTATCATTTGCGCATTTCCCCGGTTTTGGAACCATAATGACTTCAGCAACTTTCAATTGTATTGGAACGTATAGAAGTCTAAGAGAAGCGTTTATCATATAAAGTAGCTTGACTAATGCCTTTTTTGGTAGCTCTTTCAATATTTCGCCAGTGATCAGGTCGTAACCCGGGGCCTTATTATTTTTAAGTTTGCTAATTGTCTGTCGGAGTTCCACTAACGAAACTTTTTTCATTCTAAAGCTATCAGGTTCCGCGTTGTTGTTTAGAACTTCAGCCAACGGCGGACCGTCGAAAGGCTTGAATGTTTCTTCTAAATATTCAGCAAACAAATTCGCTTTCTCTTTGTCTTCTCCTGGCCATTCGCCGTTAGCTTTTTTTATTGGTTCCGAGTGGATTAAAGGTTTCTTGATAGACTTAACTGCTTTCCACAGCGAGTAGTTTGAGCTCCTATCCGCCGACAAGCCTTCAAGGTATTCAGTGGTCTCACGATTTTTAAGATCTTGCAACATTCCTTTCAGTTTGTTAGAGAGGTGGTTCAAGAGGGTTTTGTCTGGGGGAGCCTTCGTGCCTTGCCATCTCCTACGCGCTCTTCTCTTTTCACGAATCAACTCTTCGATTTCGAGCTATGTTCTCGAGGATATGTTTTACGTACATGCCCGTCGGTGCTATCTGCGTTCTTTTGGGACGAATTGTTGTTCAAAGCAGCGCTCTGAATTGCTTTAATGAATTTGTCAACTGCTTCTAACTGTTTCTAACTGAGTTTTCAATGGCACATTCAAGCCAACACCCTCCTTACAGTCCTTTCTGAAGGCGTCCCAGTTCATGTTTTTGCTAGCTAATCTAGAAGCTCATTCTATTTTCGCCAGTTTTCCACCCATCTTCAAGATTACCCCTGAGTGGTCTGAGCAAAGATCATAACACTCTTCAATTCGCGTAAGGTATTTGGGGTACCCTTTAGCGATGAAAAAATCGACAAGGTCAGGCTTTTTATTCCTATCGGTTGGCCAATATGTTGGCTTACCCGTGGAGAAAAAGTCCACCGCACGCTTCATACTATTTTTGTACAGTAATCTGCCTCTTGTTGAATTGCATCGTGAGCCCCAAAAAGTATGCTTTGCGTTAAAGTCACCCCCAATGATAAAATTGAACCCAATGAAGTCATACATACGATCAAGATCGTCTTCCACCAGTCTATATCCTGGCGGCAAATAACAAGATGCAATGTTATAATCTAAGCAGTCAATTTTTACAGAAACTGAACTGATCTGCATAGAGTCTAGCTCAACTTCTGTGTTCTTGAAGTGCTTTATGCAGTTCTTAATGTAGAGGGAGGATCCTCCTCTCAAATTTTGCGAAGGGTGATGTGCGTGATAGTCATTGTAACCTTTAAGTTTGGGTCTAGACCCGTTTTCAAGGTGAGTCCCCGTAATCATGCAAATATCAATATTATTTTTCCGTAGAAATACTTCTAGTTCGTCTATTTTATTCAGAAGGCCATTTGCATTCCATGTTAGTATTTTAAATAACTGTTTCATATTCATATTCTCTTGTAATTTTTTCTAGGCTTAAACTCGAGCTTGCTCAGTTTGTGAAATATAACTTTGTTGATTTTAGTCTGATCCTCAAGTTTCTCCAAGATTACAGCGAGGATCTGAGACAATGCATCTGTTGTGGGCGATCTTGCCTTGTTTTCGTTTGCCGCAACCTGTGGGTATGATTTCGGTCCGACCAGTGGTGGTTTTTTTCGCTGCACTTGAACTGGCGCCGCTCTTTTGTGGAGCTTTTACGCCTTTTGTCGACGCCTCCTTTGCCAATCTCGCACTTTTGATCGGCTTTAACGTCTTTGGAGTCTTTGGCCTAGGAGTTTCAGCAGTTTTTGGGCGTCCTAGGCTTTGATTCTGACCTCTAGTAGTTTCCTTAAGAGGTTCTCGTCCCTTTTGCAGCTCTATGGCTACTTCGTATCCTCGATAGTTTGCGGGGTGGTTTCCGTGGCAATTGGCGCAAACTGCTGGAGCCTTTATGTCAACTTTGCACTCTGTTAAGAGGTGTTTTCCGGCACATTTCACGCAACGTGCTTCTTTTTGGCAGTAGGCACTTGTGTGCCCGAATTCTTGGCATCGCTTGCACTGTGGTATCAGTCTGTTGCTTTTTCGCATGGGTTCGATTTTAACCCTGATGTTAAGTATCATTTTTATTTTATAAATATCGTTTATGCTCTCAGTTCTTTCAAAGAAGAGCATAAAAATTGGAAGGCCGCGTCTGATCACAGTGTCTCTTTCTCCATCCGTGCGTTGCTTTTCCTTTTTAATGATATTGACGGCATCAATAATTTTAAGGCCTTTATTTTTTACGTGTTTTACAACGTCTTCTTTTGTGCATGATGGGTGGAGCCCCCTTACAATGACTCGCAGTGGTTTTTCGTACTTATTTTGATAAGTATACCTCTCGATTCTTTCTGCATTCAGTCTAAGAGACAGTGCGCGATAATAATCGGCGTTGTCAACATTTACTTTCCATACGTTATTTCGGTGCGAAGTAAGCTTTTAGTTTTCTGTTCTCAACGTGTTTGCAAGAAGGTTGCGCAATCTCCCGAAATAAATAAAACTTACCACATAAAGAAATTCGGATGCTATTTCAGATTTCGTTCATACAAAGTTTCCGGCCACGTCCATCTGTAGAGGTCGATTTCACAAAATTATTGAATTTGAACCAAATAAATACAGTTTCACGTACATTTAAGGGATTTTTGGACTTGCATATTTCTATGCTAATATTGATTTTAGGTTAAAGGAGTTTGACATGCCACGCCCATTTAAAAAAAAAAGTGAACAAAAACTTAAAAGGAAGGATTAATTTTTTCTATATAAAATGATGCATAAATGGTAACGGGACGGGGATGGAAAACAAGAAAATAAACGAATGGAAGGGAGAATAGGAATGGAAAGGAGAAAAGCAATGGAAAGGAGAATCGAAATGAACAGGAGAATAGGAATAGGATTGAAAAGGAGAACAGGAATAGGAATAGGGTATACTGCGGTACGTTACAGACGGACCGAAGCTATTTTATACACACTGTTGAATTTACTCACTGGTTTTTTATATATTTTGCTTTTTACTCCAGTGGTTTGTGCTTGTGCAAAATTTAGTTGATGAGATAGAAACAGCTTAGAAGTTATAGGCATTTCTTAGCACTACTATTTTAGTAAATCAGTAAGCATATCTCAAAAATAACGCAAAATTGTCGCCCCTCTATATTTCGAACCTCAAAATATTGTCTATATCTAAATTTTTTTTCAAAACGGTATATGTTACCATTTTCGGGATAGGGTGGGGGACACGCTGTTTTTTGGTTTTTTTCTGATTTTTTTTTGAATTAAAATCCATAAAACGTCTATTCGGAACCATTTGTTGGATACCGGTATTTTTTTTTCTCTTACTTTGCGCTAGCAACGGTTACTTTTTTCTTATACTCAGAGCACAGATTCTTTAGTTATCGTTTAAAAAACCGCGTTTTTTAATTTTTTTTAAACCTTTTCAGAAAATCATATGTTTGAGAGAACGCCATTTTTGAAAAATCTTAAAAATTCTAGAATTCCCTTTAAACGTTTTATATACAACCTGTCCTACCGTTAGGATTCCAGGATATTTTGAAAAATAATTTTTGAAATGTTATTGAAGCTTTCGAGTTAAATCTCAGAATCTGCTAAATATTCGAAAATTTCCATAAATTCCGAAACTTACAAATGATTCTTGATGTGTATGATTTTTTTCGGTGGAGACAAATTTTTTTTTTACGATTTTCTTTTCGGATATCGCCAAAACTACAGTTTTTAAACCCTTAAACCAAAATTTGATTTCAGTCTTTGCTTAGCCTTTGGCTGCTTTATATTTAAGCACAATATCGCCTTTTTAAATAAAGTGATGAAAAAGTAATGACGTTAAACACGTTCAAAAGGGGTATCTATTTTCCATTCCTCATTT
Organism: Neoascia interrupta; assembly: GCA_947623515.1. Taxonomy (NCBI): domain Eukaryota; kingdom Metazoa; phylum Arthropoda; class Insecta; order Diptera; family Syrphidae; genus Neoascia; species Neoascia interrupta. Next base: position 135,564,746 of record OX392462.1, read on the forward strand.
CTTAAAAACTTTTCAGTATTTTGCAAAAATGATTTTGTCATGAAAGCTTAATATTTTCTAAGTGCATGTTTAAATTTTCTTCTTTCTGACTGTAAAACCTTTTAAGATTAGGCCAAGAAAACACTTTTTGTCAATATTCGAACTGTTATCAAACCGTTATGCGTGTATATAAAAAATTGCCCTTGTATGAGTTTTAATTTTTTCATAGACTTTATAAGGGTACAAAATTTAATCTTTCTACGACTTAGCGTTCAGAAGTTACACGGACGGAGGGACGGCCGGACAACATAGCTATACCATAAGAGGTCCTTTTTATACCCCGTCCCATAGGAGGAGTTTGTCACATAGTTTGTAACACGGTGAAATAATAATGGTAAACCCCCAAGACCTTAAGGGCATAATCGAGACCGAATTCTGAATCGATTAAGCCATGTCCGTCCGTCCGTCCGTCTGTATGTCACATGTTTTTAGGCCTTAGTTGGTGGCGCGGCAAATATTTTAAGGGTAAATTTTCAAATGCAGTTTACTCAATATTTTTGCTCGAAATTGCAAAAAATTTGCTCAATATTGTATGTAGAAACGCTTGGTTCCACATTTTTTTAGTGCAAGACTTTGCCCACGCCCACGTTTGGAGGCAGAATTGAAGAAAAACCTAAAATTATCCAGAAAAACTTAATTTCGACTGGCCTTGAGCCTAATTTAGGAAAGCATGAAACAAAAAAGTAGCAGGTTAGGTAAACGAGACCTCAGTCCAGATTTCGTTCGCATAAAGTTTTTAGCCACGCCCCCTTTTAGGGGTCGATTTTTCAAAAACATTAAATTTGAACCAAAAAAATGAATTTTTACGTACATTTAAGTGTAACTTGGAAATATCTTATAATTAATAATTTGTAACTAGGGGCGGCTGGACTACGCCCCTTTTCAAAGTTTGCATACCTTATAAATGGCAAAAAAAATAAAAATGCCATCAGCATTTTACAATGTGGATAGGATGGATAATCGAATAAGATATTTCGATTAATAATATTTTCGAATAATACTCACGATTTCGAATAATACTCACTGGTTCCATTTTAGGACGGACCGCTAAAAATGTAACACTTGTACTGGTTCGGATGACAGAGAGCTTACGTGCAAAATTTCAGCTTTCTAGCTCGAAATTTAAGGCCTAAGAATGGTTCACATACGGATGGAAGTGGCTCATTCGACTAACAATTCGGTCTCGAGGATTATGTCCTTAATGTCTTGGGACATTACATTACATTTTCGCCTGTATCAAAATACTCAATTCATGTGGAATAGGTCAGCGTTGCCAGGTACTTTGGTGGAAAGTCCCCATCATTGAACTTAATTTTCCCCTTTTGTTATCAAAATTCCCCTAAAAAATCGTGTATAGTAAACATACGTAAAAATGTAAAATTCTCATTTGTTATACCCCATCCCATAGGATAGGAGGTATATTTAGTTTGCATAGTATGCATAGTTTGTAACATAGAGAAATAATCACCGTAGACCCCCTAGACCTTAGGGGCATATGATCGAGACCGCATTGTAAGTCGAATGAGCCATGTCCGTCCGTCCGTGTGTCGGTAGTTTTTTGGCCTTACATTTTCAGCTAGGAACTTGAAACTTAATATCTGTTCTTTCTAGGTTCCGAACAGTACAAGTGTAAAAATTCTTAAAATCCGCCCACTGACACGCCCACTTTACTTAATAGCTTGAATAATCAAAGTTGTCGCAGGAAGCTGAAATTTGGTACGCGAAATCCTCGCTTAAGTGTTTTGTGATTGGCATTTTAAAAAAAAAGCGAATACCCCCTCTTGTAGGCGTGGTCATACTTAATATGCATTCTAATAAACGATTTTTATTTGATATAGTTGCTTTAAATTCAAAAAACTTGCACTATAAAATGTTCAGATATTTGCGTAAGCTATCAACTTACGTGCATTAATTTTCGCCACGCTCACTTTTGAGGACGTTTTTAAGTATAAACCAATTTTTTAATATGAAAATGCAATCAACACGTGTATACTACTTGTGATAAAATATATAAACAAAAATACCATGTTATTGAATGGATGCCACGCCCCTTTCTTAGGCAGAAGATTCTTAACTGAGAATTTCCAAACACAATTGATTTATACAAGAAGAAATACAAGATTTATGACACAATTCGGAGCTTGACAGTGGTCAATTGGGATGGGGTATCCAATGATTCGCCTACCCTAAGCGGATTGTAACCCTCCCACTAGTTTTTTTTTTAAAGAAAAACAAAAACAAATTATTTCCCACTTCAAACATGGTAGCCGAATTTAAGTAGTACCCTTAAATCAAGTAGTTGACCGAATTTTAATACATGTAGCTAACCTAATTAAAAACTTTAAATATTTTTTTTTTTCAATATTAATTGTATACTGCGTTATTAAAAAGGGAAAAAAGTTGATTTGATGGATTCAAATTCAAAGTTTCCATATTTCCTGTTTTGTAGCTTGACCATACAAAGTGTATTTTCTAAATATTGGTAACAAAAGATGGAACCAATACCTAGATTTTTTTTCTATTCGCAAGTGGCTTAGTATTGAAAGCGCTGAAGCATACGAATTTTAAAACAAACCAGTGAGTAAGTGCTACAGTGTGTACGCAGAAGTTACAGTCCGTAAAACGGACCGTTGAATACCCCATCCTATCCCATATTGTAAAATGCTGATGACATAGTTATTTTTTGACATTTTATAAGTAATGCACACTTCGTGCACTAATGAGAAACCACATATACAGGGTGTTTCCAAATTCGATGCAAATATTTTGACACAAGATTCTTGGGTATATTTGAAGAAAAAAATTGTTCTACAGTATGGGCCTATCTCAAATTTTGATACCACTTATTGGGAATTTAAGAAAACACCTACTTTGAGGTACCTTGACCCATACTAACACAAATATCTCCATTTAAACTTACAACAGGTACTTCATTTAGGACTTAAATTTTAGAAGAAATAGTACTCCTTTTAACTGCATTGTAATAAAATTTATGGTTTTCTTAACTTTTGAGATATTGGCTTTTAAGTCGGATCCTTTTTCCCTGCCCATGACATTTTTTTGACTTTCAAGACACATTTCTGCAAAAAATGCGTTATAAACATGTCGGTAATTTTTTTTTTCTAGTGCACCTAACAATACTTAATAAAAATTGCTAAGACAAGTTACCCGAAAAATCCACAGATTTTATGATACTTGGGAAATTCCATAGCAGGTAAGATTATGAAAAACTCTTTTCACGAAGCCGCGACAGGTATAAGGTGGAAATATGATTTGTTATCTACTTTTATAACCGCGATTGACAACAAGAACGATTTTTTGACTATGTATTAATAATTTACGTAGGTTTTAAAGCATGCATTTTTATTAGACTACCTGATAAAAAGGTAATTTCCCTATCATTTTTCTGTTAAATCCCAAAAAGGATTAAGTTTGAGGTTGGTCGCCTAGTTGGAAAATTTACCTAATGTAAATTGTATAAAAGGTTAGAAAACAAAATCAAATCCATTAAAGTCATTTTTGAAGCCGAGGTGACACAACAGTTGTTAAGAAACCCTACTTGAAATGGCATCTGTTACAAACGAAGAATACGAGAATACGCCGATGTTATCTACGTTTATGGGATGTGCAACGGAAGTTTTATTAGAGCACAACAAAGATACCATCAGCTTTATCCTAACCGAAGAGTACCTAATCCCCGCGTATTTACATATTCGTTTCGAAGACTTCGGGAAACGGGATCTGTTTCAACAAGACGACCTAACGCAGAAGCTTCACCAGGAAGAAGTGCAGTTGATGAAAGAATACTGGAAGCGGTTGCAAATGATAAATCAATCAGCATCAGGCGCTTATCCTTGCGATTTAATGTTTCAACACATAAAATTGTTCGTCTCCTGCATACGGAAAACTTGTATCCATACCACCATACACCTGTGCAGGAACTGCTTCCGAGTGATTTGGAGCCAAGACTTGAGTTTTGCAACTGGTTGTTAGAGCGGAACTTGGATGACAACGGTTTTATAAGCAGAATCCTATGGACGGACGAATCTTAATTTACTAGAGATGGGATTACAAATTTTCACAATCTACACACATGGGCAGCGGAAAACCCACACACAAGGAGAGAGTCATCATTTCAACACAGATTAAGCGTCAATTTGTGGGCAGGTGTTATTGGAAACAACTTAATCGGTTCCTTCAAACTGCTTCCCACACTGAATTCTGCAAACTATCTTGAATTTTTGCGCAATGAATTAACAGATCTACTGGAGGATGTTCCGGTAACTCAACGAGCTTTGTCATATTTTCAACAGGATGGAGCCCCAGCCCACTTTGGTCGCGAGGTTAAGAATTGGCTGGATGAAAAGTACGCTGGTCGTTGGATAGGAAGAAATGGACCAGTTCACTGGCCTGCAAGATCTCCAGACCTTACAATTACGGATTTTTTTGTATGGGGGCGAATGAAAGAACTTGTTTATTCTACAGAAATATCAACTCTAAATGATTTAGAAGATCGCATTCTCCAAGCCTCGTCACAAGTGAAGCAGGAGTTATCCTCAATAAACGTTGACAGCGCAATCCAAAAACGGGCTCTAGCATGCATACAAAATGGAGGAGGACACTTTGAACACCTTATTTGATTGTAAAGTTAACTTAATGAAATAAATAAAAAAAACATAAACCAAACACAAGCATTTTTATTCAGAATAATAGGAATTGAACACTATGAATCGATAAGTTATGCAAACTTCGAAAAGGGGCGTGGTCCAATCGCCCTTAATGAGAAACCACATATATATCAAAGTTACACTTAAATGTACGTAAAAATGCAATTTTTCGGTCCAAATTCAATATTTTTGAAAAATCGACCCTTAAAAGGGGGCGTGGCTAAAAACTTTATATGAACGAAATCTGGACTGAAGTCTCGTTTACTTAACCTGCTAATTTTTTTGTTTCATTCTTTCCTAAATTAGGCTCAAGGCTAGTCAAATTAAGTTTTTCAGGCAAATTTTAGGTTTTTCTTCAATTCTGCCTCCAAATATGGGCGTGGCCCAAAGTCTTGTATAAACAAAATGTAGAACTAAGCGTTTTCTATATAAAATATTATGCAAATTTATTTTTATTTTGAGCAAAATTATTAAGTAAACTAAAAGCTTAACCCACTAGAGGCGGTTTACCGATTAAGTTTTTCTTTTTTATGTCTTACATTTATTAGGAGATGCTAAATGTTAAATTTCAGCCTTTTAGAACGTCTTACAGTTTTGAAAATTCTGGAGGTAGTTGCACATTTAGACCGATTGTGGACGTGTCTTTGGGCGGATTTCACAAATTTTTACACTTGCACTGCTCCGCATGACGCGGACCTTACGTACGAAGGACCTTACGTTTCAGCACCTTAGTTCAAAATTTAAGGCCTAAAAACATGTGACATGCAGACGGACAGACGGACGGACGGACGGACATGGCTCATTCGACTCAAAATTCGGTCTCGATCATATGCTCTTAAGGTCTTGGGGGTCTACCATTATTATTTCACCGTGTTACAAACTATGTGACAAACTTAATATACCTCCTATCCTATGGGATGGGGTATAAAAAGCATATCATTCCGAAGGCAAAGTTTTGGAAACAAAAAGATCCCAAAAAAATCCTTAATTTTTATAACCTGCTTTACTTGCTGAATTTGGGCTTAACTCACTTAACAGTTATTTAAATTCTTTTGTTGTTTTTTCCAGACCAAAGTAAAGATTTCCCTTTTCTCCCTTCCACAATTTTCGAACTGATTTTCCCCACGAAAAGGGGAATTCCCCACGACCTGGCAACACTGGAATAGGGTAGAGTCGTTTGCGGTAAGCGTGCGCATTGGGTAAGTGTATCCATAAGGATTTTCTCGAAATGTGTGACGAAATTAAGATTTATAATGATGCACAAATATGCAGGCACCTGTTTCTTAAAGAGGTCAATTGCATTTTCACGGTTGCCGTTTATGTTGCTTCAATAAATGGCAAAAGAAAAATTTAGTATGTTTTACTAAAATTTTTCGTCTTATACGAAAAATTATCTGTGACTGCGTTTTAGCGCAGCGAGCTTAGCATTTTTAAACAATGTAGAATATAAGCCACGTAATGGCTTAAAGATTTTGCAGTTTTTTACACCCTACCTTTCAAATTTTAGCGAAAACAATAGAAAAGTGCATTTGGGGCAAGTGTGCGCAGAAGCGTGTGGACAAGTGCTTGCGTGTGCATACCTGCTTCCAATGATTTTTGTAGTGAATTTTAATATGAAAAATTGTAAATGAGAACGTTTTTTTAATTATTATTTTCCGTTAATATTATAATTTTGCTATATTTAGCTGACAGTCTATCAAAAGACACTTTTTTATTATTATTTTTACATTTTTTTTAATTTTGAGTATTTTTTTAATGAAATTAACTTTCTTTTATTTATTTAATGTTGATATATATAATTTCCAGTAAGCGTTCACATTTTCTGATGAATATAATTAAAAAAAAAATTATAAAACATTTAATTTTAGTCAAGCAAAATGTAGGGGCAAAACTTGCGCACACTCAAGCCACTGCTTGCGTACACTTACCCTCACCTAGGGGCAAGTGTGCGCAATATGACTTGTTTTGGTTTTTTGACAAAAAAGTATTAAAATTTATAAAAAATTGATAAATCGTGCTTCGGAATTAGAAGATAAAATATGTAGTTTCAATATACAATATAATTTTATGTTTACGCAACATTCCGTTTGGAATCCTTCTCGAAAGTCAAATGTGCGCACACTTACCACAAATGACTCTATAATTATGTTCGAGTTGCAAAAAAGCTATGCGTATAGCATAAAAACAATAATTAGGATTACGATCCCTAATTTTTAAATGTAGTTCAATATTGCCAAGGTCCACTTGATGGAACTGCAAGCAAGCAGTAGAGTTAGTGGTTACAAATTGCAGTTGCAGCCAGATGTAGATGCAATTCCTGGTTCCTGGCTATGGAGGTATGTATTACATACACGACGCAACTAGAACGAAGCGGTCGCCTCGCCTTTCGGTCTTTTGTTGAATCCGAGATCCGACCGAATGGCAATAATTCATTTCAAAAAAGTAGTACTTCAAAATTAGTTGGACATGTTTTATGTTGTATCTTAATCTTAGTTCCAGCTCAAGGGCTGTCACTTCGATAATTATTTGCGTAGTAAGTTTTCGACACCAGAGTAATCTTGTAATTCAAAGCAGTACTTTATTTATATGCTCGAACGAAATTGCGCTATTCAGTTGCAATTTAGAAAATAATAATTTAAGGCAACGCATTGCATTTTTGGAACACGTTGAAACATAGCATTTTTTCAAGAAATCAAGCCAAAAGTCGTGCAATTTTTTACATTCGATTATCCCAAAAACTGTTTGATTTGCCTCGAACTTAGATTTTATTAGCCCCTGAGCTTGCTTTTGAGAAACGCGTAGGTATCAGAAACGTTGCGAAAACGAATAGTTTGCTCATACAAATCTTCTCAATTTAAGTTGTTTACTTTTTCGGGCCTCTTTTGTGTGTACTATTCTACTTTGTTTTGGAGCTTTAGGCATTTCATATTATGGGAAATTTAGTAGCACGAAGAATCTATGGGTAGTCCAAAACTACTAATGTAGTATAGGCGACAGCACTGCTTAGTTTGACCAAAAAGGTTGCCGAACATGTTGTGCCCAAACTTAAAAAGCCTCAGCCCAGCGCTCAGGTGGTGGAGGTTGCGTTGAATATATGACGTGGTTGTTATTGAATATTGAATCAGAATGGAATGCTGTCTGTAGTTGTGCTTGTGAACTGCGTTCCTGTGCTGCGCTGCGGTCGAAGATGTTAACTAAGGCGGTTGGCTCAGAACAGAGGAGGAAACTGTTGAGTGTTGCGTTGGTGCTGCTGGGTTGACGCTGACACAGGGCATGGAGTGTTCGATATCGACAAAGAAAAACATTCAGTTCAGTTGGCAGTGGCACGTCACGTCAGTCTGATTCGCTTCTGCTGTTCAAGATGAGCTAAAATTTGTTTGTAAAATTTTGGTATTTATGGTCGGTCGGTCAGAGAAACTACGGTCGGTTCACAAGCAACCATAAGCCAACTGAATATTGAAAAAGAAAGGAATAAAATAGGTACAAATGCTGTATTTAGTATTCGGTACGGTCGTCTACGTATAGTAAAAAATACCTGCATCGACAGAACAAATATTTGCTTGTGCTGCTGGCCTTCCAGCTTGAAGATGTTCTAAAATTTGTCGTTCGGAAATTCAAGCACTTTTCTTTCGCAATGAACCTGGGCTTGATTGTATAACAGTGCTAAAATAAGGTTTTTCACTGTGAAGACCATAATTATACCATATCATTAAAGAATTGCATACGATTGTATGTATATTCCTACCTACGTTATCTATGTTTGTTTTAAGTGTTTATAAAATACCTATTTTGTTTTAATTTATCAAATAATTGAATGGTAATTTACACAAGAGCACACTCAAATAAATTAACTTAATATTATTTAAAAAAAGGTTATATAATTAACTAACGAGAAGTGTTTTGTGAAAGGCTTTATAGTATCTACAGAAAATGCAAAAATAACCAAGTTTTAAGTGAAACATGAAACAAAGTAAAATCAGCATTTTAAATGTTTGTTGTTTTTCATAGCGAAAACAAATCGTCAGACAATAAATTATTATTGTGGCATGGCATAAGACTATAAAGCTTAAAGCAGGAAATGTTTTGGCGAACGTCTATTGGAGTATAAATAAAAAAAAACCCTTAATAAGGGTACAATGATGTCAAAAAGATACGATGTAAGTTTTTCTCTAAAAAGCATACCTACAATGTTTAGCTATCGAGGTCATTGTATTTTAAATTGCATGACCATTTAATGGTTGTGTTTTCTTTTCATTTAACTTCTTTATTAATAAAAACGTTAGATCAAAACTTGTCCACATTACAAGGGTCCTTTTTCACGAGCGACAGAACAGTCGCCGTCGACAGTTGAGGTAACATAACACTGGGTCTTATTGGAGCGACAGCTGTCGCTCGTTGAAGGCCTCTGATAACAATCAATGCGCCTTTAAGTTGTTCCGTTGCCTGAAGAAAGTTAGCCTAAGGGTTCCGTTTTGTAACTTCTGACCTCTTGAAAAATATTATTTTGGTGCACTGTTCTTCTTCCTCTCCTTTTAGGCGCAAGGTTATGATCTGAACTGATGGATCATAGCCCCCGCTATAGTTACTGCATTTCTAATGGTCCACTTGTGTAGATTTTTATACCCTATACCACAGAAATGGAGTATATTAAGTTTGATACAGGTGAAAATGTAACATAGAGAAATAATAACGATAGACCACCAAGACCTTAAGGGCATATGATCGAGACCGAGTTCTGAGTGGAATAAGCCATTTCCGTCCGCCCGTCCGTATGTCACTAATTTTTAGGCCTTAAATTTTGACTTAGAAAGCTGAAATTGTACATAAGCTCTCTGTCATCCGAAGCAATAAGGTGTTAACATCTTTTACAAATCCGTCCACAGGAACGCCCACATTCGGTCTAAATGTGCAACAACCTATAATGCTTTCAAAACTGTAAGATATCGTGAAAAGCTGAAATTTACCAATTTGCATCTTCTAACAATTATAAGTCATAAAAAATAAAAATAAAGTCCGCAGATTGAAAATTGGCATCGATTGAAAGAGTAATCTTTCAAATGCAATTTATTCTATATTTTTGTTCCAAATCGAACATTTTTTCCTTAACATATTATGTAGAAAATACTATTTTCTATATTTGATTCATACAAAGTTTTGGGCCACGCCCACATATAGAGGCAAAACATAAGAAAAACCTATAATTTTCCAAAAAAACATGGATTTCGACTGCTTTTTCGGCTTACTTAGGGCAGAACAAGAAGTAAGTTTCAACACATAAGATACACCGTACACGAAACTAGATTTCGCTCATATAAAGTTTTTGGCCACGCCCATCTTTAGAGCCAATCTTACACATTTATTGAATTTGAACCAAAAAACTAAATTTTTGCGTACATTTTAATTGCAAACTTGGATATTTCTATGCTTATATTGATTTTTGGCTCTAGGAGCTGGACATGACACCACCCCCCCCCCCCCCCTTTAAAAAATTAATTAAAAAATCTTTATAAAAAAATTTTTTTAGAATAGGAATGGACCGCGGTTCGTTACAGACGGGCCGACGCTAATACATACGCACTCTTGCACTTACTCACTGGTTATACCCGACCCAGGGTATATTAAGTTTGATGTATAGTTTGTAACGCAGTGAAATAATCACCGTAAGCCCCTAAGACATTAAGACATTTAAGATTAAGAAGCTTAAGCCTTAAATTTTAAGGAAGCGATTTGAACTTTTGTGGGTTGGCTGGAAGTCCATTGGACCAGACCAAGTTTGAAAATTAGCTGAATCCCCCTACAGACACCGCCACTACAGGCCTGTATGTGCGACCATTTTTAATTGTAAAAAATACTTTTTCTAAATTTTAGCTATGTTAGAAAAGTGCTACTGCATTCATTTTTGGTATGTAACATTATCTTGTAATTGTCTTCGAAGTGGCCAAAAAATGTTAGCCTTTTCATTGACCACGCCCACTCTTTTTAAGGAATTTTAGAAATATATATATGAAATTTGACAAAAAATTATATGACAAAAGTTGTAGATATTAGCATTTTCAAACTTTCATGCACTATGCAGTATGTGCCTCCGCCCTTTTTGTGGGCGTGGCGTTAAAAAAGTGATTTTTTTTAAGTTAAAAAGGCGGAGTTTTAGGCCGAAATGTATGCAACGACCCAGTATAAAGCACTCAACAGTTATATTTTTGTATCCCGCTCACTTTTTGAAGGGTGGCAGTTTTTTTTTTGTTATGGTCGGGTACTTTGCGATCCGTCGTAGATGGACTGAAGCTTTTGCATACGCACTGTTGCACTTTCCCACTTGTTATACCCCATCCCCCAGGATAGGGGGTATATTAAGTTTGATTCGTAGTTTGTAACATAGAGAAATAATCACCGTAGACCCCCAAGACCTTAAGGGCATATGATCGAGACCGAATTGTAAGTCGAATGAGCCATGTCCGTCCGCCCGTCGGTCGGTAGTTTTTACGCCTTAATTTTTGAGCTAGGAACTTGAAACTTGATAACTGTTCTTTCTATACAAACTGAAATTTAACAACCAAGATTTATGACACAATTCGGGGTTATCCAACGATTCGCCTAAGCGGATTGTAGCCATCCCACTAGTTTTTTTTCAATTTGGTTAAAAAATATTGAATAAATTGCATTTGAATGTTTACTCCTATAACCGATGCCACGTCCACTAGGGGCGGTCTTCCGACTTTCTTTTTACCTTTTTTTGTCTTAAAATCATAAGGCGATGCTAAATGCTAAATTTCAGCTTTGACGACGTCTAAAAGCACTGGAGGCGTGCGCTTTTGGGCGTGTCTGTAGGCTTATAGTAAATTCAAACACTTCTGTTGCTTCGGATTTTACAGAGCTTCCTTACAAAAATTCAACTCCCCACCGTTGTATACCCCATCCTATCCCACATTTATATCCCGTTATTTTTTGACATTTTATAAGAAGTGCAAACTTTGAAAAGGGCCATGGTACAACCTCCCCTCATTACAAACTATCAATTATAACGCAGATAGTTACGCTAAATGTACATTAAAATGCCAAGTTACGCTTAAATATAAGTCAAAGTGCAATTTTTGGTTCAAATTCAATGTTCCTGAAAAATCGACCGTTAAAGGGGGCGTGGTTAAAAGCTTTGTATGATCCAAATTTGGAATAAAGTCTCGTTTATCTAACCTGTTAATTATTTTTTATTCTTTCCTAAATTAGGATTGAAGCCAGTCAAAATTACGTTTTTCTGGAAAATTTTAGGTTTTCCTTCAATTCTGCCTCCAAATGTGGGCGTGGCCCAAAGTCTTGTATAAACGAAATGTAGAACTGTGTGTTTTCTACTAATATATTACGTAAATTTTTTCGCTTTGCAACAAAAATATTGAACAAAATGCAGATTCAAATTAACCTTTAAATCGATGCCACGTCCACTGGGGAGGTAAAGCGATTAAATTTTTATTTTGTGTATCTTACAAGAAACAGAAGATAATAAATACCAAATTTCAAGCTTTAAATAAGTCTTACAGCTTTAAAAGCTCTGGAGGTAGTTGCACAATTGTATCGATTGAAGGCGTGTCTGTGGACGATTTGGAAAATTTTTACACTTGTACTGCTTCGGATAACAATGAACCTATGTACCAAATTTCAGCTTCCTAGCTAAAAATTTAAGGCCTCAAAACCTGTGATATGCAGACAGACGGACGGACATGGCTTATTCGATTCAGAATTCGGTCTCGTTCATATGCCCATAAGTTCTTGCGGGTCTACCATTATTATTTCACCGTGTTACAAACAATGTGACAAACTTAATATACCTCCTATCCTATGGTATGGGATAAAAAAATGGTTTGTTTTTTTTGGATATAAAAAACGGACATTCATTTGGCATCGATCATATGCCCTTAGGGTCTTGGGGATCTATCGCAATAATTTCTTTATGTTACACGTTTGCCTGAATCAAACTTAATATAGTTACCTACTCCATGCCTGTAAAATATGGTAAAAAAAAGATGTCAAATAGGACGTTTGAGATTAGTAATAAATTGATACCTAGACCAATCTACGAGGCTACACGTTAAAAAAGAAAACACGTTCGCTTGTAACTACAAAATTTCGTCAAAACAGTATATCTATCTACCTACGAAACCTATAACCGAAATGGGATTAACTGGGCCACAAAAAGTCCATAACTTCCTCGTAAATACGTAGGCACTTAAAACTACTTGCTCTTCAATAAAAAACTGCTTTTGAGCAGTTTATACCATACCTACCTACTAAAATAAAGGCTTTGAGGAGGGCCAGGGTTTTCCAAAGACAAGCTCGGCTAAAGCTTATATATCTAGTTTGTTAAATAGTAAAATAACCAGACCGATCAAGACCGGCAGGTGAATCGACTAAGCCATGTCTGTCCGTCTTTATGTGTAAAGCTTTTGGTTCTTTGAAATTGAGGTACTGCAAATTATAAAAGTTGGTTAATTCACCAACGGCCACGGCCACTATTGGCTTGAATGTAAGACAACCTTAAATTTAATTTTATTTTAAAGGACCTTCTGACCATTTTTGTGTGAACTTAACAAAGGTACATAATATTAAAATAATTAAATAATTTATAATAAACCGACTCTATTATAAACAATTATATCACAGGTATGGAGAGTATATTTCAAACAGTACGTGAGCCAATTTTTATGCAATGCAATATCGTTGTTTTCATTTTCTTAAATTTTAATACTTCAATAAAATTTGCAAATTCGCCAAAGCTGTTTTGCCAAAGTTGTTTTTATTTTCTTAAAATAAATTTAGTATTTCAATAAAATTTGTTTCTTTCCAATGCAAAGAAGAAATCGACAAGTAATTAGTCCCTTTTAGTCTGTGCACCAATGAAGCGTTTTGTTTTGTATTATAGAGATAGTGTTGTATGATCGCCGATAGTGATATAATTCACACTGATCACATCACAGCAATATTACAGTTAATTATTTACCTTATAATTTATAAATTTGTATATTCTATTCCACAGGAATGGAGTGTAGTTATTAAGTTTCGTATTGGCGAAAATGTAACATATACAGGGTGTTTCCAAATTCGATGCAAATATTTTGACACAAGATTCTTGGGTATATTTGAAGAAAAAAATTGTTCTACAGTATGGGCCTATCTCAAATTTTGATACCACTTATTGGGAATTTAAGAAAACACCTACTTTGAGGTACCTTGACCCATACTAACACAAATGTCTCCGCTAACACTTACAACAGGTACTTCATTTAGGACTTAAATTTTAGAAGAAACAGTACTCCTTTTAACTGCATTAAAATAAAATTAATGACTTTTTTAACTTTCGAGATATTTGCTTTTAAGTCGGATCCTTTTTCCCTGCCCATGACATTTTTTTGACTTTCAAGACACATTTCTGCGAAAAATGCGTAATAAACATATCGGTAATTTTTTTTTTCTAGTGCACCTAACAATACTTAATAAAAATTGCTAAGACAAGTTACCCGAAAAACCCACAGATTTTATGATACTTGGGAAATTCCATAGCAGGTAAAATTATGAAAAACTCTTTTCACGAAGCCGCGACAGGTATAAGGTGGAAATATGATTTGTTACCTACTTTTTTAACCGCAATTGACAACAAGAACGATTTTTTGACTATGTATTAATAATTTGCGTAGGTTTTAGAGCATGCATTTTTATTAGACTACCTGATAAAAAGGTAATTTCCCTATCATTTTTCTGTTAAATCCCAAAAAGGACTAAGTTTGAGGTTGGTCGCCTAGTTGGAAAATTTACCTAATGTAAATTGTATAAAAGGTTAGAAAACAAAATTTAATCCATCAAAGTCATTTTTGAAGCCGAGGTGACACAACAGTTGTTAAGAAACCCTACTTGAAATGGCATCTTTTACAAACGAAGAATACGCCGATATTATCTACGATTATGGGATGTGCAACGGAAGTTCTATTAGAGCACAACAAAGATACCATCAGCTTTATACTAACCGAAGAGTACCTAATCCCCGCGTATTTACAAATTCGTTTCGAAGACTTCGGGAAACGGGATCTGTTTCAACAAGACGACCTAACGCAGGAGCTTCAACAGGAAGAATTGCAGTTGATGAAAGAATACTGGAAGCGGTTGCAAATGATCCATCAATCAGCATCAGGCGCTTATCCTTGCGATTTAATGTTTCAACACATAAAATTGTTCGTCTCCTGCATACGGAAAACTTGTATCCATACCACCATACACCTGTGCAGGAACTGCTTCCGAGTGATTTGGAGCCGAGACTTGAGTTTTGCAACTGGTTGTTAGAGCGGAACTTGGATGACAACGGTTTTATAAGCAGAATCCTATGGACGGACGAATCTCAATATACTAGAGATGGGATTACAAATTTTCACAATCTACACACATGGGCTGCGGAAAACCCACACACAAGGATAGAGTCATCATTTCAACACAGATTTAGCGTCAATTTGTGGGCAGGTGTTATTGGAAACAACTTAATCGGTCCCTTCAAACTGCCTCCCACACTGAATTCTGCAAACTATCTGGAATTTTTGCGCAATGATTTAACAGATCTACTGGAGGATGTTCCGGTAACTCAACGAGCTTCGTCATATGTTCAACAGGATGGAGCCCCAGCCCACTTTGGTCGCGAGGTTAAGAATTGGCTGGATGAAAAGTACGCTGGTCGTTGAATAGGAAGAAATGGACCAGTTCACAGGCCTGCAAGATCTCCAGACCCTACAATTATGGATTTTTTTTTGTATGGGGGAGAATGAAAGAACTTGTTAATTCTACAGAAATATCAACTCTAAATGATTTAGAAGATCGTATTCTCCAAGCCTCGTCACAAGTGAGGCAGGAGTTATCCTCAATAAACGTTGACAGCGCAATCCAAAAACGGGCTCTAGCATGCATACAAAATGGAGGAGGACACTTTGAACACCTTATTTGATTGTAAAGTTAACTTAATGAAATAAAAAAAAACATAAACCAAACACAAACATTTTTATTCAGAATAATAGGAATTGAACACTATGAATCGAGTTTTTCATAATTTTACCTGCTATGGAATTTTCCAAGTATCATAAAATCTGTGGGTTTTTCGGGTAACTTGTCTTAAGAATTTTTATTAAGTATTGTTAGGTGCACTAGAAAGAAAAAATTACCGATATGTTTATTACGCATTTTTCGCAGAAATGTGTCTTGAAAGTCAAAAAAATGTCATGGGCAGGGAAAAAGGATCCGACTTAAAAGCAAATATCTCGAAAGTTGAAAAAGCTATCAATTTTATTTTAATGCAGTTAAGAGAAGTACTATTTCTTCTAAAATTTAAGTCCTAAATGAAGTACCTGTTGTAAGTGTTAGCGGAGATATTTGTGTTAGTATGGGTCAAGGTACCTCAAAGTCGGTGTTTTCTTAAATTCCCAATAAGTGGTATCAAAATTTGAGATAGGCCCATACTGTAGAACAATTTTATTCTTCAAATATACCCAAGAATCTTGTGTCAAAATATTTGCATCGAATTTGGAAACACCCTGTATATATTATAACGATATACCCCCAACACCTTCTGGGCATTTAAATTGATTTTGTCGCGATTTGTTGACATTTTTAAGTTAAAACGTTTTTTGTTTTCGGCCTTACCGTTTTTTATGTATGCCGACGTTTCGAAATGATTTCACATTTCGTGGTCACGGGTAGACTGAATAGGTTCTATGCTGGGGTTTCTTGTGTACGGTCTGTCTTGCGGAGATTGTACCGGTGCGTTGCTTGTGCCAGCGTTTGCCGTTGGGATGACACGGGTTGTTGTGTTGGTACACGCACGGCTGACGACATCAGCTGGTGCGTTGTTTACACAATTTCTTTTTAGCATGCTTAAGACTGGATCCCAAGCGCTGGACAACCTAAAACTTTGATCTCGATTAAAATTCGTGTGCTTTTTTATTTCAATTGCCTCTCGCACTATCCTGGGAATATAGAATTTCTCCGTAGCAATTTACTTGGCTTGGTCATAGCGAATGAAATGAGGCCACTGAGACCACTGTAGGCCAAATGCTCACATAATGCCGAAATTGTGACTGCCTTTAACGCTCGCTTTTATATGTTCTGTTAAGCGTGTTGTTATTGCTCGCTTGGTTTCATCGATGTAGATAGAGCCGCAACTACATGGGACGGAACAGACACCTGGATTTCCGAGTGGGAGTTTGTCTTTGGGAAGTCGCAAAATTTATCGAATTTTTGCTGGTGGCTTAAATATGGATTTGATTCCATACTTATTGAAAATTCTCCCAATGCTTTCTGAAACTCCTTTGCGGTATGGTAAGAAAATACGCTTTCTATTTGTTTCAGGTTCTGTAGATTGTTTCGGCGCGGTTTTCCAAGACCTTTGCTTGAAATTGTAGCCATTTCATTTTAAAACTGCATCAACATATTCTAGTTCCTCTTGTAAGTTATCTCGGTCGCACAAATGGTTAGCTCTGTTTATAAGAGATGAAACCACCGATTGACCACCGAATTTGACGGGAGGTGGTGAGAGGCGGCATGAAGATATCTGTCTGTATGTGTACTTTTTCTGTATACAGTATGTCCAATAGTGGCATCAGCTCTTTTGATCAGTTTTACATCTAAAAATGCTAAGGAATTTTCATTTTCCATTTCCATTGTGAATTGGATTTTGGAATAAACAGAGTTAAAGTGTGTTTTAAAACAGGTCCACTTCATTTCTTTTTAAAATACAGAAAGTATCGTCGATATATCTTTTCCAAATAATTGGTTTGATTTGAGATGTGTTTAGGGCTTTTTCTTCGAAATACTGCATCCAGATGTCAGCTATTTATTACTGGTGCAACTGGAGAGCCCATCGCCACTCCATCGATTTGTAGATAAAACTTTCCATTATGAAGAAAGTAGCCAGATGTAAAACACAAATCAAGCAGATTCAACGGTTTAGAGTCTTCATCAGAAGCAGACAACTTTGTTTTTACCACCTCCAGACATTCTCTTATCGGAACATTGGTAAAGAGCGACGTTACATCAAAGCTCACCATTACCTCTTCCTCGCTTAACTTTATATCCCTTATCATTCATATTAAGTGCTGCGAATTTTTTGACAGATGAAGCACAATCATTTGCAAGGGATTTTAGTCGCAATGCCAATTCTTTAGCAACCGAGTAGGTGGGTGAGTCGATCTGGCTGGTCCTTAAAGTACACTTTCTTTATGTACCTTTCGTAAGCCATAAAGCCTTGGCGGTTGGGGGCAAGGAGGAGTGACAATAGTTTTTCCGAGTACTGACTTACATTCGGTGGATCTCTGCCTTACTTTTCTCAAGACCCTTGAAGTTGGATCATAGTTAACCTCTTTGTAAGTCAGATCGTCACTAAGCAGGTTATGTATTTTCGCTTCATAGTCTGCAGTGTTGAGGACGCCAGTACAATTCCCTTTGTCTGCGGGAGGGACAATCAATGATTTGTTTTTTTTTTTATTTTAATCAGAGCTTTCCTTTCTTTTTCTGTTATATTTGACTTCCGAGGCTTAGCTCTGCCCATTGAAACTTAAATATCCTGCCTGATGGTTTCAGATGTTACTTTGTCAATTTTATTTCTGCGCAGACATTCCTTTATACTGCCTATTATATTCTCTTTAGGAACGTGTGTGGGTGTCGGGGCAAAGTTCATCCCTTTGGATAAAACAGAAATAGTACTGTCATCGAGAATTTCACTCGATAAATTCTTCACCGTGTTAGCAACACTCAGATCTTTGTTCTGGCTTGCCCCTTTGTTTATATTCATAAGCTTCTTGAGTTGTTTTGACGCACACGCTTCGGCAATTTTCTCGCACTGTTTGAATATAATCGAGTCACAAAAGTCAAAATCCACTGCACTCATTTTATTGGCTAGCATTAAATGACACTCTATAAAACTCTTGAAATATCATTAATTTCAGCATAATGGTTTGCAATCACCTTTTTAGCAATAAAACCGTTGTTCTTTTGAGAATTTTATCCGCGCCTTTTATATGCACTTTTTTGCTAATTGCAACACATTTCGGTAGGTATAATATTTTCCGCTCGGCACCTCTGTAAGAATATGATTGAGCTTAATACACGCGCGAGTTAAGTTTTAGTTCTTAACAATTACTAAAAAAAACAAATCGTTATCGGATTAGTAGGTACAACTGTATTTCTTGAACGATGAATTGAAAGTGATTCTATAACAAACCAAAACTTACAATGAGACTTATTATCTAAGGTATTTTCATGAATTGGGAAATCAGATCGGGTGTTGGTCGCCCAGACGCTTAGTCTGCGAATTTATATTTTTATTAAATACCGCTGATTTGCCAATCATGTTTTACCTGTACATTGGGGTTAATAATCTAGGTCGATATAATCATGTTACTTGGTGGATGTTCGGTCGACGGAAGTTGATGGGGTTACTGGGGTTCAAGTTGGTCGCCTTGGTGTTATGCTAACGTAACTCCTCCCCCCTTAGTGTAGAGCGACGGCCAAAGGGATGTCATTGAAGCAGACATTGGCTGGTGAGATGATGTTACTTGGGTAGGAGCGTGAGGTAGGTGTGCGTTGCTTGGTTCATAGATGTATCTTTTGGTGACGGTGACAGCTAAGATGGCCATGATGATGAGAATCGTAAGTATAGCTGTTCCTGTTACGTAGTTGGAGATCTCTGTTGCAGCTCCCAGTTTCAGTATCTTGGTTTCGGTATTGAAGTTGAAGTCTTGAAGTTTCTTCAGACTTAATATGTCTGATGTAGTGTTTGGCTCGATGCTGCTGCTCGAGGGTGGTACGATTTGAATGGTGTCCCAAAAGATGTCCGGGTTACTCTGGTATATGATACCGTTGGCTTCTATGTCACAGTTGTGGAAGTGGACCAAGGTTGTGCCTTCAATATGGTGAGTCTTAGGTCTGCAGGTAGAATTTATTAGAATTTTTTCTACATTAATAAATAATAAAAAGTTTTGTTGCGGTTGCGTAATGGATTGAATTCTGCCCACATCACTCAGTGGACAGTTGGCGGCGACGTTTTCAAGCAGCTTTCCCATGCATCTGGAGTTTTGGGTCTCTTCTTCAAATGTTATCTCCGTACAGTAAAAGGTGTTTTCTATCTTGGGGCAAGGTTTTTCGAAGTATTGTATGTATTTTCCGTTGTGGTTTATGTATGGTTTAGTGTTTATTATTTTGGTATTGTTTATCGGGAGTGGTATGATTTGATACATATGAAATTTTTGTTTTGATATTATCGGTATGCGAACATTAAAAATTATGTTTGAGTCGTTATAGTATGCTTGGAGACCTAAAAACTCATAGCATTGCTCAAGCGCTTTAATTGTAATATTTTGTTTAGTTAACTTATTACTAATTAATTCTAATTCATTATGAGTTAGTAGAAGTTTAGGGAAGATGTTTAGTTTGCTTAGGGTAACAGCTTCTGCTATGTCCGAAAGGTGATTGGTCAGTAGATCGATATTATAATTTAGTTGGTTAAAATATTGTATTTCTGTAAGTAAATCATGTTCTCGTCTTATTTTATTCGTTGTACTTTGGAGGAATTTTTCAATATTGGTTTGTTCTCTGTTGATGTGGTCACTAATGTTTTTAAATCTTTCAATCATTTGAAGATTAATAATATCTCTAGTTTCTATAGCCTTTGCTAGGTCATCCATATTGCCGTTCAGGTTCTTTATTTGGTTATTGATATTTATGGCATCTTGTGCGTCCATGTTGCCTGTTATGAATTTTATTGTTGACCCTAGTCCGTCTATTAGTCCGCGTTTTTTTCCTTGCAAAGGGTACAAGGTCTCGAGTTTTCTATTAAGTTCTTGAATTTTGAATTTTGTTGTCTGGAAGGTTTTGCTGATAGTCGTATGTTTTTGGAATAGTTGGAGTGAATTAGTAATTTCTTGTATATTGTCCTTGTAACTGTCGAGGTTTACGATGTGGATTAAATTTTGAAAATTTGTAATATGTCTGGATGGTCCTAGTCGGAGGGGTAGTATACTGTGTTCTCTAGGGATGTTATGTACTTCTATACTTTGGGTTTCAGTGATAGGCATTCTGCATATATAGGATAAGGGGAAATAAGGTGTTTATTAGCTTTAGTTATTAGCTTATAATTAACTTAATTCTAGCTTAATTACCTTAACTCTAGTTAGTCTAAATGTCAGAGCTTAGTTTCTATCTTTTTTGTTTCTTTCGTAGTTTACTTTTATGTATTTTTCTGTTTTCGTTTGTTAAAATCGTTATTTTTCTATTTTTCTGCGCAATGTGTTTTGAGAATCTAGGCGCTAACTTGTTTCGCCTAGATTCTTTACGAAAGACAGGTTTGTTTTCGACTACCTCTTCAGGAACCTCCCTTGACTCATTTTGTTTATCTATTCTCGCGTGAGTGATATCCTTTACTTTATTTTGAATTTTTGGGTACAACTCATCAAGAAATTCGTTCAGCTTTTGAAGATATTCGTGTTCGTTTGAGAAGTCAAGTGTTTTCCTGAATTTATAGGGTCGGGCAAAGAACAGTTCGTAAGGGGTGTGTTTTGTGGAGGAGTGTATGGCGTTATTATAGGTTATGAAAGTTTCTGTGAGTATTTCTTCGTGTTCAATAGTTAGTCTTAGTTCTTTTCTTTTAGATAATATCAGCCGGTAGATCTCCGTGAGGGTTGAATGCAATCATTCCACTGTGCCATTGCTACTGGTCTGTTGGAAAGATGTGTAATGCAGTGTTATGGAGTATTGCTGACAGAAGTCTTTAAAAATGTTTGAGATGAATTCCGATCCCTGGTCACACACAATTTTCGTTGGGATGCCGTAGAGGCTAATATATTTCTTTATAGAGTTTAGTATGGTTATGCTGCTTCTGCAGCTTAGAGTATATCCGCAAGCGAATTTCGAAAATTTGTCAATAAGGGTTAAAATCATATTATTGTTTATGCAATAAAGGTCTATGTGGAGAATTTCTAGTGGTTTTAGCGGGATTTCAGGTTTCTCGAATTGGGGTTTAGGGGGATTTCTATCATATTTGAGGATTTTGCATTTGTCACAGTTGTTAATAGTTTTTGTGATTAGATCTTTCATGTTAGGGAAATAAACTTCCCTCTTTAAATGTAATAGGGTTTCATTTATTCCCCTGTGGTTCGAGTTTTCATGGTAGTTTCTTATTAACTCCTCTTGAGCGTCGCCTAGTCTTATATCTTTGAGGATTTCTGTGCAGCGAACTATTCGAAATGTTTTATTTTGAGAGAAAAATTTAGAATAAGTGGATTGGACAATGCGAAATGTGTTGTTGTTAGTGAACACTGCACTTAGTTTGTTTGGCGGAAAAAATTGTTTGAATATGTTGATCATTGATTCTTCATTGAATTGTGATCTTCGAATGGTCCTTCTTTGTTTATTTCTAAAGATTGTTTCATTGGTCATTGGTGACCCTGTATCATTTAATTCGAGAATTATTTGGATATTGAATTCGTTGAGTGGCTTTTCTGAAATGGGAATGCCGTCGTTCAAGTTTTCCTGTGCACTGTGGACGGTGTTTAAGTCTTCTTCTTCGTTATTGAAGATTTCTTGACTAGGGTTGTTAATTTTGACACGGCTTAGGGCATCTGCGTTGGTGTTTTGAGTGCCTTTTTTGTATACGATTTCGTAGTCGAATTCCTCAAGTTTAAGACGCCATCTAACAAGTTTGGAATTCGGTTCCTTTAAACTCATAAGCCATGTTAAGGGTCTGTGATCCGTTATTATTTTGAATTTCCGACCAAACAGATACGGTCGGAAATACTTAGTGGCCCAAACAATGGCCAAGAGCTCTTTTTCTATCGTCGAATAGTTGCTTTCACTATCAGACAAAGTCCTGCTAGCGAAACAAATAGGTTTGTCATTGCCTATTTGGCCTTGCGAAAGGATGGCGCCCAAGGTACAATTGCTAGCGTCTGTAGTGAGTAGAAAAGGTTTCTCGAAATCATGGTGTTGTAAAATCGGATCGTTGATCAAAAGGTTTTTACATGTTTCGAAAGCTTCTCGGTATTTGTCATCCAGTAGAATCTTTGCGCCCTTTTTTAAACAACTGGTGAGTGGTTTTGTTGATTTCGCAAGGTCCTTAATAAACTTCCTGTAATAGCCGATTAAGCCTACGAAAGCCTTTATTTCTTTGCGGGTGCGTGGTAATGGGAAGTTTTTAATGGCTGCGATTTTCATAGGATTGGGCTTAACACCTTCGGGTGTAATGACATGGCCTAGGAAGGCTACTTCCTTTTTTAAGAATTCGCATTTATCTAATTGTATCTTAAAATTTGCTTCACTGAGTTTTTTGAACACTGCTTCTATGTTCTGCATGTGTTCTTGCAGGGATGTTGCAAATATTATTATATCGTCAAGATATACCAAACATTTTTTGCCTATGAGATCTTGTAAGAGGTAGTCCATTGCCCTTTGGAAGGTGGAAGGGGCATTTTTTAGACCGAATGGCATTCTCTTAAACTCATAGTGCCCACCCTCGAATGCCGTTTTGTGTACATGCAAAGGATTCATCTCGATTTGATGAAATCCACTTGCTAGGTCGAGAGTTGTGAAGTACATACACTTCCCTAGTTTGTCCAGGATTTCCGAGATGTTTGGGATAGGGTATTTATCGGGGATTGTCTTTTCATTGACTTTCCGGTAGTCGATGACAAGTCTCCATTTTTGACGTCCGCTGGCGTCTAATTTTTTTGGAACAATCCAAACTGGAGAGCTCCATGGAGAATAACTATGTTGGATGATATCCTGTTCCAGCATTTTCGAGATTTGTTTTTTTACTTCCTCTTTATGTACATACGGGTACTTGTATGATTTAGTATATATGGGAACTTCATCCGTGGTATTTATACTATGTTTGATTTTATTTGTAAAAGAGAGGGTTTCGCCTTCTTTATAGAATATTTCCTTATATTGTTTGCACAATCTAAAGAGTTCTTTTCGCTCCTCGGTATTTAGGTGTTCCGTTCTGATTAAGTTATCGAGGTCGATTTTAGTTGATTCTCTTTCTTCCATTTCCTTGTTAAAATTGTTCAGTTCAATGAAATTTGCGGGGTCATAAGGTTCACTATTCAGGGGTTGTTCTATAATTATGGTTTGACTATCGTCTGAAAAATTTACTAATTCCACTGTACTATACCAACTCTCGGCATTGTATAGGCCTGAGCTTACATGAAGTTGTGGTTTTATTTCTGTTGGTTTTATAAGTATGTTACCATTTTGCCTATTGACAGGTAGTCTGGCGAGTACTTTAGAGTTAGAGGGTATTACTAGTTGACCTGAAGTGAAGTTTGGTTTGAAGTGAATTTTATTGGTAGCGTTGTTAGTTATCAGGGTTTGCTTTTCTAGGTCGAGTTTAGCGTTTAGCGAAAGAAGTGCTTCAATGCCTAGCAGACCATCGAAATAACTATGAAATTTAAATATTAGGAATCTTAGACACCCTTCCTGGTTGAACTCGGTAAAAATGGGGATGGTTGTTTGTTTATTTAGTTGGTATTTTTTGAATACCGTAGTAATAGTCGTTGTCTCGCAGGTAATTTGTCTATTCTGTGGGATATAT
Organism: Neoascia interrupta; assembly: GCA_947623515.1. NCBI lineage: Eukaryota > Metazoa > Arthropoda > Insecta > Diptera > Syrphidae > Neoascia > Neoascia interrupta. Next base: position 135,589,055 of record OX392462.1, read on the forward strand.
TCTGGGTTTATGAAAGATGTGGACGCTCCAGTGTCTATGAGGAATCTTAGTGGTCGTCCAAATGGTGAAGAGATAATTATGAATGGCAAAGTTGCGGGATGTTTTTCTGGATCTAAATATCCGGTAGGTGGTTCGAGGCTTGCATGGAAAAATTTTCTTCACTTTCCACGTTGGTCAGATCATTTTCGAAGAATCTATCCAATTGTTGATAAGTGTTATCTTCGCGGTTATTCGTTGCCTGAAAGTTAATTTTTTGTGGTTTGATATGTCTTTCGTTTTCGAGGTTGTTTAATTGGAAATTAAAATTTTCAGGTCTTGACTGTTTGGTTTGATGGCTGGGGTTTTGTTTGATTCTTCCTGGGTTGAATTTTGTTTGATTGGAAGTTTGGGCAAAACCTGTGGGTCTTTGATATCCTGTATAGTTGTTTTGAGGGTAGGGATTTGGTTTTTTAAAGGGATTTGTGGGGTTATTGTATTTGTTTTGATTAATTCTTAAGTATGGGTGTCTTGCATGATTTCGGTTTTGGGGTAGCTCATATGGTTTGTTTTGGTCGGTTCTATAGTAATGTGGGTTGTGTGAATATCTTTGATAAGATATATTCTGTTCTTTAATACAATATGCGAACGCAATTGCTATTGAGTCCGGTTGCATTGCCCTGACTTTGGACCCTAGCGGTTCGTTAAGACCGCTAAGAAATGCGTTGAGACACATTTCGGCGTATAGGTCCTTTTTGGCTTTGATTACATTTTGATCCTCCTCATGGATCAATACGTTGTTGCAGAGTGTAGATTGCAACTCAATCACTTGCCCGTAAAACGATTCAATTGTCTTATTAAATTGTTTTATGTTATGAAGATCCCGGATAAGTGATGTTTCTGTACGTTCATCTGAGTAGTGAAGAATCAGATTACTCTTGATTTCGTCCCAATTTAAAGCAGTTCCGTACATATTAAGTATCTCGTTGGCTTGGCCCTCGATTTGATTTCGAATGGCTCTCAACAAGATTTGCCCGTACGGTGTTTTATCTGTTCCTCTTATGTATAGTAGAATTTCCTCTACATTGTTCAGGAATTCATATAAGAGTTTTGGGTTCCCATCGAACTTGGGGAGATCTTTAATTGCATCTGGAATTCTTAAAGAGTTGAATATATCTGATTGATTATTCGCCGGATTTGTGGGAAGCGTTTGCTCTGTATTATTGTTAGGCATTATTTCGGTTGGGGAGTCTAAGGTTGATTGAGAAGGTTCTGCGTTCGAAGAAGATGAAGAGGAAGAGTCAAAAGAAGTTTGTGGTTCGGTAGCTTGTGAGGATTCTAAGTTCGACGAAGAAGAAGAAGAAGAGTCAAGAGAAATTTGTGTTTCGGTAGCCTCTGGGATAGAAGATAAGCTCTTTGACAGTCCTCTTAAATTATATGGTTTAAATCTTGAAAGTAGATTATTTTTTGCTTTTTTCAGGCTCGACATAAATATTATTATTGTTTGATCTGTCTTTTTTTTTCACTTTTATATGTAGATACAACCTATAATTTTTCTTATTATAGTTATAAATATATATATATATTTATTTATTTATTTTTTTTTTTGTTTATAGGTATGTTAATATTTCGGGTATAAATTGAATATAGTGTATAGAAATTGTTCCACTCTTTTGTTTAATGTAATAATATGTTTATTATAATAATATAATAATGTGATATTATTAATTTAGTGTAATAATATTAACTGGGGTTCTTGCGACAAGGATTGTAATTATTCTATTTGAGCTGGAGTGCCTTGCGATAAGGGTCGCAGCTATTTTATTTATTTCTTCGGGTTATTAGCCGGATCAACTGTATTAACAGAGTCACGGATTTTGTTATTGAACTGGAGTGCCTTGCGATAAGGATCACAGTTATTTTATTAGAGCTGGAGTGCCTTGCGATAAGGATCGCAGCTATTTTATTTATTTCTTCGGGTTATTAGCCGGATCAACTGTATTAACAGAGTCACGGGTTTTGTTATTGAACTGGAGTGCCTTGCGATAAGGATCACAGTTATTTTATTAGAGCTGGAGTGCCTTGCGATAAGGATCGCAGCTATTTTATATTAGCTAATTTAACTGGAGTGCCTTTCGATAAGGATCGCAGTTCTTTTATATAAACACATACACCACTTTGAAAATATACTACAATTACGCTTACCTGCACCCAATATAGATTATGAAGATTAACAGCATCACAATGTTAATGGTTAGAGTTGACGGTTGTTGACGATTGGTTGTTTCTAGGTGTAGCCGTTGGAAGCGGGTTGGTTCGACGGTGGCAAAGGATTAAGATCCAACAGTAGTAAAGCTCGGGTTTATATCCACACACACATACACGATTCCAAAAGGGATTAATCTCTTGCGCGATGCAAGGTTTTACGATTTAATCACTAGTTCTGGGAATGTTTTTGGACAGATCGATTTATACTGCGCGATGCAATATTGGAATTTCCACGATACAGTCACAATGCGTTGGTTGAGGCACAAAAGAAAGTTAATAGTTTACACCACTCGTACTGCGCGATGCAATATTGAACTTTTGTTCACGATGTAACACTTATTTCTTTACCCGGCTATAATACTGTCCACCGTTCCGTGAGACTGCGCCAGTTAAGTTTTAGTTCTTAACAATTACTAAAAAAAACAAATCGTTATCGGATTAGTAGGTACAACTGTATTTCTTGAACGATGAATTGAAAGTGATTCTATAACAAACCAAAACTTACAATGAGACTTATTATCTAAGGTATTTTCATGAATTGGGAAATCAGATCGGGTGTTGGTCGCCCAGACGCTTAGTCTGCGAATTTATATTTTTATTAAATACCGCTGATTTGCCAATCATGTTTTACCTGTACATTGGGGTTAATAATCTAGGTCGATATAATCATGTTACGTGGTGGATGTTCGGTCGACGGAAGTTGATGGGGTTACTGGGGTTCAAGTTGGTCGCCTTGGTGTTATGCTAACGTAACTCGCGCGCTTAGACTGTAGTTCTTCGAACCATCTTAATAGCTTGTGTATTGCCTCTCCGTAAAGGCTTACAACCTTAGTTTTAAAATTGATTTTGTCGCGATTTGTTGACATTTTTAAGTTATAAACGTTTTTGTCTTCGGACTTACCGCGATCGTTTTTTATGTATCCCGACGTTTCGAAATGATTTCGCATTTCGTGGTCACGGCTAGACTGAAGAGGTTCTATGCTGGAGTTTCTTGTGTACGGTCTCTCTTGCGGAGATTATACCGGTGCGTTGCTTGTGCCAGCGTTTGCCGTTGGGATGACACGGCATGTTGTTGGTGTTCTTGAAGCTGGCTTAAATAATTTTGTGTACACGCACGGCTGACGACATCAGCTGGTGCGTTGTTTACACAATTTCTTTTTAGCATGCTTAAGACTGGATCCCAAGCGCTGGACAACCTAAAACTTTGATCTCGATCAAAATTTGTGTGCTTTTTTATTTCAATTGGGAATATAGAATTTCTCCGTAGCAATTGACTTGGCGAATGAAATGATCTTTATTGTAGGCCAAATGCTCACATATTGCCGATTTTGTGACTGCCTTTAATTGTATCGTTTTTTTATGTTCTTTTAAGCGTGTTGTGCGACCGAGATAACTTACAAGAGGAACTAGAATATTTTAATGTCCAAAACGAAATGGCTACAATTTCAAGCAAAGGTCTTGGAAACCCGCGCCGAAACAATCTACAGAACCTGAATAAAATGGAAAGTGCATTTTCTTACCATACCGCAAAGGAGTTTCAGAAAGCATTGGGAGAATTTTCGCTAAGTATGGAATCAAATCCATATTTAAGCCACCAGCGAAAATTCGACAAATCTTGCGATCTCCCAAAGACAAACTCCCACTCGGAAATCCAGGTGTCTACTCCTTCCCATGTAGTTGCGGCTCTGCCTACATCGGTGAAACCAAGCGAGCAATAACAACACGTTTTAAAGAACATATAAAAGTGATACAATTAAAGGCAGTCACAAAATCGGCAATATGTGAGCATTTGGCCTACAATGAAGATCATTTCATTCGCTTTGACCGAGCCAAGTCAATTGCTACGGAGAAATTCCATATTCCCAGGATAGTGCGAGAGGCAATTGAAATAAAAAAGCACACGAATTATAATCGAGATCAAAGTTTTAGGCTGCCCAGCGCTTGGGATCCAGTCTTAAGCATGCTAAAAAGAAATTGTGTAAACAACGCACCAGCTGATGTCGTCAGCCGTGCGTGTACACAAAATTATTTAAGCCAGTTTCAAGAACACTTACAACAACAAACGATGTCATCCCAACGGCAAACGCTGGCACAAGCAACGCACCGGTACAATCTCCGCAAGAGAGACCGTACACAAGAAACTCCAGCATAGAACCTCTTCAGTCTACCCGTGACCACGAAATGTAAAATCATTTCGAAACGTCGGGATACATAAAAAACGACCACGGTAAGTCCGAAAACAAAAACGTTTATAACTTAAAAAAAAAACTTCTGGGCAAATGATCGAGACCGAATTCTGAGTCGAATGAGCCATGTCCGTTCGTCCGCATGTCACCAATTTTTATTGCTTAAATTTTATTCAAGGGAGTTTTAATTGTATGGATGCTCGGAGACATCCAAAGCAATAGTTACAAGTGCTAAACTTTTTCAAATCAGGCCACATACACACCCACAATCGGTTTAAAGGTGCAAATACCTTTAGAGCTTTTAGAACATAAAGATGTCGTTAAAGCTGGAATTTTACATCAATCATCTCTTTATTTTTTATTAACATAGATAAGATTTATTTCGTATTCAATAACTATTTTATTTAGTTGCCACCGCGCGGTTAACATTTAGTCCAGTCAATAAAGCATCTGGAAGTTGCATTAAATCAGAAAACTTTGCACACTTGTTTGTAATCAAAATACAATAACCAATGAACAAAAATCCAAAATTTGTTTTATTAGGAACATGTTTTTTTTTAAATATTCTAAACCGCATTTGTGGCATAATTCCTGTATGAAAGTTCTTTCGCTCGGGGATATAAAAGACTTATAGTAAACTAATAGCAAAAAAATCAATGCAAAAAAGGGATAGGAAGAAAGGTTTACAGGCAAATTACCCTTTTTTGCCCGTATCACCCGCAGCATAAATATGTTTGTCCCATTTCTTTTGAAAATGTTCTTGATTGTACAGCTTTTAATGTCTGCAAGCAGAATCTAACATCTTTTAATACGGCAATTTGGATAACTGGGCAAAGATTTGTACAGACCTCAGCACAATTACTGCATTCACAATTGTTGTCTATTTTTGTTCAATGGCGTTAGTTCTATTATATTTTAAGCAAATCGATTGAGACCTTCAAAAAGTTCTTTAGTGCCCTTTAAAGATAACTCATTGCATTTTAAAAACCCTTTTCTAAATATAACTTCCATAACACTCCATCAATATGTTACTTATATTTTATCATGATGTCTTCTCTCGAATCATGAAATCATGAATTATTAGAGAAAATCACGATTTTTTTTATTTGTCCTTAAAACACTGGATCTCCTATCCACCTAAGAAAATTCAAAAGCAAACTAAGCTTTTTGCAATTCTGTTTGTTATACCCCATCCTATAGATGGATAGGAGGTATATTAAGTTTGATTCATAGAGAAATAATCACCGTAGACCCTCAAGACCTTAACCTAGTGTCTCCTTTAGTCATGGATTCGTCTTGGCGATTTCCAGGCGAGAAATATGTTTAGAAAAATTTCTGTGGAGACACCAATAGTTGGGATTTTTTTCGGCAAGATTTTGTTTTGATTTTCGGCTTAACAGTACTGACTTGAGGAGAAACTGGAATTTGTGTATTTATTGTGTGTGTGATTCCAGACCAGGGCGATGGTCTATCGGCTGATTCCGCTGTGTGATGACGTGCCCCGAAGAGTAATGATGGATTTTTGCTTAAAAAATGATTTACATTGGTTTTTGTTCTTTTGAGGAATGCCAAAATAGGAAATATGCGTCATGCTAGAGTAATTCATTGGATATAATTTCAATTCTATTTTCAAAATATTTTTTTCAATAATTTTCTAAAAAAAAATGTTGCTTCAATTCATTATTCTCTCACTAAATGGTGAGGTGAGTCAATGAATGAGGGTGTGTATTTTATTACCCCACTAAAGCCTAAAAGTCATTTATATTACACCAGTGTTTACAAATGTTCGCAAACGGATAATCGCGAAAAAAATTATAAACGCCTTGCCAGCTAGTGTGTTTCGGGATTTTGAAGTAGTTATTTGTTGGAAAACTAGGTCTGTAGGTATGTACTGATAGGGCAATAGTTTTAGTTTTAAGGTTACATTGCCATGCACAAATTGTTTTCGTAAGAAAAGGATATTTAGTGCATAAAAAGGATTAAAGTTGTGTGTCCCACAAAATATGTTTTAATAAATGTTCCTCTAGGTCAAGGCTGCTCAACCTTTTTTGCAACCGGGCCAAATGGACGGCTTAGAAATTTTCGGTGGGCCACTGACTTTCGGTAGACCCGCCCACCCAATGTTGTGAAGTGTAATAGTTGTTTATTAAAAAAGCAAAAAAGGGCATTAATTGCCATAACGAAACAAAACTGTACTGTATAATGTAGGCAGGTATCTTAAAATCTTAATATAATTAATGTGGTTTCTTTAAACATTTCTGTTGTAATAATTTGCTTATGTTAGGCTTCAAATCCGATGTCGATAGTAATAACTATAATGTGCTGCTCATTTAGTGATGTGCGGTAGGTATTTATTTTTTACGTAATTAAGGTTTAAAAAACCCTTTCACAATTATATGTTGATCCAAAACTGATTAAGAACCTTAGGGACTGGTCGGTTATTGCAGGAAAGTCTTCAATTGGTACTAGTTTCCAAAAATCTGCATAGTCCTCTAAAGATTTGTGGCTTTGAAGATACTTTCTCGGTAAAAAGGTTTTTTTTAGCGTACAATGGTTTTGCAGTTCAGTAAGTTCCAACTGAATATCGACAGGATAAGTAATTATTTCACACAAACTGATTATGAAGGGATTTATGAAAATTTGTATATATAGTTTTTTACCCTCAAAGTCCTAAAATCTCCTCTGTAATAATTTTTTTTTGTATTTGTCCTTAAAACAGTTGATAGTGGCAATATTATGCTTCCCTTGTGTGGAAAAAAGATCAATATTTTCTGAATAAATGAACTACAAACAGATTTAATTTAGTTTTGAATCCGCTTATCAAATTAAACATTGTCGGAACTGAATAATCTTTGCCTTGCAATTTGATATTCAAAATATTGAGGTAATTCGTAACATCAACAAGAAATGCAAGATCACTCAACCAGGACGTACTCTTGATAGCTATCGGACAGTTGTAAATCTCCATATTCGCTAATTTCTTCGGCTGTGGCAAAACTTTGTTATAGAAATATATTATAGTACCTATAGTACCTATACTATATTATAGTAGAAATATATTTTAGAAATATTTACATTAAAAAAGGTAGGTTTATTTTAAATTCTTATTGAATAACAATGAAACAAAGATGTTCCTGTCGTCCTGTGAATTTTAAGTAAGCTGCATACACTTGTTGAAAGTCAGCAATATGGCACTGCGCTACAGGCCGGAGTGAACCTGGGCTTCAACCAACAAGCTTCGCCACCAAGCTCTGTTGCTAGCCAGCCGTTTTTAGCAGGTTATAAGCGTTTACACGATGACTAACAAGAAAATAATTTATGAGAGCCTAAAGAAAAAAAATTAAAGCTTTTTTACAACAAAAACAAAAACTAAAAAAAAAACGAAAGAGACAAATCAAATTAGTGAAAACAAAGGGGGCACAATATTTCCGCTATCTGTGTTCATGATGTTTTTCGTTTTGTTGATATACTGGCATCTTATTTTCTTTAGCTGAGAACATGTTTCAATAAACGAACGCTTAGACCGAAGCTGCCAATTTTGTGTGGAGGTTTGTTGTCATCACACGCTTAATATACATGCTCTGCCAGTGCTGATCGAACAAGTTGTTTATATTTGACACAGCTGATCGAGCGTCGAGTCTGACCCACATACTTAGCAGAGCAGTCCAAACAGCTTACTCTCTAAATCCCACTCTTCAAAGATTTAGGCGTCTAATCTTTTTTTGAACCGAGGATGTCTTTTAATTTGCCATTGTTGTTGTAGACTATAAGCATGTTTTCTTTCTCCATCGTAAGAGAAAGAAACCCGATGTGCGTTGTTCGTTTTGTCCATTTCATTCTGCCTGTAAAGTGTAGTAATCCCATCTCGCTTTATTTTGTTAGATCGCTTTTTGACAATATTCTCAACGACTGATTTGTCAAAGCCATTAATGTCGGCCACGTGAGCAATATAGTCAAATTCTTTTTTTAAGTTGCTTATGAATAGTGGAAGTTTACACAAGCGATGAGCCATTGAATGGAATGTTGCTATTTTATGTTCATATGAGCAGAAAGAATAGTTTGTAATGTAGCGGTCTGTGGTTGTGCTTTTTCGATAAACTGCAAACTCGATTTTGTTGTTTACTTTTTTGCAAAGTACGTCTAGAAAGGGAAGGCAGGTGTTTTCGTCTTCTTCTTCACAAGTAAATTTAATGCTGTCATATTGACTATTTATTGTACTAATTATACTTTCGGCTATGTTTTTCTTTATTACGCTGAAAATGAAGGGAAAATGAAAATAATAAAGGAATTTTCTTGGACAAAATATATATCTAGAACACAAATTCGGGTTCAATCTTTCAAGTGTAAATTTGAAAGTATAATTTAAAAATCATGATATTTTTACATTTATTTGATGTGTTATCTTTCAAATGCATTTTATTCAATATTTTTGTGCGGAATCGAAAAATGTATTCTCAATATATTATGTAGAAGACATTTACCTCATGGTAAACTCTGGAGAGTTTTGCAGGACTATGCACTGAGTGTGCGTCTTCTCAGAGCCATTCAGTCTTTGTATGGGAACTGCAGAAGCTGTGTTCGGATAAATGGCGTCAAATCCTAACCTTTTGACGTGTGCATTGGACTTCGCCAGGGCTGTGTTCTAGGTAGGGGTCTTTTTCAAGAAAGATGGAAGGAGTGATACTGAGTTATCATGTAGGATTGGTGAAGCTACAGAAATAGTAAAATAACTGCACTGGCCGGTCATCAGAAAAGCAGAGCTTGGGCTGAGAGCAAAGATCTCAGTTTTGAGTTCAGTGTTCATTCCAACCCTCATCTATGGTCATGAAATTCAAAAGAATCAGATCGCGGGTACAAGCTGCCGAAATGAGATTTCTGAGATGCGTGTTACTCTTGGGGATTATAGTGATAAACGTCAGTATTCGTGGGAATCTTGGTGTTGAGCAGCTGCTTATCCGAGTGGAACGATCAATTCTGCGATGGTTTGGAAACGTTGTTCGCATGTCCCCCGACAGACACCCTAGGCAGGTGATGTTAGCCGAGATGCAAGCGCGTCGCCCGTAGGTCAAGAATCAGGTGGTGGGATCAGGTAAGGAACATCTCCGAGATCCGCCTGGGGATTGCGCCGGAGTCTCTTGAGTTGATGGCGGAAGATCGGGAAAGGTGGAGGGACCATTTAGCCACCCTCGCTCCGCGACCCTTCTAAGGATAAGCGGTCACGTAAAATGATGATGTCATTTACCTCTGCATTTCGCTGATACCAAGTTTATGTTTAATCAAAAAATGGACCGCCCACAATATCGACGATGCCCAATTTTAACATGTTCGATCTTTAAAACCCCGATTTTTCGAAAAGTTCACTCCAAATCCAAAAAAATAATTAATTACAAATATTAAAGATATTACTATAGTACGGTTCATAAAAAATTTTGATCTCCGTCTACTTTTAGGGAGCGTTTTGGGGGAAAAACGATTTTTTTTCCGAAGTAATTTTCGCTTATAACGCATTTTCTCAAGATTCTAGTGAAATTACAATTAATTGATTTTAATTTTTAGCTAAGGCCCACCACTTCAATGTGAGACAACCTCTATTTCACATTTTCTTTCAAAATAATTTTTGGTCCAGTTAGACAAGGCGTAGGAAATCAAATTTTGGTACTGAGGAATATTGGCCCAAAGCCTTTAACAAGGTAAAAATTGAGCCGCCCACAATATTGACCATGCCCACTTTTAACATGTAAGATCTTAAAAAACTCTATTTCTCGGAAAGCGCACTCTATTTAAAAAAAAAAATTGTATGACAAATATTAAAGATATTATTTTTATACCCCATCCCATAGGATAGGAGGAAGTTTTATATAAAGTTCGATTCATAGTTTGTTACATAGAGAAATTATCAACGTAGACCCCCAAGACCTTAAGGGCGTATGATCGAGACCGAATTGTAGATCGAACGAGCCATGTCCGTCAGTCCGTACGTATGTCGGTAGTTTTTTGGATTTAAGGTTCTTGAAACTTTTGAAACTTTACATATTTTCAAAATCGAAAAAACGCCCACATGTGGGCGCGGTCGCATCGTTTAATCTTGCATTACATGTAAACATATTTCTGTATAGGTAATATCAACTTTTTCGGAAAATTTTCACCACGCCCGCTACTGGGGGCGTGATTCAGATAGTAACCAACCGCCCACTAGTTTGGATGTTTTTATGGTGTGGAATGGCGGGAAGGTAATCACTGTGTGGAATTGCGGGAGGTTCAATAATCTTAACAAACATATTTTGCCCGAAACAGAATTCGATCTTTTTGCAATCTTCGAACGCACTTGCCTATTTTAACTTTTGGTCAGGCTGATTGGCAACAGCAAATTGAGAACCATATGTAGATTCAGTACCGAGAATAACTGATTCAGTAACGAGAATAATAGAAAGTAAAATTATAACTTATAATCACATAATTAATATTTGTGGCATAAAAGTCATGCCAATTTTATCATAACATGATTACGACCCAAACGCAAAATAGTTGGCCTACTCATCAATTACCAAATAAATCATCTTTATTTACCCCCATTTTTTGTTCCCAGTTGCAGTTGCTGCAACTGCAAAACGGCACCCCACTGGGACACTGCCATTGTCCCAGTGGGGTGCCGTGGCGTAGTGGTTAGTGTGTGTGCTTACTACGCCGGAGGTCTGGGTTCGAATCCTGCCATCGTCACCTGAAAAAAAAAGACTTGTTCTTTTTCACGGTCCCCACCTCCGCGAGGGTTTGACAAGCCCTCCGAGAGTATTAATTGTCTTGAAAAACTTCTCAAAGTGCCGTTCGGATTCGGCAAAAAATTGTAGGTCCCCTTGTATGTAAAGAAATCAACACACTAGCATACATTGTTGAGAAGTTGGCCCTGGTTCACCTCGAGCTGTTGCGCCACTCTATTTATTTTATAGTTGCAGTTGCTGCTTAAATATTATTTTGTCAATGTAATGGAGTACATTAGACCAATCCGAACAAGATTTGAGAAAGCACATGGCTACAGCTTGCCTTTTTCTTAAACAAAGATGAGAGCATAATAGTTGGACTACTCTCTTTGGGATGCAAATGAGTTGGCCTATGACGATTTAAATAAAGTTGCTGTTAACCGTTATGAAAAAATTACATGCACTTGTTTTAACCGTTATGAAAAAAATTACATGCACATTGCATTATCGCGAGATATAAGGAAATCAATGAACAAAGCCTTGAAACGGGATTATGGAGTTATAAAATCGCAAAACAATTTAATTTAACTCGCTCATCCATTCGAAGCATTATTTCAAGGTTCCAAAAGTGTAAATGTGGAGATTGGTAAAAAGATCGGACGTCCACCAAATGCGAAAATGCGAAACCACGAGATTGCCGAGTCTAAAAAAAAACAAGTGGGAAAGTGCAACAGTGGGTATGCAAAAGCTTCAATCCATCTACGACGGATTGCAAAATACCCGACCATACCAAAAAGGGCGGGATACAAAAATGTCACTGTTGCATGCTTTATACTAGGTTTTTGCATACATTTCGGCCTAAGACTCCGCCTTTTTAACTACAAAAATCACTTTTTCTAACGCCACCCCCACAAAAGTGAGCGGAGGCACATACAATATATACATAAAAGTTATAAAATGCTAATATCTACAGCTTTTGTCATATAATTTTTTGTCAAATTTCACATATATTTATTGAAAAACAGTCATTTTAAGCTAAAATCCCTTAAAAAGTGGGCGTGGTCAATGAAAAAGCTAAACTTTTTTGACTACCTTAAAGATAATTATAAGGCAATGTTACGTACCAAAAATAAATGCGCTAGCGCCATTGTAACATAGCTAAAATTTGTAAATTGTATTTTTTTAAATTAGAGATGGTCGCACATACAGGCCTGTAGTGGGCGTGTCTGTGGGCGGATCCAGCTTATTTTTAAACTTGATCTGAAGGACTGGACAAAATTTCAGCTCTCTGCCTTAAAATTTAAGGCCTAAAAGTTGTTTACATACGGACGGACGGACGGACGGACATGGCTTAATCGATTCTCCTGTCGGTCCCATTCATATCTCTAAAAGGTCTTAGGGGTCTACGGTGATTATTTCACCGCGTTACAAACTATACATCAAACTTAGTATACCCTGGGTCGGGTATAATAATAAAGGAAAATCAACGCCAAACCGCCGCCGTCGCTGCAATAATTGTTCAATGGAAGGAAAGAATACAAAAAGATGTTTCAGTCGACACTTGTAAGCAGACAATGAAATAATTGGTTACAAATTTTATAAGGTTTGTTTACTTTAATTGAAATAAGAGCTATTTAATTCGTTAAAAACATAGGCCAAAGAAAAATCACTTTTAACACCTAAACAGAAGAAGAGACGACTAGAGTGGGCCCAACGACACAAACTGCACTTTAAGTCGATGGCGGTCCGTTAATTGGCTTGAACTTTGTGTTGCCGATGAACGAAAACGTGTAATTAGAACTTCAAAAGAGGTTTTCCACAACGACTGCCTTAAACAAGCAGTCAAGTTTCCAGCATCCGCAATGATATGGGGATGCATGTCTGGCCGGGGTTTGGGCAGTCTGCATTTTGTTTATGGAATTGTCAATGCTGCCAAGTACCGGGACATGTTGTTAAATGAGCGCCTCCCATCAATACCCAGTCTTCAAGCTTGTGAAGGCGACTACATTTTCAAACAGGATGGGGCTTGCCATACAGCAACTTCATTGGATTAGAAGCAATGAACAAATCAACGTTTTTTGGATAGTAAATACGTTTATTTTCGGTTTTTTTTTTTTTTTTTATACACTATCAGATCTGTGTTGTAGTGTGCTTATTTAAGCAAGCTCGACCTACAAGCAGAGTTTCGCGAAGCAAAAATATGCTTACACAGGCTCATCATATAGTGCTGGTGTTACTGGTTAGTACAAAACACCATACACAAATAAAAGTACATACAAATACATAAATAAAAGTACAAAATTATACAAAGGAGAAGGAATAGTAACAAACTTTTAAATGAGCTAACGGAAGCATAATGCTATTTTATCTAAATTAAAGTCTATGGCAGTACAATATGTATAATATAGTCTACTCATGCGGGTTATAGGCTCATGCTTCCCATAATTTGTCCTATGTTTAGAGACATTTAAAAGATGTAAGTGTCGGAAGTTATAGGATCGAAACTTAAAAGTTACACAAAAAAGAAGTTCAGGAGCATCAATACGTCCTGAGATTAGTTCTGATATAAAGATTAAGTCTTGGTTTATCCGCCTTTGAGATAAGGTTTCCATATTGAGGAGCTTTATGCGGTGCTCGTAAGGAGGCAAGATAAAAGGATCTTCTCATGGAAGGCCTTTAAGAGCAAAACGGATAAACCTTCGTTGTATTGCTTCAATACGATTTATTTGATTGAGTTGATATGGTCTCCACACCTGTGAAGTCATCATGACGTGAAAAACGTCATAACTTGACATTTCGAAACATTAAGACTAAGTCCGTTCTTGTTGCAACAGTCAACAAAGTTTTCGATGTCAGCCTGGAGAAGAAGGCGTTCATCTGAAGAAATTTTTATCTTAAAAATTTTCATATCATCCGCATAAGCGAGAATATCACTATGCTGAATGCATGAGTATACATCATTTATCGCCAAGATGAAGAGGATAGGACCCAAATGACTTCCCTGTGGAACACCAGACATAGAAGTAAATGGGGTAGATAATATTCTTCTGAATCTTACTTGGTAAGAACGCAAGTGAAGATAAGATTTAACCCAGGCAATAAATAATGAAGGAAAGCTTATAGCTTTTAGTTTCAAGACTATTATTTCATGCGAAATCATATCAAAAGCCTTGGAAAAGTCGGTGTATGTGCAGTCAACTTCGTTCCGATTCTCAATAGTTGCAGAGCATTTATTGAGGAAGGAGAGAAGATTGGTAACTGTCGATTTGTTTTTTGCAAAGCCATGTTGCTTTGTTGAAATAACATTGCGACAGTAGAACACTAAACTGTCACAAATTACTTATTCGAAAAGCTTTGGGATGCTTGAAAGTTTAGCTATAGGTCTATAGTTGTTAATGTCACTTCTGTCCCCCTTCTTAAAAACTGGCGTAATGAATGATCGCTTCCAAACTTCGGGAAATGCACCCAAAGAAAGTGATAAGTGGAACAGGTGAAGGAGAGGAATTGCAAGGGAGTCCTTACATTTTTTTAGGACAATGGGTGGTATTCCGTCTGGTCCAGAGGAGTAATCGTCATTTAACTCGGACAGAAATTAAGAAACAGTATCTAAATTTATAGGAATATTGTTGAAATTAACTTGAGAGGTGTACACGAGATGTTTGAAATAATCATAATCGATATTGAACGGTGCATGCCTAAACGATTTGGAAAAACTCTCAGCAAAAGAGCTGAGGATGGTATTGGTGTCATTTAATGAGCAATTGTTGTACTTGAAATTAGCCGGGTAACCGTCGCTTTTCTTTTTAGCGTTTACAAATTTCCAAAACTCTCTGGGTTTGGTTTTAAACGAGCTCCCAATTTTGGACACGTAGTTGTCATATACCGGTGTCATATACCGGTTTGACCGGTACATTTCATAAAGTGATTTATGCACATGTTAATAAAAATGGGCAAGAAAAAACGGTCAATAGAGGTGGAAGGGTAACTAACAGATGTTTATTCCTCTGAAGGTCTTTCATACCGTGGAATGGCCTGAAAAATAAAGCTAACTGATCGTTTGTTCAGCAGTTATGAAAAAAAAACTCACTGTACGCGAAACATTATAAAAGAAACGTTTCTTCTGCCTTGGCCCTTTGTGAAGCTCGAATTAACATTAGAAAAGCGTCAAATTCAGCTTTATCTGCAATTAACATGAAGGAAAAAGCAAATTTAGAGGCCAGTTTATCCACTGTTCTTTATTAATTCACCTTGCCAACTACTTAAAGCGCCTGAAACTTAAGAAAAAACCACCACTTAATGACGAAGGGAAGAAAATAGGCTTGTGTTTCGTAAAAGATCGCACGAGCTGGGATATGCAAAATGTAAAGCACAAATGATCGTTTTTTTCTAATCCATCATATAACGGGAGAAGTAACGAGTTAAATTTTCAAAAATGACTGCTTCTAAACTTATGACGAGGAGAGTGTACTTACCAGTCACAATCTTTTGATACATCATGCTATGAAACTAAATCTCGACAATGACGACATATGCAGAGGATGTGGCGAATCGAACTCAGTACCTTGCACCCGTCGGTCATAGGTGCTACCTACCATCTGCACCACAGCCCACTTCCATCTCGGGTGTGCAAATAGCCTACATGTAGTCTGCATTAATAATGCACATACATATACCAACAACATGTAATTACATTAAAATGATCACGTGGTTGCACGAAGTCAAGCAGCAATGTGCGAAAGTCACTAGATCAAGTCTTCTATGCGCCATTCCTAATCAGCTTTAAAGAATAGCAACGAGTATAGCATACGTTAGGCAAAAATATGGACAGAGAATATTGACAGAATTTTAATCGTGTTCACTGTAACTCAACTGGAAGAGCATTACTCGCGACAAGTGGCAGGATCGTACCCTGCCGGTGAACCGCACACGAATTTTTCTTTTGACATTTCCATCCGCTAACGTTTTAACTCCACTTTGCGACTAAGCGTAAGAATAGAGGGGCCTGTACGGCTTAGTTGTCATCATAACATTGATAGCAACTAAGCCCATTGAAGATTCACGGAGTTTTATAATAATTCGCCGCGAATTTTCAACGTCTTCTCCAACACGTGTGTATATGTATAGGAACACTACTTCCAGATTTTTGTAATACCAACTAGATTTTTTTGTCCGAGATTTAAGTTTTCGAGATTTTTGCTTTCGAGGTTATGGCTTTCGAAGCATCGTGGTAATACCGAGGCATATACCATAACAATATACTATACACAAACAATTTATATGCACAAGCAACTATGTATATTAGTTATAACAGGCTAATATCTACAACATATTTGATATAAATTTTTGTCGAATTTCATGCATGTATATTTATTGAACAACAGCCATTTCAAGTTAAAACTTCTTAAAAAGTGGGCATGGTCAAAGACAATTATAAAGTTGTGTCGCATACAAAAAATCAATGTGCTAGCGCCATTTTACAATAATATAAAGTGTAAAAATTGTATTTTTATACCCGACCCAGGGTATATTAATTTTAATGCATAGTTTGTGAACAGTGAAGTATTCACCGTAGACCCCTTAAACCTTTTAGATATATGACGGAGAATGACAGGTGAATCGATTAAGCCATGTCCGTCCGGCTGTACGTCTGTCCGTATGTGTGTTTTAAGGTCTTTAGAATGGAGCTAGGATGCTCAAACTATCAGTGTATCTTGGTTATTATTTCTTTATTTATTTATTTCGTTATTTCATCAAAAAGCCTAGCTTACTGATTACGAATAAATGTAAATATCATGATAAATGATATTTAGTAAAAACAGAAAGAACAAATAGTTTACAAGTGATCTTTTATGAAATGCAAGTTATATTTTATTAAATGGAAACAAACAACTCAAGATTCCGACCGCCGCGCCGTACGAGTGAAAAAGAACTGCCCGCCTCAAGTCGTCACTGCACCAGCCTCAAGTCGTCACCACCCCTTCCGTCACCACAGCTGCCATATCTTACATCCACTCAGAAGCTGATACCACGACCAGGCTTTCGTCAGCCAGCTCAGGAGCCACCCACCGGTGCACATTCCCAGAACGCACAAGCACCAGACGACAATTTGATTAGGCGACATTCCTCCGTACAATTCAAAGAATGGTGTCCACGCTTGTTGTTTATAACTCGAACAAATAGGTCAAGCTCCATACCCAATTGCTGGCTCGGGTAACCGTCGTCGTCCATACGATTCTCTCTGTACTTTTGCAGTGGCATCTTTACTTGGGCAACGCAAGTGGGATGATGACTGGCAGGTAATGTGACTCAACTCTGGGTCACATTGATTGAATTAGAATGTGAAATTATTCAAAGTGTCAATAACTTATCTTATCCAGTTCTCGTACTTGATACTTCCGCGCTGGTTTTATTTTCTTATCATAGCTTCTTCGGTTTTCCTGCTGCATCCGGATTATTTGATATTTAGCTTCAAGTCCAATCGGTCGCTTAAAAACTCCTCTCTGATCACTTCCTTTAACATTCCAGACAGATCAAGATCATCCTGGCTTTTGCTTGTTACTTCAAACAAGATCTCGAACGGTGTTTTATTTGTGCTACGTCTTATGGATTTATTTAAGGTTTGCTGCAGTTTCGGTACATGCTTGTACCATTTCAAGGGGTCTTCTATTGAGAACTTTGTGAGGACAGGCATTATAGTTTTGTTTATCCGCTCCACCTGCCCGTTCCCGCGTGGCACTCCAGTAGTAAGCGCAACGTGTTGAATCTTCCGCTCCTCGCAGAACTGCTGGACGGTATTTGATGTAAAAGCGGTCCCTTAGTCGGACACCACTCGATGTGGATCACCGAATACGTCTGCCTGTAGTTCCATCCTCTTGATGACCTCTTCACTGGTTGTATCTCTGATTGGGTATAACCAAACAAATTTTGAAAATGCATCGACTATAACAAACAGGTACTTGTAGTTCTTGGCGGTCGAGGGTATTGGGCCCAGATGGTCACAAGGTATGTGTGTAACGGCACATCACTTTTCCCCTTTAGGGTTAAGCAATCTTTCTTGCTTACCCAGCTTCTAAGTCGCCAATATACACGCGATGCAGCTTGATATAACAGCTTGTATCTTCTCAGACATCCATGGCATAAAATAATCCCTCTTTTCGATGGCTTCAACTTTTCGCAGACTAAAATGCCCTTGCTCGTGTATATTTCTCAACAGCTCTTTCTGCAATGATTTTGGCACTACCAGCCGCTGGCTTCCCTCCGTGAACTTATATAGGACTCCACGGTGCGTCTCGTAGTCTTCATATGGCCTTTCCTTCAGAATCTCGATGATCAAGCTGCAATGATCATCGCGTTCCTGAGCTCTCTTTATGTGGTATAGCATCCCATCCTCGATTTTGAGCACGGACATGTGTCGACTAAGGGCATCGACATGCCGCATCATGGCTCCTGCCCAATGAACGACTTCACAATCGTACTCCTGAAGCATGATCGCCCACCTGGCTACTCGGGGGCAGAGATCCCTTTTTTGCATAGTTGCCTAAAAAGCCTTGCAGTCCGTTGCGATTTTGAACCGCAGGCCCAGCAGGTAAACTTGTAACTTTAGCAGAGATTTTACGATCGCTAGCACCTCGTGCTCATAGTTGGTTTAATTCTTCTCGGCTTCTGTTGCTTTGAAACTTAAAAAATAGACAGAGTGGAAATTACCTTCGTGTTTCCGCAATAGCACCCCGCTGTATCCCAAAAAGCTTGCGTCTGTGTGGAGTTCGGTTTCCAATCCCGGACTAAACAGCTTAAGAACCGGTTCGCTGCAAAGCATATCCTTAAGGGTCCTAATAGCTAACTTATCTTCTGTACCAATCACAAAGGCTGCATCCTTCCTGAGGAGATCAGTCAACGGTCTGGCTATACCTGAATAAATCTGCACACATTTTCTGAAAAATCCAGTGAGCCCTAAGAAACTTTGCAGAGTTTTGACATTGTGCGGTTCTGGAAACTCCCTAACTGCTTTCACTTTCTCGTGAGATGGCCTGATCTCACCTTCTCCGAAGATGTGACCCATGAACTCTATTGTTCTTTGGATGAACGAACACTTTCCCACTTGATGCGTAGTCCATTTTCTTCTGCCACTTTCAAAACCATCCGTATTCTTTCAAGATTTTCCTCTTTGGTTCTGCCGAGGACTACTATATCGTCCATCTAGACTAAGGCAATCTTTTGGCGCACTAGAGGATAAAAAATTGTATTAATGTATCTTTGAAACATCGTTGGCAATATAGCGAGTCCAAATGGGGTTTTTTTGAATTCCCATTGCATATCTGGTGTGGCGAAGGCTGTGTATTTTCTGCTTGCCTCGACGATGCCCACGTGGAAAAAGCCGTCTTTCAGGTCGAGTGTGCTGTACACCTCGGCCTGCTGAAGAGCTTCCAGCACGTCTTCCATGAGTGGGAGAGGGTGTCTGTCCTTGATGATTTTCTTGTTGAGTAAACGGTAGTCGACGCATAACCGGTAAGCGCCATCCCTGTTCTTGACAAGTACTATTGGACTAGCTTAGTCGGAATTGCTCGGCCGTATTACACCCTCACGTAACCAGTCGTCGATCTGCTGATTAACCGCCTCCCTCTCCTTCGGCGCAAATCTTCGTGGTTTCCGGTACACTGGAATATTGTCCTCCAAAACGATGTTCAGGCTGATTGTGGACTTCGTTATTTTTTTGGGTGAGTAGTTGGACACGAGCTTAGCTATGTCCCACTCGTCACCCACTCGATGTTCGATAATGTCTTTACAACTCTCCATTTCAACTTTAAATACATCATTCTCTTCCAGGTCGAATGCTTGCTTCTTCATTTGGTCGTTGTCTTTCACAACCACTTTCTTCCCATGGTCCAAACGCAGCTCCACATTTCTCAAAAGATTTCTTCCTAATAAAACACGATCAACGATCCAGTAATCTGGTATGACCTCAAAACGAACCATGTGCTTATCCGCTCCGATCTGTATGGATATTTCACTGGCTCCGAGGGTTTTTACCGGCTTGTTACCTAATCCCCTTAGCATCATCTTCCTTGGTTGAAGTGTCGCTCCTAGTTCTTTTTGCAATGATCCATTATCCACCAACGCGTAATATGTTTTTCCTTGCATCGGTATTTGGAAATGACATTCCTCAGAGTAGACACACTTGACTTGACCCGCTCCTCTCGACGTTGAAGCCGCTTCATTCTTCACGGGACATCTTGGTGAAATGTGTCCAAATTGGTTACAATTAAAGCATCGGTTTCCCTTATCCTTGTCTGGGCAATTCTGCGCTAAGTGTGAAGTAGAGCCGCAGTTATGGCATCGCTTCGCTCGTAAAACTCCTCTAGCGGGCGGAGTAGCTTCTTCTGGGCCCCTGCTGGTCTCTGGCTAATGCTTCGTCATTTGTCGCTATTTTCTGATACATTACAAGCCCGGCCTCCAGCTCTTCAAGTGTTGAGGCATCAAATAAAACGGTACTGTTGCTTATTGCGTCTGGTATCCCATTTATCACATATTCCACGAGTGAGGTTTCGTCCACTCCTCCTCCATTGCCGATTTGTGCCATAGCATAAAGATATTCCCAATAACTTTCCAATGTTTGCTTTCGCCTCTCCGCTAACTGTCTGTGGACCTCTAAGCTGGACACTTGCGATCCAAACTCCTTCGCTAAGCATTCCCTTAACTTGCTCCAGTTGGACACTCCTTCCTCCACAGCTAATTTTGCCGCTCCTCGCAGCAGTCTACGGGCGTGAAAGTATTTCTGGATGTCATCCCATCCGCGTGCCGTCGCTATATCCTCAAACTCCTTTACCCACTTTGAGTAACTTTTTCCCCTTTCCCCGGAAAATTGCTCTAGTGACTCTTCGACGTCACGAAAAACGACAAAAAAATGTTGTTGTTGGACATCGTCTCACCTTAAGGCTCCTCACCTTCCTCGCTACTACTCTCGGTATCTCAAAGTCGAAGTTTCGTCCTGTTCCTTGAGTTCTTCTCCTCCACTTACTGCGCTGTCGTCCTCAGTAATCACTGATACTAAAATATGTCGATCTGATAGCACTTCTTCTACCTTTACCTGACCGAACTTGTCGTAAATTCGTTCCACTAGGTCAGACTTAATATTATAGCGGTACGACAAATTATTTTTTTTTCAAAAAAGCTTGTAATTGCTCAACTGTCAACGTTTTTAAGTCTTCCATTCACTACTTAGTTGCTCTTCGCTCTTTTTTCAGCTTCTTTACATTTCAACGTAACACTTCTTAAACCTTTTTTTCTTTAACTCCTTTGCATTTCAACATAACACTTCTTAAACCTACTTTTCTTTAACTTCTTTGCATTTTCAACGTTACACTTCTTAAACCTTCTTTTCTTTAACTTCCTTGCGTTGTTTTATTTTTTCAACTCAAAGCGTTTCACATCACGGTTGAGCCCCTATGTAAATATCACAAAAAATGATATTTAGTAAAAACAAAACGAACAAATAGTTTACAAGTGATCTTTTATTAAATGGAAGTTATATTTTATTAAATGGAAACAACTCAAGATTCCGACCGCCGCGCCGTACGAGTGAAAAAGAACAGCCCGCCTCAAGTCGTCACTGCACCGGCCTCAAGTCGTCACCACCCCTTCCGTCACCACAGCTGCCATATCTTCCATCCACTCAGAAGCTGATACCACGACCAGGCTTTTGTCAGCCAGCTTAGGAGCCACCCACCGGTGCACATTCCCAGAACGCACAAGCACCAGACGACAATTTGATTAGGCGACATTCCTCCGTACAATTCGGAGAATGGTGTCAACGCAAGTCGTTTATAACTCGAACAAATAGCTCAAGCTCCATACCCAATTGCTGGCTCGGGTTACCGTCGTCGGCCATACGATTCTCTCTGTACTTTTGCAGTGGCATTTTTACTTGGGCAACGCAAGTGGGACGATGACTGGCAGGTAATGTGACTCAACTCTGGGCTATGACTCGCGTGTAGTGTTGAACATGTATAGTTTGTAACGCAGTGAAATAATCACCGTAGACCCCAAAGACCTTTTAGAGGTATGAATGGGACCGACAGGAGAATCGATTAAGGCATGTCCGTCCGTCCGTATGTAAACAACTTTTAGGCCTTAAATTTTAAGGCAGAGAGCTGGAATTCTGTGGGTTTGTTGGAAGTTATTTTCGATTTTGAAAATAAGCTGAATCCGCCCACAGACACGCCCACTACAGGCCTGTATGTGCGACCATCTCTAATTTAAAAAAATACATTTTGCAAATTTTAGCTATGTTACTATGGCGCTAGCGCATTCATTTTTGGTGCGTAACATTGCCTTATAATTATCTTTAAGATAGTCAAAAAATTTTAGCTTTTTCATTGACCACGCCCACTTTTTAAGGCATTTCAGCTTAAAATGACTATTTTTCAATAAATATATATGAAATTTGACAAAAAATTTTTTGACAAAAGCTGTAGACACTAGCATTTTCTAACTTTTATGTATATATTGTATGTGCCTCCGCCCACTTTTGTGGGCGTGGCGTTAAAAATAGTGATTTAAAGGCGGAGTTTTAGGCCGAAATGTATGCAACCACCTAGTATAACGCATTCAACAGTTATATTTTTACATTCCGCCCACTTTTTGGAGGCGTGGCAGTTTTCTTTTTGGTATGGTCGGGTATTTTGCAATCCGTCGTAGATGGATTAAGGCTTTTGCATACCCACTGTTGCATTTTCTCACTTTTTTTTTTTTTTTTTGAATACTAGGGTGGACGGAGGTTAAAAATCCAAAATCTTTCCAAGATACGCCCACTATAGCAGGTATATAATACCGAAGTAGCCGATATTGGTTATGCCCGATTCCCACGTGCTAAAACACCACCCATTTATGAAAGGCACTATGAAACTGCCAGAACGCACTTTACAGTAGTAAATTTTCGCTCTCTCATAATTCTTCTTGATTACAACTAAGTTAACTTAACAAGTAGTTTACGCTTCCGTAGTGTTTATCGCATTGGGTAGGTTGCTATCCAGTGAATGCACCTACTAAAGCCGTTCATTCGTGCGGCTTCACCCTACGTCGCTAGATCGAAGGGTCTTGTTCTTTGTAGTCGGCGCTCGTTGTTTACATCGTTAAGAGTCTCGTTGAGAGTATGGATCATGTCATTGTTGCAATGAACATGAAGGATAGCATTGAGCTTTCGAGCAAAGTCTGTTACTTCTTCGCTCACGGTAGCTATTCCTAAATCTCTGTGTATATCACTATTCCTAATATACCATGGAGCATTCACAATTGCTCTTAGTGTCTTGTTTTGGAAAGTCTGCACATTGGACATGTTGCTCGGCTTGGTACAACCCCAAAGTTGTATACCGTATGTCCAGGACGGCTTTAACACCTGTCGGTACAAGAGCAGTTTGTTATATATGCTTAATTTCGAAAATCTTCCGATAAGCCAATACATTTCCCTGAGCCTAGTCTCAAGCTTGCTACGCTTCTTCTTTACGTGTGGTTTCCACCTAAGTTTAGCATCCAGTGTCATCCCTAGATATTTCGCTTCATTTGCATAATGTATTGGTGCACAATTTATGAACAGAGGTAAATTGTTAACCCTTCTGTAAGTGAAATTCACATGCGTAGACTTGTTCTCGTTAAGAGCGATACGCCAAGTCTTCGTCCAGACACAAATTCTGTCCAATGCTCGTTGGAGGTTTCTCGTTGATGACTCGACTGATTCAGCTGTTGCCAGGATGGCCGTATCGTCCGCAAACGTGGCCACGACTGTCTCGTCATCTGGAGGTATGTCTCCTGTGTAGAGCAGGAACAGGGTAATAAGAAAAATGACATTTGGTGCTGAGCTGGACTTTTTATTCGAGAACAAAGGAATATCATGTGCCTGCCTTCTGATGCTAAGCGGCATTATGCCTAAAAGCGTACATCTAGCTGTGTAAGTAGGTTCCAAGTCCCAGCGCAGCCTAAAAATATATTTTTAGTGAACCGCCTTTGGACTCGTTCGATGCTGACCACATGAGTCTTATTGTTTGGATTCCAAACCACACCAGCGTATTCCAAAACTGATTTCACAAGGCCAATAAAAAGAGATAAGAATGAGTAAGGATCGGAAAAATCTTTTAAGTTTCTTTTTATAAAGCCAACTAATGATTTTGTTTTTGCAAAAATGTATTCTACGAGCGATTCGAAGGTTAACTTTGCATCAATGATTACATGAAGATCTTTGATTTTCCTTACGCTTGTTATGGGCGATTGATGAAGGCAATAATGAAATACCTGTTGGATTTTGTTAAGACAAAGTGTGAAAATTGGTCAAATCCGCCAACGGCCACGCCCACTACTGGCTTCAATATAAGACAACTACTATTTCACGTTTTCTTTCAAAATGCTTTTTGATTAAGTAAGACAAGGTGTAGGAACTCAAGTTTTGGTGCAGAGAAATACTGGCTCAAAACCTTTAAGTTGGAAAAAATTGGATCGCCCACAATATCGACCATGCGCACTTTAAAGATGTTAAATCTTTTAAAAAGGATATTACTATTCTTTGTGGGGTGCCGTGGCGTAGTGGTTAGTGTGTGTGCTTACTACGCCGGAGGCCTGGGTTCGAATCCTGCCATCGTCACCTGAAAAAAAAGACTTGTTCTTTTTCACGGTCCCCACCTCCGCGAGGGTCTGACAAGCTCTCCGAGAGTATCATTTGTCTTGAAAAACTTCTCAAAGTGCCGTTCGGATTCGGCAAAAAATTGTAGGTCCCTTTGTATGTAAAAGAAATTAACACACCAGCATACATTGTTGAGAAGTTGGCCCTGGTTCACCTCGAGCTGTTGCGCCACTCTATTTATTTTATTTATTTATTATTACTATTCTTTAAGTTGGCTATATACAATGTTTTGAGCTCCACCCACTTTTAGTAGCGTTTTTTTAGGAAAAACTGTTTTTTCCGAAATACTTGTCGCTTTTAACGCATTTTTTCCTGATTATAGCAGAATTACAATTAATTGATTTTAATTTTTAGCCCACGCCAATTTTTGGGGGCTGGCCTATACAAATAGTATATGAATTTTGGTCAAACAACTTTAAGATTTGCTGTTAAAAGGTGTATAGGGCCGGGTATATAGAAGTTTGCCACACAGACGAACTCTTTAGCACTAACTCATACTTGTTTTAAATAAGAAATGGTCGCACGTACGCATTAAACTGATTTCCGAACTTAATTTGAAGGACTGGACTAAGACCAGCAGTCCACCCACAAATTTTCAGCTCTTTAGCTTATAATGTAAGGCCTAAAAGTTGAATGCATACGGACGGATGGACATTGCTAAATTCGTTCTCCTGTCGGTCTCATTCATATCTCTAAAAGGTCTTACGGGTCAACGGTGATTTTTTCACTGCGCTACAAAATATACATTAAACTTAATATACCTTAGGTCGGGTATAAGCCTATTTTGCAATCCGTTGCAGACGGACTGAAGTTTTTACATACGCAATGTTGCACTTTCCCACCTGCTTTGATTAGGGGTCTATTTCCCCGAGCGACAGAACAGTATCCGTCGACAGTTGAGAAAACATTGGGTCAAATCGGAGCGTCGCATAATACCTACCTATATTTTGATAGCACTGCAATTTTTTGTTCACATTTGCTAAAACCTAAATTGGTGTGCACATGCATGGAAAATATTGCTTTATCCTTTTTTTAACCATTCCGCGTTCTTTGTTTTTCTTGAGATTTGCAGGTATAGGTATGTAGTAGGTCTACGTACCTACCAACTTATTTTTGTGGAGTGCGATTGACTCAACAACTACCTTTAACTGATAAAGTTTTTTTTTCGACTTTGATGTACCTACTTCGGTACATTTAAATGTGCATGTGCAAACGTAGGGTTGCTTTTCATCGAGCGAGAAGAAAAGATGCTCGATTGCTATCGAAGTGGAAATAAGATACGAAATGAAATAAATAAACAGGGGGCAACCTTGCAAAATCAGTGACCTCTTTTTGTGAATAGAAAGCTTTTAAAGCTTGACAGAGAACACATTTTGTTTAGCCATACCTTTACATAAGGCCAACTTGTGCGCTAACTACGTATGGAATCGGAACAAAAGATATTTTTCCAGTGAAACAGGGCTGTCTCAAACCTCAAATTTATTTCTTCAATAATAATATAATGCACCCATAAATGCTTGATGGTGCTTCAGCACATGTGGTTATATCCTTGTACCGTTCTGTGCGATTCTTTAAGAAATTACCTACTACAGGGTGGCTGATGAATATTGCTACATGAATACATGATGAATATTGCTATTCTCTAACTAAATTCGATTAAGTTTTGCTAAAGAATGTTTATTTAATTATTTTTCTTTCTTAATAAATTACTTAAAAAATTCTTATATAAATTTTTAATCGTTCTAAAAAAAAGTTAAAATTGTCTCCACACGTTGATCGCGGAATCGATTCATTTATTTTTAGAATCTCTTGGGAGCGTTGCTTTTTGCCACCAAAGCAAAACCACGTTGTTTTTCGCCTCGTTGTTTTTCGCCACGTTGCTTTTCGGAACGATTACCTACTTTGAACTCAAGAAACATTACAGTTCAAGGACATTAACGGGCAGGAACAATTGGTTCATAGCCAACCAATTACTCCTCGCATATTGTTGCATACTGTTTGTATGAATATTAATTATTTCGTTTTTTTCCTATCAAGTAAAAATACACTGCCGCTCAACTGAATAAGTAATAAAAAATTTAGTAAAAGGTGGTTCTCAATGCGCGACATTAATATACATAATTAACTAAAACAAAGTCTCACAGTATTGAGAGATAAAAAGATTTTGTTTCAATGTTTACAATTAACAATTATTAAGTATAAATTAGTAAATTTACAAGCATTTACATAGTTAACAAACAAGAAAATTAGTTGTACAGATAAGGGATATTGTGCACATATACCTAAGGCGGTTTTATAGCATGCGTTTGATATGCAAAAAAGCATTCCTTACAATGATGAATAAAGAAAAGCTGGGAAGAGCTTAAATAATTAAAGCGTTCATAGTCAATGTTAAATTCTGAACGCGAATTTGTTGTGCTGATTTGTAAAGGAATATAAAATATTTCAAAGCAAAATATTGGTTCAGACAAATCTAACCTTCGAAAAAACTCCTAGGGTCTGTCGTTTCGGCATCGTGCGTAAAACTATTTCACAGCATCGCTTAAGTCTACTTTCAGCTTTCGAAAGGATAATGAGATTTAGTTGCTGTAGACATCATCTGCATAGGAGATTAGAGACATAACCAATGTATTAACAAGCCTTCGACAGGTTTTCAACTAAGAATAAATAATTGCTAAAATCAAAGACTACCAACCAATATGCTACCAACCAGGACAACATTTGTTACTTTTTTCCCGTTTTCATATAAACTTATTGAAAAAATGTAATGTTTTGCTAAAATTGATTTAAAAGTGGGCTTGGCTATTTTTTGGATAACATTTTTTATCGCCTTACAGGCTTTCGTTTTTATTAAAATTTAGGGCACTAACACAACAGGAGCATACATACAGCCGTTGACAGCTAATTAGAAACGATTTTATTTTTGCATAAAAGTTAGCATTTTGATAGTTCACTAAGAAAATCCATGATATAACTATTTAAACTCGGAATCGGCTCTAATAATTATCTGTCAACGGGTGTAGGTAAAAAGATATTAAAGTGTGTACACACAGTGAAAGATAAGTCTAATTCAAGACAGTTAAATAGCTCAATAAAGTAGAAGTAAATATATACGAGCAAACATAAATCGTAAGATTAAGAAGTGTTTCCCGGTGACCACCCTCGATGCAATTCAATGCGAAACGTTCGGGGTGAGTTTCAGAATTGTGCTCATTAAATTAAACCAGTGAGTAAGTGCTACAATATGTACGCAGAAGTTATAGTCCGTAAACCCTATCGTACATTGTAAAATGTTGATGGCATTGTTATTTATTGACATTCTATAAGTAGCGCAAACTTCAAAAAAGGGGCGTGGTCCAACTGCCCCTTATAACAATCTATCAATTATAACGCAGACATTTGCCAGTTACGCTTAACTGAACGTAGAAATGCAATTTTTTGGTTCAAATTCAATATTTTTGAAAAATCGACCCCTAAGGTGGGCGCGGCTAAAAACTGTGTATGAACAAAATCTAGAATAAAATCTCGTTTATCTAACCTGCTATTTTTATACCCCATCCCATAGGATAGGAGGTATATTAAGTTTGATTCATAGTTTGTAACATGGAAAAATAGTCACCGTAGACCCCCACGACCTTAAGGGCATATGATCGAGACCGCCACGCCCACATTTAGAGGCAGAATTCAAGAAAACCCTAAAATTTTCCGGAAAAACTTAATTTTGACTGGCCTTGAGCCTAATTCAGAAAAGCATGAAACAAAAAAAGTAGCAGCTTAGGTAAACGAGACTTCGTTCCAGATTTCGTTCATATAAAGCTTTTAGCCACGCCCCCTAATATTTTCAAAAATATTGAATTTGAAGCAAAAAATTGTATTTTTACGTACATTTTAGTGTAACTTGGAAATATCTGTGGAAATATCTTATAATTAATAGTTTGTTATTAGGATCGGTTGGACCACGCCCCTTTCGAAGTTTGCGTTACTTATAAAATGTCAAAAAATAACTATGCCCTCAGCATTTTACAATGTTGGATAGGATGGGGTATTCAACGGTCCGCTTTACGGACTGTAACTTCTGCGTACACACTGTAGCATTCACTCACTGGTTTTTATTCTTTTCCAAATTAGGCTTAAGGCCAGCCGAAATTACGTTTTTCTGGAAATTTTTAGGTTTTTCTTCAATTCTGCCTCCAAATGTAAGCACGGCCCAAGGGGTTGTATGAACGAAATGTAGAACTATGTTTTTTCTACATAATATATGACGTAAATATTTTTCGATTTAAAACAAAAATATTGAATGAAATGCATTTGAAAAATTAACCATTAAATCGATGCTACGCCCACTAGAGGAGAAAAAGCGATTAAATTTCTGTTTTCCGTATGTTACAGTATACAGGAGATAATAAATACCAAATTTCAGGCTTTTTTATACCTTAGAGCATATGATCGAGAACGAATTGTAATTGAGTCATGTCCGTCCGTCCGCCCGTCGGTTGTTTTCAGGCCTTAAATTTTAAGCTATGAACTTGAGACTTGATATCTGTTCTTTCTAGGTCCCGAAGCAGTACAAGTGTAAAATTTTTTGAAATCCACCCACTGACACGCCCACTTTGCTTATAAGCATGAAAAATCAAAGTTGTCGTATTGTGATTGGCATTCTAAAAAAAAGCAAAAAACCGCCCCCTTGTAGGCTTGGTCATATTTAATATGCACTCTAATAAACGGTTTTTATTTGATATATATGTTCAGATATGTGCGTAAGCTATAAGCTCAAATGAAAAAATTTTTGCCACGCCCATCTTTGGGTGCGTTTCTAAGTAAAAAAATCAAATTTTTAATACAAAACTGCGATCGACACGTGTGTACTGCATCTGATAAAAAGTATGATAAAAAAATTATGCTATTGAAAATTAGACATTTATTTAATTTATTTTTAAAAGTTTGCAGTTTATAAGTTTTACGAAACATCTAATCAGGAAGTGAATTCCAAAGTGTACTTGTTCTTTAAAAGAAAGAATTTTGAAACAGTGCAGTGCGAGGTGTTTCGAGGTAAACATGGAACTGATGAGCGCTTAACGCTTGCCTTGTAGAACGAACAAAAGAAGAATTTTCAGGAATTGAGTTACTTAATTCTTCAGAGTATTTGCCATTATAATATTTATAATAAAGACATAAATCAGTAACACGTCTTCGGTGAGACAGTGATTAAAGATTTGTTGTTAATTCAGGATTATCGATTTAGCGAATGGCTGTTTTTTGAAGTGAATCAAGAAGGCTGAAAGAATGCTTAATAGCAGAGCTCCAAATATGATAGCAGTATTCCAATGCTGGTCTTATTTGAGCTTTGTAAAGTAGAAGTAACTAAGGAGGAGAAAAGAATCGTTGTGCTCTAAGCAAATAGTTTAATTTTGATGAAGCAGATTTAGCAATATTAGATATGTGTTGGTGCCAAGTTATATAAGAGTTCACATTGACTCCAAGAAAGTGGATATTATCTTTTGCATAAATGATTTTGTTTTTCATATTAAGGGGTGGTACAGTAGACGATTTTTTCCTTGAAAAGACGGAATATTGTGTTTTGCTAGCATTAAAAGTAACAAAAAATTTGCCTTACCGCAATCTACAATCTTTTTGAAATCAGAATTGAGTGATTCAATTTGACTGCATCTTTGGCTATGAGAAGCTATGACATTAATAGGAGTTCTGTTTTAGGTGAAAGCAATAAGAGAACTGTCATCCGCAAAGCTAAATATTTTATTATAAGTTGAATTTAATAAATCATTTATGTATATAAGAAATAAAGTAGACGTTTTACAGCTTTGAAAGATCTGGAGGCAGTTGCACAATTGCACGGGCGTGTGTGTAAGCGGATTTGAAAATTTTTTATACTTGTACTGCTTCGGATAACAATGAACCTATGTGCCGAATTTCCACTTCCTAGTTTAAAGTTTAAGCCTAAGAACGTTGGACATACAGACAGACGGACGGACGGACGGACATGGCTCATTCGATTCAGAATTCAGAATCGATCATATGCCCTTAAGGCCTTGGGGGTCTACCACTATTATTTCACCTTGTTACAAACTATGTGACAAACTTAATATACCTCCTATCCTATGGGATGGGGTACAAAAACGCGGCTTATCTGAAAATTTAGTGAAATATTGAAGAGTTTTAAAGAAACAGAGGTAGTTGCACATTTTGTTATTGGGTAGGGTATTTTGCAATCTGTCACAGACGGAATGAAATTCTTACATATACGAACTGTTTCACTTTTTCACTTGTCTTAAAAGAATTATAGTCTTTTTCGTATAAGCAAGCAACACTGACTTGTTTATTTAGAAGAAAAACTGACTGAAACATGAAAAACTAAAACAAACGCACAAAATCTGAATCCAATTTCGTTTTATCTAGTAAGCGCTACAATAGTTAAAAGTTGGCCAACTGTTACTACCACATTGTACGCGTAGGTAGTATTGATTTAGTATTAATTCGAATTTTGACAACTACCGCATACTTTTTTATTACTACCGCAACAGCTTTACTATTGCGGCCCTACGGTTATGTGTAAATAAATAAATAACCAGTGAGTAATTGCTTAAGTGTGTACGCAGAAGTTACAGTCCGTTAAACGGACCGTTGAATACCTCTTTCAATGCTGATGTTATTTTCATTTTTTGACAATTCATAAGAAGTGTCAACCACCCCTAATTACAAACTATCAATTATAACGCAGATATTTCCTAGTTACGCTTAAATGTACGTAAAAATTAAATTTTTCGGTTCAAATTCAATATTTTTTAAAAATGAACCCCTAAAAAAGGGGGCTATTCCTGCTATTTATTTGCTTGCCTAAATTAGGCTTAAAGCCAGTCAAAACTACGTTTTTCTACAAAAGTCTTGTTTGAACAAAATGTAGAACTAACTATGTGTTTTGTACATAATATATTAAGTAAACATTTTTCCATTTGAAACAAAAATATTAAATAAAATGCATTTGAAATATTACTCTTCATATCGATTCCACGCCCACTAGGGGAGGTGAAGCGATTAATTTTTTTATTATTATTATTATTATTTATTAGCAGGTAATTAAAATTACAAGCTAACATTAATATTAACGAGTCTAGCTGCGGAGACTTTTGGCTCTGTGATTAATCTAATAAGATGACAATGTTTATTTTATTAATGAAATTAAATTTTTTAAATATTGGTAAGGCTAGGGAGTTTATATATCTCATAGATTGTATTAATTTAAAAATATATTCTCTATAATTGGCTTAGTTATAGGACAATTTTCTATGATGTGTTTTAAATCTAGGGTAGTGTTACAGGAATTACAGAGAGGGGCTCTATTTTTGGTGACAAGATACCGATGAGTCGTTGACGTCTGTCCAAGGCGCAGTCGCACAATGTTTGAGATTTTGTGTTTGGAGATTCTGGTTGGGTACATGGGGTAGAGTTTTGTTGGGTTAACTTTCTTCTAATGGTGATGGTACAAGCTCCAGTCGGTTTGCGTGTCGTTGGTTGTAGCTGTTTTCGCGCATTTCAGCAGGTCTAGTTTAGTAAAGATGTTGAAGGTATAAACATCGGCCGTAAAAATGGAAGCAAAGTTAGGAAGGTTGTGCCTCACAGCGAATGAGGTTTTCCGTAGTCTTAGAACCGTCTGTATATATAAAGTTCCATCCTTTTTATTCCCCTGAAAGGTCGGGGTTAGAATAGCCTTGAGGTAAGGTATGCCTGTCGTAAGAGCCGACTAAAATCCACCGGTAGGAGTATTCTTTAATGTTTCAACGGATGCTGTCGATGCTGCTCCATTTGGGGCTACTTTTGGCGGCAAGGTTTTAACTTATAGATGAATCTGAAGGTTGAATTAAAATCCAGAAGCGTCTGTCACACATTGTGCGGCTCACTGGTCGGCGTCTGTCTCCAAAGGGGCGGCTGTACTTAAAAATGAAAATAGAAGTGACTTACATATTTCTCATAAAAACGAGAGGTTAAAAAAAATGGCAATGAACAAAACGAAAGATTTGGTTACCCCAGGTGGCAGCCCAGCTATGCTGGAAAATCCACCCTCTTCGGAGGCAGGCTCTACGGATTCTGGGAGAGCCTTTTATTGCTTATAAATCCTTTTGAGAAAAGGACAAAACAAAATCGATCACCACCATCTAGATCAAACATATCCGGAAAAAGCAGTCCACCGGTAAACCAGGATTCAGTGAAAATTAAGAACTTAGAAAAGGAGAATAATGAACTCCGAGCTAAGCTTACTGAAATGGAGCGACTCTTCCACGATCTAAAAATGGAAGTTGACTCTATGCGAAAAGAAAACGAGGATATTAAAAATACTCGTTTATCGAAAGACTGTGAGGTAACGAAAGAGTGTGTAACACCGAACCGACCAACAGTCGAATACTTCACGGACGAGGATGCACTTGCACTTGACCGATTCAGTTTTAAGGAAAAGGTCTAGCAAGAAGCGTAAGGCGAATTCCTCTCCCGAAGTAATACAAAAAGAAGATAAGCCCTCTGGCTCAAAAAATGCCAAACCAGAAGCGAAGATTCGTCCACCTCCCGCAATAAACATCGTCGGGATAGCAGGCTTCGGGAGATTGCGCAACCTTCGGGAGATTCAAACACAGTGAGAACGTGTGGAAAGTAAATGTTGACAACGCCGATTCCTATCGCGCGCTGTCTCTTAGACTGAACGCAGAAAGAATCGAGTGGTATACTTTTTGAAATAAGTACGAAAAAACCCTGCAAGTCATTGTAAGGGGGCTCCACCCTTCATGCACAAGAGAAGACGGTGTAAAAGACGTAAAAACTAAAGGCCTTAAAATTATTGATGCCGTCAATACCATTAAAAAGGAAAAAAAACAAACGCACAGAAGGAGAAAGAGATACTGTGATCAGACGCGGCCTTCCACTTTTATGCTTTCCTTTGAAAGAACTGAGAGCATAAACGATATTTATAAAACAAAAATGATACTCAACACCAGGGTTAAAATCGAACCCATGCGAAAGGGCAATAGACTGATACCACAGTGTAAGCGATGCCAAGAATTCAGGCACACAAAGGCACTTGTCAAAGGCACTGCCAAAAAGAACCACTTTGCGTGAAATGTGCCAGAAAACACCTCTCAACAGAGACATAAAGGAGGATGTAAACTTTGCATCGAGGATGCGAAGTAGCCATAGAGCTGCAAAAGGGACGAGAACCTCTAAAGGAAATTACTCTAGGTCAGAATCCAAGCCTAGGACCTCCAAAAACTGCTAAAACTCCTAAGCCAAAGACTCCTAAGACGCCAAAGCCGATCAAAAGTGCGAGAATGGCAAAAGAGGCGTCGACAAAAGGCGTAAAAGCTCCACAAAAGAGCGGCGCCAGTTCAAGTGCAGTGGAGAAGCCGCCACTAGTCGGACCGAAATCATACGCACAGGTTGCGGCAAACGAAAACAAGGCAAGATCGCCCACAACAGATGCATACTTTTTGGGGTTCACAATGCAATTCAACAAGAGGCAGATTGCTGTACAAAACAGTATGAAGCGCGGGGTGGACTTTTTCTCCACGGGTAAGCCAACATATTGGCCAACCGATAGGAATAAAAAGCCTGACCTTGTCGACTTTTTCGTCGATAAAGGGTACCCCAAATACCTTACGCGAATTGAAGAGTGTTATGATCTTTGCTCAGACCACTCAGGAGAAACCTTGAAGATGGGTGGAAGACTGGCGAAAATAGAAAGCGCTCCTAGATTAGCTAGCAAAAACTTGAACTGGGACGCCTTCAGAAAGGAATGTAAGAAGGGTGTTGGCTTGAATGTGCCATTGAAAACTCCTTTCGAGCTAGAAACCGCAGTTGACCAATTCATTGAAGCAATTCAGAGCGCTGCTTGGAAAAACACTTCGTCCCAAAAGAACGCAGTTAGCACCGACGGGCATGTACGTGCAACATATCCGCTCGAAATCGAAGAAATTTCTTTTGCTTGTTTGTAGACAGGACAAATTTTGGAAGATGATGGATGGGGAAGGGTGCAGTTTGCACATCTGATACGTGCGCATCGTTCTGGTATGTGGGGTGGCAGACTTCATGTTTCGCATATAGTGCTGCTATTGCAACGATTGCTTTTGTGGGTCTGGGTCAGGGTCAAGTGGCCCATAACGACCACCAATCTGGTCTGCCAAAGGTAAACGATTCAAAGAGAGAAATCGGTTAATGCGCTTGGCGGAAGAAAGGATAGGAGGTATATTCAGTCTTTTCCTGTTAATTGTTACATACACAAAATAAAAATTTAATCCTAACTGCCGAGCCGATTTGGGAACAAGTTGGTCGGTGACTGAGATAGAAGGCACAAAACTAAATTTATTTTTTCCATCTGTGCAATTCTGTGGCTGTGTAAGTCCTTAAAAGGTAAATGAATGAAATATTAAATATTCATTGAGGAGTATGCAATAACGTGAGAAATTAATTGCTTGTTATGCAGTTACGTAACCATGAATGCTTGAAGTCAAATGTTGCCTGAGTTCAAATTAATTCGTGGCGAAAAGCAATGTGGCAAAAAGCATCCGAACCAAGAAGCCTAAGCGTACTTAAAATTTTTGGTTTTGTCTTATAACTTTTTGTTTGCAGTAAACCCACAAAAAAAAAGTGAGTAAGTGCAAGAGTTTGTCTGTGACAAACTTCTATACATACCCGACTTTATATACCCGTCCCTATATACCATGTTACACCAAATCTTAAAGTCACCAATTCTTGGCCTGAATTCATATATTACTTGCATAGGAAACGCCCCCAAAAGTGGGCATGGGCTTAAAATTAAAATCAGTTAATCGTAATTTCGTTAGAATCATGAGAAAATACGGTGAAAAATATTTTAGAAAAAAAAAACAGTTTTTTTTTCTAAAAACGCCCCTTAAAAGTGGGCGGAGCTCAAAGCTTTGTATGGAGCAAACTTAGCAAAGAGTCTATCTTTAATATTTGTCGTAGAATTTTTTTTCGATTTGGAGTCAGCTTTCCGAGGAATCGGGTTTTTAAAGATATTGTGGGCGGTTCAATTTTTGCCTTTTTAAAAGTCTTAGGCAAATATTGCTCAGTATCAAAATTTAAGTTCCTGTGCCTTGTCTAACTTGACCAAAAGGCATTTTGAAAAAAAAGTGAAACAGCGGTTGTCTCAGATTGAAGCCAGTAGTGGGCGTGTCCGTTGACGGATTTAACCAATTTTCACACTTTGTCTGTGCAACAAAACCAAGGCGTGTTCCAAGTTTCACCTCTATAGCTCAATTTTAAAGACCTAAAACTTTCGCACATACTGACGGACGGACGGACACGGCTTAATCGATTCATATTTCGGTCTAGATCACATCTCTCACTGTGTTACAAACTGTGCATTAAAATTAAAATACCCTCGGTTGGGTATAAAAATAACTTTTTTTACCGCCCACAAAATTGGGCGGAGTCACATACTACATATACATAAATTTAGAGAATGCTAATATCAACAACTTCTGTCATATAGTTTTTAGCCGAATTTCATGTATATTTATTGAGCCATTTTAAGCTAAAATCCCTTAAAAAAGTGGGCGTGGTAAACGAAAAGGCCAAAGCTATTTAGCTATTTCAAAGACAATTACAAGGCAATGTTACATACCAAAAATGAATGCGCTAGCACCATTGTAACATAGCTAAAATTTGGAAAAAGTATTTTTTTAAATAAGTGGTGGTCGCACATACGGGCCTGTAGTGGCGTGTCTGTGGGCGGATTCAGTATGTGACACAACTTAAAACGAAAAGGCAAAAACTTGTGAGGTGGTCGGATTTAGACAAAGAGTCAAACGTGTTCACTGGTAGAGCATTACTAGCGACAAGTAAGGGTTTCAGGATCGTCCGTTAACATTTTAACTCCAAAACATTTTAACACCACTCTACGACTAAACGCAAAAATAGGGGGCCTGTACGCCTTAGTTGTCATCATTGCTTGTCATCAATTGCTTTGATTTACTTAACAAGACATGTTGGCAATAAATAAAAAATAAAAAGATGTTTGGTTGGATCTGGATTCGAACCCAGGGCCTTCCAATTGTTGGTCATAGGTGCTACCATCTGCACCACTTCCATCTCGGGTGTCCAAATAGCCTACATGATCTCTCTGCATAGATAATGCATATAAACCAACAACATATAATATAAGTATTTCTTCCCCTTTAGGAAACTCTGACCATGTTCTTATTTCTGCA
Organism: Neoascia interrupta; assembly: GCA_947623515.1. Lineage (NCBI taxonomy): Eukaryota > Metazoa > Arthropoda > Insecta > Diptera > Syrphidae > Neoascia > Neoascia interrupta. Next base: position 135,626,076 of record OX392462.1, read on the forward strand.
ATTCACCCACTTACTCCATCAGTACAAGAACATCGGAATACTAATCGCTTATCTGGAACTTTAATACTGCTAACTGGGATGAGCTTCGTAACTTTTTTTTCATCTTTTTCTTGGTCAGAGGTTTGTTTTAACGGTTGATACTTGTGTTGATACTTATGCTGTATTTGTTACTGAAATTATTCTTGTTGGTATGGAGTCATACATTCCCCACAATGCTGAAAGATTGGGATCAAATAAACCTTGGTTCAATAGAAATTGCGAACGTGCAACTGCTGCCAAAAATAGAGCTTCCGGACAATGGCGCCTTGATCCCACTGAAGCAAGCCAAAAAAAATTATTATGTCACAATCCGAAACAGATGCAATAAAATTATAAACAATTCAAAGAGAATTTTTAATGAAAGCGTTTCAAATAAACTCATCGACTGTCCAAATGGATCGCGACCTTTCTTGTCAATGGCAAAGGTTATAAATAATAATTTTTGTTTTTCTTCTTTCCCTCCTTTAGTTAAAGAAGATGGTTAGCTTGCTACATCTTCTCGCAAAAAGGCTGATTTATTCGCTTCCTTATTTGCTCAGAACTCAAATATAGATCCGGGTGATTTACAGCATCCTACAATCCCGGTAGTCTATTCAAATATGCGCAATATCCGTTTTCGTCCAAGACTTGTTGGGAAAATACTAGAAAGTTAAATTCTAATAAAGCAACAGGTCCTGATGGCATACCAGCTATTGAACTCAAAAAATGTGCACCTGAACTATCTCCAATACTTTGTAAATTATTTACTCTTTCATGCCCAAAAGATATTTTCATCTTCTTTGAAAATAGCCAGAGTTCAACCAGTACCAAAAAAGGGTAAGAAAAGTTTGCCACAGTACTATCGGCCTATAGCTTTTTTATTTATTCTATTTTAAGTTATAGAAAAGGCTGTTAATATAAAAATGGTTAAATATTAAGAGAGACATACCCTTTTTAGCGATCATCAGTATCGTTTTCGTAATTAACGTTCAACTGGAGACCTGCTAAGTTTTGTTATTCACATTTGGAGAAAATCTATTGAGAAACATGGTGAATCTAGAGCTGTTGCTCTCGACATTTTCAAGGAATTCGACTGTGTGTGGCATAGAGCTCTTATATCTATAAACTTGTAAGTTTATCGCAAAAGCTATAAGTTTATTGTCGACGTTAGTCGAAAAATGTGTGTCTGGGTGGAATAATATTGGTTCACCCACTGATAAGCAATCATTGGCCGATATTATTTTTGCGCAACACACTGGTCAAAAATCTGAGGCTCAAGACCTTATGATTTTATGATTAATTATCATAAACCCCATGAAAACACATACGCAAAAGGTAGAAATAGCTGCTGCAAATGCATTTTTTCAATAACTTTTGGAAAAATGTATTCTTTACTGAGTCTAACGAACTCATATCCAAAGTGCCAAGTTCATATTTAGATCTTATATGTAATGACAGGATGTAACACTACTTCAGTACTTTGGAAAGGAAAGGAAAATGCCTTTCTGTTATTCGAAAAAAGAGATGAATTAGTAAGATGTGCAGAAATTGTTCGGTACTATCAATATAAGCATAGCATAGATATCTCCAAGTAAGGCTGAAATATAAACAAAAATACATTTTAATAAAAAAAGCTACCCGAACGCATGGTTGCTTATATTGGGGAGCGGACCCAACGGCAGAGCCATACAAAATTAAGTTTCATATTAACCAATGAATAAGTGCTACAGTATGTACGAAGAAGTTTCAGTCCGTAAAAGGGACCGTCAAATAACCCATCGTATCCCAAATTGTAAAATGCTGATTTTATTGCTATTTTTGATATTTAATAAGTAGTCCCAGCTGTGAAAAGGGGCGTGGTCCAACCGCCCTTCATTACAAACTAGCAATATTAACATAGGTATTTCTAATTTACGCTTAAATGTACGTAAGAATGCAATTTTCTGGTCAAATTCAATATTTTTGCAAAATCAACCCCTAAAATGGGCATGGCTGAAAACTTTGTATGAACGAAATATTTAATGAAGTCTTGCTTATCTTACCAGCTAATTTTCATTATTTATTCTTTCCTTAATTAGGCTTAAGGCCAGTCGAAATTTCGTTTTTCTATAAAATTGGAGGTTTTTCTTCAATTGTGCCTCCAAATGTGGGCGTGGTACGAAGTCTTGTATGAATCAAATGTAGAACTATATGCTTTCTTCATAATATGTTAATTGACGCCCACTTGAAAGGGTCAATCGATTTAGTTTTTATTTTTATGCCCCATCCCATAGGATAGGAGTTATATTAAGTTTGTCACATAGTTTGTAACACGGTGAAATAATAATGGTAGACCCCCAAGACCTAAGGGCATATGATCGAGACCGAATTCTGAATCGAATGAGCCATGTCCGTCCGTCCGTCCGTCCGTCCGTCTGTATGTCACATGTTTTTAGGCCTTAAATTTTGAGCTAGGGTGCTGAAACTTCGTACGTCAGGTGCACGTCATGCGAAGCAGTACAAGTGTAAAAATTTTTGAAATCCGCCCAAAAGACACGCCCACAATCGGTCTAAATATGCAACTACCTCCAGATTTTTCAAAACTGCAAGACGATCTAAAAGGCTGAAATTTGACATTTAGCATCTCTTAGTGAATATAAAACACAAAAAAGACAAATTTAATTGGTAAACCTCCTCTAGTGGGCGTGGCATCTATGTAAAGGGTTGATTTTTAAATGCAGTTTACTCGGTATTTTTGCTCGAAATCGAAAAAAATTTGCGTAATATTTTATGTAGAAACGCTTAGTTCCACATTTTGTTCATACAAGACCTTGGGCCCCGCCCACATTTGGAGGCAGAATTGAAGAAAAACCTAAAATTTTACAGAAAAACTTAATTTCGACTGCCTTTGAGCCTAATTTAGGAAAGTATGAAACAAAAAAAATAGAAAGCTAGTTAGGTGAACAATACTTCCGTCCAGATTTCGTTCATATAAAGGTTTTAGCCACACCTCTTTTAGGGGTCGATTTTTCAAAAATATTGAATTTGAACCAAAAAATTGCGTTTTTACGTACAATTGGGTGTAACTTGGAAATATCTGTGGAAATATCTTATAATTAATAGTTTGTAATTAGGGGCGGTTGGACCACGCCCCTTTTCGAAGTTTGCATTACTTATAAAATGTCAAAAAATAACTATACCATCAGCATTTTACAATGTTGGATAGGATGGGGTATTCAACGGTCCGTTTTACGGACCGTAACTTCTGCGTACACACTGTAGCACTTACTCACTGGTTTATAATCATTAGGAGATGGCAAAAGTTCAATTTAAGCCTTTAACGACGTTTTAAGGTTTTGTGAGCACTGGAGGTAGTTACACATATAGGCCCATTGTGGGCATGTCTGTGGGCGGATTTGAAAATTTTTAACACTCGTACTGCTTCGGATGTACATCTCTTCGGATGTACTCTCGGAATGTCTACAAAAACTTAAACCACCAGCTTTCTGTTGCTAACTATTTTCGCAGAGAATTTTCATCCCAAGTAATTAGTACTGTCTTTAAAACCAGAGTCGAAATTCTGAACCTGAACTTTATACCTCATCGAAACGATATGCCAAAATTGTGTAGTTTATGCAACAGAAGGGAAAACGAAGATGTCTACCACTTTATTGCTATCTGTCCTATTTTACAGGAAATTCGAAGGTTATATTTCCAAAAAAGTCAGATTTCTTTGCCACGCTTTGACGATATTATGAATGGAACCGAGGGATGGCTAAGCCTGTATAACTATTGCAAGCAAGCTCTTACCTAACGTAATAGCTTTATGTCACAACATCAGTTGTTCACTCAGTTACTGTAGTATAACTTCTTTAATTTTATGTTTCAAATCATTAAAATTGTGGTATTTTTATGCCTTCAAGTCGTACACAAATGCATTTATTTTATGTTTCAAATCATTAAAATTGCCACACTATGCCACTTTTTAGGTTAGTTCTCCATTTGCGTCTAAGCTAATAATTTAATTTAAATTGTATATTATGTATTATATTATTAAATAAGAAAAAATACATTTGCGTTTATATTGTTTTTATTAATGAAATGTCTCTTCAGGCAGGCGGCAGGTTTTTGCCATGCTATTATTCTTGTAAATTGCTCTGTAAACTCTAAAACGAAATAAAGAATTTATAATAATAATAATAATACTGCTTCGGATGACAAGGAGCTTATGTACAAAATTTCAGATCTCTAGCTCAAAATTTAAGCTTTTGATTTCAGGTTGCAGAGCGTTCAGAATTGGTCAAAGCTTCCATGTCATGAAAGTAATTTTTGGAGTCAAGATTGAAGTTAAGTTGACGGTATAATATCCTGCTTTCGGATTCTCTTGCCCTGTTGATGAAAGTATCTCGCATAGAGTCTTCGTTTATTTGAATGATAGCGTAGAGCTGATTGACCTAGATTGTTCGCGTTCCCAATAGTTTGCCATCTTTCGTACCACCAATCCTTATTTTTCAATTCATAGAGAAGTAGTCTTTTGCTTATACTGGAGTCTTCGTACTGGTTGCATATCCTTATAATGAACTCTGCTTGTGATTGGAGTGTGCTTGTCAATAGCTTGGGAAGACCAGATTCTAAGTATGTAGCATAACAAGGTGTGTTGAGCGGAAGATTCCTGTGAAGTTTTTCGATTTTCTCGTGTTCTTGTGCACCCCAAACTTGAGAGCAGAGAGTAGATTTTACGAATAGCAGAGAGTATATTTTACGAATGCATTATATCTTTGAATGTATTGAATATATTTTGAAGAACAAAATATTCTTTCGTTACAAAATACATTCTGCCTTGTGAAGTTTAGTAGGCTTTGAGCGTTTTTGCATTTTTCGAAATGATGTTCGGAGAAATTTAAGTTTGGATTCAGTTTAACGCCTAAATATTTGATTTCCTTGGCGGTTTCTATAGGATGTTGGTCATTCGTTCGTAATTCCATTGCCCTTCATTGTAACTTCTTTGAGATCATGCAAAACCATCATTTTAACTTCTGTGTGTCTTCTGTCTTTTGCAACAACATGAAAGACGGTTAATCACTAACTGCATTTGCTCAGGCGATTCGGAAAGTATGACGATGTCATCTGCATACAGCAACACATTAATTTTAGAATAAGCGATATCTACTCCTCCCGGAGCTCTTCTACTGTGTCGTTTATAAACAATCAAACGACATATTTGAAGAGCCGAAGCTCTTCTACTATGTCGTTTATAAACAAGCAAAAGAGCAGAGAGCTTAGCACCCCTTGCACGGTGTTGGATAGTGTTGCGGGGTGGTCTTTCCGTGATCTAACTTAGAAGTTAAAGAAAAAAACATTAGCTCAAACCAGCAACAATAATTCTTTTGAATTTATCTCGGAAACAGTTCGAGACGGCCCGGGCAAAAAACCTAGCAATGGGGCTGTTGATGTTGTAGAAGTCCGGAGGAAGCTTTTGTAAATTCCAAGATAGCGCCAAGCCGCAATAGGCAGGGCGGAGTACAAGGACTTTGATGCACACCTAATGAACAAATAGGAATAGAAATTTAAGTAGAATATCCCATCCCATAGGATAGGATGTATCTTAAGTTTGTCACAAAGTTTGTAACACGTTGAAATATTAATGGTAGGACCCCAAAGACCTTAAGGGCATATGATCGAGAACGAATTCTGAATCGAATAAGCCATGTACGTCCGTCGTTCTGTCTGTATGTCACACGTTTTTGGCCTTAAATTTTAATCTTTTAGAAGAAGCAGTACAAGTCTAAAAAATTTTCAAATCCGCCACAGACAAGCCCACAATAAATGACAATTTATTCAATATTTTTGTTCCAAATCGAAAAATTTTATTTAATATATTATGTAGAACACCATCGTCAGCTATAACTTTGAGGTGGTTAGGGACTTTGTCTACCTGGGTTCCGCTATCAATTCAGACAATGACACCAGCGCTCAAATCAAACGAAGGATAACTCTTGCCAGTCGCTGTTCCTTTGAGCTAAGAAGGCATTTGAGTAGCAAAGCCCTCTCTCGAGCAACTAAAGTGTCCATGTATAAGACTCTCATCATCCTATTCCTGCTTTACGGCGCAGAAGCATGGACCCTGTCAAAGGGCTGCTTCGAGAGGAAAATTCTTTGGACGATTTACGGCCCCGTCTGCATAGACGGAGAGTAAAGGAGGAGATATAACATTGAACTTTACAGCGATACCGACCTAGCCAAAAGAGTCAAAACTGGCTGGGTCATCTAGATCAGATGGACACCAACGCCCCGGATCGGAGAAACACCAACGCCCCGGGCGGAGAAACCTAAGCATTTCCAGAAAAACGTAATTTCGACTGGTCTTAAGCCTAATTTAAGCCTAAACAGCTAGTGTTCTCGTATCGAACTTTCACTCACCGATTGCCAAAGGTGCGATATGGATGCGATTGAGGCAATGGTCGAATTAATACCCTTCCTTAGGTTAGTTTAGCTTTAGTAGTTAGCTTTAGTTCCCCGCGTTCTTACTCCAGGGTGACTAGTTTGGGGACTGGACATCACCTTTTTTCGCTGTTTCCTCGTTTTTTCCCCTTTCTTTAAGTTCAGTTGAAGGGCAAAATTCCCCTTTCCTGCCGATGAGTTAAGCCGAGCCTATCGAAACGTGCCGCCGTCCTTCATGCTGCCACCAAGCTGGGCACAAGGCCCAAATCCAACTCGCAGCAATGGCGCCCAACGGGTTCTTTCCCGGCGGTTTACCGGTAGGATTTGTCTCGCACTTCCGGAACGAAGCTTAATGCATTTTCAAGGGGAGGATCTTTAGATTAAAGGTGGCTCCATCCTTTCTTCTTTTCCTTCTTCTTCCTTCTCTTTCTGTTTCTATCCCTTCTTCTTTTTCGTTTTCTTTGTCTAGGATCTAAATAGGCTAGAACTTCTGGCTTCCTCAAGCTCTGAAGACTGCCGTCCAAGGAATAAGGTTCCGTCCTGTTCTTTTGTGGGGTAGTTGGAAGGCTTGAAGAAGAACAGAAGGAGGTGGAGCGTAGAGTTCCCGCTCACTGCTGTCCAGGGAAGTAGGTTCTGACCAAGCCCTTAGTGAGGCGTGAGGAGGGTCACTGAAACTCTACCCGTGTTGGGATCACCTGTGAAGCCTCAGCCAGCCTTGATATTGAACACAGACTCCACATCGAAATGTGGTGTTTGGTGGATCGGATGATTCCAATATAAGGTAATCAAGGACAGGTTGCGACTTTTAACGAGGACGGATACGGACTGATACAAGTGACAGGACGGACGAACAACCTCCGAAGGTGGTGCTGAAAATCTCCAACGGCTACCCACACCGATTTATGTAATGAATAGTTTCCTTGAAAAATATTTACATTCGATTTCGTCTTTTGGAAAGAACTTTCCTTTGAATTAAGATTAATTTAAAAGGGATTCTATAGGGATTTGTTGAGTTGATTAGTAATTTAAGAAACTTGAAGTTTGGATTAAATTTTTGCATTAATGCTTTTTTGTTGCTTTTGGATTTCACTTTGGTTTTATCAATTTGGTGTAGGCTACCTCATAGTTTCTTTTTGATTTTTTTTTTTTGCTAGTTTTAAAGTTTAGTGAAGGTTTAGCTCATGGGTCTTTATAGTTTTCTTGCTTTTAGATTCAGCTTTAGTTTTCTTTTATTGTATGTTAGGTTAGGTTAGTTTATTTTTGCCTTAGGTTTTGGATTCGGGTGATTTAGTTTAGTCTTTTGTTATTTTTATCTTTTTTTTTTGAATTCTTCCTGTTGTGCTAAGTAAAGGTTTTTTTTAAGGTTTGTAACCTTTTTTGTAAAGGTTTTAGATTAAGGTATTAAGCGTTCAGAATTTTCTCTCTTTTTAGAAGTTGGTTTCTGAAACTTTCTCTTTGTGAAATTGGGTTTTCTTGCATAGAGTAACGGAAGAGAGTTTGGTTTGAGTTTTGGTTAGTGTTTTCATATTTTGAGTTTGGCAGGAAAGATTCTGATGAGGAAACCCACGGGAGTGAATCCCAATATAACGAAGAGGCGTGCCCTGTCCCTGTTAAGCGGCCACGAGCCAGAATACTCTTGGTCAGCAAACGGTTCCAGGACGTTCTCTTTTTGAGTGGGACCGGAGCCGTGTTTCCCCCCCAAAAGGACATGGGGAATTTGAGCCCGAAGGCAAGCTGACCAGACGCGGGGAAGGCTTTGTTAGGGAAAGGAGGAGTAGCTTCCAACAACCAGAGGCGAAAGAAGGTGCAGTATTCGGGGTTGGCGTCGACGTATTGGCCTTGGGGAGGATGAGCGAGAAAAAGAGCTGGAACATTCGGAAGATCACCTGGAGAAGGTGATTACGTCGGCAGTGGTTAAGGCCAAGCGAAGTTAGCGGAAACCTTCTCCAAAAGTCTGACTGAAGTTGTCCAAAACTTCAGGGATAGCCTGAATTTACTTCACGAAAAGGTTTCCAGTCTAGAAGACGCTTCAAAACAACGCCATCAACCGATGGAGTTAATGCAGACAACTCAGCCTCTGAACTTTAGTGAGCTCTTGGCTCACCTACTCCGCCAATGAATAGGCCGAGCATGCCCTTCTGCACCGAACGAAGAACAGAGGCGATTCCCCAACAAACACCACGCCCCTGCGCAAGTGGTAAGCCTATCGGGGTGCACAAATGGGGTTTTAAATTTGACGGTACCCCGAAGACGATGTCGGTGGAAAGTTTCATATTTAGAGTGGAGATGCTGCAAAAGACAAACGAGATGTCAGGCGAGCAGCTCTTCGCAAATTTTCACTTATTACTTTCCGGACCAGTCAAACGGTGGTACTGGCAATTCGTAGAAGAGCACTATGGCGATGACTTCTTGAACATGGCAGAAAACAGTTTAAGGAAGAGAGCCGAGATCATGAGATCATGCGCTTCATATAAGGTAGGCGACAGCAGCCACAAGAGTCGTTCGATTCGGTCTTCGCGGACATTAGACGCATTGTGTTGCAAATGAGGATAAGACCCGACGAAGATAAACTGATTGATATTCTGACGAGAAACATGAAAGCAAGGTTAGAAGAGTTGATTTTTGGGTGTTCCATTAGGAACACAGAAGATTTAAGGAAACAATCTTGACGCGCCGAAAAGCATATAGCGGTAGGGACTATAGACACAAAATGGAGGTTACGGAATAGGGGTAGAGAAGAAACAGGAGAAAGAAGGGGAGCAAGAAGTTTCAGAGGCAGAAATATCGGCTATACAAACAAGCAAACCAGCAAGGCAGAATGAAGCCAACCACACTGGACACAAAATGAGTGGCAGATCAGAAACTGTGACAAGTAACAATACGTCTCCGGGAGTTTGTAACTCCACTTTCCATTCACTGACGTGCTTGAGCTGCGGTAAGGGCAATGTCGCATTCCAAGGCAGGACCTGTTTGGAAAACCTGCGGGTCGACGGGGCGACAGAGACCAAACAGCAACCTCAGTCCGACGAAGACCGATCAACTGAAATAAAACATTCTATGTTCTTAAGACCAATTTTATTAAATATGTTTTCCAAAGTTGTGATGGGCTTTTAGGTCGGTTATTGATGTGCAAAAAAAGAAAATTGCTTTTATCCACTTTTTCCCAACGTTTCGTCGTGCTTGACGACATCCTCAGGGGTTAACTCTTTATTTACGTTAATTCACTACAATGATTTTATTTTTTATATGATAAAAATATAATTTTTTGGGGTGTGACTTACACGTTACTATTGCATATTTATGCTTTTGTTGTCTGTTTTTTAAAATTAATTAGTGGGCTGCCGTGGCGTAGTGGTTAGTGTGTGTGCTTACTACGCCGGAGGTCTGGATTCGAATCCTGCCATCGTAACCTGCAAAAAAAGACTTGTTCTTTTTTACGGTCCCCACCTTCGCGAGGGTCTGACAAGCCATCCGAGAGTACCATTTGTCTTGAAAAAACTTCTCAAAGTGCCGTTCGGATTCGGCAAAAAATTGTAGGTCCCCTTGTATGTAAATAAATTAACACACCAGCACACATTATTAAGAAGTTGGCCCTGGTTCACCTCGAGCTGTTGCGCCACTCTATTTATTTATTTATTTCATTAAAATTAAAGATACTTGTGTGACAGTTAATAAATAAAAATAAATTAAACAATCAAAAATAAACAAAAAGACTACCAAGAAACATTTAAACTATTACTATTTATATACTATTGGACTTTAAATTTGTCTAAATGGCTGCACTGTAATTAGTATTTATGTTGTCTTTATCCTCCTGCGTATTCATGGTCCTATGTATTTGTTGTTGGATTCGCAAGCTCTCCAATGTGTAGCGTTTGTTCGTGTCTGGATCAGCTGTGTGTTTTGTGTCAAAGAGATGTTGAGCGAGTCCGGTTGCCGTTCTTCTGTGTCTAACGTCTGCTTGATGATCTGCCGCTCTCACGCATAGCGCATACCCCATCCCTTAGGATAGGAGGTATATTAAGTTTGATTCATAGCTTGTAACATAGAGAAATAATCACCGTAGACCCTTAAGACCTTAAGGGCATATGATCGAGACCGAATTGTTAGTCGAATGAGCCATGTCCGGCCGTCCGTCCGTCCGTGTGTCGGTAGTTTTTAGGCCTTAAATTTTGAGCAAGGAACTTGAAACTTAATATCTGGTCTTTCTAGGTCCCGAAGCAGTACAAGTTTCAAAATTTTCAAAATCCGCCCACTGACACGCCCACTTTACTTACTAGCATGAAAATTCAAAGTTGTCGTAGGAAGCTGAAATTTGGTACGCTTTATCCTCGCTTAAGTATATTGTGATTGGCATTTAAAAAAAAGCGAAAACCGCCCCCTTGTAGGCGTGGACATATATAATATGCATTCTGATAAACTTTTTTTTTTATATTTGCTTTAAATCCAAAAAACTTGGACCCTAAAATATTCAGATATGTACGTAAGCTATCAACTCAAATGCATAAATTTTTGCATTTGAGTTGATAGCTTAAACCTAATTTTTAATGTGGAAATGCAATCAAGACGTGTACATCACTTCTGATAAAAAATGAAAACAAAAAATGATGTAATTGAAAAGTTGTGGATGCAACGCCCATTTTTAAGGGAGAAGATTCTTTAACTGAGAAATTCTAAATACAGTGGAAGTTAATAGAAACTGAAATTTAACAATCAAGATTTATGACACAATTCGGAGCTTGAAAGTGGTCATATGGGATGGGGTATCCAACGATTCGCGTAAGCGGATTGTAACCCTCCCACTAGTTTTAAATAAACAGGAGATTCTGAATTGACAAATTCTAAACACAACTAAAGTTAGTAGAAACTGAAATTTAACAACCAAGCTTTTTGACGCATTTTGGAGCTTGACAATGGTCAACTGGGATGGGCTATCCAACGATTCGCTTAGGCGGATTGTAACCCTCCCATCCCACTAGTTCCTTTACATTTGATTTCGTAGACTACGTTACTCTTCTCCTCTTTCGGTATTTTGTCCTTTGTGTTGGTGAAAACTTTTTTGAGAGTCTCATTGGGCTTGTGGACGAATGATATGTTTGTTGTTTTTATTATGTCGTGTAGGTATTTGCTCTCCGTGAGTATGTAGGTGATGCTGAAGAAGGTTGGTGCAGTTTTGCCATCTCCTACTATTTCTGAATGGTACTTTCTGTTGCGTTTTTTTATTTTATTGTCAATTAGTATGCATATAGTCAATAAGTGTATAAGATAACATTATGCGGAAAATTATTCATTCTAAATATTTTTCTTATTTTTTCTATATTGCGTTTGTGGAAGGTTGTATGGCTTATGTCTAGTACTTTGTTTATGAAGTTTTGTGCAGTATTGATCTTTTGTTTCATTGGTTGTGTGGAAAAGTAGGAGATGGCACCAACCTTCTTTATCATCACCAACATACCAGAATTCACGGAGAGCAAATACCTACAAGACATAATAAAAACAACAAATATATTATTTGCCCACAAGCCAAATGAGACTCTCAAAAAAAATTTCACCAACACAAAGGACAAAATACCGAAAGAGGAGAAGAGTAACGTAGTCTACGAAATCAAATGTAAAGGAAAAACAGAGGAAGACTGTAATCTGGTGTACATCGGCACAACGAAGCGGGCGCTATGAGTGAGAGCGGCAGAAAATCAAGCAGACGATAGACACGGAAGAACGGACTCGCTCAACATCTCTTTGACACAAAACACACAGCTGACTTCACCAACATAAAACTACTAGACGAATAGAGAAACACCAACAAACGCTACACACTGAAGAGCTTGCGAATCCAACAAGAAATACATAGGACCATGAATACGCAGGAGGATAAAGACAACATAAATACTAATTACAGTTCAGCCATTTAGACTGAAATTCAAAGTGCAATAATAGTAATAGTTTAAATGTTTCTTAGTAGTCTTTTTGTTTATTTTTGATTTTTTAATTTATTTTAATTTATTAATTGCCACACAAGTAAGTTATCACGGCCGGGCATTGGCCCGAAGTATATCGGATACGTATGCGTATCCGCTACGAACGAGCGTTGGCCTGAGATATGCAAGCTAAGCATACTTGGGTTTACTAGCAGTTCATGGCCAATGCTTTCCCACCGTATGGGGAAATACGATCGACAACCACGCCCGGCTCAGGGCGACACTAGAAGATATGCAGGTGAACTGCATGGGAACTGCAAGTCAGCAGTCTTAGTCCGTAAGTTAAATTTTAAACCATATTTCGCCACTTCCAGTTGAGAGCTCACGGCGTGAAGAATAAACATTTTATAACGTTCAATTTAGTGCCTTTTATTTATACAGACCAGTTGAGGGTCTGAAATTTTAATTTTTTCAATATTATCAAGGAAAAATCCTTTACTGGCGCCCGAGCAGGGACCCTCCCTAAGAAATAAAAAAAAAATAAAAAAGTCGATTCATTTGAAAAACAAGTACTCTAATAATTTGAATCCTTCCAAAGAAACGTTGCAGTGTAAAGACTTTACAAAAAGACACAGTCATTTAATTAGTGAATTGCCTTCAGTGAATGTCACCAATACATTGTCTCCTTAAAAATAAAAAAATAATAAAAAAAACCCAGTGCACTTAAGTAATTTAAATCCTTTAAAAGAAGCGTTGCCGGGTAAAGACTTTATATTAGGACATCATAATCAGTGAATTATTGAATTGCCCTGACTGGATGTCACCAATACATTATCACCTCTAAAGACAGCAGTTGCCAACGAAGATAACTCTTACAACTTTACAGAAGACCCAGCAATCCAAAGGACCTAGTGATGAGGTGGATCATATTTGTGCAGTAAGATTCATTACCTTAAGCATACCTAAATTATTTAAGATAAGAAAAAGGTGAAAGAAATCTCAAAATCAAATTACTTTAAATTAAAATAAATTAACTACGTTAACTTCCAAAAGGAAGATGTAACAATCCTTACCTAATAGTCTATTTAATAGACTTAACATTACTACTTATTGCACATACCTTTCACCCCTAAAAGGAAAAAAATAGTACAAACCTGAATAAATTACTTAATTACTTGTTGCACATACCTTTCCTATCCAAAAGAAAAAATCACGGAAGTGAACAAGTTGCTTAATAAATATTGAAAAGCAGAAAAAAATAAAAACAAAGCACAACCTATATAATCTCTTGGGAACACTCTTAGATACTCTTACATATGGACGAAATTAAGAATTCAGTGACTCAGTTAACAGGGGCGGTAAATTCAGTAATTGAACAACTGAGGGGTTTTGAAAACCGAATTAACCAGATAGAGCAGGGGGATTCTAGACAGGCACTCCAGGGTTTATTGGGACAGCTTAGTTCTGTCGAGGCTAGGATAAGAGCCGTAGAATCCATAGGTTTGGGAGGAACCAATGTTCCTCAACCATCTGAACTTCGCGAAGAACTTCGAGGTCCGAATAGTGAATCTGAACTTAAAGAAATTTCTAAGTTACCAGACTCAGTGAAGGAACTTCAAGTCTTCGAAGGCAACCCGGTTCACTATGTCTCTTGGGTGCATAGTGTCGAGACTGTGTTAAAGGATTACGAAATTGTTCGTAGTAAGCCCATATATCGGGCTATCCTTCAACACATAAGACAGAAGATAAGAGGCAAGGCAGATTCTGCGCTCGTATCTTACAACATTTTCGATAATGAGTGGATTGAGATAAAGAGGGTCCTCTCCCTGCACTACGCAGACAAAAGAGATATCAGGACCCTCGAACACCAGTTAAACCAACTGAAACAAGGTGGTTCCAAGGTGGATGATTTCTACGCCACCGTGAATCATCAGTTTTCGCTCATTATTACCAAGGTCCGAGCGGAAACATATTCTGCTGAAACCATGGACGCGTTGGTGGAAGCCTACCGAAGTCGGGCCTTGGATGTTTTTGTGCGTGGTCTTAATGGAGACCTTTCCAGGCTCCTGGTGATTCAGAAGCCAAAAACCCTCCCCGAGGCTTACTCTGCATGTCTCGAAATGCAGAACCTCAATTTCAGAATCACTTCGGTTCATGTGCAAGCATCTAACCTAATTACTTCCCCGGTACATTATAACTTCAAAAACGAGAGACAACTCCCTTTGCCCCCGAGAAATCCGAACAGATTTAATAGCGACAGAACCGGATTTGGTCGACGACCACAACCTCAATGGAACTCGAGGTTCCAAAACAGGCAATACGCAACACCGAGACCGACGGGGCCGAAACCTCCAATAAATATGGAATTAGGATCAGTACAGACAGGTAACGTAAATAACATGAACCGACCCGACAACCCATTCAAACGTGAAGCCGGATCGGACAGTTACCCGAACAAGCAGCAGCGTATGTACCATATGCTTACCGACGTTCCTGAAGCTACTGAAGCGCAGGAAGACACAGAAAACACAGCTGAATCAGACACTGAGGAAAATTTTATAGCAGGTGTCTTGTGTCCAGCGCATCATACCTAGAGTATGCCACGAAAGATGGGAAAATCTTACATTTTCTCGTGGATACTGGTGCGAATAAGAATTTTATTAGGCCATCCTTAGCACCAAAACCGCACCCTGTCCAAAACCCTTTTTATATTAACAGCCCCGCTGGAAAAATCCAAATTTTTCTCTTTCGTCGGCTGCAGTTCGAGTATCACCTTTCTTATCCTTCCCAGTTTAGAGTCATTTGATGGATTTATAGGCGATGATACTCTCAAGGAACTGAAAGCCATTATAGATAGAGGATAGAACTTGTTGATCATTCATCCAGGCATTAGAATCCCTTTAAAAACAAATCTTCGGATGCCATAAATAATCTAGTGATCCTTAATAAAAACGTAACAGAGGATGCTAAGACCAAACTCGAATCCATTTGTAACAAATTCTGTACCTTCTACACGAAAGGTTATCCATACCCAATCTGCATGAGAGAGGAGGTGGAGAGACAGAAAATGAAAAACGCTTAACGTGAGCACCTGCCTCTTAGGCTTAATCTCACGGTGGGCAATTTCACAAAGTGATGGTAAAGAAAAGCGTTTACCCGCCCGGGATCTTTCTTGCACTCTCCAGCACAAGACGTCCCCCAGTGCAATATGAAGTCACGTTTAAGGCGTGCGCTTCCTCCTTGCTAGAGCGAGGCCTATCAGCACCTCTTCCGGTCTCGAAGCCCGGAGCCCGAAGGCAGGACTTCTAGATCAGCAAACGTTCCCGCGATTTTGGGTAACCACAGCCACCATGATGCTCCCACAAGGGGGCCTACCTCTTTTAGACAGAAATGAGCCAAGCCAACTGAAGACAAAGCACCAGCATAAATTGACTTAGCCCATGGGCAATCTGCCTCCCATGGTACCAGAATATATCTTCCGGTGGAGCTTGGCAACCGTGAAGGTCACTTCCAGATGGACTGCCTTAAATGTCCGTGGCCTGGCAACCACACGCACGACCCTAACCTAGAACTGCAGAAAAGAGGAGGAACTACAATTCCATTAGGATTGCCTCTGAAAAGTAGAAACCTTCCAGAACTACCTACAACTTACCAATCATGCACTATTCTCCTCCTTCGAAATACCTCTTTAGAAAAACTGCGGAGGCAAACCAAACTATCCCTAGAAAACATTAGTGAACTTACATCCCATGCGTCACCAGACCACCTCACACCCATAGAAGAGAGATCCCTTATATCAGCGTAAAGCGGACAATAACACAAGACATGCAGCCAGTCCTCCCTGACAGCTCCACATGAGCATTCCTCCGTACCAGACAAGGCTCTCTTATGCAAAAATGCATTTAAAGAACCATGCCCAGTCAAAAGGAATCCCATGTAAAGTGAAAAGTCATACTCAATACGTCTAACTGCTCCTACAACTTTGGGAAGATAGTTATAGGTAACTCTACTTGACTCGCTTTCATCCCACCTATTCTGCCAATCCCTATGAACAATATCAAATAACACAGCCTGCCACTCACTCCTACCCATGTCTATAACTGCTTCATTGCTTACCAGGTCTGATGATGTAAGAGGTATATGTCGCCCTAATTTGAAGGCAGTGCTACGACGCCTTACCTCCAAGTAAAGCGGAGGAACCCCTAACAGCACTTGCAAAGCATCCGTGGACACAGTGCGACAGACCGGCAAGCAACCAAGCAGCATGACACGCTGAGTGGAGAGAACTTTCTGCCTACCCCTATCCGTATTAAGCATGTCTGCCCAGACAGGGGCAGCATACGATGCACACGATACAAATAAACCATTGTTAACTATGCCTATAGCGCGTCTTCTCAGGCCCCAGTCAGAACGAAGAATACGTCTAACCCGTCCTACCGAACTAATGAGCTTCTCCCTCACCTTATCCAGGCGAGGTAAAAAGTTCATCCTTTCACTAACTGTGACTCCTAAATATCTCACTTCAGCAACATATCTAAGGGTCACACCTTCCGACCTAACTGATGGATGACGATTCGCCGATAATCTTCCCTTGAGAAGCATCATCACCGTCTTGTCATAAGCTACTGAGACGCCTACATTTTGACCCCATACACTTACTATTGCCATGGCCCTATCACCCATGCGCTCGATTTCAGAACGAGTCTGCCCTCGAACCATGAGCAGAAGGTCATCGGCAAAAGCACAGCACTCACAAATTTCGTTGAGCTGTGACAACAGGGAGTCCATCATGAAGTTCCAGATATCTGGACCACATATGGATCCCTGAGGGCAACCACGCTCAACATCTACACCAACACATTCATTGACACCAACTACGTGTGCTTTTCTGCCAGAGAAATAGCTCTTCCAAAGAGCTAATTCTCTGCATCCGACCTCACGTAGTTGGGCAAGAATTCTATCCCATCTTATGTAATCAAAAGCGCCCTTAAAGTCAATAAATATGCCAAGCACATATTTAGACTCACTATTTACAACTCTATCCTTAACGAACATCCATGCATCTTCTACACTGCGACCAGGCGTGAAGCCGAACTGAAATGGGGAACGAGAATCAGCGATGCTTTCCCGAAGTCTTTCCACCATAACCCTTTCCAGTACTTTTTCAAGCACGGGAAGAAGGCTAATGCCGCGATAGGATCGAGGATCAGACCTGATATTGTATACCCGTTTCCACTCAGAGGGGAAAACCCTTCTCGAATGCATCCTGAGTAAAAGACCATCAAATATTCAGGTACTGCTTTCCAGATGGCTCTCACCATCTCTCCAGTCAGTCCTTCCTCAATACCAGGAGACTTTTTGGACCTAATTCTAGACACTGCATATTCTATCTCACATTGTTCTAACATAGGAGCAACAGAAAAATCTCCAGCCGGAGAGTCAATCTGCTGCTCACACCTGGGGAAAAATGACCTCGCTAGCACATTCACACTCTCTTTCCATGATAGTGACAATCTATCGCCATCACAAATCGCACTTAAATCTACTACTTTCCTCCCTTGCGCTATACGATAAAGTTGACCCCAAGGGTCATCACGGTGACGCTCCGTGACTTCTCCAATCTTCCTCTTTAGTCCTTAAGAGCAGCAGTTTGTATTCATTCAAGCACTGCTTATATGCAGTTCTCCGCCTCAACAAGACTGCAACTCCCAAGGATCTACCTCTTTGGAAGGCCCTTCGAAGGCCACGAACCTGTCTCCGCTTATCATTAAGCTCAGTCGTCCACCAACGCATACCCCTAGAGTTAGTAAAGCGACGTCTCTGAAGGAGCTCGTCGTTGACTCTGGAAACAACCTCAGTGAGAGTGGATGCCTGGTCATCCAAACTCAAATTTTCGAACGATTCCAGCGGTACCTCCGCAACCCTTTCCCGCACTCTAGACTGATACAATGCCCAATTGACACTGCATAGTCTCCAACACTTTTCAACATCCAACTGTTGGTCATGAACAGGAGCAATGCGGGAGACAACAATCTGTATCAGATTGTGATCACTCACACCCAACCGATCACTGACTTCCCAGGTAAATATAAAATTACTTAGTGCCGTTTCATTGGCAAAGGTAACGTCAATATCGCCGAAGCCATTCGGACCTACAAATGTAAAGCTCTCGCTGGGAGTATTGACGACATGGACCCGTTTAGTGGCAATCCATTCGCTTAGCAACTCACCCCTTTGCACGGCACGGGTTCCGGAACGAAGCCCAGAGACCTTGCTGAACCAAAGAGGAAGATGCATTAGCGTCGATGCCAAAAACAGCCTCGTGCCCATCAACAATGCCCAGGAGGCTATCCATGTAATCCAAGTAAGGATCGATATCCTCCCCATACTTAAAATACGAGCTTATCAGAAACAACTTCCCAAAAAGGCCCTCAACTCTCACACAAAGTCCAAAGTTAGATCGGTCAACCAACTTGCACGTAACACTTATGTCATTTACGATAATCGCAGCATGGCCGCGGAGATCAGTAAATGACTTCATGTGCGCTGGCAGAAACCCAACGTTATTAGAAATAACATAAGTGTCCTGAACCAACGCAAAACTAGCACGTTGGTCTCCCATCAACTTTCCCAGCGAGGTCATCGCTGCCTTATCACCCTGACAATTAATTTGAAAGAGTCGTACTGACATCCTAGTGACGCTTACGCCTCATTTCAACCCTCTCCAGATATATGGGGCAACCGGAAGACATCATAAAATGCCCCGAAACGTAGCCCATCTTTTTACAGTCCCTGCAGCTAATGCTATTTACACATTGCCTAGCAATATGGTTTTCCTCACCACATCTTGAACAAACCTTGTTAGCGACCCTACATTCAAAGTTTTTGTGGTCAAAACCATGACACTTAAAACACTTTAAAACCTCCTGAAATTCCCTTACTGTAAAAGAATTAAAACCTATATAACATCTACGTTTTTCAATAAGTGCCTTAGCAGCACGCTCACTACCTTCAATTATAACCGACCTCGAAGCAGTCGCTTCACAAACCTAGTTGGACACGAGCTTAACTTCCCTACAAAACTCTTCGTTTGACATAATCTCCTTGAGATTCTAAGAGAACAAATCCTCTAAGAAATCAGAGGGAGATATCCTCTTTTCCACCTTCTCAACGACTACTCTAGGACCTAGTTTCCTGTTAACGGACACCGACAACCCTACCTCACTAAACTTTGTATTCCTAGCTATCCTATCTCTTTCGCTAGAGCTAGGAGCGCGTATAATGACGCTATTAGCTTTCTTCAACGGGAACACGTCATGTACACGCACACTCTTCTGGACGGTTGGGCCTACGTTCTCCATCACCTTCTTCACTATCTCCTCAGACGATTCCTTCTTATTTCCTTTCACAACCAAAGACCACGTCTCAATCGATGGCTTTGGGATGTGAACCCTCACCGCCGGAACTGGTGCAACAATTTTTGCTTCACAAACAGTTTGCGGTAATCTAACATCCTGCCGAGTAACCTTCCTACCCTCGAAAACCTCTAAACGGCCCTTAAGCCTCTCATTTTTACCTGAGATCCCACATATTATTTCTTCGTACTTAAGTACGCTCTCTAATATTGTCTTCCCATTCTCCACATCACTAAATATAAAGCCCATTAATCTATCCCTAATTTCCTTAATGTACCCCAAATTTTCACTCAAACTTTTGAACTCACCTCGTGTTTCCTTAGTCACCTTCTTGTCCTTCGCCTTCGGGGGTAGATGCTGAGCTCCGTCCTCCATTGGAACCACTGGTTTTTCCTTCTCGTTCATCGCACCGTCGGGATTATTCATCTTTAGTTACTTGAACCTGCTTGTCTTCAGTTCAACGCCACCGTCTGTTTCCCCGTCCGTTGTATCCTTCCCGGAATTTCCAAGCGATCTCAACCTTACTTTTTCCGCCCTTCGTGACTTCTTTAGCGCTTTGGCCTCATTCAGAGAGGCAGACTCTGGCACATTCGGCTTCAGGAATTCCGCCCTCCTATTCGCTGCTATGTTACCTTCCTTGCACTCAGACTCCGTAAGGGTCACAAAATCACTCATATTGGATGAGTCCATAATTATTTACACGGCCACACAAAAACACAGATTACCACAAATCAAAATGTGTCCTGGGATTACGTCCCTTTGCACTTAATCTTTTCTCAACTCGGTAATTAGCACCCAGGTATAAAAACCGCTACCTGGAAGGGTCGCACAAAAGGGGGATAGGCCACCACGGGGATAATCCCTCTCGCGAAACACAATTACAGGCGCACACAATGGGTCGTAAAACCTTTCGCACTTAATCCGCGCGGACCGTTATAAATAATGGGCGCGAAGAAAACACAAAATCTCGACCGCAATAAAACTTCTCGGTAAACCACTCGATATGTATTCGCAATGCGCGCACACGTCCGTCCACCACAACTGTTGAAAATCAACTGAAGAGGTGGAGAGACAAGTTAATGAGCTCTTGGCGGAGAATAATCCGTCCATCGAAAAGCCCATATAATTCTCCCATGTGGGTCGTACCAAAAAAACCAAAGCCCAGTGGCGAGAAACAATATAGAATGGTCGTAGATTATAAGCGTTTAAATGCCGTTACCATTTCGGACACCTACCCCGTTCCCGAAATCAATAATACTCTGGCGAGTGTCGGGAGTGCGAAATTTTTCACTTCGGTTGATCTTACCTCGGGGTTTCATCAGATAGCAATGAGTCTAAAAGACATCCCTAAAACGGCTTTTTCGACGATGAAGAGCAAGTTCGAATAGCTAAGGTTACCCTTCGGACTTAAGAACGCCCCGTCCATTTTCCAGCATATAATAGACGATGTCCTAAAGCCCCTTGTCGGGAAGAGTTGTTTCGTATACATTGATGACATCATCATCTTCAGTAAAACTATAGATGATCATGAAGATTTATGAAGCTTAACGCAGCTGGACTAAAAATTAACTTGGAAAAAACACATTTTCTGGACACGAGTGTAGAATTTCTCGGCTGCCTGGTCACTTTATACGGCATTCTGCCCAACCCACAGAAGGTTAGGGCCATAGAGGCTATTCTCCCTCCTAACACCTTAAAAGAGCTCAAGAGTTTTCTCGGACTTACCTTATACTACAGGAGATTCATCCGTGACTACGCTGAGGTAGCGAAACCTCTAACTTACATGACGCGCGGTGAATTCTCTCAGGTGAGAGCGAACCAATCTAAAAACGTACCTATTCACCTCAATGACGAAGTGCTAAAAGCTTTCGAAACGCTTAAGACCCTCCTTACTTCAGCAGAAGTTTTAGCATTTCCGGATTTTGGGAAACCATTCAATTTGACGTCCGATGCCTCAGATTACGCTTTTGGTGCTGTTTTGGCTTAAGGTGGCCCGGGTAAGGACAGACCAATTGCGTTTGTCTCCCGCTCTTTGAGCAAAACCGAAGAAGCCTACGCGACTAAGGAAAAAGAACTTCTTGCAATTGTATGGGCTTTAGACAATTTGAGAGATTTCTTGAATTTGAATATCTTGAACCTGCTTGTCTTCAGTTCAACGCCACCGTCTGTTTCCCCATCCGTTGTATCCTTCCCGGAATTTCCAAGCGATCTCAACCTTACTTTTTCCGCCCTTCGTGACTTCTTTAGCCCGTATAATTCTCCCATGTGGGTCGTACCAAAAAAACCAAAGCCCGGTGGCGAGAAACAATATAGAATGGTCGTAGATTATAAGCGTCTAAATGCCGTTACCATTTCGGACACCTACCCCGTTCCCGACATCAATAATACTCTGGCGAGTGTCGGGAGTGCGAAATTTTTCACTTCGGTTGATCTTACCTCGGGGTTTCACCAGATAGCAATGAGTGAAAAAGACATCCCTAAAACGGCGTTTTCGACGATGAATGGCAAGTTCGAATACCTAAGGTTACCCTTCGGACTTAAGAACGCCCCGTCCATCTTCCAGCGTATGATAGACGATGTCCTAAGGCCCCTTATCGGGAAGAGTTGTTTCGTATACATTGATGACATCATCATCTTCAGTAAAACTATAGATGATCATTTACGGGATATAGAAAGCGTTTTTATGAAGCTTAACGCAGCTGGCCTAAAAATTAACTTGGAAAAAACACATTTTCTGGACACGAGTGTAGAATTTCTCGGCTGCCTGGTCACTTTATACGGCATTCTGCCCAACCCACAGAACGTTAGGGCCATAGAGGCTATTCTCCCTCCTAACACCTTAAAAGAGCTAAAGAGTTTTCTCGGACTTACCTCATACTACAGGAGATTCATCCGTGACTACGCTAAGGTAGCGAAACCTCTGACTAACATGACGCGCGGTGAATTCTCTCAGGTGAGAGCGAACCAATCTAAAAACGTATCCATTCACCTCAATGACGAAGGCCTAAGGGCTTTCGAAACGCTTAAGACCCTCCTTACTTCGGCAGAAGTTTTAGCATTTCCGGATTTTGGGAAACCATTCAATTTGACGTCCGATGCCTCAGATTACGCTATTGGTGCTGTTTTGGCTCAAGGTGACCCGGGTAAGGACAGACCAATTGCGTTTGTCTCCCGCTCTTTGAGCAAAACCGAAGAAGCCTACGCGACTAAGGAAAAAGAACTTCTTGCAATTGTATGGGCTTTAGACAATTTGAGAGATTTCCTTTACGGTGCGAAAAAGATTAGAATATACACCGACCACCAACCCTTAACCTTCGCGCTAAGTAATAGGAATTACAATGCGAAGCTTAAGCGTTGGAAGGCGAAAATTGAGGAGTATAACTACGAGTTGATTTACACTCCTGGTAAATCAAACTCTGTGGCTGATGCTCTCTCACGACTTCGGACGGAAGTCAACCACCTCACAGGTTCCTCTTCCTCTCGAACACTAACGGCAACCTCCGAGGCAAGCACAGACACAGCGGACGAAGAACGAATTCCAACACTTACCGAACTTAACAATGAGATACGAAGCCCGGGAATGAACGAAACATTCAGTGACACTGCCACGGAAGGGTTGCATGAGGTAACAATTGACCATGAGGAATCAGGAACTATGCACAGCACGGAAAAAGATAGCTCGATGAGATATGAAGCCCGGAAATGAACGAAAGATTAAGTGACACTGCCACGGAAGGGTTGCATAAGGTAACAATTGACCATGAGGAATCAGGCACTATGGTATTCGGATTTAATTCCGCATGTCGAGGCACCAATTAAAGTATTTAGGAACCAAATAATCTTCAAAATTGGAATAGATCTTCGTTCTCACGAAGAACCACATCCTGGTTACCATCGTTATTATATTTCTGTGAGGGCGCTAAATCCTACCAACGTCAAGGAATTATTAAGGGAAATTCTTAACCCAAATGTAATTAATGGAATAAAAATCCCGGAGACTTATCTGGGAATGCTCCAGGCTGTATATCTAGAAAACTTTGAAAAATATAAAATCAGGGTGACGCAGAGATTGGTTGAGGATAAAGACGTTGAAGAGCGAAGATTCTGTATAATCGAGAAAGACCATAAAAGAACTCATCGTAATGCCAGGGAGAATAAGGAGCAAATACTTGAGAATTTTTACTTCCCCCGCATGATGGCTTCCATAAGGAGATTTGTTGCTTCCTGCGAAATTTGTAAGATCAATAAATATGATAGACACCCCATAAGCCCGGAACTACACCTGTCCCAATGTACTCATGTAAGATAGTACACATGAACATAATGGAAATTCAGGATGAAAAATTTTTAACCGTCATTGATAAGTTCTCAAAATTTACCAAATTCTTTCATATAAAAGATAAGTCAGCGATTTATATAAGATCCAAGGTGATAAAGATCTTGCACTATTTTTCAGTTCCTCTGATATTAGTTACAGACAACGAAAGGGGGTTCCTGAGTCCAGTTGTACTAAACCTCATCAGGAGCCTAGGCGTAAAATTGTATTTGACAAAATCGCATAGAAGCGAGGTCAACGGCCAAGTGGAACGAGTTCATTCCACTGTTTTAGAAATATATCGATGCCTTAGGACAGAACATCCAGATCTTAAGGTAAAAGAACTCGTTTACGTATGTGTCGATCGATACAATAACTCCGTTCATTCCGTCACCAACAAGAAGCCCACAGACGATTTCTTTAATAGATCACAAAGGATTAACTATCAGAACCTTTTAAACATTCGTTCCAAACTTAATAAGAATCTCAGAGGGTTAATCAAAAGAAATATAGAAGCTAGGAATGTTAGGAAAAATCTTAAACGAGTGGTTCCGAGGAAATTCAATCAAGGGGATGTTGTTTATATTGCCGTCAAAGGGATCAAAAGCAAAAATAAGCCATTATACAGGAAAAACTTTGTGGACAAAGATAATCGTGTCACTATAACGACAGTGAGCGGCAAAAAGATTTACAAAGCTCATCTAAAAAATATTAAATAACTTACAAAAAACCCCTTTTCCTTTCTCTTTCATATATAATTCATAGAATCTCTTCCTTTTCCTCTACCTTGCAAAGACATTTCTTCAGTGCATAAAAAAAAGGAATGTGCACAAGCTTACTTAAATATGCTTTGAAGCTTAGCTCCCACGAAACAAGGGGCCTGTTCACATAAATAATTATTTAATCATAATTGCGGAGGTGTTGACTCTCGTACCTTAGTAGGTTGTTTGAAATTTAAACCTTACAACCAAAGCAGAATAATACGAATCTTCCGA
Source organism: Neoascia interrupta (assembly GCA_947623515.1). NCBI lineage: Eukaryota > Metazoa > Arthropoda > Insecta > Diptera > Syrphidae > Neoascia > Neoascia interrupta. The sequence goes on from OX392462.1 coordinate 135,651,157, forward strand.
TCTGGAGTGAAAACCCCGAAAATTTAATGGAGAGCTATCCTATCGGCATCCAGGGACAAAATATTCGGATTCAAAAAAATAATGAGTTTATTGAATAAAGAATGTACAAAGACAAATACGAAATAAAGAATAAAAAAAAGAAAAAAAACTATAACAAATATGCAAGTCAATTTGAAACAAAAAGACCAATAAATGTAAAATACTTGATTGTTGCCTATTGTAACCTAGATTTTAAGATGAAATTGTAAGCATAACTTTAATAAACTTTGACTGTCTTACAGTTTATTAGTTCTTTGCACTCCCATGCAGACTCTGCATATATTTGCCTACGAAGCACCGATTGTAACTATAAAAGAAGGAAACGCGTGGGTAGCAAACGGGTTTTTTAAATTAATTCACGTAATCGACCTGACGAAATACGACAAATTGTTTTATTTATTTATTATTTTATACAATAAATTTATAATTTATTCAAGAAACTGAACAGTTAATTTCAAAATATGTTGGGAACAAGGAAATACAACCAATTCTGAGTTCTCATCTGAATTAGGTCAGGGATCGTCTTGCTGAATTAAGAGATGCAAGGACGAGGAAGACTACGTCAATAAATTGGATAAGAACTACATGGAAATGCAGGAAAGACGCAACTGACTGGGACCTTTTGGAAAAACTGGCAACTATCGAAGATAATAGCAACCGACAGTACGTAATTAACAAGAACCTACTTGACGCAACTCAAGAAATAACCGGAAAACGTAACAAACTAATCGAACGCTACAACAACGCTATACAAAAGGGAGAGACAAACAACATTAGACACGACATATTAAACAAAATTCTTATCTTAAAAGAAGGGGTGAATGAAATCGTACCGAGTATCGAGCTTTCCAGATCTGGTATCGAGCTTGCCAGATGGCTAAGAATGGTATCGTGAGTAGTAACCTTTTGGACACTGAAGAGATTAACATTATCATAAACGAGCTCGAAACGCTGCCTTACCAAAACGTTGTGGAAGCCATCGAGTACGGCCGACCTTCAATCTACTGCAATGGGACATTGATGCTTTACGTCCTAGCCATACATAAATCGACCCAAAAATGTATCATCTGGTTACAGCTCGTGCAGCGATTAGAAACGACAGACAAATTTACTTAGAAAACTCAAGACTACTGATAAGCCACGACGAGACATACGGACTGAACGCAGACTGTCAGAATATTGGCAATACATCTGTGTGCGAAAAGAACATTCTCCGAAAATTTCCTGAAGACTCTTGTTTGCCGCGAATACTTAAGGGTGGAAATGCACTTTGCGACTATAAAACGACTCAAAAAGAAATAGTCGAGTTGGTTGGGGAAAACACGATTCTCCTTACAAACTTTAACGGAACAATATTACACAATATTTCTTCCATTCCTTTAGAAGGTACCTACTTGATTCAGCTGGAGAACGATACGGTCCAAATCAAAGAGAAGACGTATAGCAGCAGGATGGTCTACCGTCCACAGGCGCTTCCTCCTGTTCTGGCGAACGTGACGAGTAATAAAATCAAGCCCAACCTGGAATACGTTCATGGCCTTAGCGCAAGGAATATTGAACTTATTAAGAGCTTAAGAAAACATGTTAATTCATCCATTTATACAGAAATCTTAATTATCATAGCGTTCATAGGTACCATTTGTCTGTTCTGGAGAAAAATCTATGGACAAGTCAACATCCCGGAGCTTCGCTTATCCTACCATCGAAGACCAGTTCCACTTCCTACACCGCGATCTGCTGAAGAGGTCAACAACACCAAAAGAAATTCAGATGACTCCCCCGGCTCACCATATGCGGGAAGCAGATATTTAATGGGGCGGCAGTTATCACGGTCGGGCATTGGCCCGAAGTATATCGGATACGTATGCGTATCCGCTACGAACGAGTGTTGGCCTAAGATATGTAAGCTAGGCACACTTGGGTTTACTAGCAGTTCATGGCCAATGCTTTCCCACCGTTTGGCGAAATACGATCGGCAGCAACGCCCGGCTCAGGGCGACACTAGAAGATATGCAGGTGAACTGCATGGGAACTGCAAGTCAGCAGTCTTAGTCCGTAAGTTAAATTGTAAAGCACATTTCGCCACTTCCAGTTGAGAGCTCACGGCGTAAAGAATAAACATTTTATAACGTTCAATTAAGTGCCTTTTATTTATACAGACCAGTTGAGGGTCTGAGATTTCAATTTTTTTTTAATATTATCAAGGATAAATCCTTTACTATAGTACCTTTAATTTCAATAAACAGACAACAAAAACATAAATAGATATGCAAAAGAAACATGTAAGTCACACCCCAAAAAATTATATTTTTATCATATAAAAAATAAAATCATGGTAGTGAATTAACGTAAATAAAGATTTAACCCCTGATGATGTCGTAAAGCACGACGAAACGTTGGGAAAAAGTGGATAAAAGCAATTTTTTTTTTTGCACATCAATTAACGACCTAAAAGCCTTTCACAACTTTGGAAAACATATTTAATAAAATTGGTCTTAACAACATAGAATAATTAATCATCGGAGGGCACGCCGAACTTTCTTCTTATTTCCTTCTTTATTTGTTAATCAACTACAATGAAAGGTTTCTTCGAAAACATAAAAACAAAATACAGTATAGAAACATGCATGACTCTTTAACATTACTGCAAGGAGAGAAGAAAACTAGCAAAACAAAAAGAGAGACTCAAATTTCTCTTGACTTGTTAACAGTACGGAATACTTACGGGTGATTTTTTAGCTGGTTTGGTTTTGGCAACACTGGTTTTGACAGCTGACGTGTGTTTAGTACCTTGTGTCACTGTCAAACAGATTCAGTTTGGTTTGCGATTTAACCATGGATCGTCTTACAAATGAACAACATTTGCAAATTATTGAATTTTACTATCAAAATTCGTGCTCGGTTCGAAATGTTCATCGCGCGCTGCTTCCATTTTATGGTCGGCATTCTCGACCTTCTGAGCAGTCTATTCGGAAGATTGTGACCAAATTTCGAACCAAATTTACTTTGTTGGACATTAAAACACCAACACGTTTACGCACTGTGCGTAGTGAAGAAAATATTGCGGCCGTATCAGCTAGTGTGACAGAAGACCGCGAAATGTCGATTCAGCACTACGTGGAAAATTTTGCGGAAGGATTTGGGCGTAAAGCCTTTTAAGATACAGCTGGTGCAAGAACTAAAGCCAGCCGACCTACCACAACGCCGAATTTTTGGTGAATGGGCTCTTGGAAAGCTGGCCGAGGATCCGCTTTTTTATCGAAAAATTGTGTTCAGCGATGAGGCTCATTTTTGGTTGAATGGGTACGTAAATAAGCAAAATTGCCGCATTTGGAGTGAAGATCAGCCAGAAGCATTGCAACAGCTACCAATGCATCCCGAAAAAGCCACTGTTTGGTGCGGTTTATGGGCCGGCGGCATTATTGGGCCATATTTCTTCAAAGATGATGCGAATCGCAGCGTTACTGTCAATGGTGAACGCTACCGAGCGATGATAACAAACTTTTTTTTGCCCGAAATGGAAGTTCTTGACTTGCATGATATGTGGTTTCAACAAGACGGTGCCACATGCCACACAGCACGCGAAACAATGGCGCAATTGCGAGGCGAGTTTGGTGAACAGTTAATTTCAAGTTTCGGGCCTGTCAATTGGCCGCCTAGATCGTGCGATTTGACACCATTAGATTATTTTTTGTGGGGGTATGTCAAGGCTAATGTCTATAGGGACAAGCCCGCTTCGATTGACGCACTGGAAGCCAACATCCATGCATTCATTCGTGAGATACCGGCCGATATGTGTGAAAGAGTATGCCAAAATTGGACTCAGCGGATGGGCTACCTGAGACGCAGCCGCGGTCAACATTTGCATGAAATTATCTTTAAACATTAAATTGCAAGGTTCAAACTATCGATTCAAATAAATATTTCATTAATTTTTTCGAATTTTTTGTGTTTTTTTTTTTAAAAAAGTTCTCAACCTCTTAAAAAATCACCCGTTACCAAAACATTTTTCTAAGACTATTACCGCATACACAAACATGTTTGAATTAGAAGTCACAATAACAAGTATTAACAAAATCATTCAAAATTTTTTAAACAAAGTACTCAATATAGAGATAAAAGAGACTAATATAAACATAAAAACAATTGAGACGCATATTTCCCACACAAGCTTAACACTAAAGAACACCTTGAACGAAACTGAGTACAATAATTTCACTACAAAACAATTGCATATATACGACTCCATAGCATCCCAAACCCAATCAACCCACACAACTATACTTGAGCAACTCAAGAACACGCGTATAAAAAAAACTGGTATAACCTTCAATGAATCTTCATTAATCAACAAAACAAACATAGACATCTCAACAGAATGTAAGAGGCTCCTTTCCCTGGGGAAAAAGTTCGCTCTACCAATAAACTACAAAATTTCTCACCTATACACTTAATAGCTGACGAAGAACAATGTATAAAAAAAATTAATAAAATACGACAAAGACGAAATAGTACTAACCAACGCAGACAAAGGAAACAAAACAGTTTTAATGTACAAAGAAGATTATATGGAGAAAATGAGACAACTTTTGGAAGACAAATCAACGTACAAAAAAATCAGAGCAGACCCAACTACAAAATTACAAAAAACGAACAATGAACTCGTTAGCGATCTTTTTAAGAAAAAATTGATTGACCCGAAACTAAAATCAAAACTTCATTGCTCCGCATCTTCTGCCCCCAGGCTTTATGGACTTCCTAAAATATATAAACCTAAACTACCACTGAGACCAAAATCATCATCAACAAATGTTATAAAATTGCAAATCACATTGGAAAGATCCTAAGGGACATAGTTTCGGAAGAGTCCAACATCAAAAACATTTTTAGATTAAAAGAAAAAACAAAATCTCTCACATTAGACCATGACGAAACACTGGTTTCTTTCGACGCAATTTCTCTTTTCACGAACATTCCAACACACTTAGCTATAAGAACAATAATGAGTAAATGGGAAACCATTCAAAACCTGACCAATATACCAAAGACAATATTCCTTAAAATACTCACATTCACTTTAAAAGATAATTACTATTTTAAATTTGACAACAAGTCTTACCTCCAAACATATGACATGCCAATGGGAAATCCACTTTCCCCTACAATAGCTGACATTGTTCTTGACAACTTACTGGGCGAAATACTAGTTGAATTAAAACAAGCAGGCGTAAAAATAAAAATGACAGCGAAATATGTAGATGACATCCTAGCCATAATTAAAAAATCGGACATAGAAATTATACTCAACAAATTAAATCAATACCACAATAGAATTCAATTTACCATCGAATTAGAAGAAAACGAATCAATATCCTACTTAGACGCTAAAATATATAGAAGCAACAACAAATTGCAATTTGATTGGCATACTAAGACAACATCTTCTGGCAGAATGATAAATTTCTTTTCTACCCAACCAATGAAACAAAAGATCAATACTGCATAAAACTTCATAAACAAAGTACCAGACATAAGCCATACAACCTTCCACAAACGCAACATAGGAAAAAAATAAGAAAAATATTAAGAATGAATAATTTCCCGCATAATGTTATCAACACACTTATTGACAATAAAATAAACAAACGCAACAGAAAGTACCATTCAGAAATAGTAGGAGATGGCAACACTCCACCAACCTTCTTCAGCATCACCTACCTACATACCAAAACTCATGAAGAGCAAATACCTGCACGACATAATAAAAACAACAAACATATAATTCGCCCAAAAGCCCAATGAGACTCTCAAAAAAGTTTTCACCAACACATAGGACAAAATACCGAAAGAGGAGAAGAGTAACGTAGTCTACGAGATCAAATGTAAAGGAAAAACAGAGGAAGACTGTAATCTGATGTACATCGGCACAACGAAGCGGGCGCTATGCGTGAGAGCGGCAGAACATCAAGCAGACGTTAGAAACGGAAGAACAGCAACCGGACTCGCTCAACATCTCTTTGACACAAACACACAGCTGACTTCACCAACATAAAAATACTAGACGAAGAGAGAGACACCAACAAACGCTACACACTGGAGAGCTTGCGAATCCAACAACAAATACATAGGACCATGAATACGCAGGAGGATAAAGACAACATAAATGCTAATTACAGTTAAGCCATTTAGACTGAAATTCAAAGTGCAGTAATAGTAATAGTTTAAATGTTTCTTGATAGTCTTTTTATTTATTTTTGATTGTTTAATTTATTTTAATTTATTAATTGTCACACAAGTAAGTAAAGGATTTTTCCTTGATGATATCGAAAAAAATTAAAACTTCAGACCCTCAACTGGTCTGCATAAATAAAAGGCACTAAATTGCACGTTATAAAATGTTTATTCTTAACTCCTTAACTTCTAAGCTCTCAACTGGAAGTGACCAAAAGTGCTTTACAATTTAGCTTACGGACTAAGCCTGCTGACTTGCAGTTCCCATGCAGTTCACCTGCATATCTTCTAGAGTCGCCCTGAGCCGGGCGTTGCTGCCGATCGTATTTCGCCAAACGGTGGGAAAGCATTGACCATGAACTGCTAGTAAACCCCAGTATGCTTAGCTTGCATATCTCAGGCCAACGCTCGTTCGTAGCGGATACGCATATGTATCCGATATACTTCGGGCCAATGCCCGGCCGTGATAACTGCCGCCCCTTTAAATATCTGCGTCCCGCAGATCACATGGTGAGCGGGGGGAGAATTCCCCCTGCATCTGAATTTCTTTTGGTGTTGTTGACCTCTTCAGCAGATCGCGGTGTAGGAAGTGGAACTGGTCTTCGATGGTAGGATAAGCGAAGCTCCGGGATGTTGACTTGTCCATAGATTTTTCTCCAGAACAGACAAATGGTACCTATGAACGCTATGATAATTAAGATTTCTGTAAAAATGGATGAATTAACATGTTTTCTTAAGCTCTTAATAAGTTCGATATTCCTTGCGCTAAGGCCATGAACATATTCCAGGTTGGGCTTGATTTTATTACTCGTCACGTTCGCCAGGACAGGAGGAAGCGCCTGTGGACGGTAGACCATCCTGCTGCTGTACGTCTTCTCTTTGATTTGGACCGTATCGTTCTCCAACTGAAGCAAGTAGGTACCTTCTAAAGGAATGGAAGAATTATTGTGCAATATGGTCCCGTTAAAGTTTGTAAGGAAAATCGTGTTTTCCCCAACCAACTCGACTATTTCTTCTTGAGTCGTTTTATAGTCGCAAAGTGCATTTCCACCCTTAAGTATTCGTGGTAAACAAGAGTCTTCAGGAAATTTTCGGAGAATGTTCTTTTCGCACACAGATGTATTGCCAATGTTCTGACAGTCTGCGTTCAGTCCGTATGTGTCGTCGTGGCTTTTGAGTAGTCTTGAGTTTTCTAAGTAAATTTATCTGTCGTTTCTAATCGCTGCACGAGCTGTAACCAGATGATACATTTTTGGGTCGATTTTAGGTATGGCTAAGACGTAAAGCATCAATGTCCCATTGCAGTAGATTGAAGGTCGGCCGTACTCGATGCCTTCCACAACGTTTTGGTAAGGCAGCGTTTCGAGCTCGTTTATGATAATGTTAATCTCTTCGGTGTCCAAAAGGTTACTATTTACGATACCGCTCTTAGCCATCTGGCAAGCTCGTACGATTTCATTCACTCCTTCTTTTAGGATAAGAATTTTGTTTAATATGTCGTGTCTTATGTTGTTTGTCTCTCCCTTTTGTATAGCGTTGTTGTAGCGTTCGGTTAGTTTGTTAAGTTTTCCGGTTATTTCTTGAGTTGCGTCAAGTAGGTTCTCGTTAATTACGTACTGTCGGTTGCTATTGTCTTCGATAGTTGCCAGTTTTTCCAAAAGGTTGTCCCAGTCAGTTGCGTCAGGAGATCCACCTACCCATTTCCATGCAGTTCCTATCCAATTTATCGACCTAGCCTTCCTCGTCCTTGCATCTCTTAATTCAGCAAGACGATCCCTGATCTGATTCAGATGATAACTCAGAATTGGTTGCATTTCCTTGTTCCTAACATATTTTGAAATCAACTGCTCAGTTTCTTGAATAAATTTGTCGTATTTCGTCAGGTCGATTACGTGAATTAATTTAAAAAACCCGTTTGTTACCCACGCGTTTCCTTCTTTTATAGTTACAATCGGAGCTTCGTAGGCAAAAATATGCAGAGTCTGCATGGGAGTGCAAAGAACTGATAATCTGTAAGACAGTCAAGGTTTATTAAAGTTATGCTTACAATTTCATCTTAAAATCTAGGTTACAATAGGCAACAATCAAGTATTTTACATCAATTGGTCTCTTTTTTTGTTTCAAATTGACTTGCATATTTGTTATAGTTTTTTTTTTTTTACTTTTTTTTTATTCTTTATTTCGTATTTTCTTTGTACATTCTTTATTCAATAAACTCATTATTTTTTTGAATCCAAATATTTTGTCCCTGGATGCCGACAGAATTGCTCTCCATTAAATTTTCGGGGTTGTCACTCCGGATTGGAAGGTTCGTATTTTTCCGTTTTAGTTGTAAGGTTAAAATTTCAAACAACCTACTAAGGTACGAGAGTCAACACCACCGCAATTATGATTAAATAATTAATAAAGTGAACTGGCCCCTTGTTTCGTGAGAGCTAATTTCGAAGCATATTTAAGTAAGCTAAACAGGATTCTGTACAGTTTCTTTTTGTTTAACATTTGTTGCTTGTGCACATTCCCCTTTTTTTTTTTTTTTATGCACTGAAGAAGAGTCTTTGCAAGGTGTATAGGAAAAGGAAGAGATTCTATTGATTATATATGAAAGAGAAAGGAAAAGGGTTTTCTGTAAGTTATTTAATATTTTTTTAGATGAGCTTTGTGAATCTTTTTGCCGCTCATTGTCGTTATAGTGACACGATTATCTTTGGCCACAATCTCCTTCCTGTATAATGGCTTATTTTTGCTTTTGATCCCTTTGACGGCAACATAAACAACATCCCCTTGATTGAATTTCCTCGGAACCACTCGTCTTAGATTTTTCCTAACATTCCTAGCTTCCATATTTCTTTTGATTAACCCTCTAAGATCCTTATTAAGTTTGGAACGAATGTTTAAAAGGTTCTGATAATTAATCCTTTGTGATCTATTAAAGAAAACGTCTGTGGGCTTCTTGTTGGTGACGGAATGAACGGAATTATTGTATCGATCGACACATACGTAAACGAGTTCTTTTACCTTAAGATCTGGATGTTCTGTCCTAAGGCATCGATATATTTCTAAAACAGTGGAATGAACTCGTTCCACTTGGCCGTTGACCTCGCTTCTGTGCGATGGTGTCAAATACAATTTTACGCCCAGGCTCCTGATGAGGTTTAGCACAATTGGACTCAGGAACCCCCTTTCGTTGTCTGTAACTAAAATCAGAGGAACTGAAAAATAGTGCAGGATCTTTATCACCTTGGATCTTATATAAATCGCTGACTTATCTTTTATATGAAAGAATTTGGTAAATTTTGAGAACTTATCAATGACGGTTAAAAATTTTTCATCCTGAATTTCCATTATATCCATGTGCACTATCTCACATGGGTACCTAGGCACAGGTGTAGCTTGTAATTCCGGGCTTATGGGGTGTCTATCATATCAAATTGATCTTACAAATTTCGCAGGAGGCAACAAATCTCCTTATGGAAGCCATCATGCGGGGGAAGTAAAAATTCTCAAGTATTTGCTCCTTATTCTCCCTGGCATTACGATGAGGTCTTTTATGCTCATTCTCGATTATACAGAATCTGCGCTCTTCATTTGCTATGTCCTCAACTACTCTCTGCGTCACCCTGATTTTATATTTTTCAAAGGTTTCTAGATATACAGCCTGGAGCATTCCCAGATAAGTCTCCGGGATTTTTATTCCATTAATTACATTTGGGTTAAGGATTTATTTCCCTCACCGAAATATAATAACGATGGTAACCAGGATGGGGTTCTTCGTGAGAACGAAGATCTATTCCAATTTTGAAGATTGTTTGGTTCCTAAATACGTTAATTGGTGCCTCGACGTGCGGAATTAAATCCGAGCTATCTTGTTCCGCGCTGTGCATAGTGCCGGATTCCTCATGGTCAATTGTTACCTCATGCAACCCTTCCGTGGCAGTGTCAGTTAATGTTTCGTTCATCCCCGGGCTTCGTATCTCGTTGTCAAGTTCGGTAAGTGTTTGAATTCGTTCTTCGTCCGCTGTGTCTGTGCTTGCCTCGGAGGTTGCCGTTAGTGTTCGAGAGGAAGAGGAACCTGTGAGGTGGTTGACTTCCGTCCGAAGTCGTGAGAGAGCATCAGCCACAGAGTTTGATTTACCAGGAGTGTAAATCAACTCGTAGTTATACTCCTCAATTTTCGCCTTCCAACGCTTAAGCTTCGCATTGTAATTCCTATTACTTAGCGCGAAGGTTAAGGGTTGGTGGTCGGTGTATATTCTAATCTTTTTCGCACCGTAAAGGAAGTCTCTCAAATTGTCTAAAGCCCATACAATTGCAAGAAGTTCTTTTTCATTAGTCGCGTAGGCTTCTTCGGTTTTGCTCAAAGAGCGGGAGACAAACGCAATTGGTCTGTCCTTACCCGGGTCACCTTGAGCCAAAACAGCACCAATAGCGTAATCTGAGGCATCGGACGTCAAATTGAATGGTTTCCCAAAATCCGGAAATGCTAAAACTTCTGCCGAAGTAAGGAGGGTCTTAAGCGCTTCGAAAGCCCTTAGGCCTTCGTCATTGAGGTGAATGGATACGTTTTTAGATTGGTTCGCTCTCACCTGAGAGAATTCACCGCGCGTCATGTTAGTCAGAGGTTTCGCTACCTTAGCGTAGTCACGGATGAATCTCCTGTAGTATGAGGTAAGTCCGAGAAAACTCTTTAGCTCTTTTAAGGTGTTAGGAGGGAGAATAGCCTCTATGGCCTTAACCTTCTGTGGGCTGGGCAGGATGCCGTCTGAAGTGACCAGGTAGCCGAGAAATTCTACACTCGTGTCCAGAAAATGTGTTTTTTCCAAGTTAATTTTTAGGCCAGCTGCGTTAAGCTTCATAAAAACGCTTTCTATATCCCGTAAATGATCATCTATAGTTTTACTGAAGATGATGATGTCATCAATGTATACGAAACAACTCTTCCCGATAAGGGGCCTTAGGACATCGTCTATCATACGCTGGAAGATGGACGGGGCGTTCTTAAGTCCGAAGGGTAACCTTAGGTATTCGAACTTGCCATTCATCGTCGAAAACGCCGTTTTAGGGATGTCTTTTTCACTCATTGCTATCTGGTGAAACCCCGAGGTAAGATCAATCGTAGTGAAAAATTCCGCACTCCCGAGACTCGCCAGAGTATTATTGATGTCGGGAATGGGGTAGGTGTCCGAAATGGTAACGGCATTCAGACGCTTATAGTCTACGACCATTCTGTATTGTTTCTCGCCATTGGGCTTTGGTTTTTTTGGTACGACCCATATGGGAGAATTATACGGGCTTTTCGATGGACGGATTATATTCTCCGCCAAGAGCTCATTAACCTGGCTCTCCACCTCCTCTCTCATGCAGATTGGGTACGGATAACTTTTCGTGTAGATCGGTTCGTCCGTACTCGTTCTTATTTCTGCCCTCACATCAGTTTTTACTCTTTCGTTTGTTAATGGGCCGAATAAGGTACAGAATTTGTTACAAATGGCTTCGAGTTTGGTCTTAGCATCCTCTGTTACGTTTTTATTAAGGATCACTAGATTATTTATGGCATCTGAAGATTTGTTTTTTAAAGGGATTCTAATGCCTGGATGAATGATCAACAAGTTCTTTTCTCTATCTATGATGGCCTTCAGTTCCTTGAGAGTATCATCGCCTATAATTCCATCGAATGACTCTAAACTGGGAAGGATAAAAAAGGTGATACTCAAACTGCAGCCGGCGAAAGAGAAAAATTTGATTTTCTGTCTTATAAGGATTTTTCCAGCGGGGCTGTTAATATAAAAAGGGTTTTGGACAGGGTGCGGTTTTGGTGCTAAGGATGGTCTAATAAAATTCTTATTCGCACCAGTATCGACGAGAAAATGTAAGATTTTCCCATCTTTCGTGGCATACTCTAGGTATGGTACGCTGGACACGAGGCACCTGCTATAAAATTTTCCTCAGTGTCCGATTCAGCTGTGTTTGCTGTGTCTTCCTGCTCTTCATTAGCCTCAGGAACGTCGGTTAGCATATGGTACATACGCTGCTGCTTCCTCGGGTAACTGTCCGATCCGGCTTCGCGTTTGAATGGGTTGTCGGGTCGATTCATGTAATTTACGTTACCTGTCTGTACTGACCCTAATTCCATCTTTATTGGAGGTTTCGGCCCCGTCGGTCTCGGTGGTGCGTATTGCCTGTTTTGGAACCTCGAGTTCCAATGAGGTTCTGTCGCTATTAAATCTGTTCGGATTTCTCGGGGGCAAAGGGAGTTGCCTCTCGTTTTTGAAGTTATAATGTACCGGGGAAGTAATTAGGTTAGATGCTTGCACATGAACCGAAGTGTTTCTGAAATTGAGGTTCTGCATTTCGAGACATGCAGAGTAAGCCTCGGGGAGGGTTTTTGGCTTTTGAATTACCAGGAGCCTGGAAAGGTCTCCATTAAGACCACGCACAAAAACATCCAAGGCTCTATTTCGGTAGGCTTCCACCAACGCGTCCATGGTTTCAGCAGAATATGTTTCCGCTCGGATCTTGTTAATAATCAGCGAAAACTGATGATTCACGGTGGCGTAGAAATCATCCACCTTGGAACCACCTTGTTTCAGTTGGTTTAACTGGTGTTCGAGGGTCCTGATATCTCTTTTGTCTGCGTAGTGCAGGGAGAGGACCCTCTTTATCTCAATCCACTCATTATCGAAAATGTTGTAAGATACGAGCGCAGAATCTGCCTTGCCTCTTATCTTCTGTCTTATGTGTTGAAGGATAGCCCGATATATGGGCTTACTACGAACAATTTCGTAATCCTTTAACACAGTCTCGACACTATGCACCCAAGAGACATAGTGAACCGGGTTGCCTTCGAAGACTTGAAGTTCCTTCACTGAGTCTGGTAACTTAGAAAGTTCTTTAAGTTCAGATTCACTATTCGGACCTCGAAGTTCTTCGCGAAGTTCAGATGGTTGAGGAACATTAGTTCCTCCCAAACCTATGGATTCTACAGTTCTTATCCTAGCCTCGACAGAACTAAGCTGTCCCAATAAACCCTGGAGTGCCTGTCTAGAATCCCCCTGCTCTATCTGGCTAATTCGGTTTTCAAAACCCCTCAGTTGTTCAATTACTGAATTTACCGCCCCTGTTAACTGAGTCACTGAATTCTTAATTTCATCCATATCTAAGAGTATCTAAGAGTGTTCCCAAGAGATTTTATAGGTTGTGCCTTGTTTTATTTTTTTCCTGCTTTTCACTATTTATTAAACAACTTGTTCACTTCCGTGATTTTTTCTTTTGGATAGGAAAGGTATGTGCAACAAGTAATTAAGTAATTGATTCAGGTTTGTACTATTTTTTTCTTTTTAGGGGTGAAAGGTATGTGTAACAGTATGTGTATGTGTTTCAAAGGTAACAGACTTAACATAAGTAGTAATGTTAAGTCTGTTAAATAGACTATTAGGTGAGGATTGTTGTATTTTCTTTTTGCAAGTTAACTTAGTTAATTTATTTTAGTTTAAAGTAACTTGATTTTAAAATTTCTTTTACTTTTATCTTATCTTAAATAAATAATGTATGCTTAAGGTAATGAATCTTACTGCACAAATATGATCCACTTCATCACTAAGTCCTTTGGATTGCTGAGTTTTCTGTAAAGTTGTAAGGGTTATCTTCGTTGGCAACTGCTGTCCTTAGAGGTGATAATGTATCGGTGACATCGGTCAAGGCAATTCAATTATTCACTGATTATGATGTCCTTATATAAAGTCTTTACACGGCAACGCTTCCTTTGAAGGAATTAAATTACTTAAGTGCACTGGGTTTTTTTTATTATTATTTTTTTTTATTTTTAAGGAGACAATATATTGGTGACATTCACTGAAGGAAATTTACTAATCAAATGATTGTGTCTTTTTGTAAAGTCTTTACACTGCAACGTTTCTTCTTATTAAAGAGCACTTGTTTTTCAAACGAATCGATTTTTTTTATTTTTTTTTATTTCTTAGGGAGGGTTCCTGCACGGGCGCCAGTAAAAGATTTTTCCTTGATGATATCCAAGGCCAATGACCGGCCGTGATAACTAGTACCTTTTATTTTAATAAAGAGACCACAAAAACATAAATATGCAATAGTAACATGTGAGTCACACCCTAAAAAATTATATTTTTATCGTATAAAAAATAAAATCATTGTAATAAATTAAGGTAAATAAAGATTTAACCCCTGAGGATGTCGTAAAGGCCGACGAAACGTTGGGAATAAGTGGATAAAAGCAATTTTCTTTTTTTGCACATCAATTAACGACCTTAAAGCCTATCACAACTTTGGAAAACATATGAAATAAAAACAATTTTGACCTTTGAACAGATGGCGAACGAGCAACCAGACGGAACTAGGGCACCTCAGGGAAAGAAATTACACCAAAGAAAGTTAGAATACAAGGAAGCTAGACGCAGAATTTATAATGAAGAAGTGACGAGTGACGACAGGTGGCCTAGTGGAACAGAAGAGTAGGAGGTTAAGAAAATAGAAAAGCTTAGGGAGAGAGGTTAAGTAGGTGAGAGACGCGCAAATAGTATATTGGAAACTGTGATAGCTGTCAATGACGACAATAGGCCCTACGCGAAGGTTAAGTTAGAGCGCTAAGAGCTTCTGGGCCTATTGGAAAGCGGAGCACCCGTTACGTGTTTAGGAAGAGGAGCTGAGGAGTTTTTGGAAAAAAAGAAGATAGATATATTTAAAATGATTAAGGACATAAGAACCGCGGATGGAAAACGCCAAAAGATATTGAGACGATTTAAACCGATGATTTCTTGGGATGGCGTGTCGAAAGAGATAGAATTGTATGTGGTTCCCAGTCTGTGGTCGAGTTTTGGAGTGCGTTTAAGGTCGCTGTTCCATCACCGACGAATGGGGATGAGTTGGGTCGGGTTCTGTCAGCCAGGCGCCTGGAGACGGTTAAGCAGTGGTTTTCCTCGACCAACCTCGAAGAATACATTATCGAGGTAGATGGAAAGAAGATACCCTTTAAACAGAGGCACTACTCAGTCTTTCCTGTCGTGCAAAAGCTCCTGTACGAGGAACTCAACAGGATGTTAGCTTTGAGAGTCATCGAGGAAAGCAACAGTGCTTGGAGTTCACCAGTTGTTCTGGTGAGGAAACCTGGAAAGAACCGCCTCTGCCTTGACTCGCGAAAAGTTAATGCCCAGACGCAACGTGATGCTTTTCCGCTTCCGCACATTGAAGGACATCTCAGCAGGCTCCAAGACACTAAATTTATAAGCAGGATAGATTTGAAGGACGCGTTCTGGCAGATCCGGCTGGAGAGGAGGTCAAGAGAGTTCACGGCCTTTACAGTCCCTGGACGGCCATTAAATCAGTTTGAATTGTGCAATGCCGCCCAGAGAATGTGTAGGCTGATGGATAAAGTTATACCCACCCGCCTAAGGCAGTATGTCTTTGTCTATCTGGACGATTTCTTTATCTGCTCTCTAGACTTTGAGACCCATATAAAAGTGCTCGAGGAGGTTACAGGATGCCTTTGGGAAGTGGTATTGACCATCAACGTTGACAAGAGCAAGTTTTGTCAGAAAGAAATTAAGTACTTAGGATACATCGTCAGTGATGGATGCCTGAGGATGGATAGGGACAAAGTTTTGGCGGCAGAGGACTTTCTGTTGGTTCGAGCAAGAGAGGCTGCCGTATACACGAGTGTCTGATGGGTTCGTGTACCAATGGATAGGTTTCCAAAAAGCATGATTCACCTAGCTCTGGACATGGGGACTCCACAAGACCCTAACCAAACTCCGACAAAAATACCATTGGCCACCCAAGTAACACAGAAGTTCTTTTAATGGTCATGGTTACCTTTTCAACACCACTTTATGAAACCTTTGGCCTTGGATGTTGGTGCTACACAAGTAATGGGGCCCCTTACAAGCACTTATTTTGCTTCTGTCTTTGGTGCTATAAGACGCTTATGTAAAACTGATATAAATCCTTTAGTTCCATACGAGTGCTAACTTAAAGAGGCTTACTCTTATAAGGGAACAAGAATCCAAAACGTAGCAGGAACTTGTACAAGAATTCTCTTATAAAAACTAGGTTCGGGTTTGGTCGTACATCAAACCCAATCAACCCACACAACTATACTTGAGCAACTCAAAAACACGCGTATAAAAAAAACTGGTATAACCTTCAATGAATCTTCATTAATCAACAAAACAAACATAGACATCTCAACAGAATGTAAGAGGCTCCTTTCCCTGGGGAAAAAGTTCGCTCTACCAATAAACTACAAAATTTCTCACCTATACACTTAATATCTGACGAAGAACAATGTATAAAAAAAATTAATAAAATACGACAAAGACGAAATAGTACTAACCAACGCAGACAAAGGAAACAAAACAGTTTTAATGTACAAAGAAGATTATATGGAGAAAATGAGACAACTTTTGGAAGACAAATCAACGTACAAAAAAATCAGAGCAGACCCAACTACAAAATTACAAAAAACGAACAATGAACTCGTTAGCGATCTTTTTAAGAAAAAATTGATTGACCCGAAACTAAAATCAAAACTTCATTGCTCCGCATCTTCTGCCCCCAGGCTTTATGGACTTCCTAAAATATATAAACCTAAACTACCACTGAGACCAAAATCATCATCAACAAATGTTATAAAATTGCAAATCACATTGGAAAGATCCTAAAGGACATAGTTTCGGAAGAGTCCAACATCAAAAACATTTTTAGATTAAAAGAAAAAACAGAATCTCTCACATTAGACCATGACGAAACACTGGTTTCTTTTGACGCAATTTCTCTTTTCACGAACATTCCAACACACTTAGCTATAAGAACAATAATGAGTAAATGGGAAACCATTCAAAACCTGACCAATATACCAAAGACAATATTCCTTAAAATACTCACATTCACTTTAAAAGATAATTACTATTTTAAATTTGACAACAAGTCTTACCTCCAAACATATGGCATGCCAATGGGAAATCCACTTTCCCCTACAATAGCTGACATTGTTCTTGACAACTTACTGGACGAAATACTAGTTGAATTAAAACAAGCAGGCGTAAAAATAAAAATGACAGCGAAATATGTAGATGACATCCTAGCCATAATTAAAAAATCGGACATAGAAATTATACTCAACAAATTAAATCAATACCACAATAGAATTCAATTTACCATCGAATTAGAAGAAAACGAATCAATATCCTACTTAGACGCTAAAATATATAGAAGCAACAACAAATTGCAATTTGATTGGCATACTAAGACAACATCTTCTGGCAGAATGATAAATTTCTTTTCTACCCAACCAATGAAACAAAAGATCAATACTGCATAAAACTTCATAAACAAAGTACCAGACATAAGCCATACAACCTTCCACAAACGCAACATAGGAAAAAAATAAGAAAAATATTAAGAATGAATAATTTCCCGCATAATGTTATCAACACACTTATTGACAATAAAATAAACAAACGCAACAGAAAGTACCATTCAGAAATAGTAGGAGATGGCAACACTCCACCAACCTTCTTCAGCATCACCTACCTACATACCAAAACTCATGAAGAGCAAATACCTGCACGACATAATAAAAACAACAAACATATAATTCGCCCAAAAGCCCAATGAGACTCTCAAAAAAGTTTTCACCAACACATAGGACAAAATACCGAAAGAGGAGAAGAGTAACGTAGTCTACGAGATCAAATGTAAAGGAAAAACAGAGGAAGACTGTAATCTGATGTACATCGGCACAACGAAGCGGGCGCTATGCGTGAGAGCGGCAGAACATCAAGCAGACGTTAGACACGGAAGAACAGCAACCGGACTCGCTCAACATCTCTTTGACACAAACACACAGCTGACTTCACCAACATAGAAATACTAGACGAAGAGAGAGACACCAACAAACGCTACACACTGGAGAGCTTGCGAATCCAACAACAAATACATAGGACCATGAATACGCAGGAGGATAAAGACAACATAAATGCTAATTACAGTTAAGCCATTTAGACTGAAATTCAAAGTGCAATAATAGTAATAGTTTAAATGTTTCTTGATAGTCTTTTTATTTATTTTTGATTGTTTAATTTATTTTAATTTATTAATTGTCACACAAGTAAGTAAAGGATTTTTCCTTGATGATATCGAAAAAAATTAAAACTTCAGACCCTCAACTGGTCTGTATAAATAAAAGGCACTAAATTGCACGTTATAAAATGTTTATTCTTAACTCCTTGAGCTCTCAACTGGAAGTGACCAAAAGTGCTTTACAATTTAACTTACGGACTAAGCCTGCTGACTTGCAGTTCCCATGCAGTTCACCTGCATATCTTCTAGAGTCGCCCTGAGCCGGGCGTTGCTGCCGATCGTATTTCGCCAAACGGTGGGAAAGCATTGACCATGAACTGCTAGTAAACCCCAGTATGCTTAGCTTGCATATCTCAGGCCAACGCTCGTTCATAGCGGATACGCATATGTATCCGATATACTTCGGGCCAATGCCCGGCCGTGATAACTGCCGCCCCTTTAAATATCTGCGTCCCGCAGATCACATGGTGAGCCGGGGGAGTCATCTGAATTTCTTTTGGTGTTGTTGACCTCTTCAGCAGATCGCGGTGTAGGAAGTGGAACTGGTCTTCGATGGTAGGATAAGCGAAGCTCCGGGATGTTGACTTTTCCGTAGATTTTTCTCCAGAACAGACAAATGGTACCTATGAACGCTATGATGATTAAGATTTCTGTAAAAATAGATGAATTAACATGTTTCCTTAAGCTCTTAATAAGTTCGATATTCCTTGCGCTAAGGCCATGAACATATTCCAGGTTGGGCTTGATTTTATTACTCGTCACGTTCGCCAGGACAGGAGGAAGCGCCTGTGGACGGTAGACCATCCTGCTGCTGTACGTCTTCTCTTTGATTTGGACCGTATCGTTCTCCAACTGAAGCAAGTAGGTACCTTCTAAAGGAATGGAAGAATTATTGTGCAATATGGTCCCGTTAAAGTTTGTAAGGAAAATCGTGTTTTCCCCAACCAACTCGACTATTTCTTCTTGAGTCGTTTTATAGTCGCAAAGTGCATTTCCACCCTTAAGTATTCGTGGTAAACAAGAGTCTTCAGGAAATTTTCGGAGAATGTTCTTTTCGCACACAGATGTATTGCCAATGTTCTGACAGTCTGCGTTCAGTCCGTATGTCTCGTCGTGGCTTTTGAGTAGTCTTGAGTTTTCTAAGTAAATTTATCTGTCGTTTCTAATCGCTGCACGAGCTGTAACCAGATGATACATTTTTGGGTCGATTTTAGGTATGGCTAAGACGTAAAGCATCAATGTCCCATTGCAGTAGATTGAAGGTCGGCCGTACTCGATGGCTTCCACAACGTTTTGGTAAGGCAGCGTTTCGAGCTCGTTTATGATAATGTTAATCTCTTCGGTGTCCAAAAGGTTACTATTTACGATACCGCTCTTAGCCATCTGGCAAGCTCGTACGATTTCATTCACTCCTTCTTTTAGGATAAGAATTTTGTTTAATATGTCGTGTCTTATGTTGTTTGTCTCTCCCTTTTGTATAGCGTTGTTGTAGCGTTCGGTTAGTTTGTTAAGTTTTCCGGTTATTTCTTGAGTTGCGTCAAGTAGGTTCTCGTTAATTACGTACTGTCGGTTGCTATTGTCTTCGATAGTTGCCAGTATTTCCAAAATGTTGTCCCAGTCAGTTGCGTCAGGAGATCCACCTACCCATTTCCATGCAGTTCCTATCCAATTTATCGACCTAGCCTTCCTCGTCCTTGCATCTCTTAATTCAGCAAGACGATCCCTGATCTGATTCAGATGATAACTCAGAATTGGTTGCATTTCCTTGTTCCCAACATATTTTGAAATCAACTGCTCAGTTTCTTGAATAAATTTGTCGTATTTCGTCAGGTCGATTACGTGAATTAATTTAAAAAACCCGTTTGTTACCCACGCGTTTCCTTCTTTTATAGTTACAATCGGAGCTTCGTAGGCAAAAATATGCAGAGTCTGCATGGGAGTGCAAAGAACTAATAATCTGTAAGACAGTCAAGGTTTATTAAAGTTATGCTTACAATTTCATCTTAAAATCTAGGTTACAATAGGCAACAATCAAGTATTTTACATCAATTGGTCTCTTTTTTTGTTTCAAATTGACTTGCATATTTGTTATAGTTTTTTTTTTTTACTTTTTTTTATTCTTTATTTCGTATTTGTCTTTGTACATTCTTTATTCAATAAACTCATTATTTTTTTGAATCCAAATATTTTGTCCGTGGATGCCGACAGAATAGCTCTTCATTAAATTTTCGGGGTTGTCACTCCGGATTGGAAGATTCGTATTATTCCGTTTTAGTTGTAAGGTTAAAATTTCAAACAACCTACTAAGGTACGAGAGTCAACACCACCGCAATTATGATTAAATAATTAATAAAGTGAACTGGCCCCTTGTTTCGTGAGAGCTAACTTCAAAGCATATTTAAGTAAGCTAAACAGGATTCTGTACAGTTTCTTTTTGTTTAACATTTGTTGCTTGTGCACATTCCCCTTTTTTTTTTTTTTTTTTTTTTTTTTATGCACTGAAGAAGAGTCTTTGCAAGGTGTATAGGAAAAGGAAGAGATTCTATTGATTATATATGAAAGAGAAAGGAAAAGGGTTTTCTGTAAGTTATTTAATATTTTTTTAGATGAGCTTTGTGAATCTTTTTGCCGCTCATTGTCGTTATAGTGATACGATTATCTTTGGCCACAATCTCCTTCCTGTATAATGGCTTATTTTTGCTTTTGATCCCTTTGACGGCAACATAAACAACATCCCCTTTATTGAATTTCCTCGGAACCACTCGTCTTAGATTTTTCCTAACATTCCTAGCTTCCATATTTCTTTTGATTAACCCTCTAAGATCCTTATTAAGTTTGGAACGAATGTTTAAAAGGTTCTGATAATTAATCCTTTGTGATCTATTAAAGAAAACGTCTGTGGGCTTCTTGTTGGTGACGGAATGAACGGAATTATTGTATCGATCGACACATACGTAAACGAGTTCTTTTACCTTAAGATCTGGATGTTCTGTCCTAAGGCATCGATATATTTCTAAAACAGTGGAATGAACTCGTTCCACTTGGCCGTTGACCTCGCTTCTGTGCGATGGTGTCAAATACAATTTTACGCCCAGGCTCCTGATGAGGTTTAGCACAATTGGACTCAGGAACCCCCTTTCGTTGTCTGTAACTAAAATCAGAGGAACTGAAAAATAGTGCAGGATCTTTATCACCTTGGATCTTATATAAATCGCTGACTTATCTTTTATATGAAAGAATTTGGTAAATTTTGAGAACTTATCAATGACGGTTAAAAATTTTTCATCCTGAATTTCCATTATATCCATGTGCACTATCTCACATGGGTACCTAGGCACAGGTGTAGCTTGTAATTCCGGGCTTATGGGGTGTCTATCATATCAAATTGATCTTACAAATTTCGCAGGAGGCAACAAATCTCCTTATGGAAGCCATCATGCGGGGGAAGTAAAAATTCTCAAGTATTTGCTCCTTATTCTCCCTGGCATTACGATGAGGTCTTTTATGCTCATTCTCGATTATACAGAATCTGCGCTCTTCATTTGCTATGTCCTCAACTACTCTCTGCGTCACCCTGATTTTATATTTTTCAAAGGTTTCTAGATATACAGCCTGGAGCATTCCCAGATAAGTCTCCGGGATTCTTATTCCATTAATTACATTTGGGTTAAGATTTTCCCTTAATAATTCCTTGAGGTTGGTAGGATTTATTTCCCTCACCGAAATATAATAACGATGGTAACCAGGATGGGGTTCTTCGTGAGAACGAAGATCTATTCCAATTTTGAAGATTGTTTGGTTCCTAAATACGTTAATTGGTGCCTCGACGTGCGGAATTAAATCCGAGCTATCTTGTTCCGCGCTGTGCATAGTGCCGGATTCCTCATGGTCAATTGTTACCTCATGCAACCCTTCCGTGGCAGTGTCAGTTAATGTTTCGTTCATCCCCGGGCTTCGTATCTCGTTGTCAAGTTCGGTAAGTGTTTGAATTCGTTCTTCGTCCGCTGTGTCTGTGCTTGCCTCGGAGGTTGCCGTTAGTGTTCGAGAGGAAGAGGAACCTGTGAGGTGGTTGACTTCCGTCCGAAGTCGTGAGAGAGCATCAGCCACAGAGTTTGATTTACCAGGAGTGTAAATCAACTCGTAGTTATACTCCTCAATTTTCGCCTTCCAACGCTTAAGCTTCGCATTGTAATTCCTATTACTTAGCGCGAAGGTTAAGGGTTGGTGGTCGGTGTATATTCTAATCTTTTTCGCACCGTAAAGGAAGTCTCTCAAATTGTCTAAAGCCCATACAATTGCAAGAAGTTCTTTTTCATTAGTCGCGTAGGCTTCTTCGGTTTTGCTCAAAGAGCGGGAGACAAACGCAATTGGTCTGTCCTTACCCGGGTCACCTTGAGCCAAAACAGCACCAATAGCGTAATCTGAGGCATCGGACGTCAAATTGAATGGTTTCCCAAAATCCGGAAATGCTAAAACTTCTGCCGAAGTAAGGAGGGTCTTAAGCGCTTCGAAAGCCCTTAGGCCTTCGTCATTGAGGTGAATGGATACGTTTTTAGATTGGTTCGCTCTCACCTGAGAGAATTCACCGCGCGTCATGTTAGTCAGAGGTTTCGCTACCTTAGCGTAGTCACGGATGAATCTCCTGTAGTATGAGGTAAGTCCGAGAAAACTCTTTAGCTCTTTTAAGGTGTTAGGAGGGAGAATAGCCTCTATGGCCTTAACCTTCTGTGGGCTGGGCAGGATGCCGTCTGAAGTGACCAGGTAGCCGAGAAATTCTACACTCGTGTCCAGAAAATGTGTTTTTTCCAAGTTAATTTTTAGGCCAGCTGCGTTAAGCTTCATAAAAACGCTTTCTATATCCCGTAAATGATCATCTATAGTTTTACTGAAGATGATGATGT
Organism: Neoascia interrupta; assembly: GCA_947623515.1. NCBI lineage: Eukaryota > Metazoa > Arthropoda > Insecta > Diptera > Syrphidae > Neoascia > Neoascia interrupta. Next base: position 135,674,433 of record OX392462.1, read on the forward strand.
CATCAATGTATACGAAACAACTCTTCCTGATAAGGGGCCTTAGGACATCGTCTATCATACGCTGGAAGATGGACGGGGCGTTCTTAAGTCCGAAGGGTAACCTTAGGTATTCGAACTTGCCATTCATCGTCGAAAACGCCGTTTTAGGGATGTCTTTTTCACTCATTGCTATCTGGTGAAACCCCGAGGTAAGATCAATCGTAGTGAAAAATTTCGCACTCCCGAGACTCGCCAGAGTAATATTGATGTCGGGAATGGGGTAGGTGTCCGAAATGGTAACGGCATTCAGACGCTTATAGTCTACGACCATTCTGTATTGTTTCTCGCCATTGGGCTTTGGTTTTTTTGGTACGACCCATATGGGAGAATTATACGGGCTTTTCGATGGACGGATTATATTCTCCGCCAAGAGCTCATTAACCTGTCTCTCCACCTCCTCTCTCATGCAGATTGGGTACGGATAACTTTTCGTGTAGATCGGTTCGTCCGTACTCGTTCTTATTTCTGCCCTCACATCAGTTTTTACTCTTTCGTTTGTTAATGGGCCGAATAAGGTACAGAATTTGTTACAAATGGCTTCGAGTTTGGTCTTAGCATCCTCTGTTACGTTTTTATTAAGGATCACTAGATTATTTATGGCATCTGAAGATTTGTTTTTTAAAGGGATTCTAATGCCTGGATGAATGATCAACAAGTTCTTTTCTCTATCTATGATGGCCTTCAGTTCCTTGAGAGTATCATCGCCTATAATTCCATCGAATGACTCTAAACTGGGAAGGATAAAAAAGGTGATACTCAAACTGCAGCCGGCGAAAGAGAAAAATTTATAAAAAGGGTTTTGGACAGGGTGCGGTTTTGGTGCTAAGGATGGTCTAATAAAATTCTTATTCGCACCAGTATCGACGAGAAAATGTAAGATTTTCCCATCTTTCGTGGCATACTCTAGGTATGGTACGCTGGACACGAGGCACCTGCTATAAAATTTTCCTCAGTGTCCGATTCAGCTGTGTTTGCTGTGTCTTCCTGCTCTTCATTAGCCTCAGGAACGTCGGTTAGCATATGGTACATACGCTGCTGCTTCCTCGGGTAACTGTCCGATCCGGCTTCGCGTTTGAATGGGTTGTCGGGTCGATTCATGTAATTTACGTTACCTGTCTGTACTGACCCTAATTCCATCTTTATTGGAGGTTTCGGCCCCGTCGGTCTCGGTGGTGCGTATTGCCTGTTTTGGAACCTCGAGTTCCAATGAGGTTCTGTCGCTATTAAATCTGTTCGGATTTCTCGGGGGCAAAGGGAGTTGCCTCTCGTTTTTGAAGTTATAATGTACCGGGGAAGTAATTAGGTTAGATGCTTGCACATGAACCGAAGTGTTTCTGAAATTGAGGTTCTGCATTTCGAGACATGCAGAGTAAGCCTCGGGGAGGGTTTTTGGCTTTTGAATTACCAGGAGCCTGGAAAGGTCTCCATTAAGACCACGCACAAAAACATCCAAGGCTCTATTTCGGTAGGCTTCCACCAACGCGTCCATGGTTTCAGCAGAATATGTTTCCGCTCGGATCTTGTTAATAATCAGCGAAAACTGATGATTCACGGTGGCGTAGAAATCATCCACCTTGGAACCACCTTGTTTCAGTTGGTTTAACTGGTGTTCGAGGGTCCTGATATCTCTTTTGTCTGCGTAGTGCAGGGAGAGGACCCTCTTTATCTCAATCCACTCATTATCGAAAATGTTGTAAGATACGAGCGCAGAATCTGCCTTGCCTCTTATCTTCTGTCTTATGTGTTGAAGGATAGCCCGATATATGGGCTTACTACGAACAATTTCGTAATCCTTTAACACAGTCTCGACACTATGCACCCAAGAGACATAGTGAACCGGGTTGCCTTCGAAGACTTGAAGTTCCTTCACTGAGTCTGGTAACTTAGAAAGTTCTTTAAGTTCAGACTCACTATTCGGACCTCGAAGTTCTTCGCGAAGTTCAGATGGTTGAGGAACATTAGTTCCTCCCAAACCTATGGATTCTACAGTTCTTATCCTAGCCTCGACAGAACTAAGCTGTCCCAATAAACCCTGGAGTGCCTGTCTAGAATCCCCCTGCTCTATCTGGCTAATTCGGTTTTCAAAACCCCTCAGTTGTTCAATTACTGAATTTACCGCCCCTGTTAACTGAGTCACTGAATTCTTAATTTCATCCATATCTAAGAGTATCTAAGAGTGTTCCCAAGAGATTTTATAGGTTGTGCCTTGTTTTATTTTTTTCCTGCTTTTCACTATTTATTAAACAACTTGTTCACTTCCGTGATTTTTTCTTTTGGATAGGAAAGGTATGTGCAACAAGTAATTAAGTAATTGATTCAGGTTTGTACTATTTTTTTCTTTTTAGGGGTGAAAGGTATGTGTAACAGTATGTGTATGTGTTTCAAAGGTAACAGACTTAACATAAGTAGTAATGTTAAGTCTGTTAAATAGACTATTAGGTGAGGATTGTTGTATTTTCTTTTTGCAAGTTAACTTAGTTAATTTATTTTAGTTTAAAGTAACTTGATTTTAAAATTTCTTTTACTTTTATCTTATCTTAAATAAATAATGTATGCTTAAGGTAATGAATCTTACTGCACAAATATGATCCACTTCATCACTAAGTCCTTTGGATTGCTGAGTTTTCTGTAAAGTTGTAAGGGTTATCTTCGTTGGCAACTGCTGTCCTTAGAGGTGATAATGTATCGGTGACATCCAGTCAAGGCAATTCAATTATTCACTGATTATGATGTCCTTATATAAAGTCTTTACACGGCAACGCTTCCTTTGAAGGAATTAAATTACTTAAGTGCACTGGGTTTTTTTTATTATTATTTTTTTTTATTTTTAAGGAGACAATATATTGGTGACATTCACTGAAGGAAATTTACTAATCAAATGATTGTGTCTTTTTGTAAAGTCTTTACACTGCAACGTTTCTTCTTATTAAAGAGCACTTGTTTTTCAAACGAATCGATTTTTTTTATTTTTTTTTATTTCTTAGGGAGGGTCCCTGCACGGGCGCCAGTAAAGGATTTTTCCTTGATGATATCGAAAAAAATCTAAAACTTCAGACCCTCAACTGGTCTGTATAAATAAAAGGCACTAAATTGCACGTTATAAAATGTTTATTCTTAACTCCTTGAGCTCTCAACTGGAAGTGACCAAAAGTGCTTTACAATTTAACTTACGGACTAAGCCTGCTGACTTGCAGTTCCCATGCAGTTCACCTGCATATCTTCTTGAGTCGCCCTCATCCGGGCGTTGCTGCCGATCGTATTTCGCCAAACGGTGGGAAAGCATTGACCATGAACTGCTAGTAAACCCCAGTATGCTTAGCTTGCATATCTCCGGCCAACGCTCGTTCGTAGCGGATACGCATATGTATCCGATATACTTCGGGCCAATGCCCGGCCGTGATAACTAGTACCTTTAATTTTAATAAAGAGACCACAAAAACATAAATATGCAATAGTAACATGTGAGTCACACCCTAAAAAATTATATTTTTATCGTATAAAAAATAAAATCATTGTAATAAATTAAGGTAAATAAAGATTTAACCCCTGAGGATGTCGTAAAGGCCGACGAAGCTGTGTTTGCTGTGTCTTCCTGCTCTTCATTAGCCTCAGGAACGTCGGTTAGCATATGGTACATACGCTGCTGCTTCCTCGGGTAACTGTCCGATCCGGCTTCGCGTTTGAATGGATTGTCGGGTCGATTCATGTAATTTACGTTACCTGTCTGTACTGACCCTAATTCCATCTTTATTGGAGGTTTCGGCCCCGTCGGTCTCGGTGGTGCGTATTGCCTGTTTTGGAACCTCGAAAAATCATTGTAATAAATTAAGGTAAATAAAGATTTAACCCCTGAGGATGTCGTAAAGGCCGACGAAACGTTGGGAATAAGTGGATAAAAGCAATTTTCTTTTTTTGCACATCAATTAACGACCTTAAAGCCTATCACAACTTTGGAAAACATATGAAATAAAAACAATTTTGACCTTTGAACAGATGGCGAACGAGCAACCAGACGGAACTAGGGCACCTCAGAGAAAGAAATTACACCAAAGAAAGTTAGAATACGAGGAAGCTAGACGCAGAATTTATAATGAAGAAGTGACGAGTGACGACAGGTGGCCTAGTGGAACAGAAGAGTAGGAGGTTAAGAAAATAGAAAAGCTTAGGGAGAGAGGTTAAGTAGGTGAGAGACGCGCAAATAGTATATTGGAAACTGTGATAGCTGTCAATGACGACAATAGGCCCTACGCGAAGGTTAAGTTAGAGGGCTAAGAGCTTCTGGGCCTATTGGAAAGCGGAGCACCCGTTACTTGTTTAGGAAGAGGAGCTGAGGAGTTTTTGGAAAAAAAGAAGATAGATATATTTAAAATGATTAAGGACATAAGAACCGCGGATGGAAAACGCCAAAAGATATTGAGACGATTTAAACCGATGATTTCTTGGGATGGCGTGTCGAAAGAGATAGAATTGTATGTGGTTCCCAGTCTGTGGTCGAGTTTTGGAGTGCGTTTAAGGTCGCTGTTCCATCACCGACGAATGGGGATGAGTTGGGTCGGGTTCTGTCAGCCAGGCGCCTGGAGACGGTTAAGCAGTTGTTTTCCTCGACCAACCTCGAAGAATACATTATCGAGGTAGATGGAAAGAAGATACCCTTTAAACAGAGGCACTACTCAGTCTTTCCTGTCGTGCAAAAGCTCCTGTACGAGGAACTCAACAGGATGTTGGCTTTGGGAGTCATCGAGGAAAGCAACAGTGCTTGGAGTTCACCAGTTGTTCTGGTGAGGAAACCTGGAAAGAACCGCCTCTGCCTTGACTCGCGAAAAGTTAATGCCCAGACGCAACGTGATGCTTTTCCGCTTCCGCACATTGAAGGACATCTCAGCAGGCTCCAAGACACTAAATTTATAAGCAGGATAGATTTGAAGGACGCGTTCTGGCAGATCCGGCTGGAGAGGAGGTCAAGAGAGTTCACGGCCTTTACAGTCCCTGGACGGCCATTAAATCAGTTTGAATTGTGCAATGCCGCCCAGAGAATGTGTAGGCTGATGGATAAAGTTATACCCACCCGCCTAAGGCAGTATGTCTTTGTCTATCTGGACGATTTCTTTATCTGCTCTCCAGACTTTGAGACCCATATAAAAGTGCTCGAGGAGGTTACAGGATGCCTTTGGGAAGTGGTATTGACCATCAACGTTGACAAGAGCAAGTTTTGTCAGAAAGAAATTAAGTACTTAGGATACATCGTCAGTGATGGATGCCTGAGGATGGATAGGGACAAAGTTTTGGCGGCAGAGGACTTTCTGTTGGTTCGAGCAAGAGAGGCTGCCGTATACACGAGTGTCTGATGGGTTCGTGTACCAATGGATAGGTTTCCAAAACGCATGATTCACCTAGCTCTGGACATGGGGACTCCACAAGACCCTAACCAAACTCCGACAAAAATACCATTGGCCACCCAAGTAACACAGAAGTTCTTTTAATGGTCATGGTTACCTTTTCAACACCACTTTATGAAACCTTTGGCCTTGGATGTTGGTGCTACACAAGTAATGGGGCCCCTTACAAGCACTTATTTTGCTTCTGTCTTTGGTGCTATAAGACGCTTATGTAAAACTGATATAAATCCTTTAGTTCCATACGAGTGCTAACTTAAAGAGGCTTACTCTTATAAGGGAACAAGAATCCAAAACGTAGCAGGAACTTGTACAAGAATTCTCTTATAAAAACTAGGTTCGGGTTTGGTCGTACATCAAGCCCTTATAAAACCTATTTGACGGTCAAATACTGTCAATGTCAAAAAATTGAGCACACATACTTGAAAGCTAGTCGTGTCTTATTATAATAAACAAATCTTTTCATTGGTGTGGTTGTGGTTTCACTTATACATTATATTATGTTCTCCTTTGTTCATGTAGGTGTTTGCATTTCAAACCGAAAATTTCTTTGCGTAAATGTTTCTTCTAGAAAACTTGGTGTTGAAAAAATGCATGTACTCAGCCGAAAACAACGTGCACATTTAATTTTGTCAGACAATTAATAAAAATAGGACTATAAACATGACGCGCTTCCTCAAATAGTTAATTTGACATAAATTGAAAAGTGAAGTTTTATGCAGGGCCATTTAAACGCAATAGGTACTATTTCGAACCTATAAAGTGACATGAAAAGCTATTATATAACCTAAGGCGTTGTGCCGTAGCCCAAGGAAACTTTTGGCTCTATGTTCGACCGTCAAGCTCTATGTAAAGCTGTTATCAGGATTTTTGTTTCTCTTGCAAACACGGCGTTAATTGTTTGAGGGCTACCAGCACTCTTTTATTTACTGTTTTTTAGACAACTGGCCAAAAATAGTCATTGCTGCATTTAAAAGCTGTTTGAAATGTTAGTAGGTACTCTTCGATACCCCATCATTTTCCACAGTTTAATAAGCATAACTCACTTTTAAGAGTCACGATGTCCCAAATAGTTATTCTTCTTAAGCACAAGATCTCCATTAACGCTTTACAGGTAGAAAAAAATATAAACCAAACCCTCATCAGAGCTCCCCTATAACGAAATTATTAACACAGTACAATATCCTAACGATTTTTCTCCTAAATGTATATATTTTGGCAGTTAATTTGCTTTAATCTTGAACGCGTTGACTGACTTTGAAGTGGAAAAGTACATAGAACTACAGGTTTATAATTCATTCAATCCTTTAAGCTAGAATCGCAATGCTGCGTTGTTGCGTGCTTACGTTGCCATTTTTTTCCTCCAAAACTTTAAGATACTTAATGTCAAAGTACGCACCAAACAAATTTGCAAAACGAAATGCAGCTTTGCGTTTTGGGGTAGGAAATTGGAAAGTTTCAGCTCAAACACATTCAATTTCTGTTGAAAGATATTTGCAAAAGAACGATGCCTTTTTAAAACATCATTAAATCATCATCATTAAATCATATCATTTTGCCTTAAAAAAATTTTTTTCTGTTAATTCCATCACAAATATGTTCAAGGTGGTGCACTAGTGTCTTTGTGCATGCTAAAAACCAACGCATTGCGAGTTATCGCGAAAAACTGAAAACTGAAACAATACCGAAAAACATCACATTTTCTACTTAAACCTCTCTGCTCGACGCAAAACCTGCAAACTGGCAATGTATGGGGTGGTTCACAATACCGGCGTGATAGCTGTCTCGATCGCCGGACTTTTTGAAAAATTTAACACCTCGCTGCGGTCGACGATTATAATGTCATTCGCTGTTGTGAGGCATCACACGCTGTGAAATAAACTTTTTTTTTTCAAGCTAATAGTTGTTGTGAAGAATATACCATACATGTGTAATAAAGCCGACAAAATTTTACAAATATGTTATGTTTTGTCATTTTCCAGTCAAAACAGTCGTCGCGGATTCTCGATCTGTTAGTGTATTAACAATCGATTTCTCTAGTCTCGTGTTATCGCTGCCGCTATGGTTTGACTCTCTTGCGCTGAATGTAAGGCGGCCATAAGGTTGTTTAACGGACGCAAAAGTAGAAAGTAGATCTACTTTTGCGTTGTAGATGCTTCTTCGATATTAACAGTCAAACGCGGGGTGAAGTAATTTTTGAAGTAACATTTCGTTTTGCCCGTGGCGTGTCTGTGGGCGGATTTGGAAAATTTTTACACTTGTACTGCTTCGGATAACAATGAACCTATATACCAAATTTTAAACTTCCTAGCTTAAAATTTAAGGCCTAAAAACGTGTGACATGCAGACAGACGGACGGACATGGCTTATTCATTTCAGAATTCGGTCTCGATTATATTCCCTTAAGGTCTTGGGGGTCTACCAATATTATTTCACCGTGTTACAAGCTATGGACGAACTTAATATACCTGCTATCCTATGAGATGGGGTATAAAAGAAAACGGAGCAAATACAAAATAAATAACAATTGACGTTTTTCTTTTTATTTATAGGTTACCACAGTTAATGCCCAACGCCAAAACAATTTTTCTGCTACTGGTAAGTCTTTTTAATTCACGCACGAGTTAAAGGCTTTTCTAGCTAAACTCATCCGCTTTTATTTCTTTATGGGTTTGTCAGGTCACTCGAGCTAAGCAATTAGTGACGTTTTGCATGCGCTACTATAAAAAAAAAATTTTAACTTTGCTTAGACACATACAACTCAAGAAACTTTCAACTACGCCAAGGAAACAATGTTAAATTACTGATATTAATTTAACATTATTTAACTAATTCTATTAATTTAACTAATTCGACAGACAGTGTTTGTAAAGTGTATGTACTCGAAAACTGCATTCTACCTTTTCAACGTGTCGATAAAATAAAAAAAAAAACGAAAAAAATAAAATAACCACTTACACAAATTATACGATCCTTATAAAGTATTTTCAATATTGGCATAAACTCTCAGCTCTCCCATCAAAGTAGAAATTTTGCAAACGAAACAAGAAAAGTTTGAAACAAGAAAGTTTGAAAGGAAAAGTAAAGTCAATGCATTTATCGTTCACTAAAAATATACTGCACTATGCAGCTGAGCTGGGCCGTGGTAAATCGGCTGAATTTGCTACTCAAAGTCAGTATGCGATGCGGTCAAGTTTTAACATGCAAAAATTGTTTAAACTCTTTTTGTTTTAATAAAAAAGTATAAGGGTAAAACCTTCAGTAAAGAGCCCCCATAAGGAAAGTTTTAATAATGCTTCATGTATTACTATTTGAAATAATTAATTACTTTTTAAGAAAGAATGCCTTGGATTTAATAAATTTAAATAAAGTAGAAAATGAGACATGAACCAGTACCGAGCCCCCTCTGTTAATAATTCGAGCCCTTAGCGTTCCAGTTACGAGCCCCCCATATAAATCATAGCATGACAAGGAAAAATGTGCAACAGTGCGAATAAAAAAGCTTCAATTCGTCTGCGAGGTATTAATAAAATACCATATGAAAAATACAATATTGAAATTGCCACGCCTCCAAACAGAAATATAAAATATTAAACATATCGACTTTTAAAATATGAAATATATCGATTTTTAACTAAAAGCATCACTTTTCTTAAAAAATACGTTTCTTTTAAGCAAAAAATGGGACTGGATATACCTAGTATAGATACCAAAATATTAGTAAAAGCTAATACCTACTTCGGGGGCGCCGTGGCGTAGTCGTTAGTGTGTGTGCTTACTACGCCGGAGGTCTGGGTTCGAATCCTGCCATCGTCACCTGAAAAAAAAAGACTTGTTCTTTTTCACGGTCCCCACCTCCGTGGGGGTTTGACAAGCCCTCCGAGAGTATCAATTGTCTTGAAAACTTCTCAAAGTGCCGTTCGGATTCGGCAAAAAATTGTAGGTCGCCTTGTATGTGAAGAAATCAACACACATAGCATACATGGTTGAGAAGTTGGCCCTGGTTCACCTCGAGCTGTTGCGCCACTCTATTTATTTATTTTATAATACCTACTTCATTTGTCTAATATTTTGTCAGATTTCATATATACTTAATGCACAAATGTAATTTAAGTTAAGACCAGCGATACATTTTTTTTGTTCGCGTTTAAGACAATAACAAAAGTGTTGCGTACCAAAAATTAATGGGTTTACTGACGCTATTATAAGAATGCAAAAAGCGTTTTTTTATACCCGACCCAGGGTATATTAAGTTTGGTGTATAGTTTGTAACGCAGTGAAATTATCACCGTAGACACCTAAGACCTTTTAGAGATTTGAATGGGACCGACAGGAGAATCGATTAAGCCATGTCCGTCCGTCCGTCCGTATGTAAACAACTTTTAGGCCTTAAATTTTAAGGCAGAGAGCTGAAATTCTGTGGGTTAGTTGGAAGTCCAGTCCTTCAGATCAAGTTTGAAAATAAGCTGAATCCGCCCACAGACACGCCCACTACAGGCCTGTATGTGCGACCATCTCTAATTTAAAAAAATACATTTTGCAAATTTTAGCTATGTTACAATGGCGCTAGTGCATTCATTTTTGGTACGTAACATTGCCTTGTAATTATCTTTAGAGTAGCCAGAAAATTTTAGCTTTTTCATTGACCACGCCAACTTTTTAAGGCATTTTAGCTTAAAATGACTGTTTTTCAATAAATATATATGAAATTTGACAAAAAATCATATAACAAAAGCTGTAGTTATTAGCATTTTCTAACTTTTATGTATGTATTGTATGTGCCTCCGCCCTTTTTTGTGGGCGTGGCGTTAAAAAAAGTGATTTTTTTAGTTAAAAAGGCGGAGTCTTAGGCCGAAATGTATGCAACCACCTAGTATAACGCATTCAACAGTTATATTTTTATATCCCGTCCACTTTTTGGAGGCGTGGCAGTTTTCTTTTTGGTATGGTCGGGTATATTGCAATCCGTCGTAGATGGATTGAAGCTTTTGCATACCCACTGTTGCACTTTCCCACTTGTTTTCAACAGAGATGGTCAAACATATGGGCCTGAGCCTGTGTGCGTGACCTTGGCCGAATTAGATAATTATACCCGACCCAGGGTATATTAAGTTTGATGTATAGTTTTTAACGCAGTGAGATAATCACCGTAGACCCCTAAGACCTTTTAGAGATATGAATTGGACCGACAGGAAAATCGATTAAGCCAAGTCCGTCCTTAGGCCTTAACTTTTAAGGCAGAGAGCTGAAATTCTGTGGGTTGGTTGGAAGTCCAGTTTTTCAGATCAAGTTTGAAAATAAGCTGAATCCGCCCACAGACACGCCCACTACAGGCCCGTATGTGCGACCATCTCTAATTTAAAAAAATACATTTTGCAAATTTTAGCTATTTTTCAATGGCGCTAGCGCATTCAATTTTGGTACGTAACATTGCTTTAAATGTATATGAAATTTGACAAAAAATGATATGACAAAAGCTGTAGATATTAGCATTTTCTAACTTTAATGTATATATTGTATGTGCCTTCGCCCACTTTTGTGGGCGTGGCGTTAAAAAAAGTGATTTTTTAGTTAAAAAGGCGGAGTTTTAGGCCGAAATGTATGCAACCACCTAGTATAAAGCATTCAACAGTTATATTTTTATATCCCGCCCACTTTTTGGAGGCGTGGCAGTTTTCTTTTTGGTATGGTCAGGTATTTTGCAATCCGTCGTAGATGGATTGAAGCTTTTGCATACCCACTGTTGCACTTTCCCACTTGTTTTTTTTACTTTTCTGTTTAACATCAGGACAAAGCGGTTTCCCGAATTCCACGTCTCTAGCTAAATGTCAAAGACTTAAGATAAGATTTTACACATACAGACCGCCAAACTTCCGTCTACTCATACCTACCCAGATTATAACAAGTTTAATGAATAGTTTGTAAGAAAGCATTCAAATAATCACCTTAGACCCGGTCTAATCACTGTAGATCCGACAGGAGAATTGAATAAACCATGTCTGTATGAAAATTTTAGGTCTTCAGAATAAAGCTAAATGTGACGGCCACGCCCACTATTGCCTTCAATGTGAGACAACCTCTAATAATTTTATTTCAATTATATGACATATATAACAGATACTAGTATTTTCTAAGTTTTTCCATACAAAATTTTAAGCTCCGCCTACATTTAGGGGCGTTTTTAGGAAAAAACTTTTTTTGGCTTGAATGATCGTTTTAACACATTTCCTAAGGATCCTAACGAAATAAGTTTAAATGATTTCCTTCTTAGTCCATGCACACTTTTTAGGGCTTGTCCCAAACACATAATTGACTTCGAATGAACCATTCAGGCCAAGAGCTTCAAGATTTGGTCTTGCTGGGTAAATAGAGTCGCGCATTAAGTAGTTCGTTACAGACGAACTCTTGTACTTACTTTCTTGATTTATGTTCGCAATATGCCTCCCCCTTTATTCAGAGCGTGGCTTTAAGAAAGTAATTTTCTAGCTATCAAGGCGGGGTTTCAGTCCAAAATCTATGCAGTTACCTAAGATAAGGCATTCAAATATTTTATTTTTTACATCCCACCTTCTTTCTGTAGGCAGAAAAAAAAAAAGTGCATCGTACGGACATGCACAAACTAAATAAGCTTGGCTTTTAATCTAATTTCGTTGTTGAAAATCTGCAGGGCTCGTTACTGGAACATCATTATTTTTTAGTCAACCCAAAACGGAGCCCCCCCTAGCTCGCTACTGGATTTCCCTATTTATTCGTTCCTGTAACAAGCCCCCAACAAATTTTAATAAATAACTTCTTTTTCTTACTTTTTCTTTTGAAAAAATGAATTATATATCATTATTGTTATAAAAAGCGGTAGTTTGTTAACTTAAACTGAAAGATAATCGCCTAACTTCTTGATTAAAGCTTCTAGTTTCTTAAGAAATTTCACAAATTGTGCTCTCTTTTTCTTGCTTGCCAATGACTGCTAAACACTTTGAATTTTTCTTATCTTAAAAAAAATTCAAAAGATTTAAGTTATTTTTTTGGCTTAAAAACATTTATTGTTTTAAAAGCCAGGGCTTAGCTTTTTAAACAAATTCATCCAGGGGGCCCGATATTGGGAGGGGGCTCGAATTAGAGTACTCTACCCTAAAAAGTTAATATTCGAGCTCATTTGCTTGTTTGTGTATAGGTAGGTATTAAGAACAACTGGCCGGGTTACATCCGCTATACATATGTAGTTAATTATATCAATACTTAATTTTTTTTTTTGAATACTAGTGTGGACGGAGGCTAAAACTCCAAAATCTTTCAAAGATACCAATACGCCCACTATAGCAGGTATATAATACCGAAGTAGCCGATATTGGTTTTGCCCGATTTCCACGTGCTAAAAAAACACCCATTTATGAGAGACACTATGAAACTGCCAGAACGCACTTCATAGCAGTAAATTTTCGCTCTCTCATAATACTTCTTGACTACAACTTAGTTAACTTAACAAGTAGTTTACGCTTCCGTCGTGTTATTCGCATTGGAAAGGTTGCTTTCCAGTGAATGCACCTACTAAGCCGTTCATTTATGCGGCTTCACCCTACGTCGCTAGATCGAAGGGTTTTATTCTTTGTAGTCGTCGCTCGTTGTTTACATCGTTAAGAGTCTCGTTTAGAGTACGGATCATTTCATTGTTGCAATGAACATGAAGGCGAGCATTCAGCTTTCGAGCAAAGTTTGTTACTTCTTCGCTCACGGTAGCTATTCCTAAATCTCTGTGAATATCACTATTCTAAATATACCATGGAGCATTCATAATTGCTCTTAGTGTTTTGGAAAGTCTGCAACATTGACATGTTGCTCGGCTTGGTACAACCCCAAAGTTGTATACCGTATGTCCAGGACGGCTTTAACACCTGCCTGTACAAGAGCAGTTTGTTATATATGCTTAGTTTCGAAAATCTTTCGATAAGCCAATCCCTGGGGTACACCAGCCCGAATTTGCTTGAAACTCGAGTATTCACTTCTACACCTAACACAAAAGAGTCTGCTTTCAAGATAATTTTCCAATATTTTAAACATGTCTTCCGGCAAGTTTTGCCGTAGCTTATATTTTAAGCTTTCGTGCCATACCTTGTCGAAGGCTTGCGATACGTCGACGAAAGCACTTGAACATATTTTTTTCCCTTCTAAGGCTTTTTCAATTTCATGCATTGTTCTGTAAACTTGATCTATTGTGGAATGGTTAGGTCTGAAACCGGGATCAAGCGTCTTTCTGCAATTATTGGTTGTAATCGCTTCAGCAGAAGTTTCTCGAATACTTTCGATATTATCGGCAGAAGCGATATGGGCATAAGATTTTTTATCATCTGCGCATTTCCCCGGTTACGGAACCATAATGACTTCAGCAACTTTCTATTGTCTTTGAACGTATAGAAGTCTAAGAGAAGCGTTTATCATATAAAGTAGCTTGACTAATGCCTTTTTTGGTAGCTCTTTCAATATTTCGCCAGTGATCAGGTCGTTACCCGGGGCCTTATTATTTTTAAGTTTGCTAATTGTCTGTTGGAGTTCAACTAACGAAACTTTTTTCGTTCTAAAGCTATCAGGTTCCGCGTTGTTGTTTAGAACGTCAGCCAACGGCGGACCGTCGAAAGGCTTGAATGTTTCTTCTAAATGTTCACCAAACAAATTCGCTTTCTCTTTGTCTTCTCTTGCCCATTCGCCGTTAGCTTTTTTTATTGGTGCCGAGTGGATTATAGGTTTCTTGATAGACTTAACTGCTTTCCACCTATAGGATATGTTTTACCTACATGCCCGTCGGTGCTAACTGCGTTCTTTTGGGACGAATTGTTGTTCCAAGCAGCGCTCTGAATTGCTTCAATGAATTTGTCAACTGCGGTTTCTAACTCGAAAGGAGTTTTCAATGGCACATTCAAGCCAACGCCCTCCTTACAGTCCTTTCTGAAGGCGTCCCAGTACATGTTTTTGCTAGCTAATCTAGGAGCTCTTTCTATTTTCGCCAGTCTTCCACCCATCTTCAAGATTACTCCTGAGTGGTCTGAGTTAAGATCATAACACTCTTCAATTCGCGTAAGGTATTTGGGGTACCCTTTAGCGATGAAAAAATCGGCAAGGTCAGGCTTTTTATTCCTATCGGTTGGCCAATATGTTGGCTTACCCGTGGAGAAAAAGTCCATCCCACGCTTCATACTATTTTTGTACAGCAATCTGCCTCTTGTTGAATTGCATCGTGAGCCCCAAAAAGTATGCTTCGCGTTAAAGTCACCCCCAATGATAAAATTGGACCCAATGAAGTCATACATACGATCAAGATCATCTTCCACCAGTCTATATCCTGGCGGGAAATAACAAGATGCAATGTTATAATCTAAGCAGTCAATTTTAACAGAAACTGAACTAATCTGCATAGAGTCTAGCTACACTTCTGTGTTCTTGAAGTGCCTTATGCAGTTCTTAGTGTAGAGGGAGGATCCTCCTCTCGAATTTTGCGAAGGGTGATGTGCGTGATAGTCATTGTAACCTTTTAGTTTGGGTGTAGACCCGTTTTTAAGGTGAGTTTCCGTAATCATGCAAATATCAATATTGTTTTTCCGTAGAAATACTTCTAGTTCGTCTATTTTATTCAGAAGACCGTTTGCATTCCATGTTAGTATTTTAAATAACTGTTTCATATTCATGTTCTCTTGTAATTTTTTCGAGGCTTAAACTCGAGCTTGCTCAGTTTGTCAAATATAACTTTGTTGATTTTAGTCTGATCCTCAAGTTGCTCCAAGATTACAGCGAGGATCTGAGACACTGCATCTGTTGTGGGCGATCTTGCCTTGTTTTCTTTTGCCGCAACCTGTGCGTATGATTTCGGTCCGACTAGTGGTGGTTTCTCCGCTGCACTTGAACTGGCGCCGCTTTTTTCTGGAGCCTTTACACCTTTTGTCGACGCCTTTTGTCCTTTGCCAATCTCGCACTTTTGATCGGCCTTGGCGTCTTTGGAGTCTTTGGCTTAGGAGTTTCAGCAGTTTTTGGACGTCCTAGGCTTTGATTCTGACCTCGAGTATTTTCCTTAAGAGGTCCACGTCCCTTTTGCAGCTCTATGGCTACTTCGCATCCTCGATAGTTTGCGGGGTGGTTTCCGTGGCAATTGACGCAAACTGCTGGAGCCTTAATGTCAACTTTGCACTCTGTTGAGAGGTGTTTTCCGGCACATTTCACGCAACGTGGTTCTTTTTGGCAGCAGGCACTTGTGTGCCTGAATTCTTGGCATCGCTTACACTGTGGTATCAGTCTATTGCCCTTTCGCATGGGTTCGATTTTAACCCTGATGTTAAGTATCATTTTTATTTTATAAAAATCGTTTATGCTCTCAGTTCTTTCAAAGGAGAGCATAAAAATTGGAATGCCGCGTCTGATCACAGTGTCTCTTTCTCCTTCCGTGCGTTGCTTTTCCTTTTTAATGATATTGACGGCATCAATAATTTTAAGGACTTTATTTTTTACGTCTTTTACAACGTCTTCTTTTGTGCATGATGGGTGGAGCCCCCTTACAATGACTCGCAGTGGTTTTTCGTACTTATTTTGATAAGTATACCACTCGATTCTTTCTGCATTCAGTCTAAGAGACGGCGCGCGATAGGAATCGGCGTTGTCAACATTTACTTTCCACACGTTATTTCGGTGCGAAGTAAACTTATAGCTTTCTGTTCTCACCGTGTTTGCAAGAAGGTTGCGCAACCTCCCGAAGTCTGCTATCCCGACGATGTTTATTGTGGGAGGTGGATGAATTTTCGCTTCTGGTTTAGCCTTGTTTGAGCCAGAGGGCTTATCTTCTTTTCGGATATTCGAAAGGCGAAGGAATTCGCCTTTCGCTTCTTGCTAGACCTTTTCCTTGAGACAAAATCGGTCTCAAGTGCAATACTTAATGTGCATGGAAAACTTTTGCTGAAAAATTAATATATGTCAATTTTTTTTATGCTGGTCGCGTCAGTTCAAACAAAATGTTCGAATTAAACATTCGTCTAGGTCAAGACATTCATGTCAAACATTCAGGTCAAACATTTAGGTCAAACATTCGTGTTGGTCTCCACTTCGACACCGAAATGCTTTGCGAAAAGGCAACGAAAATTATTTGTCGAGAGTTGCCAATGACATTCAATAAAAAAAAAACAATTATGTGACAGGTTTTTTTCGCTTGCTAAAAGTTGCAAGCTGAAAACCCGATGCCCATGTTGCTAAAAAAAATCGTTTCCACAAAGCGTGCTATCTTTCAGCGAAGTTCAATTGCAAAAAAAAAACCGTAGGAAGGCAGTCAATGCCCTCCAGTCACGTTCCCTTAATTTTGGGTGTTTATCCAGCAGCACTCGCAAAAAGTCTTGCACAAACAAATCAAGTTTCTCCCAGCCGTTCTCATAAACTTGACGCCAAACTGAACGTAGTGGAAAATGCTACTTTAATGTCGTTTAGTTTTGGTAAATTAATTTTATTGAATCCAATTTAATTTCTTCAAAAAATCCGACCGGTCCATGCGAATTCGAAGTAAACATTACAAATGCAAGTGTCAAAATTGAAAAGTAACAGGTGACCAGTGTTACCGTACTTAAAAAAAAAGTTCATGGATATATTTATGTGGAATCTCAATTTTCTTCCCTAGTCAACAGTTTTGTACTTGTAATTTATTTAACAATGTTTTTTTTTACACAAACTCTAACAGAACTTGAAGATATTGAATGGTAAAAAGGGTTAACTTATATACCTAGTATTTGTGAAGTCATTTTTGTAAAAAATTATCCAAAAGGCAAAAAAGGTTTTAGTACCAGTTAAAAAATTATATTTATGGGATTGGCTTTTAAGGACTTCACACATGAACGCGAGCGAACGAATTGAGCAATTGCGTACAAAGTTTTTAGGCCTTTAGTTTTGAGATAGGGTGCTGAAACCTTGTACGTAAGGTCCACGTCATGCGAAGCATTACAAGTGTAAAAATTTTTGAAATCCGCCCAAAGACACGCCCACAATCGGTCTAAATATGCAATTACCTCCAGATTTTTCAAAACTGTAAGACGTTCTAAAAGGCTGAAATTTGACATTTAGCATCTCTTAGTGAATATAAGACACAAAAAAGACAAATTTAATTGGTAAACCTCCTCTACTGGGCGTGGCATCTATTTTAAGTGTAAATTTTCAAATGCAGTTTACTCAATATTTTTGCTCGAAATTGAAAATTTGCTAATTATTTTATTTAGAAAACGCTTAGTTCCACATTCTGTTCATACAAGACTTTGGGCTCCGCCCACATTTGGAGGCAGAATTGAAGAAAACCCTATAATGTTCCAGAAAAACTTAATTTCGACTGCCCTTGGCCCTAATTTAGGAAAGCATGAAACAAAAAAAGGAGCAGGTTAGGTAAACAATACTTCCGTCCAGATTTCGTTTATATAAAGTTTTTAGCCACACCACCTTTTAGGGTTCGATTTTTCGAAAATATTGAATTTGAACCAAAAAATTGCATTTTTACGTACAATTAGGTGTAACTTGTAAATATCTGTGGAAATATCTTATAATTAATAGTTTGTAATTAGGGACGGTTGGACCACGCCTCTTTTCGAAGTTTGCATTACTTATAAAATGTCAAAAAATAACTATGCCATCAGCATTTTACAATGTGGGATAGGATGGGGTATTAAACGGTCCGTTTTACGGACTGTAACTTCTGCGTACACACTGTAGCACTTATAAATAAATAAATAGAGTGGCGCAACAGCTCGATGTGAACCAGGGCCAACTTCTCAATAATGTATGTTGTGTGTGTTAATATCTTCACATACAAGGGGACCTACAATTTTTTGCCGAATCCGAACGGCACACTGAGAAGTTTTTCAAGACAAATGATACTCTCGGAGGGCTTGTCAGACCCTCGCGGAGGTATGGACCGTGAAAAAAACAAGTCTTTTTTTTCAGGTGACGATGGCAGGATTCGAACACAGACCTCTGGCGTAGTAAGCACACACACTAACCACTACGCCACTGTTTCATACACTGAATGCGCCGGTGGACACCTTTCAAAAGATTGCAACGTAAGCAGTCAGGACCCAGCGACTTGCGCCAATTGTAATGGAAGTCACCCGGCGAGCTACCGAGGTTGCGAAAACGCAATAGAGCTACAAAAACGCCACGAAACTGTTAAGCAACATATTGTAGATAGGGCCACAACCCCAAAACGTTCTAGAGCTGACAAGCCGAAAACTCCAAAATCGGTCAGAAATACGAGATTGACAAGGAAAAAAATACAAACTCCGCAAGAAAACGTCGCCGGTCCAAGTATAAAGGGAAAATCATCACTCATCGGCCCAAGATCGTACGCTGAAGTCGCGTCACACAAAAGCAAACCTCCAAAACCTACCACAACAGATTCGGTATCTCAAATATTATTTATGATATTGGAAAAGCTTGAGCAACAAACTAAAGTTAATCAAGTAATATTTGACAAACTGAGCGAGCTAGAGTTTAAACCTCGCAAAACGAATAACAAAACATGAATATGAAGCTCATTAACATACTTACATGGAATGGAATGTCTTTTAAAGAAAATCGACGAACTAGAAGTATTTCTACGGGAAAAAAATATTGACCTATGCCTGATTTTGGAAACACACTTTAAGAAGGGATCCGGACCCAAACTTAGAGGTTACATCGACTACCACGCGCATCATCCATCAGAAAATTCGAGAGGCGGATCCTCTCTGTACATCAAAGACTGCATTAAGCATTACAAGAACGAAGAAATTGAGCTTGACTCTATGCAAATATTTTCAGTATCGGTAAAAATAGGTCACCTAGATTATAATATTGCATCGAGTTATTTTCCTCCACGGTATAAGCTAGCGGACGACGATCTCACTCCCCTCTTTGACTTACTTGGGTCGAATTTTATCATCGGCGGGGACTTTAATGCGAAAAACACCTTTTGGGGATCACGGTGCAATTCAACAAGAGGTAGAGTACTCTTCAAAGCTAGCATGAAACGTGGCGTGGTTTTCCTTTCGACGGGAAAGCCAACGTATTGGCCACCCGACAGAAACAAAGTACCTGACCTTGTCGACTTCTTTATCGCAAAAGGGGTTCCTCGCCACCTCACAAATGCAGAGGAGGGCTATGATCTCTGTTCGGATCACTCGGCAGTCGTTTTGAAAATCGGCGGAAGTCTAGCAAAAAATGAGAGAGCGCCTAGGCTAACTAATAACAACACCGACTGGGATGGCTTTAGGAAATACTGCAAAGAAAATGTATCTCTACATGTACCACTTGCAACCCCTTTAGAAATAGAAGACGAAGTCGATAAACTCGTTAGAACTATTCAAGACGCTGCTTGGAACAATACTTCTTTCCGGAAGACTGGAGTAAGGAAAAGCGGATCAATTTACCCGCGCGAAATTGAAGAGCTCATACGCGAAAAGAGAAAGGCTCAAAAGAAGTGGCATTTGTCTCGAGCTCCTCCTGATAAAACCATTCTGAATGGGACATCTAACAAATTAAAGCACTTACTTCAAGATTTTAAAAATCGCGAGACTACCAACTACCTCGAAAACTTGACTGCCGATAGAGGGTCAAACTATTCACTTTGGAAAGCGGTGAAGTCCATTAAAAAGCCCATAGTACACTCGGCGCCGATAAGAAAAGATAACGGTGAATGGGTAAAAGGCGACAGAGAGAAAGCAGATGTATTTGCAGAACATCTAGAAGAAACATTCAAACCGTTTGACGGGGAGCCGTTGGTTGACGATCTGTATCGCAATGCGGAACTAGACAATTATCGAATGAAAACCGTGACACTGTCTGAACTTCGTCAAACAATCCGAAATTCGAAGAATAACAAAGCTCCAGGCTACGACCTAATTACTGGGGAAATTTCGAAGGAGCTACCGAAAAGAGCGTTAGTCAAGCTTCTCTACATCATAAACGCATCAATGAGAGTTTCATACGTTCCACGGCAATGGAAAGTCGCAAAGGTAATAATGGTTCCGAAGCCAGGGAAATGCCCGAACGACAAAAAATCATATAGACCGATTTCGCTTCTGCCGATTATATCTAAAGTCTTCGAGAAACTTGTGCTCAAACGACTGCAACCAATAATTGAAGACGATTGATTCCGGATCACCAATTCGGCTTTAGGGTCAAACATTCAACAAATGACCAGGTCTATCGAATAACTAATGAAATTGAGAAAGCCTTAGAAGCGAAAATGATATGTTCTACCGCTTTTCTTGACGTATCCCAAGCCTTTGATAAAGTTTGGCACGAAGGCCTAAAATATAAGCTACGGAAAGTTTTGCCGGAAAAAATGTGTGAACTCTTAGAGCCTTATCTTGACAACAGACTTTTTCGAGTGAGATACGGGAGCGAATACTCAGAATTCAAAGAAATACAAGCCGGCGTTCTACAAGGTAGCGTCCTCGGTCCAACACTGTTTTTACTTTTTACAAGAGATGTACCTCAAGTAGAGACAACGACTGTAGCCACGTTCGCTGACGACACGGCTATCCTCGCTACGGATAAGACAGTCGAACTATCAACGGGAAAACTCCAACGCGCTTTGAATAAAATATGCGAATGGGCAAAGGCCTGGCGAATCCTCCTAAATGAGACAAAATCAACGCATATAAATTCTACTTACAAGAGGGTAACTTACCTCTATTTATAAACTCGGTACAAATTCCGTACGCAAACGAGGCGAAACATTTAGGCATGACCCTAGACGCAAAACTTAAGTGGAAGCCACACGTTAAAAAGAAACGCGATGAACTTGAAATCAAGCTACGAGAACTGAATTGGCTTATCGGACGTTATTCGAAACTAAGCGTATATAACAAACTGCTATTGTATAAGCAAGTGCTAAAACCATCTTGGACGTACGGTATACAACTTTGGGGTTGTACCAAACCTAGCAACATATCTATTTTAGAAACTTTTGAGAATAAGACACTAAGAGCAATCGTAAATGCTCCATGGTATATAAGAAATAGCGATTTACATCGAGATCTAGGCATCGCAACCGTGACCGACGAAGTAAGAAACTTTGCTCGCAAACTTCACACTCGCCTTCACGGCCATTGCAACCACGAAATAATCCGAATTCTGGATCAGACAAATCTTGCACGCCGACTACAACGAACAAGACCGTTGGATCTAGCGTCGTAAGAGGAAACCGCACATAATGACGGTATTGCAGGTGCTTTCGTTGGAAGGTAGCCTGCCAAACGCGATTACTATACAGAAGCTTGAACTACTTGTTAAGGAAACTTAGTCGTAGTCTTTCAAAGATTGGGAGGTTTTTTAGTCAGTAAGAATCTCACACTACTATGAGCACGCGCGTTCGATTCTCATAGTGCCTATGAAGGTTTTTACCTACCCACGAAAAAAAAAAAAATACACTGAATGTCAATTATTTGTATTGGCCACGCTACTAAAAAAGAGCGTAGGTTGAAAATAAAAATCAATTTACTCTAATTTTGTTGGAATCATGGAAAATGCATTTAAAGCGAATATTAATACTTTAAAAGAACAGTTTTTTCCCAAAAACCCCCCCCCTAAAAGTGGGTGGAGCTCAATGCTTTGTATGCAACAAGCTTAGCGAATGGTAATACTTTAATATTTGTCGTACAATTTTTTTTCGATTTAGAATAAATTTATCGAGAAAACAGGTTTGCAAAGATTTAAGATGTTAAAGGTGGGCATGGTCAATAGAGTGGGCGGTCCAATTTTCGTTTAATTAAGGGCTTTTGGCCGGTATTACTCTCCAACAAAATTTGAGTTCATATGTATTGTCTATCTTGACCAAAAGGGATTTTGAAATAGAATGTAAATTTGAGGTTGCCTGACATTCAAGTCAATTTTGGGCGTGGCTGTGGGCGAATCTACTTAATTTTCATACTATGAAATACAACGCTGCAAGTTTTAATTTCCTAGCTCAATTTAAAAGACCTCAAAGCTGCATACATGACAGACGGACGGACAGACGGACAGACGGACAGACGGACACGGCTCAATCGACGCACCTGTCGGTCTCGATCATATGTCTGAAAGGTCTTAGGGGTCTACGGTGATTATTTCGCTGTTTTACAAACTATGCATTAAAATTAATGTACCCTCAGTTGGGTATAAAAAATCACTTAGTCTCAAATAACTCAAAACCCGATCTAGTTTTGAGTTATTCGATTGTTACACGACCTTTTTCCAGTCAGCCTGTAGAGTGTATATCCTGCGACCATGGGCCAATTTCCACGTCTAACGACAGCTTTTATTTTTTACTAGTAAAGAAGCCTGTCGTACGACAGGAACAACCAGCATACATCGATTAAAATAAAAAATAAAAAATTCCCTGGGCCCAACCCAACCCCACGCGAGCCGACAACTCTCGCGGTGAGCTACCTAGTCACATAATTTTGACAATGCAAATAGCGCTTTGAATACCTATGCACATAACTTTTTATTGTAAATTGTAAGGGAACTTTATAGTTTTTACTTTTAACTTTTTACTTTTTATACCCCATCCCATAGGATAGGAGGTACATTAAGTTTTTCACATAGTTTGTAACACGGTGAATTAATAATGGTAGACCCCCAAGAATTTAAGGGCATATGATCGAGACCGAATTCTGAATCGAATGAGCCATGTCCGTCCGTCTGTATGTCACATGTTTTTAGGCCTTAAATTTTGAGCTATGGTGCTGAAACTTCGTACGTCAGGTGGACGTCATGCGAAGCAGTAGAAGTGTAAAAATTTTTGAAATCCGCCCAAAGACACGCCCACAATCGGTATAAATATGCAACTACCTCCAGATTTTTCAAAACTGTAAGACGTTCTTAAAGGCTGAAATTTGACATTTAGCATCTCTTAGTGAATATAAGACACAAAAAAGACAAATATAATTGTTAAACATCCTCTAGTGGGCTGGCGTCTATTTTAAGGGTAAATTTTTAAATGCAGTTTACCCAGTATTTTTGCTCGAAATTGAAAAAAATTTGCTTAATATCTTATGTAGAAAACGCTTAGTTCCACATTTTGTTCATACAAGACTTTGGGCCCCGCCCACATTTGGAGGCAAAATTGAAGAAAAACCTAAAATTTTCCAGAAAAACTTAATTTCGACTGCCCTTGAGCCTAATTTAGGAAAGCATGAAACAAAAAAGTAGCAAGTTAGGTAAACAATACTTCCGTCCAGATTTCGTTCATATAAAGTTTTTAGCCACGCCCCGTTTTCAAAAATATTGAATTTGAACCAAAAAATTGCATTTTTACGTACAATTGGATGTAACTTGGAAATATCTGTGGAAATATCTTATAATTAATAGTTTGTAATTGGGGGCGGTTGGACCAAGCCCCTTTTCGAAGTTTGCATTACTTATAAAATGTCAAAAAATAACTATTCCATCAGCATTTTACAATGTGGGATAGGATGGGGTATTCAACGGTCCGTTTAAAGGACTGTAACTTCTGCGTACACACTGTAGCACTTACTCACTGGTTTAAAATAAGAGATGATCGCACATACAGGCCTGTAAAGGGGGTGTCTGTATCTTGATCTGTAGGACTGGAGTTTCAGCCAACTCACCGAATTTCAGCTCTCTACCTAAAAATTTAACGCTTAAAAGTTGTTCACATACCGACGGGCGGACGGACGTATGTACATGGCTTGATCGATTCTCCTGTCGGTCCCATTCATATCTCTAAAAGGTCTTAGGGGTCTACGGTGATTATTTCACTGCATTAAGAACAATACATCAAACTTAATCTACCCTGGGTCGGGTATGAAAACTATTAATTATTTTCTCAAATTTCTTTTTTTTATTTGAAAGTACAATCCTTCCGGTTAATAATGGAAAATAATTTCATTCAAATGGCTGCCTCGGCTGGACGTGCAGAAGCCTACACGATCGGACGTACTCTTGCATCTACACACTTGTTCTTATACCCCATCCCAAAGGATAGAAGGTATATTAAGTTTGATTCATAATTTGTAACATAGAGAAATAATCACCGTAGACGCCAAAGACCTTGGGGGCACATGATCGGGACCGAAATGTAAGTCGAATGAGCCATGTTCGCCCGTCCGTCCGCCCGTTTGTCTGTCGGTAGTTTTTAGGCCTTAAATTTTGAGCTAGGAAGTTGAAACTTTTCTAGGCCCCGAAGCAGTACAAGTTTAAACATTTTTGAAATCTGCACACTGACACGCTCACTATTCTTCATTTAGGCGTGAGGTTATAATCTGAAGTGATGGATCATAACCCTCCCATTCTACTGCATTCTTAATGGTCCGCTTGTGGGATCCCCCGATTTGACCTCAGAATATACCGGCAGGCGAGCCGGTTTTGGATCTCTTCGTCACTGAGGCCAAATAAATGCTGTTTTCGTTGCATTTGTTTGATCCATGAATGTTAAGGCCTTCCTCTCCTTCGCGATTGCGCTGAAATGTTGATTGATATTGCCTTTTTGACGGGGTTTGTAGGATCTCTCATTTGAACGTGGCAATTCCAACTGAGCCGGTCGTGCTCCATTTTTCTGGAGATAGGTTCTTTTACATGGAGGCTTCCTCGGATCTTCGTACTTCTTATTCTATCTCGCTTTGTTACTCCTGCTGACATGCGAAGCATCATCATATCAGCCGCCCTTAATTTGGTTTCATATATCTTTGCCGCTGTCCAACATTGTTAACCATATGTAAGCGCCGGACGCACAACTGCGGTGTAGAGCCTTCCTTTCAGCTTAGGGGCATTTTTCGGTCACAGAAGATGGCGGAGTTTTCTTGGCACTTCATCCAGCACTTAAAAGTTGTTCACATACCGACGGGCGGACGGACGTACGGACATGGCTTAATCGATTCTCCTGTCGGTCCCATTCATATCTCTAAAAGGTCTTAGGGGTCTACGGTGATTATTTCACTGGGTTAAGAACAATACATCAAACTTAATTTACCTAGGTCGGGTATAAAAACTACTGATTATTTTCTTAAATTTCTTTCTTTGTTTGAAAGTAAAATCTTTCCGGTTAATAACGGAAAATAATTTCATTCAAATGGCTGCCTCGGCTGGACATGCAGAAGCCTACACGATCGGTCCAATTTTTAAGCACATTATCGATTGTGTGCGGCTGTATTTCACCAATGGCTTCACGAATATTGTCCTTTAAAGCGTCATTTATCTCTGCCTTGTCGGCGTAACGCTTATCTTTTACGACACCTCACCAATAATAGTCCAACGGTGTCAAATCGCAGCTCCGAGGTGACCAAACGAAATCAGCTCTGCGGCTGATAATGCGATCTTCAAAAACAGGGCGCAAAATATCGAGTGTAGCTTCGGCTGTGTGGAACGTAGCGCCGTCTTGTTGAAACAAAATGTTGCCAATATCCTCCTCTTCAATTTTTGTGAACAAAAATTCGTTCAACATGGCCCGATAACGGTCGCCATTGACTGTAACGGCCATTCCCTGCTCATTTTCGAAGAAAAATGGCCCAATTATGCCTCTGGACCAAAATCCGCACCAAACAGTCACTGGTGTATCGGCATTTCGGCATTTCAATGTGTGCTTGCGGGTTTTCTGTGCCCCAAATACGACAATTTTGCTTGTTTACATACCCACCAAGATCAAAATGAGCTTCACCTGAAAAGATGATTTTTTGGCAAAATCGGTACTCAATTTTCGCACACATTCTGCAACTTGACCATGATTTTCAAACTAATGCCGCAATTTTTCCCAGCGTTGTTCTAGCGTACACACAACCATATGTTCTCAGCGGAAGGATAAAACTAATTAGCTGTCAATGCAGACATGAGCTAAGTGTTACCATTCACGAAATAAGCACTAGTTGAAAAAAAAACTTTAGATGGCGGACCCTTTATAGACTCTATTTCTTCTTCATCCCTACAGCTTCTTCAGAAGTCGTTGGCAAAGATTCCCATTCGTGTAGCCATCCATGACACCAATTCTGCAGTGTCGTGTGACTACACCAACGAGTATTCTTATGAAGTTTCTACTTCAGAGAGAAAGAAGGGTCGTTGTTCTTTTTAGGTCGAGTACTGGCCATAAGCAGTGAGTTATGATACAATCTTTAGACTGTTGCCAACGTTCACCAGCAAGTTTGACCGTGTTTTGATCTATAAGACTTTTGGCTGTGTCGAAGGGGAGATAAACCCGTCGGTTATCCATCGTTATGTCCATATCAGAACCTTTCCTGGCCAGCTCTTCCGCCATTTCATTTCCGGCCACGCCAACGTGCCCCGGGAAGCCAGCAGAGTAGAACTGTGTGGAGGCTTATTTCCTTTAATGCCATGAGGCAGTCCTTGACATACTTAGAGTATACGAGGTTGGAGTCCAGGGCTTTAAGTGCTGCTTGACTGTCAACACATAATGGTGATTTCCGTTGCTGTAAGATCCACAAAATTAATTGTCTGTGCAGCTCTCTTTACCGCATAAATCTCAGCTTGAAAAACACTGCAGTAGTCATTTAATCGATGTGACTGGTTGGTTTGCAGTATTTCCGAGAAGACTCCTGAACCTGTTTCATGTTCTGTTTTCGATCCATCGGTATAGATAGCTTTACCTTTGATGTCTACCAAGTCTTGCCTACTTGGTATAATGACTTAGAATCTTTTATCGAAGTCAAATTGGTTACATGCCCATTTTGATTTAAGAGGTTCAGTATGTTCGAGTGTCCTAGACATTGTGATTTCCAGAGGTTGTTCTCTTTTAGTCTGAGAGCTGTCTTTGCCGCCACATATCTTGTGAAAAGCTCCAGAGATTGGAGGTGCAGCATTGTTTCCAGACATGTTTGAGGTGTGAATCTAAATGCGCCTGTGATACCTAAGCAAGCTAATCTTTGTACCTTTCTCAGATTATTGAGGCAAGATTTCGTTTTGCACGCCTCCCACCATACAAATGATCCATAGGTAAGAAAACAAGCGCTGTATAAAGCCATGTTATTTTGCCTGCATAAAGCCAGACCCATACGGGTTCAATATTCAAGTCCACTGTTCTCAGCCCATCTTGTTAATTCTGCTAACACAGACCCCATTAGTTCACTGATTGTTGGAAGAAATTTGCCTGTAATCAGTATAACTAATAACTATGTCATCTGCGTAAGCGACTACTTTTATTCCACTCTTTACGAGAGAATTAAGAATTTTGTTGAGTGAGATGTTCCATTGAAGGGATGAAAGCGCCCCTCTTTGTGGGGGTCCCCTTTCAACCATTTTCTTAATAAAATAGTCTCCCAGATTAGAGTTGATGACTCTTCTTTTAAGCATTGTCTTTACCCAATTCGTCAAGTGGGAATCGATGCCATATTCCTCCAGGGATGAGAAAATGGTTTCTGTTTATACCACATCCCATAGGATAGGAGGTATATTAAGTTTGTCACATAGTTTGTTACACGTTGAAATAATAATGGTAGACCCCCAAGACCTTAAGGGCATATGATCGAGACCGAATTCTGAATCGAATAAGCCATGTCCGTCCGTCCGTCCGTCTGTATGTCACATGTTCTTAGGCCTTCAATTTTGAGCTAGTGTGCTGAAATTTCGTACCCACGTGGGCCGTACCCACGTCATGTGAAGCAGTACAAGTGAAAATATTTTTTAAATTGGAAAAATTTCGCTAAATATTTTCTGTAGAAAACGCTTAGTTCTACAGTTTCTTCATAAAAGACTTTGGACCTTTTGACACATTTGGAGGCAGAATCGAAGAAAAACCCGAAATCTTCCAGAAGAAGGTAATTTCGACTGGCCTTGGGCCTAATTTAAAAAAACATGTAACAAAAAAAATTGCCACTTAGGTAAACGAGACTTTATTCCAGAATTTCAGTTTTTTGCCGCGACCTCTTTTAGGGGTTGATTTTTAAAAAATTTTGAATTTGAACCAAAAAATTGTATTTCTACGTACATTCAAGCGTAAGTTGGAAATATCTTATAATTGATGGTTTGTAATAAGAGCGGTTGGACCACGCCCTTTTTAAAAGCTTGAACTTCTTATAAAACGTCAAAAAACAACAATAACATCAGCATTTTACAATGTGGGATAGGGTGGGGTATTTTACGGACTGTAACACTAAAAGGGGGCGGGGCTAATAACTTTGTTTAAACGAATTCTAGAATACATTCCCGTTTGTTAAACTTACTTTAATTTTTTTTTATTCTTTCCTAAATTAGGCTTAGGGCCAGTCGAAATTACGTTTTTCTGGAAATGTTTAGGTTTTTCTTCAATTCTGCTTTCAAATGTGGGCGCAGCTCAAAGTCTAGTATGAACGAAATGTAGAACGATGTGTTTTTTACATAATGTATTGATTGATTTTTTTTTCGATTTGGAACAAAAATATTGAATAAAATGCATTTGAAAAATTAACCTTTAAATCGATGCCACGCCCACTAGGGGAGGCAAAGCGATTAAATTTTTATTTGTGTATCTTACAATAAACAGCAGATATTTATGGCTTTTAAGACGTCTTACAGCTTTGAAAGCTCTGGAGGTAGTTGCACTAGCGCACCGATTGTGGGCGTGTCTGTGGGCGTATTCGAAAAAATTTACACTTGTACTGCCTCGGATGACAATGAACCTATGTACCAAATTTTAGTACATAGGCTCCCTAGCTTGAAATGTAAGGCCTTAAAACGTGTGACATACAGACAGACGGACGGACAGACGGACACGGCTCATTTGATTCAGACTTCGGTCTCGATCATATGCCCTTAAGGTCTTGGGTGTCCAAATAGCCTACATGTTCTCTCTGCATAAATAATGCACTTAAGACCAACAACAAAAATTAAATTTAACAACCAAGATTTACGACGCAATTGGGAGGTTGACAGGGGCAATTGAAATGAGGTATCCAACGATTTGCCTCAGCGGGTTGTAACCCGAACACTAGTTTAACGTAATTTTAAATACCCAAAAAACTAGTTCTACAAAAAAACAAGTAAGTAAGTGCAAGAGTTCGTCCGTAACGAACTTTTATATACCCGACCCTCTTTACCCGTTAACACCAAATTTAAAATTCTTTTGGTCTGTTTCATATAAAAAAAATAATAAATAGAGTGGCGCAACAGCTTGAGGTGAACCAGGGCCAACTTCTCAACAATGTATACTGTGTGTGTTATAATTTCTTCGCATACAAGGGGCTCTACAATTTTTGCCGAATCCGAACGGTACTTTCAGAAGTTTTTCAAGACAAGTTAAACTCTCGGAGGGTTTTTGTGGGATCCTCGCGGAAGTGGGGACCGTGAAAAAGAACGAGTCTTTTTTTTTATTTTCAGACGATGGTAGGATTCGAACCCAGACCTCTGGCGTAGTAAGTACGCACACTAACCACTACGCCACGGCACCCCACTGTTTCATATACTGAATGTCAATTATTTGAATTGGCCACGCCCCTAAAAAGGGCCTAGGTTGGAAATAAAAATCAATTAACTCTAATTTCTTTGGAATCATGGAAAATGCGTTTAAAGCAACTATTAATGGTTAAAAAAACAGTTTTTTTCCAAAAACGGCCCTTAAAAGTCCGCCCACTTTTGCTCAATGCTTTGTATGCAAAAAACTTAGCGAATGGTAATACCTATTATATTTAGAATGAATTTCGATTTAGAATAAATTTCTCGAGAAATCAGGTTTGCAAAGACTTAAGACGTTAAAAGTGGGCATGGTCAATAGAGTGGGCGGTCCAATTTTTGTTTAATGAAGGGCTTTTGGCTGTTATGACTCTCCACCAAAATTTGAGTTCATATGTTTTGTCTATCTTGACCAAAAGTTATTTTGAAATAAAATGTAAATTTGAGGTTTATTCAAATGATCGAAATTTTTTCCTTTATTGACTACAAAATTATTTTTTGTTTAAAAGTCCAAATAAAAACACAAAAAATCGAAAAAACTTTTTTTAATATTTTATTTGGCTAATTAGACAATCGTATGCATTTCAGACTAGCATACAGTCCATTATCAGCGAAACTCGATACTAAAAACAAATGAACAAAAACAAAACAAACATGTTTAACAACAACAAACATTGGAGAGAGAAAACTGAACGAAATTACAAAGTCAAAAAACACATAAAAATTAATTTAACATTTAAGCTAGTGTGAACAAGGGAGACAGAACGTTCCCTTTGTCGGTGTTCATCACGTTTCTGGTTTTTGTGATAAGCAGTGACTCATATGCGTCAAGCTTCCTCTCGTTTTGTACGCTTTTGAGTAACCGTACACTTTCGTCGAACGGGCCTATGATGTGTGGGGACTCGTTGTCGTTACATAATGCAAATACATGAGCTGCCACCGATGAACGATTTATTTGTTTATTTTTCACACAGCTTATGTGTTCTTTTAACCTCGTTTCGATGCTCCGTTTTGTTTGGCCGATGCACTTCTTGTTGCAGTTCTTACAGCTGATTTCATAAATCCCACTCTTCGCACTTATGGGTGTGATGTCTTTGGTTGAGCCGAGAATATGTTTTAGCTTACCGTTGTTGTTGTAAACCATGTGTATATTTTCTTCTTCAAGCGTCTTTCGCAATTGGTTTGTAATAGCGGGTATGTAGGAGAAAGACACGCGAAATTTGTTGCTGCTTTCCTCGTTTTGGCTGAAAAGCGTCGAGAGATCGTTTCTCCTAATATTATTTGATTGCTTTTTCGCAAATTTTTTCAACTGTTGACTTGTCAAAACCATTCATGTCAGCCAATCGTACAATAAAATCAGATTGTTTTTTGAAGTCGCCGACGGAAAGTGGTAGTTTGCATAACCTGTGGGCCATTGAGTGGAATGGTGCAATTTTATGTTGATACGAACAGAAGGAGTCGCTTGTGATGTATCGGTCTGTCGAAGTTTTCTTGCAGAAAATCCCAAACTCGAGTTTTTTGTTGCGTTTTTCACACAGAACATCCAAAAAGGGGAGACAATTGTTGTCGTCTTCTTCCTCGAACGTGAATTTTATGCTTTCATATCTATTGTTCAATATGTTCAAGATATCAGTAGCTGTGCTTATTTTAATAACGCTAAAGACATCATCAACATATCTAAACCATATGCTAGGTAGTCATTTCGTTAGATCCATTTCGAGCTTAGCCATGAACGCTTCGACGACTAGAGGTGATAGAGGGTTTCCCATGCTGGTTCCAAAATAATTTTTATAGAATTTGCCTCGGCAAGCGAAGCAGTTGTGTGCAATACATATTTTTGCTGCTATCAAGTACGTATTTTTGTTCTTGTCCTCTACATTTTTCGTTTCAAGGTGTATTCTGAGGTATGGCAACATCCACTGGTAGGTATACTGGAAAACAAAGCTTGAACATCAACAGAGACAATCGCTTCGTCGTCTTCGATGCGTAGGTCTTTAACTTTTTCAACGAAATCATGAGTGTTTAGTACACTTGCATTTTCTAATCTTCCATAAAGTTTCATCTCTTCGAGTAGCCACGGATACTTTTTCTAGGGGTGAATTTATGTTCGACACGATTTTTCGCATTTGGTTGCCTGACTTATGGATTTTGGGTAAACCATACATTTTTGGGACTTCCGGGTTAGAGATCATAAATTTAAATAAGTTCACTCTAAATGTTTCACAGATTTCTTTGATTATAATTTTGGCGTGGTTCCTGGGATCTATCATCGGTTACTCAAAAGCGTACAAAACGAGAGGAAGCTTGACGCATATGAGTCACTGCTTATCACAAAAACCAAAAACGTGATGAACACCGACAAAGAAAACATTCTGTCTCCCTTGTTCACACTAGCTTAAATGTTAAATTAATTTTCATGTGTTTTTTGACTTTGTAATTTCGTTCATTCTCTCCAATGTTTGTTGTTGTTAAACATAATATTGTTTTTTTTTTGTTCATTTGTTTTTAGTATCGAGTTTCGCTGAAGATGGACTGCATGCTAGTCCGAAATGCATACGGTTGTCTAATTAGCCAAATAAAATAATAAAAAAAGTTTTTTCATTAGCCAAATAAAAGGAAAAAATTTTGATCATTTGAATAAACATTAGACTACAAATCACTGTTCACAATACTTCTTATAAATAAATTCAGAAGGTTTTTCGTTAAATTTGAGGTTGCCTGACATTCAAGTCAATTGTGGGCGTGGCTGTGGGCGGATCTTCGCAATTTTCGCATATTTTTGCAGCTTTGCTGAAATTTTCATGTTTCAGCAAAGCTGCAAGTTTCAGTTTCCTAGCTCAATTTTAAAGATCTCAAAACTGCATACATACGGACAGACAAAAGGACACGGCTCAATCGACTCACCCTTCGGTCTCGATCATATGTCTGAAAGGTTTTAGGGGTCTACGGTGATTATTTCACTGTTTTACAAACTATGCATTAAAATTAATATACCCTCGGTCGGGTATAAAAATCACTTAGTCTCGAATAACTCAAAACCCGTTCGCGTTTTGAGTTATTCACGCGAGTTAAAACGCGAACGGGTTTTGAGTTATTCGAGTGTTACACGACCTTTTTCCAGTCACCCTGTATAGTGTATATACTGTGACCATTTTTTACTAGTAAAGAAGCCTGTCGTACGACAGGAACAACCAGCACACATCGATTTAAATAAAAAATAAAAAATGCCCTGGGCCCAACCCAACTCCACGCGAGCCGGCAACTCTCGTGGTGAGCTACCTAGTCACATAATTTTGACCCTGCATATGGCGCTTTAAATACATTTGCACATAACTTTTTATTGTAAGGGAGCTTTATAGTTTTTACTTTTAACTTTTTACTTTTTATACCCCATCCCATAGGATAGGAGGTATATTAAGTTTGTCACATAGTTTGTAATACGGTGAAATAATAATGGTAGACCCCCAAGACCTTAAGGGCATATGATTGAGACCGAATTCTGAATCGAATGAGCCATGTCCGTCCATCCGTCCGTCTGTACGTCACATGTTCCTAGGCCCTAAATTTTGAGTTAGGGTGCTGAAACTTCATACGTAAGGCACGCCATGCGAAGCAGTACAAGTGTAAAAATCGGTCTAAATGTGCAACTAACTCCAGAGTTTTCAAAACTGTAAGACGTTCTAAAAGGGTGAAATTTGACATTTAGCATCTCCCAATGAATGTAAAACACAAAAAAGACAAATTCAATTGGTAAACCTCCTCTAGTGGGGGTGGCATTTATTTTAAGGGTAAATTTTCAAATGCAGTTTACTCAATATTTTTGCTCAAAATTGAAAAAAACTACTTATTATTTTATGTAGAAAACGCTTAGTTCCACATTTTGTTCATAGAAGACTTTAGGCCACGCCCACATTTGGAGGCAGAATTGAAGAAAAACCTGAAGTTTTCCAGACAAACTTAATTTCGACTGGCCTTGAGCCTAATTTAGGAAAGCATGAAACAAAAAAAGTAGCAGTTAAGGTAAACGAGACTTCGTTCGAGATTTCGTTGATATCAAGTTTTTAGCCACGCCCCCATTAAGGGGTCCATTTTTCAAAAATATTAAATTTAAACCAAAAAATTGCATTTTTACGTAAATTTAAGTGTAACTTGGAAATATCTTATATTCAATAGTTTGTAATTAGGGGCGGTTGGACAACGCCCCTTTTCGAAGTTTGCATTACTTATAAAATGTCAAAAAATAACTATGCCATCAGAATTTTACAATGTGGTATAGGATGGGGTATTCAACGGTCTGTTTTACGGTGTTCTGCGTACACACTGTAGCACTTACTCACTGGTTACTTTTCATTTTTACCTTATAACTTTTAAATTAAAAAAAAAAAATTGCCTCAGCCCCTCGACGCGATTTGAACTCCGAACCAACGAAACGCGAGGCGAACACTCTACCCGTACCGACATGGACTTGTCATTTGGCGACTGTACGTGACATACTTACGCACATAGCGCTTTATTATATAGGGGATGCTAAAAGTAGCTAAGGTAGGCGATCCCTGCAAATCTTAAACTTCAGCATAACAGTTCGGGGCTTAGAAAGTACAATACGAGTTTGAGTTTTAAGGGAAATAACCAGTGTTGAGAGCCTAAGTTTCCCATTACATGTTACACGTACCTGATAACAATTAGCTACATCTCATTTTTCACGGTATCTACTTAGAAAACTTTTTTACCTACAAAACTGTGTACACCGATCTAACATTAAAGAAAGCGGATCGACGGACGGACATTGCTTATTCGACTTCTAATTCGGTCTCGATCTTATGCTCTTGTACTGGATGCCTACTAATATTTATTGTTATTATTGTTATATTATTGTTTGTTGTGTTACAAACTATGTGACAAATTTAATATGCCTTCTATTTTATATGATGGCGCATGAAAAAGAACTTACAATTCGTGCGTTATTGCTTCTTCCAATTATACTCTGATGTGCATATTTTTGTGAAGAACTGTCAAAAACATGGATTAGCTAGTCACATTTGTAACTTTGAATCCATTAGTAATGTAACTAATTCAATAAGTTCAATTAGTTACGTTAGTTACGCGTAACCTATTAATATTTGCAAAGCTCACGTAACTTTTAAACACTGGAAATCACTTCACAGACAAATGCGAAAAAACTACACCACTACTTGAAAAAAGTTACACTTTTGCCTAGTAAAGTTTATTATTTCCCATTGATGGTGAGGAAAAACTTTACTTTCCCTTAGCGAGTATTTCACGAAAATAAGGGTTTCCATGTCCAAACAGGAATAGGAAAAGAGGGCATGCTCGCCCCCTGCTACCCAATCCGTTTTTGCACTCCCGAAATAAAAAGCAGTGAGTAAGTGCTACAGTGTGTACGCAGAAGTTACAGTCCGTAAAACGGACCGTTGAATACTCCATCCTGAGAAGCCATGCCCACAAAGGATAGACTATTTTTATTTATTATGACTTGGAGTCATGTGAGCACCGGAGGTTGTTGCACATTTAGACCGATTGTGGGCGTGTCTGTCAGCGGATTTAAAAAATTTTAACACTCGTACTGCTTCGAATGACAGAGAGTTTATGTACAAAATTTCAGCTTCCTAGCTCAAAATTTGAGTCCTAAATTTGTGACATACGGATGAACGGACGGACGTGGCTCAATCGACTCAGAATCCGGTCTCGATCATATGCCCTTAAGGTCTTGGGGTCTATCGTCATTATTTCTCTATGTTACATTTTCGCCTGTATCAAACTTAATATACTCCATTCCCGTGGAATAGGGTATAAAAACCGTCTACTAGAATGCTAATTAAATGTGAGTGACCATGTCCACATTTCGCTTTTTTTGTGAAAAGCCAATGATAATACACTTCAGCCAGTATATCGCACACCAAATTTCAGCTTCCTACGTGTGTAAAGTGGGTGTGTCAATGGGCAGATTTAAAAAAATTTTACACTTGTACTTATCCTATGGGATGGAGTATACAAATATATAGTCGTAAGCGTAAAGGAAAGATGTCCCAAATTCTGCCCCTTCATAAGCCCCTTAAGTTTGGGGGATAGGGATCTAAAGGTCAGTGTTTCTCTTTAACCTATGGGGGTATTAAAATTAAGAGTACAATACGGATTATAATACGAAGTCCGTCATATTGGCAGTTTCATAGTT
This sequence comes from Neoascia interrupta, assembly GCA_947623515.1. Classification (NCBI taxonomy): domain Eukaryota; kingdom Metazoa; phylum Arthropoda; class Insecta; order Diptera; family Syrphidae; genus Neoascia; species Neoascia interrupta. The sequence continues at coordinate 135,710,415 of OX392462.1, forward strand.
AAAGTTTTCTGGCTTGAATTCACAAATCCTATAGCTGAACAAAATTTATCCTAAATGATGTTTTTGCATCAAATCACTGCATAAGAATATTTTGTTTATTTTAAAACACGTGTTTTCTCTGTTTTTTTTTAGATAATGGTTGCCAGTGCCCTATGTTCCACACGAGATTATGTGATAATGCTGAAAAACGCCCACAGCAAGGCCCTCCATATAACACCCGATGGCAAAGTATTTGCAGCAAATATATCTATGGCACGTAAGTCTTTTCCTTTAAACACTTGTTTTAACGAACTAAAGTTTAATGAAAGCAATTTTTGTAATCGATTTCTTGTGGCCAATTTGATTTATGCTACACCTAGCAGAACTATTCTCATGCATAAAGTCAAAAGTTTTCATGCTTCGTCTAAGATCTAGACAGAGCATGTCATAAAGGCTCGGAAGTTTACACCTATATTCACGTATTTATACCTTATTCTACAGGAATGTATATTATGTTTAATACACCCGAAAATGTTTGGTAGAGAAATAAAACCGATATACTCCCAAGACCTTAAGGGCGATAACCTTCCCTCCGTATGTTACCAATTTTCGGGGCTTGACTTTTGTACGTAAGTTTCTTGATAGATGAAGCAGTAAAAGTGTTAAAATTTTTCAAATTCGCCTACAGACACGCCCACAATCGGTTTAAAATGTTCTACTGCCTCCTGCCACTCAAAAAAGTGAATATTTGTCACAAACACATTTTGAAGTGAAAACTAGTGGGAGGGTTACAGTCCGCCTAAGCGAATCGTTGGATACCCCATCCCAATTGACCATTGTCAAGCTCCAAAATGAGTCAAAAATCTTGGTGGTTAAATTTCAGTTTCTATTAACTTTAGTTGTGTTCAGAAATTGTCAATTAAGAATCTTCTATTTATTTTAAACTAGTGGGAGGGTTACAATCCGCTTAGGCGAATCGTTGGATACCCCATCCCAATTGACCACTTTCAAGCTCCGAATTGTGTCATAAATCTTGATTGTTAAATTTCAGTTTCTATTAACTTCAACTGTATTTAGAATTTCTCAGTTAAAGAATCTTCTTCCTTATAAAGGGGCGTGGCATCCACCCCTTTTCAATTACATCTTTTTTTTGTTTTCATTTTTTATCAGAAGTGATATGCACGTCTTGATTGCATTTTCACATTAGAAATTTGGTTTATACTTAAAAACGCCTCCAAAAGTGGGCGTGGCAAAAATTTTTTCATTTGAGTTGATAGCTTACGTACATATCTGAAGATTTTATGGTCCAAGTTTTTTGGATTTAAAGCAAATATATCAAATAAAAACCGTTTATTAGAATCCATATTATATATGACCACGCCTACAAGGGGGCGGTTTTCGCTTTTTTCTTAAATGCCAATCACAATATACTTAAGCGAGGATAACGCGTACCAAATTTCAGCTTCCTATGACAACTTTGATTTTGTATGCTAGTAAGTTAAGTGGGCGTGTCAGTGGGCGGATTTTGAAAATTTTTACAGTTGTAAGTCTTCGGGACCTAGAAAGAACAGATATTAAGGTTCAAGGTTTCAAGGTTCTAGCTCAAAATTTAAGGCCTAAAAACTACCGACAGACGGACGGACGGACATGACTCATTCGACTTACAATTCGGTCTCGATCATATGCCCCTAAGGTCTTGGGGGTTGCAGTGATTATTTCTCTATGTTACAAACTATGAATCAAACTAAATATACCTCCTATCCTATGGGATGGGGTATACCTAGTGGGAGGGATACAATCCTAACTAGTGGGAGGGTTACAAAGCTCCGAATTGTGTCATAAATCTTGGTTGTAAAATTTCAGTTTCTATTAACTTTGACTGTATTTAGAATTTCTCAGTTAAAGAATCTTCTCCGTTAAAAAAAGGTGTGGCATTCACCCCTTTTCAATTACATCGTTTATAAAACTCTTCCCATAGGATAGGAGGTATTATTAAGTTTGATTCATAGTTTGTAACATAGAGAAATAATCACCGTAGACCCCCATCACCTTAAGGGCATATGATCGAGGCCGAATTGTTAGTCGAATCCATTTTTAAGAACAACCCATTTACTTAAAACGCGCAAAAGCTGGGCGTGGCAAAAGTGTATTCATTTGAGTTGATAGGTTTCACACATATCTGAACATTTTATACGCTTTATCGTCGCTTAAGTGTTTTGTGATTCACATTTCAAAAAAGGCAAAAACCGCCCCCTCTTGGGCGTGGTCATATTTCATTTGCATTTTAATAAACAGTTTTTATTCGATTATTTTCTTTGAATCCAAAAAACTTGCGCTATAAAATGTGTGAAAACTATCAACTGAAATGAATAATTTTTCGACACGCCCACTTTACTCAGTAGCATGAAAAATCAAAGTTGTCGTAGGAAGCTAAAATTTGATATGCGATATCCCCGCTTAAGTGTATTGTGATTGGCATTTAAAAAAAGAGCGTAAACCGCCCCTTTGTAGACGTGGTCATATTTAATATGCATTTTAATAAACGGTTTTTATACTAACTCTGACTCATTTGTCGTCACTTCAAACCGATATCGACTAACAGATCTAATTTGTTCTTATCTGAGTGTTTGATCTCTTTTTTAACATTGGATCTTGGAGAGAAAGTTGGTTTTTAATGCACGCCAGTGGCCTAGATTACTGCAGTGGATCAAATATATAGGTACTTCACGGCATACTACAGTACCCCCTTCCAGCCAAAGGCGATAATTAGTAAACAATCCTTAAGTTTTTTGAAAAGTTCACGCGCTTTTTCGGTTCCGCGGTCCTATTATATGATTCTATGATGTATGCCGGCTTAAGACGATCCAATGAGAAACATTTTTTCCTTTAATTTCTAATATATACAATTTTCTTAGTCTTTTAATAATCTTATAGGGCCCTTGATAAAGGGATTCGAGTCCTGATTTATTAGGAGGGGAACTAACAAAAACTTGTTTGCAATCTCGAAGCGATTTTTGTAAACTGGGGAACCCTCAGTACGAGTATCTTTAGGACGTTAACCATTGATGTTGTTGCGCAATGTATCTACTAATTCAGGTAAGTTTTCTTCATCATTTCCGATGTCTGTGCAGACGAAAAAAACTGAAGGAAGTCGCAAGGGTTGTCCATAAACAAGTTCTGCCGGAGAGCAATCTGTGTCTGTTTTGAAGGCAGATCTAATTCCCATAAAACGATTGGTAGATTATCGCTCCAATTTATAGTGTTCTCGCGACATCTGAGTGCTGCTTTTAGAGTTCGATGAAACCTTTCTAATAAACCATTGGATTTCGAATGATAAGCCGTGGTTCTGATTCTGTGAGATCCAAGAAGTTTTGTTAATGCCGAGAACAATTTGGACTCAAATTGAGTTCCCTGGTCAGTTGTAATTCAGAGACACGTAACATATATTCAGAGACAAGTTTTTTGGCCACTGTTTCAGCAGATATGTCCTTCAATGGATATGCCTCTGGCCATCGGCTGAATCGGTCGAGAGTAGTTAAAATGTAACTAAAACCTTTTGAGACAGCCAGAGGTTCCACCAGATCCATATGAATATGTTCAAAGCGATCAATTGGTGCGCTAAAGCTTTCTACTGGCGACTTAGTATGTCGACCGATTTTTGAACGCTGCCACTGGTTGCACGATAGGACCATTCTCTTTATGTGCGAATTCATTTTAGGCCAGAAATATTGCTCTGTTACCAGTTTTCTTGATACTCTTTTTCTAGGATGCGAAAGAGAATGTAAGCTCAGAAAAGCTTTTTTCTAAGACATTTGGGCACATACGGCCTTTGGCTGTCTTACACCAGATCGCTTGATTCAGTGTCGTAAATAAAACTTGTTCAAGCTTAAAAGATGCATTTGATTTTCGCTTTAACAAGCACTTTAACTCGTCATCTTGTGATGAAGAGTTGAAGTGCCGAGGTGAAGGTGATATTTTCGGGTGAAAATGAAAGTGAAATCAGTCCCTGCTTCCTAAGGTGTCTACTTCTTCTGGTCTCGACATCAAATCTGCTACAAAGTTATCCTTGCCTTTTATATGTCCTAGGTGTATGTCACTGGTGTATTGAGAAATCCAAACAAAGTGCGTCGTCACTCTTGGGCCTCGGATGGCTTTAGTAAATAAAGCTGTTGTCAGAGGTTTATGATCTGTATACACAATGAACTCCCGACCTTCTAGGAAGAAGTGGAAATGTCTATAGACTGTCTATAGACATATAGATAGCCAGAAGCTCTTTATCAAAGGCTGAGTATTTCGTTTCAGCTGGACTAAGCTTTTTGGAGAAGAAAGCAGGGGGTTCGACTCGTTTCCAATAAATGCTCCAGTACCGACCCGATAGCTAGATTGGATGCATCCACTATTAAGCGTGCTTGGGCACACTCGCTTGGATATACCAGTAGGGTCGCTTCTGAAAGAGCGGACTTAATTGCTCTAAGCGCGTCTGAACATTCGTGCGGCCATGAAAATGATTTGTTTTTATTTTTGTTGTTTTCTAAATGCTTCATGTGTGCATAAATAGCTGCTAACAGTTCTGCTAATTTTGGGGTAAAACGATGGTAGAAGTTAACCATACCCACAAAGCGTTGTGTTTGCTTTATCGAAGCTGGGCTTGGGAAGTCTGAAATTGACGCGATCCTCTGAAGGTAGAATCCCTTTATTCGTAACCCTGTGGCCTAAGAACTCCAGCTCTGACCTTCCAAATGCACCATTAACTAGTTTAGTAGTCAGGCCAAATTCTGCTAAATGCTCAAAAATTGTTCGAAATCGTTTCAAGTGCTCTTTTCAATCCTCGCTCGTGATTAATATGTCATTGTTGTAAACAAAGCAAATATCTTAGTCCCTTTAAACTTGAGCTGCATTCATTAAACCATAAGGCATTCTAGTGAACTCGACCATTCCGAAAGGTGTGGTATAGCCGTCTTGTACACATCTTCTTCCGCCACAGGAATGTGATTATATGCCCGCACCCTGCAAGGTGCGACATATACCCCTGCAAGGCCGGGGTTAGAATAGCCTTGAGGTAAGGTATGCCTGTCGTAAGAGCCGACTAAAATCCACTGGAAGAAGTATTCCTTAATGTTATAACGGATGCTGTCGATGGTGCTCTATTTGGGGCAACTTTTGGCAGTAAGGTTTTAACTTATAGATGAATCTGAAGGTTAAATTAAAATCCAGAAGCGTCTTACACACATCGTGCGGCTCACTGGTCAGCGTCTGTCTTCAAAGGGGCGGCTGTAATTAAAAGTGAAAATAGAAGTGACTTGCCTATTTATCATAAAAACGACAAGTTGAAAAAAATGGCAATGAACAAAACGAAAGATTTGATTACCCCAGGTGGCAGCCCAGCTATGCTGGAAAATCCACCCTCTTCGGAGGCAGGCTCTACGGACTCTGGGGAAAGCCTTTTATTGCTTATGAATCCTTTTGAGAAAAGGACCAAACTAAATCGATCACCACCACCTAGATCGAACAAATCCGAAAAAAGCAGTCCACCGCTAAACCAGGACTCAATGAAAATTAAGAGCTTAGAAAAGGAGAATAATGAACTCCGAGCTAAGCTTACTGAAATGGAGCGACTCTTCCACGGTCTAAAAATGGAAGTTGACTCTCTGCGAAAAGAAAACGAGGATATTAAGAACACTCGTTTAACGAAAGACTGTAAGGTACCAAAAGAGTGTGTAACACCGAACCGAGCAGTCGAATACTTCACGGACGAGGACGAACTTGCACTCGAGACCGATTCAGTTTTAAGGAAAAGGTCTAGCAAGAAGCATTAGGCGAATTCCTCTCCCGAAGTAATACAAAAAGAAGATAAGCCCTCTGGCTCAAACAAGGTTAAACCAGAAGCGAAAATTCGTCCACCTTCCGCAATAAACATCGTCGGGATAGCAGACTACGGGAGATTGCGCAACCTTCTTGCAAACACGGTGAGAACAGAAAACTATAAACTTACTTCGCACCGAAATAACGTGTGGAAAGTAACGGGTGATTTTTTAGCTGGTTTGGTTTTGGCAACACTGGTTTTGACAGCTGACGTGTGTTTAGTACCTTGTGTCACTGTCAAACAGCTTCAGTTTGGTTTGCAATTTAACCATGGATCGTCTTACAAATGAACAACGCTTGCAAATTATTGAATTTTACTATCAAAATTCGTGCTCGGTTTGAAATGTTCATCGCGCGCTGCTTCCATTTTATGGTCGGCATTCTCGACCTTCTGAGCAGTCTATTCGGAAGATTGTGACCAAATTTCGCACCAAATTTATTTTGTTGGACATTTAACCACCAACACGTTTACGTACTGTGCGTAATAAAGAAAATATTGCGACCGCATAAGCTAGTGTGACAGAAGACCGCGAAATGTCGATTCGGCGCCGTTCCCAGCAGTTAGGCCTTTGTTACAGCACTACGTGGAAAATTTTGCGGAAGGATTTGGGCGTAAAGCCTTTTAAGATACAGCTGGTGCAAGAACTAAAGCCAGCCGACCTACCACAACGCCGAAGACGGTGCCACAGCACGCGAAACAATGGTGCAATTGCGAGGCGAGTTTGGTGAACAGTTAATTTCACGTTTCGGGCCGGTCAATTGGCCGCCTAGATCGTGCGATTTGACACTATTAGATTATTTTTTGTGGGGGTTTGTCAAGGCTTATGTCTATAGGGACAAGCCCGCTTCGATTGACGCACTGGAAGTCAACATCCATGCATTCATTCGTGAGATACCGGCTGATACGTGTGAAAGAGTATGCCAAAATTGGACTCAGCGGATGGGCTACCTGAGACGCAGCCGCGGTCAACATTTGCATGAAATTATCTTTAAACATTAAATTGCAAGGTTCAAACTATCGATTCAAATAAATATTTCATTAATTTTTTCGAATTTTTTGTGTTTTTTTTTTTAAAAAGTTCTCAACCTCTTAAAAAATCACCCGTTATATGTTGACAACGCCGATTCGCGCTGTCTCTTAGACTGAATGCAGAAAGAATCGAGTGGTATACTTATCAAAATAAGTACGAAAAACCACTGCGAGTCATTGTAAGGGGGCTCCACCCTTCATGCACAAAAGAAGACGTTGTAAAAGACGTAAAAATTAAAGGCCTTTTAATAACTGATGCTGTCAATATCATTAAAAAGGAAAAGCAACGCACGGAAGGAGAAGGAGACACTGTGATCAGACGCGGCCTTCCAATTTTTATGCTCTCCTTTGAAAGAACTGAGAGCATAAACGATATTTATAAAATAAAAATGATACTTAACATCAGGGTTAAAATCGAGCCCATGCGAAAGGGAAATAGACTGATACCACAGTGTAAGCGATGCCAAGAATTCAGGTACACAAGTGCCTACTGCCAAAAAGAACCACGTTGCGTGAAATGTGCCGGAAAACATCGCTCAACAGAGTGCAAAGTTGATATGAAGGCTCCAGCAGTTTGCGCCAATTGCAACGGAAACCACCCCGCAAACTATCGAGGATGCGAAGTAGCCATAGAGCTGCAAAAGGGACGAGAACCTCTTAAGGAAAATACTCGAGGTCAGAATCCAAGCCCAGGACGTCCAAAATCTGCTGAAACTCCTAAGCCAAAGACTCCAAAGACGCCAAAGCCGATTAAAAGTGCGAAATTGGCAAAGGAGGCGTCGACAAAAGGCGTAAAAGCTCCACAAAAGAGCGGCGGCAGTTCAAGTGCAGCGGAGAAACCGCCACTGGTTGGACCGAAATCATTCGCACAGGTTGCGGCAAATGATGATGATGAAAACAAGGCAAGATCGCCCACAACAGATGCAGTGTCTCAGATCTTCGCTGTAATCTTGGAAAAACTTGAGGATCAGACTTATACCAACAAAATTATATTTGACAAACTGAGCAAGCTCGAGTTTAGGCCTCGAAAAAATTACAAGAGAACGTGAAAATGAAACAGTTATTTAAAATACTAACATGGAATGCAAACGGCCTTCTGAACAAAATAGACGAACTAGAAGTATTTCTACGGAAAAATAATGTTGATATTCGCATGATTACGGAAACTCACCTTAAAAACGGGTCTAGACCCAAACTTAAAGGTTACAATGACTATCACGCACATAACCCCTCGCAAAATTCGAGAGGAGGTTCCTCCCTCTACATTAAGAACTGCATAAAGCACTTCAAGAACACAGAAGTTGAGCTAGACTCTATGCAGGTCAGTTCAGTTTCTGTAAAAATTGACTGCTTAGATTACAACATTGCATCTCGCTATTTCCCGCCAGGCCAGTCTATATGACTGGTGGAAGACGATCTTGTCCGTTTGTATGACTTCATCGGGTCGAATTTTGTGATTGGGGGTGACTTTAACGCGAAGAATACTTTTTAGGGTTCACGATGCAATTCAACAAGAGGCAGACTACTGTACAAAAACAGTATGAAACGTGGGGTGGACTTTTTCTCCACGGGTAAGCCAACGTATTGGCCAACCGATAGGAATAAAAAACCTGACCTAGTCGACTTTTTCATCGCTAAAGGGTGGCCCAAATACCTTACGCGAATCGAAAAGTGTTATGATCTTTGGTCAGACCACTCAGGAGTAATCTTGAAGATGGGTCGGACGCCTTCAGAAAGGACTGTAAGGAGGGTGTTGGCTTGAATGTGCCATTGAAAACTCCTTTAGAGTTAGAAACCGCAGTTGACCAATTCATTTAAGCAATTCAGAGCGCTGCTTGGAACAACACTTCGTCCCAAAAGAACGCAGCTAGCACCGACGGGCATGTACGTACAACATATCCGCTCAAAATCGAAGAATTGATTCGTGAAAAGAGAAGAGCGCGTAAAAGATGGCAAGGCACGAGGGCTCCCCCCGACAAAACCTTCTTGAACCACCTCTCTAACAAACTGAAAGGAATGTTGCAATATTTTAAAAATCGTGAGACCACTGAATACCTTGAAGGCTTGTCAGTGGATAGGAGCTCAAACTACTCGCTGTGGAAAGGAGGTAAGTGTATCAAGAAACCTTTAATCCACTCGGCACCAATAAAAAAAGCTAACGGCGAATGGGCAAGAGAAGACAAGGAGAAAGCGAATTTGTTTGCTGAACATTTAAAAGAAACATTCAAGCCTTTCCCCTGTCCGCCGTTGGCTGACGTTCACAACAACAACGCGGAACCTGATAGCTTTAGAATGAAAAAAGTTTGGTTAGTTGAACTCCGACAGACAATAAACAAACTTAAAAATAATAAGGCCCCGGGTTACGACCTGATCACTGGCGAAATATTGAAAAAACTACCAAAAAAGGCACTAGTCAAGCTACTTTATATGATAAACGCTTCTCTTAGACTTCTATACGTTCCAAGACAATGGAAAGTTGCTGAAGTCATTATGGTTCCAAAACCGGGGAAATGTGCAAATGATAAAAAATATTACAGGCCCATTTCGCTTTTGCCGATAATATCGAAAGTATTCGAGAAACTTCTGCTGAAGCGATTACAACCAATAATTGCAGAAAGACGCTTGATCCCGGATCATCAATTCGGTTTCAGACCTAACCCTTCCACAATAGATCAATCTACAGAATAACGCATGAAATTGAAAAAGCGTTAGAAGGGAAAAAATATGTTCAAGTGCTTTCCTCGACGTATCGCAAGCCTTCGACAAGGTATGGCACGAAGGCTGAAAATATAACCTACGGAAAAACTTGCCGGAAGACAAGTTTAAAATACTGGAAAATTATCTTGAAAACAGACTCTTTCGTGTAAGGTGTAGTAGTGAATACTCGAGTTTCAAGCAAATTCGGGCTGGCGTACCCCAGGGAAGCGTCCTCGGTCCAACCCTGTTCCTGCTCTACACAAGAGACATACCTCTAGATGACGAGACAGTCGTGGCCACGTTTGCGGACGATACGGCCATCCTGGCAACAGGTGAATCAATCAAGTCATCAACGAGAAACCTCCAACGAGCATTGGTTAGAATTTGGGTCTGGACGAAGACTTGGCGAATCGCTCTTAACGAGAACAAGTCTACGCATGTGAATTTCACTTACAGAAGGGTTAACAATTTACCTCTGTTCATAAATTCTGCAATACCTTATGCAAATAAAGCGAAATATCTAGGGATGATACTGGACGCTAAACTAAAGTGGAAACCACACGTAAAAAAGAAGCGTGACGAGCTCGAGATTAGGCTCAGGGAAATGTATTGGCTTATCGAAAGATTTACAGGCAGGTGTTAAAGCCGTCCTGGACATACGGTATACAACTTTGGGGTGGTACCAAGCCGAGCACCATGTCCGTGTTGCAGACTTTCCAAAACAAGATACTAAGAGCAATTGTGAATTCTCCATGGTATATTGGAGTATTCACAATTGCTAAATCTCTGTGGAATAGTGATATTCACAGAGATTTAGGAATAGCTACCGTGAGCCAAGAAGTAACAAACTTTGCTCGAAAGTTAACTGCTCGCCTTCATGTTCATTGCAACAATGAAATGATCCGTAATCTCAACGAGACTCTTAACTATGTAAACAACGAGCGACGACTACAAAGAACAAGACCCTTCGATCTAGCGACGTAGGGTGAAGCCGCACGCATGAACGGCTTTAGTAGGTGCATTCACTGGATAGCAACCTACCCAATGCGATAAACACTACGAAAGCGTAAACTACTTGTTAAGTTAACTTAGTTGTAGCCAAGAAGTATTTAAGAAGTATTTAACAGGAGCGTAAATTTACTACTATGAAGTGCGTTATGGCAGTTACATAGTGTCTCTCATAAATGGGTGGTTTTTAAGCACGGGGAAACCGGGCATAACCAACATCGGCTAATTCGGTATTATATACCTGCTATAGTGGGCGTATTGGTATCTTTGAAACATTTTGGAGTTTTACATCCGTCCACCCTAGTATTAACAAAAAAAAAAAAAAATGGCCGCACCAAATCGATTTTCGAAAAAACAATACAGCCATGCAAATTCTGTAAAAAATTATGCAGGTGAGGTATGCTGTACCTATCAGGGGTTGTAATAGAGTTAAGTGCGCGGTAATCTCCACAAGGACGCCAATCATACCATGTGTAAAGGTGAACACGTTGCGGATGAAGATGGTCCGCAAATTCCTATTTGTTGCATATACGCAAACTCGGTTTTAGCTATTCTAAGACGTTTATTATCTAATCGTCTCGGACTTAAGACTGGTAGGGGCCCAGATGTTAAAATGTGATGTACAACACTATGCTTCACTGGGAGAGTAAAATCAGGTTTGCTTGTTAAAGAAGGAAACTCCTTAAGCAAACTGCCATATTCGTCATCGATAATAGAGAGTCGAGGAGAAATTGCATCAATTCACTTTCAGGCAAAACTTGTGTGAGATGACATCTTTGTTAAAGGATTAGAGCCCGTCGCTTTATATCCACCAGCAAGTTAAAATGACCAATAAAATCAGCCCTTGTCAAACGTACTGTGTGAGCGTCTTAGGCCGTTCTGCGACACACTAATCGGCACCTACCAGTGTGGCTTCCGGCCCGGCAGCTCGACAATAGACCAGATCTTCACACTAAGGCAAATCCTGGAAAAGACCAATGAATTTCAAGTCGAGACACACCATCTTTTTATCGAATTTAAGGCCGCATATGACGGCATTCATAGTCAGGAGCTCTACCTGGCGATGGGCGAATTCAAGATCCCGCCAAAACTGATCAAACTGTGTCGTGTAACATTAGAAAACAAACGGTGCAACGTGGAGTTTGGGAATAGCTCCTCGGAACTGTTCCAACACTGCACTGTGTTTCAGCAAGGAGATGCAATGTCATGTGCATTCTTCAATCTTGTTCGCGAGATGATAGTGCGAAGGGCAAGGGTCAACACGGAAGGCACTGTCTGCAACCACTGCCTACCACAGATCGTTGGATATACTGGGGCACGCGGACGATATCGGTATCATTTTCCGCTCCATTCGTGCCGTGATAGAGGCTTTTACGGCGATTGAAGAACATGCGAATTTGGTTGGCCTGGGAGTAAATAAAGATAAGACCAAGTGTAGGTTATTAACAAACAAAGTAACATCCGTCCGCCGCTTAGGACAAAACGTCACTGTTGGTAGCAGCAACTGCGAGTTAGTTAAGGAGCTCATCTACCTTGGAGTTTACATCAACTAAATTTCGAAGAGTTTCTAAAATAGATATATTGCTTGGTTTAGTACAACCCCAGAGTTGTATACCCTAGGTCCAAGATGGTTTTAGCAGTTTGTTATATATGCTTAGTTTCGAAAATCTTCCGATAAGCCAATTTATTTCTCTTAACCTGATTTCGACTCGTCGCGTTTCTTTTTAACGTGCGGCTTCCATTTTAGTTTTGCGTCTAGAGTCATTCCTAGATATTTCGTTTCATTTGAGTACGGGACTTGTACGGAGTTAACGAATAAGGGTTTGCTATTTATCTTTTTATAAGTAAACTTAACATGCGTTGACTTAGTCTCGTTAAGGACGACTCGCCAGCTCCTCGTCCAGTCGCATATTTTGTCTAAAGCGCGCTGAAGTTTCCCTGTTGATAATTGAACTGTCATATCAATAGCGAGAAAAGCAGTGTCGTCAGCGAACGTAGCTTAAATTGTTCCCTCATCGTGGGGTATGTCTCTAGTATAAAGCAACCAGTGAGTAAGTGCTATAGTGTGTACGCAGTGTGTACGTAAAACGGACCGTTGAATACCCCATCCTATCCCACATTGTAAAATGCTGATGGCATAGTTATTTTTTGACATTTTATAGGTAACGCAAACTTCGAAAAGGGGTGTGGTCCAACCGCCCCTAATTACAAACTATTAATTATAAGATATTTCCACAGATATTTCCAAGTTACACTTAAATGTACGTAAAAATGCAATTTTTTGGTTCAAATTCAATATTTTTGAAAAATCGACCCCTAAAAGGGGGCGTGGCTAAAAACTTTATAAAAACAAAATCTGGAATGAGGTCTCGTTTACCTAACCTGCTACATTTTTTGTTTCATGCTTTCCTAAATAATGCTCAAGGCCAGTCGAAATTAAGTTTTTTCTGGAAAATTGTAGGTTTTTCTTCAATTCTGCCTACAAATGTGGAAGTGGCCCAAAGTCTTGTAAAAGCAAAATATGGAACTAAGCGTTTTCTACATAAAATATTAAGTAATTTTTCTTCAATTTCGAGCAAAATAATCGAGTAAACTGCATTTGAAAATTTACCCTTAAAATAGATGCCACGCCCACTAGAGGAGGTCCACCAACAAATTTGTCTTTTTTGAGTCTAACATACATTAGGAAATGCTAAATGTCAAATTTCAGCCTTTAAGAACGTCTTACAGTTTTGAAAACTCTGGAGTAAGTTGCACACCTAGATCGATCGTAGGCGTGTCTTTGGGGAGATTTAAAATTTTTTTACAATTGTACTGCTTCGCATGACGTGGACCTTACGTACGAAGTTTCAGCACCCTATCTCAAAATTTAAGGCCTAAAAACATGTGACATACAGACGGACGGACGGACGGACAGACGGACATGGCTCATTCGATTAAGAATTCGGTCTCGATCATATGCCCTTAAGGTCTTGGGGGTCTATCATTCTTATTTCACCGTGTTACAAACTATGTGACAAACTTATTATACCTGGTATCCTATGGGATGGGGTATAAAAATAATATTGGGCCGAGAACGCTTCCTTGCGGGAACCGGCATTATCTCTTTGAATTCCGAGTACTCATTTTCGTACCTTACGCGAAAGATTCGAGAGGAGGTTCCTCCCTTTACATTAAGAGCTGCATAAAGCACTTCAAGAAGTATTTCTACGGAAAAATAATATTGATATTTGCATGATTACGGAAACTCACCTTAAAACGGGTCTAGACCCAAACTTAAAGGTTACAATGACTATCACGCACATCACCCCTCGCAAGATTCGAGAGGAGGTTCCTCCCTTTACATTAAGAACTGCATAAAGCACTTCAAGAAATGTTTCTACGGAAAAATAATATTGATATTTGCATAATAACGGAAACTCACCTTAAAAACGGGTCTAGACCCAAACTTAAAGTTTACAAAGACTATCACGCACAGCACCCCTCGCAAAATTCGAGAGGAGGTTCCTCCCTCTACATTAAACACTGCATAAGGCACTTCAAGAACACAGAAGTTGAGCTAGACTCTATGCAGATCAGTTCAGTTTCTGTAAAAATTGACTGCTTAGATTACAACATTGCATCTTGCTAATTCCCGCCAGGATATAGACTGGTGGAGGACGATCTTGATCGTATGTATGACTTAATTGGGTCCAATTTTATCATTGGGGGTGACTTGCGAAGGATACTTTTTCGGGTTCACGAGGCAATTCAACAAGAGGCAGACTACTGTAAAAAAACAGTATGAAACGTGGGGTGGACTTTTTCTCCACGGGTAAGCCAACGTATTGGCCAACCGATAGGAATAAAAAACCTGACCTTGTCGACTTCTTCATCGCTAAAAGGTACCCCAAATACCTTACGCGAATCGAAGAGTGTTATGATCTTTGCTCAGGCCACTCAGGAGTAATCTTGAAGATGGGTTGGGCGCCTTCAGAAAGGACTGTAAGGAGGGTGTTGGCTTGAAGTGCCATTGAAAACTCCTTTCGAGATAGAAACCGCAGTTGACCAATTCATTTAAGCAATTCAAAGAGCGCTGCTTGGAACAACACTTCGTCCCAACAGAACGCAGTTAGCACCGACGGGCATGTACGTACAACATATCTGCTCGAAATCGAAGAATTGATTCGTGAAAAGAGAAGAGCGCATAGAAGATGGCAAGGCACGAGGGCTCCCCCAGACCCCCAGACAAAACCCTCTTGAACCACCTCTCGAACAAACTGAAAAGAATGTTGCAAGATTTTAAAAATCGTGGGCCCACTGAATACCTTGAAGACTTGTCGGTGGATAGGAGCTCAAACTACTCGCTGTGGAAAGGAGTTAAGTGTATCAAGAAACCTTTAATCCACTCGGCACCAATAAAAAAAGCTAACGGCGAATGGGCAAGAGAAGACAAAGAGAAAGCGAATTTGTTTGCTGAACATTTAAAAGAAACATTCAAGCCTTTCCCCTGTCCGCTGTTGGCTGACGTTCAGAACAACAACGCGGAACCTGATAGCTTTAGAATGAAAAAAGTTTGGTTAGTTGAACTCCGGAAGACAATAAACAAACTTAAAAATAATAAGGCCCCGGGTTACGACCTGATCACTGGCGAAATATTGAAAGAGCTACCAAAAAAGGCACTAGTCAAGCTACTTTATATGACAAACGCTTCTCTTAGACTTCTATACGTTCCAAGACAATGGAAAGTTGCTGAAGTCATTATGGTTCCAAAACCGGGGAAATGTGCAAATGATAAAAAATATTACAGGCCCATATCGCTTTTGCCGATAATATCGAAAGTATTCGAGAAACTTCTGCTGAAGCGATTACAACCAATAATTGTAGAAAGACGCTTGATCCCGGATCATCAATTCGGCTTTAGACCTAACCATTCCACAATAGATCAAGTCTACAGAATAACGCATGGAATTGAAAAAGCCTTAGAAGAGAAAAAAATATGTTCAAGTGCTTTCCTCGACGTATCGCAAGCCTTCGAAAAGGTATGGCACGTAGGATGGAAATATAACCTACAGAAAAACTTGCCCGAAGACATGTTTAAAATATTGGAAAATTATCTTGAAAGCAGACTCTTTCGTGTTAGGTGTAGTAGTGAATACTCGAGTTTCAAGTAAATTCGGGCTGGCGTACCCCAGGCAAGCGTCCTCGGTCCAACCCTGTTCCTGCTCTACACAAGAGACATACCTCTAGATGACGAGACAGTCATGGCCACGTTTGCGGACGATACGGCCATCCTGGCAACAGGTGAATCAATCGAGTCATCAACGAGAAACCTCCAACGAACATTGGACAGAATTTGTGTCTGGACGAAGACTTGGCGAATCGCTCTTAACGAGAACAAGTCTACGCATGTGAATTTCACTTACAGAAGGGTTAACAATTTACCTCTGTTCATGAATTCTGCACCAATACCTTATGCAAATAGGGATGACACTGGACGCTAAACTAAGGTGGAAACCACACGTAAAAAAGAAGCGTGACGAGCTCGAGATTAGGCTCAGGGAAATGTATTGGCTTATCGAAAGATTTACAGGCAGGTGTTAAAGCCGTCCTGGACATACGGTATACAACTTTGGGGTGGTACCAAGCCGAGTACCATGTCCGTGTTGCAGACTTTCCAAAACAAGATACTAAGAGCAATTGTGAATGCTCCATGGTATATTGGAGTATTCACAATTGCTAAATCTGTGGAATAGTGATATTCACAGAGATTTAGGAATAGCTACCGTGAGCGAAGAAGTAACAAACTTTGCTCGAAAGCTAAATGCTCGCCTTCATGCTCATTGCAACAATGAAATGATCCGTAATCTCAACGAGACTCTTAAGTAAGTAGCGACGTAGGGTGAAGCCGCACGAATGAACGACTTTAGTAGGTGCATTCACTGGATAGCAACCTACCGAATGCGACAAACACTACGGAAGCGTAAACTACTTGTTTAGTTAACTTAGTTGTAGTCAAGAAGTATTTAATAAGAGCGAAAATTTACTACTATGAAGTGCGTTTTGGCAGTTACATAGTGTTTCTCACAAATGGGTGGTTTTTAAGCACGAGGAAATCGGGCATAACCAATATCGGCTAATTCGGTATTATATACCTGTTTTAGTGGGCGTATTGGTATCTTTGAAAGATTTTGGAGTTTTACATCCGTCCACCCTAGTATTCAAAAAATGCAAGTGAGGTATGCGGTACCTATCAGGGGTTGTAACAGAGTTAAGTGCGCGGTAATCTCCACAAGGACGCCAATCATACCATGTGTAAGGGTGAACACGTTGGGGATGAAGATGGTCCGCAAATTCCTAGTTGTTGCATATACGCAAACTCGGTTTTAGCTATTCTAAGACGTTTATTATCTAATTGTCTCGGACCTGAGACTGGTAGGGGCCCAGATGTTAAAATGTGATGTACAACACTATGCTTCACTGGGAGAGTAAAATCAGGTTTGCTTGTTAAAGAAGAAAACTCCTTAAGCAAACTGCCATATTCGTCATCGATAATAGAGAGTCGAGGAGAAATTGCATCAATACACTTTGAGGCAAAACTTGTGTGAGGTGACATCTTTGTTAAAGGATTAGAGCGCGTTGCTTTATATCCACCAGCAAGTTAAAATGACCAATAAAATCAGCCCTTGTCAAACGTACTGTGTGAGCGTCTTAGGCCGTTCTGCGACACACTAATCGGCACCTACCAGTGTGGCTTCCGGCCCGGCAGCTCGACAATAGACCAGATCTTCACACTAAGGCAAATCCTGGAAAAGACCAATGAATTTCAAGTCGAGACACACCATCTTTTTATCGAATTTAAGGCCGCATATGACGGCATTCATAGTCAGGAGCTCTACCTGGCGATGGGCGAATTCAAGATCCCGCCAAAACTGATCAAACTGTGTCGTGTAACACTAGAAAACAAACGGTGCAACGTGGAGTTTGGGAATAGCTCCTCGGAACTGTTCCAACACTGCACTGTGTTTCAGCAAGGAGATGCAATGTCATGTGCATTCTTCAATCTTGTTCGCGAGATGATAGTGCGAAGGGCAAGGGTCAACACGGAAGGCACTGTCTGCAACCACTGCCTACCACAGATCGTTGGATATACTGGGGCACGCGGACGATATCGGTATCATTTTCCGCTCCATTCGTGCCGTGATAGAGGCTTTTACGGCGATTGAAGAACATGCGAATTTGGTTGGCCTGGGAGTAAATAAAGATAAGACCAAGTGTAGGTTATTAACAAACAAAGTAACATCCGTCCGCCGCTTAGGACAAAACGTCACTGTTGGTAGCAGCAACTGCGAGTTAGTTAAGGAGCTCATCTACCTTGGAGTTTACATCAACTAAATTTCGAAGAGTTTCTAAAATAGATATATTGCTTGGTTTAGTACAACCCCAGAGTTGTATACCCTAAGTCCAAGATGGTTTTAGCAGTTTGTTATATATGCTTAGTTTCGAAAATCTTCCGATAAGCCAATTTATTTCTCTTAACCTGATTTCGACTCGTCGCGTTTCTTTTTAACGTGCGGCTTCCATTTCAGTTTTGCGTCTAGAGTCATTCCTAGATATTTTGCTTCATTTGAGTACGGGACTTGTACGGACTTATAAGAATAAGACGAATAAGGGTTTGTTATTTATCTTTTTATAAGTAAAGTTAACATGCGTGGACTCAGTCTTGTTAAGGACGACTCGCCAGCTCCTCGTCCAGTTGCATATTTAGTCTAAAGCGCGCTGAAGTTTCCCTGTTGATAATTGAACTGTCATATCAATAGCGAGAAAAGCAGTGTCGTCAGCGAACGTAGCTTAAATTGTTCCCTCATCGTGGGGTATGTCTCTAGTATAAAGCAACCAGTGATTAAGTGCTACAGTGTGTACGCAGAAGTTACAGTCCGTAAAACGGACCGTTGAATACCTCAACCTATCCCACATTGTAAAATGCTGATGGCATAGTTATTTTTTGACATTTTATAGGTAACGCAAACTTCGAAAAGGGGTGTGGTCCAACCGCCCCTAATTACAAACTATTAATTATAAGATATTTCAACAGATATTTCCAAGTTACACTTAAATGTACGTAAAAATGCATTTTTTTGGTTCAAATTCAATATTTTTGAAAAATCGACCCCTAAAAGGGGGCGTGGCTAAAAACTTTATAGAAACAAAATCTGGAATGAGGTCTCGTTAACTTAACCTGCTACATTTTTCGTTTCATGCTTTCCTAAAATAGGCTCAAGGCCAGTCGAAATTAAGTTTTTTCTGGAAAATTTTAGGTTTTTCTTCAATTCTGCCTACAAATGTGGACGTGGCCCAAAGTCTTGGAAGAGCAAAATATGGAAATAAGCGTTTTCTACATAAAATATTAAGTATTTTTTTTCAATTTCGAGCAAAAATTTAGAGTGAACTGCATTTGAAAAGTTACCCTTAAAATAGATGCCACGCCCACTAGAGGAGGTTTATCAACTTAATTTGTCTTTTTTGTGTCTAACATACATTAGGAAATGCTAAATGTCAAATTTCAGCCTTTAAGTACGTCTTACAGTTTTAAAAACTCTGGAGTAAGTTGCACACTTAGACCGATTGTAGGCGTTTTTTATAGAAACAAAATCTGGAATGAGGTCTCGTTTACCTAACCTGCTACATTTTTTGTTTCATGCTTTCCTAAATTAGGCTCAAGGCCAGTCGAAATTAAGTTTTTCTGGAAAATTTTAGGTTTTTCTTCAATTCTGCCTCCAAATGTGGACGTGGCCCAAAGTCTTGTAGGAGCAAAATATGGAAATAAGCGTTTTCTACATAAAATATTAAGTAATTTTTTTTCAATTTCGAGCA
This sequence comes from Neoascia interrupta, assembly GCA_947623515.1. Lineage (NCBI taxonomy): Eukaryota > Metazoa > Arthropoda > Insecta > Diptera > Syrphidae > Neoascia > Neoascia interrupta. Next base: position 135,729,844 of record OX392462.1, read on the forward strand.
AAAATATTGAGTAAACTGCGTTTGAAAAGTTACCCTTAAAATAGATGCCACGCCCACTAGAGGAGGTTTATCAACTAAATTTGTCTTTTTTGTGTCTAACATACATTAAAAAATGCTAGATGTCAAATTTCAGCCTTTAAGAACGTCTTACAGTTTTGAAAACTCTTGAGTAAGTTGCACACTTAGACCGATTGTAGGCGTGTCTTTGGGGGGATTTCAAAAATTTTTACACTTGTACTGCTTCGCATGACGTGGACCTTACGTACAAGGTTTCTGCACCCTATCTCAAAATTTAAGGCCTAAAAACATGTGACATACAGACGGACGGATGACCGGACAGACGGGCATGGCTCATTCGATTCAGAATTCGGTCTCGATCATATGCCCTTAAGGTCTTGGGGGTCTATCATTCTTATTTCACCGTGTTACAAACTATGTGACAAACTTATTATACCTGGTATCCTATGGGATGGGGTATAAAAATAATATTGGGCCGAGAACGCTTCCTTGCGGGAACCGGCATTTATCTCTTTGAATTCCGAGTACTCATTTTCGTACCTTACGCGAAAGATTCTGTCTTCAACGTAAGGCTCTATAGAGTTTTTCTGGTAAGCCAAGCCTTAACTTGCACTTCAGACCTTCGTGCCAGACCTTGTCGAAGGCTTGCGATATGTCGAGAAAAGCGCTAGTACATATCTTTTTCGCCTCCAGAACTTTTTCGATTTCGTTTTTTATTCGAAAGACCTGGTCGATTGTTGAATGCTTTTTCCTAAACCCGATTTGGTGATCCGAAATCAATCGTCTTTATTCAATTACTGGTTGCAACCTTTTAAGCAACAGTTTCTCGACTTTTGCCTTAGGATATTTTCCTGGTTTCGGAACCATTATGACCTCGGCCACTTTTCATTGCCTTGGAACGCATAAAATTCTCATGGAGGCGTTAATGATATAGAGTAGCTTGACAAAAGCTTTTTTCGTTAGCTCCTTTAGAATTTCGCTAGTAATTAAGTTGTAGCCAGGTGTTTTGTTGTTCTTCAGATTAGTTATCGTTTGACGAAATTTAGCTTCTTAATTTCGTTCTATAATTATCTTGTACCGCATAGGAATAGAGCTCCTCGAACAATGGTTCACCGTCAAATCGTTGGAATGTTTCTTTTAGGTAATCTGCAAATAAATCCGCTTTTTTTTGTCTTCTCTTCCAGTTCTGCTTTATGTCGCCGAGTTCTGGACGATAAGCAGAGAAGGTGAAATTATACTTGGCTCTTTCGAGATAAAAATTCTGTGCCGATTTAACGGTCCTAAGTGCGAGGAGGGCGAATGGAGAAGAAGATATTACCGCGAACCCTATGTGCTGTATGAAGATGCGGATGTAGTTCAAAAAGCCAAACCACGGAGACTACATTGGCTGGGTCACATCGAGTGTATGGACAACAACGCTCCAGCCAATAGTGTATTTGAATCCAACCCTCCAGGCTCGACGACCAGGAAGACCGAACCTCCGTTCTAAGCACCAAGCCATCGCGGATGCCAGAACGCTTGGTCTGGACAATTGGAAGCAGCGTGCCCAGGATCACAGAGGATGGAAGGCTACTGTGAACCAGGTAGAGACCATCTATGGCTCCCTGTTAGGAGAAATAAAGGGTCCGCCATCTTACACTTTTCTTTCAACTAGTGCTTATTTCGTGAATGGTAATACTTAGCTCATGTCTGATTTGACAGATAATTAGTTTTTTCCTTCCGCTGAACGAATATGGTTGTGTATACGCTTGAACAACGCTGGGAAATATTGCAAAATTACTTTGAAAATCACGGTATCAATCGACTTACAGGAGAAGCCGATTTTCATCAAAAAAAAAAAAATCATCTTTTCAGATCCCGTAGAAATACAAAGTAATACAAAAACAAGATAAGCCCTCTGCTAACACGGTGAGAACAGAAAACTATAAGCTTACTTCGCTCCGAAATAACATGTGGAAAGTAAATGTTAACAAAAAATCGAAAGAATCGAGTGGTATACTTATCAAAATAAGTACGAAAAACCACTGCGAGTCATTGTAAGGGGGCTCCACCTATCATGTACACAAGAAGACGTTGTAAAAAACGTAAAAACTAAAGGCCTTAAAATTATTGATGCTGTCATTATCATTAAAAAGGAAAAGCAACGCACGGAAGGAGAAAGAGACACTGGGATCAGACGCGGCCTTCCAATTTTTATGTTCTCCTTTGGAAGAACTGAGAGCATAAACGATATTTATAAAATAAAAATGATGCTTAACATCAGGGTTAAAATCAAACCCATGCGAAAGGGCAATGGACTGATACCACCGTGTAAGCGATGCCAAGAATTCAGGTGCACAAGTGCCTACTGCCAAAAAGAACCACGTTGCGTGAAATGTGCCGGAAAACATCTCTCAACAGAGTGCAAAGTTGACATGAAGGCTCCAGCAGTTTGCGCCAATTGCAACGGAAACCACCCCGCAAACTATCGAGGATGCGAAGTAGCTATAGAGCTGCAAAAGGGACGAGAACCTCTTAAGGAAAATACTCGAGGTCAGAATACAAACCTAGGACGTCCAAAAACTGCTGAAACTCCTAAGCCAAAGACTTCAAAGACGCCAAAGCCGATCAAAAGAGCGAAATTGGCAAAGGAGGCGTCGACAAAAGGCGTAAAAGCTCCACAAAAGAGCAGCGCTAGTTCAAGTGCAGCAGAGAAACCGCCACTGGCTGGACCGAAATCATACGCATAGGTTGCGCGCAAATGAAAACAACGCAAGATCGCTCACAACAGATGCAGTGTCTCAGATCCTCGCTGTAATCTTGGAAAAACTTGAAGATCAGACTTAAGTCAACAAAATTATATTTGACAAACTGAGCAAGCTCGAGTTTAAGCCTCGAAAAAATTACAAGAGAACGTGAAAATGAAACAGTTATTTTAAATACTAACATGGAATGCAAACGGCCTTCTGAATAAAATAGACGAACTAGAAGTATTTCTACCGAAAAATAATATTGATATTTGCATGATTACGGAAACTCACCTTAAAAACGGGTCTAGACCCAAACTTAACGGTACAATGACTATCACGCAAATCACCCTTCGCAAAATTCGAGAGGTGGATCCTCCCTCTACATTAAGAACTGCATAAAGCACTTCAAGAACACAGAAGTTGAGCTAAACTCTATGCAGATCAGTTCAGTTTCTCTAAAAATTGACTGCTTAGATTACAGCATTGCATCTTGTTATTTCCCGCCAGGATATAGACTGGTGGAAGACGATCTTGATCGTATGTATGACTTCATCGGGTCCAATTTTATCATTGGGGGTGACTTTAACGCGAATGATACTTTTTGGTGTTCACGATGCAATTCAACAAGAGGCAGACTACTGTACAAAAACAGTATGAAACGTGGGGTGGACTTTTTCTCCACGGGTAAGACAACCAACCGATAGGAATAAAAAACCTGACCTTGTCGACTTTTTCATCGCTTAAGGGTGCACCAAATAGCTTACGCGAATCGAAGAGTGTTATGATCTTTGCTCAGACCACTCAGGAGTAATCTTGAGATGGGTCGGACGCCTTCAGAAAGGACTGTAAGGGGGGTGTTGGCTTGAATGTGCCATTGAAAACTCCTTTCGAGTTAGAAACCGCAGTTGACCAATTCATTTAAGCAATTCAGAGCGCTGCTTGGAACAACACTTCGTCCAAAAAGAACGCAGTTAGCACCGACGGGCATGTACGTACAATATATTCGCTCGAAATCGAAGAATTGATTCGTGAAAAGAGAAGAGCGCATAAAAGATGGCAAGGCACAAGGGCTCCCCCAGACAAAACCCTCTTGAACCACCTCTCTAACAAACTGAAAAGAATGTTGCAAGATTTTAAAAACCGTGGGACCACTGAATACCTTGAAGGCTTGTTGGTGGATAGGAGCTCAAACTACTCGCTGTGGAAAGGAGTTAAGTGTATCAAGAAACCTTTAATCCAGTCGGCAGCAATAAAAAAAGTTAACGGCGAATGGGCAAGAGAAGACAAAGAGAAAGCGAATTTATTTGCTGAAAATTTTAAAGAAACATTCAAGCCTTTCCCCTGTCCGCCGTTGAATGTCCGCTCTAGAATGAAAAAAGTTTGGTTAGTTGAACTCCGACAGACAATAAGCAAACTTAAAAATGATAAGGCCCCGGGTTACGACCTGATCACTGGCGAAATATTGACAGAACTACCAAAAAAGGCACTAGTCAAGCTACTTTATATGATAAGTACTCTTAGACTTCTATACGTTCCAAGACAATGGAAAGTTGCTGAAGTCATTATGGTTCCAAAACCGGGGAAATGTGCAAATGATAAAGAATGTTACAGGCCCATATCACTTTTGCCGATAATATCGAAAGTATTCGAGAAACTTCTGCTGAAGCGATTACAACCAATAATTGCAGAAAGACGCTTGATCCCGGATCATCAATTCGGTTTCAGACCTAACCATTCCACAATAGATCAAGTCTACAGAATAACGCATGCAATTGAAAAAGCCTTAGAAGGGAAAAAAATATGTTCAAGTGCTTTGAACAAAGCACAAGGTATGGCACGAAGGCTGGAAATATAACCTACGGAAAAACTTGCCGGAAGACATATTTAAAATATTGGAAAATTATCTTGAAAGCAGACTCTTTCGTGTTAGGTGTAGTAGTGAATACTCGAGTTTCAAGTAAATTCGGGCTGGCGTACCCCAGGGAAGCGTCCTCGGTCCAACCCTGTTCCTGCTCTACACAAGAGACATACCTCTAGATGACGAGACAGTCGTGGCCACGTTTGCGGACTATACGGCCATCCTGGCAACAGGTGAATCAGTCGAGTCATCAACGAGAAACCTCCAACGAGCATTGGGCAGAATTTGTGTCTGGACGAAGACTTGGCGAATCGCTCTTAACGAGAACAAGTCTACGCATGTGAATTTCACTAACAGAAGGGTTAACAATTTACCTCTGTTCATAAATTCTACACCAATACCTTATGCAAATGAAGCGGAATATCTAGGGATGACACTGGACGCTAAACTAAGGTGGAAACCACACGTAAAGAAGAAGCGTGACGAGGAGAAGCGTGGCTTGTCGGGAGATTTACAGGCAGGTGTTAAAGCCGTCCTGGACATACGGTATACAATTTTGGGGTGGCACCAAGCCGAGCAACATGTCCGTGTTGCAGACTTTCCAAAACAAGACACTAAGAGCAATTGTGAATGCTCCGTGGTATATAGAATGCTCCATGGTATCGCCTTCATGTTCATTGCAACAATGAAATGATCCGTACTCTCAACGAGACTCTTAGTTATACAAACAACAAGCGACGTTTACAAAGAACAAGACCCTTCGATCTAGCGACGTAGGGTGAAGCCGCACGAATGAACGGCTTTAGTAGGTGCATTCACTGGATAGCAACCTACCCAATGCGATAAACACTACGGAAGCGTAAACTACTTGTTAAGTTAACTTAGTTGTAGTCAAGAAGTATTTAAAAAGTATTTGATAAGAGCGAAAATTTACTACTATGAAGTGCGTTCTGGCAGTTACATAGTGTCTCTCATAAATGGGTGGTTTTTAAGCACGGGGAAATCGGGCATAACCAATATCGGTTAATTCGGTATTATATACCTGCTATAGTAAGCGTATTGGTATCTTTGAAAGATTTTGGAGTTTTACATCCGTCCACCCTAGAGTATTAAAAAAAAAAAAAATATGCCCGCACCAAATCGATTTTCGAAAAAACAGTACAGCCATGCAAATTCTGTGAAATATTATGCAGATGAGGTATGCGGTACCTATCGGGGGTTGTAACAGAGTTAAGTGCGCGGTAATCTCCACTAGGACGCCAATCATACTATGTGTAAAGGTGAGCACGTTGGGGATGAAGATGGTCCGCGAATTCCTAGTTGTTGCATATACGCAAACTCGGTTTTAGCTATTCTAAGACGTTTATTATCTAATCGTCTCGGACCTGAGACTGGTAGGGGCCCAGATGTCAAAATGTGATGTACAACGCTATGCTTCACTGGGAGAGTTAAATCAGGTTTGCTTGTTAAAGAAGGAAACTCCTTAAGCAAACTGCCATATTCGTCATCGATAATAGAGAGTCGAGGAGAAATTGCATCAACACACTTTGAGGCAAAACTTGTGTGAGATGACATCTTTGTTAAAGGAATAGAGCCCGTTGCTTTATATCCACCAGCAAGTTAAAATGACCAATGAAATCAGCCCTTGTCAAACGTACTGTGTGAGCGTCTTAGGCCGTTCTGCGACACACTAATCGACACCTACCAGTGTGGCTTCCGGCCCGGCAGATCGAAAATAGACCAGATCTTCACACTAGCTTTTTCGATTTCGTTTTTTATTCGATAGACCTGGTCGATTGTTGAATGCTTTTTCCTAAATCCGATTTGGTGATCCGAAATCAATCGTCCTTATTCAATTACTGGTTGCAACCTTTTAAGAAACAGTTGCTCGAATACCTTAGATGTTATCGGCAGTAGCGAATTAGGTCTACATGACTTTTTGCGTTAGGACATTTTCCTGGTTTCGGAAACATTATGACCTCGGCCACTCTCCATTGCCTTGGAACGTAAAAAATTCTCATGGAGGCGTTAATGATATAGAGTAGCTTGACAAAAGCTATTTTCGGTAGCTCCTTTAGAATTTCGCTAGTAATTAAGTTGAAGCCAGGTGTTTTGTTGTTCTTCAGACTATTTATCGTTTGACGAAATTCAGCCAATGACACGGTTCGTTCTATAATTATCTTGTACCGCATAGAAATAAAGCTCCTCGACCAATGTTTCACCGTCAAATGGTTTGAATGTTTCTTTTAGGCAATCTGCAAATAAATCCGCTTTTTCTTTGTCTTCTCTTCCAGTTCTGCTTTATGGCGCCGAGTGCTGGACGATAAGCAGAGAAGGTAAAATTATACTTGGCTCTTTCGAGATAAAAATTCTGCGCCGATTTAACAGTCCTGTGTGCGAGGACGGCGAATGGAGAAGAAGATATAACCGCGAACTCTATGTGCTGTATGAAGATGTGGATGTTGTTCAAAAAGCCAAACCACGGAGACTACATTGGCTCGGTCGCATCGAGTGTATGGACAACAACGCTCCAGCCAAAAGGGTATTTGAATCCAACCCTCCAAGCTCGACGACCAGGAAGACCGAACCTCCGTTCTAAGGACCAAGCCACCGCGGATGCCAGAGCGCTTGGTCTGGACAATTGAAAGCAGCGTGTCCAGGATCACAGAGGATGGAAGGAGGAAGGCTACTGTGAACCAGGTAGAGACCATCCATGGGTCCCTATAAGAAGAAATAGAGGGTCTGCCATCTAACGCTTTTCTTTCAACTAGTGCTTATTTCGTGAATGGTAACACTTAGCTCATGTCTGATTCGACAGTTAATTAGTTTTTGCCTTCCGCTGAACGAATATGGTTGTGTATACGCTTGAACAACGCTGGGAAATATTGCGACATTACTTTGAAAATCACGGTATCAATCGACTTAGAGAAGATGCCGATTTTGCCAAAAAAAATCATCTTTTCAGATCCCGAAGCAATACAAAAACAAGATGAGCCCTCTGGTTCAAACAACGCTAAGCCAGAAGCGAAAATTCATCCACCTCCCGCAATGAACATCGTCGGGATAGAAGGACTTCGGAAGATTGCGCAACCTTCTTGCTAACACGGTGAGAACAGAAAACTATAAGCTTACTTCGCTCCGAAATAACGTGTGGAAAGTAAATGTTGACAAAGAATCGAAAGAATCGAGTGGTTAACTAATCAAAATAAGTACGAAAAACCACTGCGAGTCACTGTAAGGGGGCTCCACCTATCAAGCACAAAAGAAGACGTTGTAAAAGACGTAAAAATTAAAGGCCTTAAAATTATTGATGCCGTCAATATCGTTAAAAAGGAAAAGCACCGCACAGAAGGAGAAAGAGACACTGTGATCAGAGGCGGCCTTCCAATTTTTATGCTCTCTTTTGAAAGAACTGAGAGCATAAACGACATTTATAAAATGAAAATGATACTTAACATCAGGGTTAACGTCGAACCAATGCGAAAGGGCAACAGACTGATACCACAGTGCAAGCGATGCCAAGAATTCGGGCACACAAGTGCCTACTGCCAAAAAGAAGCACGTTGCGTGAAATGTGCCGGAAAACATCTCTTAACAGAGTGCAAATTTGACGTGAAGGCTCCAGCAGTTTGCACCAATTGCAACGGAAACCACCCCGCGAACTATCGAGGATGCGAAGTAGCTATAGAGCTGCAAAAGGGACGAGAACCTCGTCATCATCATTTTCTAATGCCGCTTATCCTTTAAAAGGATCGCGGAGCGAAGGTGGCTAAATGTTCTTTCCATTGTTCTCGATCCTCCGCCACCACCTCAAAAGACTCCGGTGCAATCCCCAGGCGAGACTCAGTGAGGTTCTTTTAGAAGGGCAACGCGCTCGCATCTTGGCTAGCGTGACCTGTCTAGGAGCTGCAAAAGGAACGAGAACCTCTTAAGGCAAATACTCGAGGTCAGAATCCAAGCCTAGGACGCCCAAAAACTGCTGACACTCCTATGCCAAAGACTCCAAAGACGCCAAAGCCGATCAAAAGTGCGAAATTGGCAAAGGAGGCGTCGACAAAAGGCGTAAAAGCTCCACAAAAAAGCGGCGCCAGTTCAAGTGCAGCGGAGAAACCGCCACTGGTTGAATGAAAACAAGGCAAGATCGCCCACAACAGATGCTGTGTCTCAGATCCTCGCTGTAATCTTGGAAAAACTTGAGGATCAGACTTAAATCGACAAAATTATATTTGACAAACTGAGCAAAAATTAAAAAAATTAAGCCTTGCAAAAATTACAAGAGAACATGAATATGAAACAGTTATTTAAAATACTAACATGGAATGCAAACGGCCTTCTGAATAAAATAGACGAACTAGAAGTATTTCTACGGAAAAATAATATTGATATTTGCATGATTACGGAAACTCACCTTAAAACGTTACAATGACTATCATGCACATCACCCCTCGCAAGATTCGAGAGGAAGTTCCTCCCTTTACATTAAGAACTGCATAAAGCACTTCAAGAAGTATTTCTACGGAAAAAAAATATTGATATTTGCATGATAACGGAAACTCACCTTAAAAACGGGTCTAGACCCAAACTTAAAAGTTGCGTGGGGTGGACTTTTTCTCCACGGGTAAGCCAACGTATTGGCCAACCGATAGGAATAAAAAACCTGACCTTGTCGACTTCTTCATCGCTAAAAGGTACCCCAAATACCTTACGCGAATCGAAGAGTGTTATGATCTTTGCTCAGGCCACTCAGGAGTAATCTTGAAGATGGGTCGGACGCCTTCAGAAAGGACTGTAAGGAGGGTGTTGGCTTGAAGTGCCATTGAAAACTCCTTTCGAGTTAGAAACCGCATTTGACCAATTCATTTAAGCAATTCAGAGCGCTGCTTGGAACAGCACTTCGTCCCAACAGAACGCAGTTAGCACCGACGGGCATGTACGTACAACATATCCGCTCGAAATCGAAGAATTGATTCGTGAAAAGAGAAGAGCGCATAGAAGATGGCAAGGCACGAGGGCTCCCCCAGACAAAACCCTCTTGAACCACCTCTAGAACAAACTGAAAAGAATGTTGCAAGATTTTAAAAATCGTGGGACCTCTGAATACCTTGAAGGCTTGTCGGTGGATAGGAGCTCAAACTACTCGCTGTGGAAAGGAGTTAAGTGTATCAAGAAACCTTTAATCCACTCGGCACCAATAAAAAAAGCTAATGGCGAATGGGCAAGAGAAGACAAAGAGAAAGCGAATTTGTTTGCTGAACATTTAAAAGAAACATTCAAGCCTTTCCCCTCTCCGCTGTTGGCTGACGTTCAGAACAACAACGCGGAACCTGATAGCTTTAGAATGAAAAAAGTTTGGTTAGTTGAACTCCGGAAGACAATAAACAAACTTAAAAATAATAAGGCCCCGGGTTACGACCTGATCACTGGCGAAATATTGAAAGAGCTACCAAAAAAGGCACTAGTCAAGCTACTTTATATAATAAACGCTTCTCTTAGACTTCTATACCTTCCAAGACAATGGAAAGTTGCTGAAGTCATTATGGTTCCAAAACCAGGGGAATGTGCAAATGATAAAAAATATTACAGGCCCATATCGCTTTTGCCGATAATATCGAAAGTATTCGAGAAACTTTTGCTGAAGCGATTACAACCAATAATTGTAGAAAGACGCTTGATCCCGGATCATCAATTCGGTTTTAGACCTAACCATTCCACAATAGATCAAGTCTACAGAATAACGCATGGAATTGAAAAAGCCTTAGAAGAGAAAAAAATATGTTCAAGTGCTTTCCTCGACGTATCGCAAGCCTTCGACAAGGTATGGCACGAAGGATGGAAATATAACCTACGGAAAAACTTGCCGGAAGACATGTTTAAAACATTGGAAAATTATCTTGAAAGCAGACTCTTTCGTGTTAGGTGTAGTATTGAATACTCGAGTTTCAAGTAAACTCGGGCTGGCGTACCCCAGGGAAGCGTCCTCGGTCCAACCCTGTTCCTGCTCTACACAAGAGACATACCTCTAGATGACGAGACAGTCATGGCCACGTTTGCGGACGATACGGCCATCCTGGCAACAGGTGAATCAATCGAGTCATCAACGAGAAACCTCCAACGAGCATTGGACAGAATTTGTGTCTGGACGAAGACTTGGCGAATCGCTCTTAACGAGAACAAGTCGACGCATGTGAATTTCACTAACAGAAGGGTTAACAATTTACCTCTGTTCATGAATTCTGCACAAATACCTTATGCAAATAGGGATGACACTGGACGCTAAACTAAGGTGGAAACCACACGTAAAAAAGAAGCGTGACGAGCTCGAGATTAGGCTCAGGGAAATGTATTGGCTTATCGAAAGATTTACAGGCAGGTGTTAAAGCCGTCCTGGACATACGGTATACAACTTTGGGGTGGTACCAAGCCGAGCACCATGTCCGTGTTGCAGACTTTCCAAAACAAGATACTAAGAGCAATTGTGAATGCTCCATGGTATATTGGAGTACTGATCAAACTGTGTCGTGTAACATTAGAAAACAAACGGTGCAACGTGGAGTTTGGGAATAGCTCCTCGGAACTGTTCCAACACTGCACTGTGTTTCAGCAAGGAGATGCAATGTCATGTGCATTCTTCAATCTTGTTCGCGAGATGATAGTGCGAAGGGCAAAGGTCAACACGGAAGGCACTGTCTGCAACCACTGCCTACCACAGATCGTTGGATATACTGGGGCACGCGGACGATATCGGTATCATTTTCCGCTCCATTCGTGCTGTGAGGGAGGCTTTTACGGCGGTTGAAGAACATGCGAATTTGGTTGGCCTGGGAGTAAATGAAGATAAGACCAAGTGTAGGTTATTAACAAACAAAGTAACATCCGTCCGCCGCTAGGACAAAACGTCACTGTTGGTAGCAGCAACTGCGAGTTAGTTAAGGAGCTCATATACCTTGGAGTTTACATCAACTAAATTTTGAAGAGTTTCTTAAATAGATATATTGCTTGGTTAAGTACAATCCCAGAGTTGTATACCCTAAGTCCAAGATGGTTTTAGCAGTTTGTTATATATGCTTAGTTTCGAAAATCTTCCGATAAGCCAATTTATTTCTCTTAACTTGATTTCGACTCGTCGCGTTTCTTTTTAACGTGCGGCTTCCATTTCAGTTTTGCGTCTAGAGTCATTCCTAGATATTTCGCTTCATTTGAGTACGGGACTTGTACGGAGTTAACGAATAAGGGTTTGCTATTTATCTTTTTATAAGTAAACTGAACATGCGTTGACTTAGTCTCGTTAAGGACGACTCGCCAGCTCCTCGTCCAGTCGCATATTTTGTCTAAAGCGCGCTGAAGTTTCCCTGTTGATAATTTAACTGTCATATCAATAGCGAGAAAAGCAGTGTCGTCAGCGAACGTAGCTTAAATTGTTCCCTCATCGTGGGGTATGTCTCTAGTATAAAGCAACCAGTGAGTAAGTGCTACAGTGTGTACGTAAAACGGACCGTTGAATACCCCATCCTATCCCACATTGTAAAATGCTGATGGCATAGTTATTTTTTGACATTTTATAGGTAACGCAAACTTCGAAAAGGGGTGTGGTCCAACCGCCCCTAATTACAAACTATTACTTATAAGATATTTCCACAGATATTTCCAAGTTACACTTAAATGTACGTAAAAATGCAATTTTTTGGTTCAAATTCAATATTTTTGAAAAATCGACCCCTAAAAGGGGGCGTGGCTAAAAACTTTATAAAAACAAAATCTGGAATGAGGTCTCGTTTACCTAACCTGCTACATTTTTTGTTTCATGCTTTCCTAAATTAGGCTCAAGGCCAGTCGAAATTAAGTTTTTTCTGGAAAATTGAAGGTTTTTCTTCGATTCTGCCTACAAATGTGGAAGTGGCCCAAAGTCTTGTAAAAGCAAAATATGGAACTAAGCGTTTTCTACATAAAATATTAAGTATTTTTTTTTCAATTTCGAGCAAAAATATTGAGTAAACTGCTTTGAAAATTTACCCTTAAAATAGATGCCACGCCCACTAGAGGAGGTTTACCAATAAATTTGTCTTTTTTGTGTCTAACATACATTAGGAAATGTTAAATGTCAAATTTTAGCCTTTAAGAACGTCTTACAGTTTTGAAAACTCTGGAGTAAGTTGCACACTTAGACCTATCGTAGGCGTGTCTTTGGGGAGATTTAACATTTTTTTACAATTGTACTGCTTCGCATGACGTGGACCATACGTACGAAGTTTCAGCACCCTATCTCAAAATTTAAGGCCTAAAAACATGTGACATACAGACGGACGGACGGACGGACGGACGGACAGACGGACATGGCTCATTCAATTCAGAATTCGGTCTCGATCATATGCCCTTAAGGTCTTGGGGGTCTATCATTATTATTTCACCGTGTTACAAACTATGTGACAAACTAAATATACCTCCTATCCTATGGGATGGGATATAAAAATAATATTGGGCCGAGAACGCTTCCTTGCGGGAACCGGCATTTATCTCTTTGAATTCCGAGTACTCATTTTCGTACCTTACGCGAAAGATTCGAGAGGAGGTTCCTCCCTTTACATTAAGAGCTGCATAAAGCACTTCAAGAAGTATTTCTACGGAAAAATTATATTGATATTTGCATGATTACGGAAACTCACCTTAAAACGGGTCTAGACCCAAACTTAAAGGTTACAATGACTATCACGCACTTCACCCCTCGCAAGATTCGAGAGGAGGTTCCTCCCTTTACATTTAGAACTGCATAAAGCACTTCAAGAAATGTTTTTACGGAAAAATAATATTGATATTTGCATAATAACGGAAACTCACCTTAAAAACGGGTCTAGACCCAAACTTAAAGGTTACAATGACTATCACGCACAGCACCCCTCGCAAAATTTGAGAGGAGGTTCCTCCCTCTACATTAAACACTGCATAAGGCACTTCAAGAACACAGAAGTTGAGCTAGACTCTATGCAGATCAGTTCAGTTTCTGTAAAAATTGACTGCTTAGATTACAACATTGCATCTTGCTATTTCCCGCCAGGATATAGACTGGTGGAAGACGATCTTGATCGTATGTATGACTTCATTGGGTCCAATTTCATAATTGGGGGTGACTTAAACGCGAAGCAGGTTCACGATGCAATTCAACATGAGGCGGATTACTGTACAAAAAGGATATGAAGCGTGGGTAGACTTTTTCTCCACGGGTAAGCCAAAAAATTAGCCAACCGATAGGAATAAAAAGCCTGACCTTGTCGACTTTTTCATCGCTAAAGAGTACCCCAAATACCTTATGCGAATCGAAGAGTGTTATGATCTTTGCTCAGATCACTCAGGAGGAGTAGTCTTGAAGATGGGTGGGAGACTGGCGAAAATAGAGAGAGCTCACATATTAGGTAGGAAAAACATGAACTGGCATGCCTTCAGAAAGAACTGTAAGGAGAGTGTTGGCTTGAATGTGCCATTGAGAACTCCTTTCGAGTTAGAAACCGCAGTTGACAAATTCATTGAAGCAATTCAGAGCGCTGCTTGGAAAAATACTTCGTTCCAAAAGAACGCAGCTAACACCGACGGGCATGTACGCACAACATATCCGCTCGAAATCAAAGAATTGATTCGTGAAAAGAGAAGAGCACTTAGAAGATGACGAGGCACGAGGGCTCCCCCAGAATAAACCCTCTTGAACCACCTCTCTAATAAACTGAAAGAAATGTGAGACCAGTGAATACCTTGAACGCTTGTCAGGAGCTCCAATTACTCGCTCTGGAAAGCAGTTAAGTCTATCTAGAAACCTTTATCCACGCGGCACCAATAAAAAAAGCTAACGGCGGATGGGCAAGGGAAGACAAAGAGAAAGCGAATTTGTTTAACTTCCGATAATATCGAAAGTATTCGAGAAACTTCTGCTGAAGCGGTAATAACCAATAATTGCAGAAAGGCGATTGATCCCGGTTCATCAATTCGGTTTCAGACCTAACCATTCCAAAAAAATATATGTTCAAATGGTTTCTTCGACGCTTCGCAAGGCTTCGACAAGGTATGGCACGAAGGCTTGAAATATAAGCTACGGCAAAGCTTGCCGGAAAGCATGTTTAAAATATTGGACAATTATCTTGAAAGCAGACTCTTTCGTGTTAGGTATAGTAGTGAATGCTCGAGTTTCAAGCAAATTCGGGCAGGCGTACCCCAGGGAAGCGTCCTCGGTCCGACCCTGTTCCTGCTCTACATAAGAGACATACCACTAGATGACGAGACAGCCGTGGCCACGTTTGCGGACGATACGGCCATCCTGGCAACAGGTGAATCAGTCGAGTCATCAATGGGAAACCTCCAACGAGCATTGGACAAAATTTGTGTCTGGACGAAGACTTGGCGAATCGCTCTTAACGAGAAAGTCTACGAATGTGAACTTAACTTACAGAGGGGTGAACAATTTACCTCTGTTCATAAATTCTGCACAAATACCTTATGCAAATAAAGCAAAATATCTAGGGATGACACTGGACACTAAACTAAGGTGGAGAAACCACACGTCAAGAAGAAGCGTGACGAGCTCGAGATTAGGCTCAGGGAAATGTATTGGCCTATCGGAAGATTTTCGAAATTAAGCATATAAAACAAAATGCTCTTGTACAGGCAGGTGTTAAAGCCGTCCTGGACATACGGTATACAACTTTGGGGTTGTATCAAGCCGAGCAACATGTCCATGTTGCAGACTTTCCAAAACAAGACACTAAGAGCAATTGTGAATGGTATATTAGGACTAGTGATATTCACAGAGATTCAGGAAAACTACCGTGGGCGAAGAAGTAACAAACTTTGCTCGGAAGCTAAATGCTCGCCTTCATGTTCATTGCAACAATAAAATAATCCGTACTCTCAACGAAACTTTAAACGATGTAAACAACGAACGACGACTACAAATAACAAGACCCTTCGATCTAGCGACGTAGGGTGAAGGCGCACGAATGAGCGGCTTTAGTAGGTGCATTCACTGGATGCCTACCCAATGCGATAAACACTACGGAAGCGTAAACTACTTGTTAAGATAACTTAGTTGTAGTCAAGAAGTATTATGAGAGATCGAAAATTTACTACTATGAAGCTCTGGCAGTTTCATAGTGTCTCTCATAAATGGGTGTTTTTTTTTAGCACGTTTTTAGCAATATCGGCTACTTCGGTATTATATACCTGCTATAGTGGGCATAATGGTATCTTCGAAAGATTATGGAGTTTTACGTCCACCCTAGTATTCAAAAAAAAATCTTTTCAGATAAAGCTCATTTTGATCTTGGCGGGTATGTAAGCAAGCAAAATTGTCGCATTTGGGGCACAGAAAACCCGCACGCATTCATTAAAAAGCCGATACACCCAAAACGATACAGCTCACTGTTTGGTGCGGATTTTGGTCCAGGAGCATAATTGGGCCATTTTTCTTCGAAAATGTGCAAGGAATGGCCGTTACAGTCAATGACGATCGTTATCGGGATATGTTGAACAAATTTTTGTTCACAAAAATTGAAGAGGAGGATATTGACAACATTTGGTTTCAACAGGACGGCTCTACGTGCCACACAGCCGAAGCTACACTCGATGTTTTGCGCCCTGTTTTTGAAGATCGCATTATCAGCCGCAGAGCTGATGTCGTTTGGCCACCTCGTAACTGCGATTTGACACCGTTGGACTAAAATTTGTGGGGTGCCGTAAAAGATAAGTGTTACGCCGACAAGTTAGACACAATTGACGCTTCAAAGGACAATATTTGGAAGCCATTGGTGAAATACAGCTGCATCGATAATGTGCTTAAAGATTGGACCGATCGTGTAGGCTACTGCATGGCCAGCCGAGGCAGCCATTTGAATGAAATTATTTTCCATTGTTAACCGGAAAAATTAAAAAAAGAAATTTGAGAAAATATTCAGGATTTTTTTTAAAGCATTTAAAAAAAAGTTTATTTGGTGGACCCTTTAGAAGGAAATCAGCGGCAATAATAGGTCTGGTTACAGCGGCAACAGTAAATGGAATCGCGAATTCGCGTCGAAGCTCTTGGTCTAACTTTAAAAGCTTTTGCCCGTATGTTTTATTAAGAGATCCATTCGCCGCAGAAAGGAAGCTGTCCGAAGAAACTAATCGCTGTTTTTTTCTTTTTTTAAATTGTGAGGGATGACTGATATTTCAGCACCTGTATCTATTAAAAAGTCTAACTTGTTTTTTTTTTTACAGTGAATAAAGAAATGGCGAAAGAGTGTAGGCCGAATGTCCGCCGCTGATACGCTCGGTTGTGGGTCTAGTTTTTTGAACTGGAGCTTTCTTTGAAGGAACATGGATGAATGCATTTTGTTTCTAATTGAATTTAATCTTGTTGGTTTCTTTCACCAACCTTTCCACAATGGTTGAAGGGGAATGGCAGGATCCCGAGCTGCAAGAAATTTGTTGAATTGAGCTAATATTACAAGTCTTCCATATTTTGTCTGCTAAATCTGGTTTTGTCTGAAATGGTTGACCTGCAGTAACGGTTAGTGGGATGCTGATTTGAGTAGGAAGTTTTATTTCCCAAAGTGATTTAATCAGGTCCTTGCATACGGATGAAATGTTTCCAGATATAGTCGTCATATGCCTGTATAAATCCGATGGTTTTCGATCACCTAAATTTTCCGCGGATAATAATTGTTCTAAGCGCCGTTGCTCTGAAAGGGTGTGACGCTTAAAAAGAACTTCTTTCAAACTCCCGTATTTATTTATGGCTGGAGGATTGTTCAAAATATCAATTATATTATTAATAACATCAACTGAAAGAGAAGCTGGAGCCTTTTCCAAAAACGTTGGGAGTTTTATTGAAGCCACTTCAAAAGGATAAGGTTGCAATTGATCGAGCTGGGGTGAGATCTGTTGCTGGGTGGGAAAGGAGGTAGCAGCAGTTTGCAAACCACCCTTTTATCCTGGCTCTTTAGCTTCATTTTCTTAACCGCCCATTTTACTCGACAAAAGAAAGGAAATCAACCACTTTTAATGGAATGAAAACTGAATTAATAACTTAACTTTAAAAAAAATTGATTGCAGCTATCGTGATTGGTTCACATACAACAAATCTAACTTGGCTTGTGTTGTGAATTTGAGGAGATTTGTTTAATTATTGATAAAAAAAATAGTGGGAGGGTTGCAATCCGCTTAGGCGAATCGTTGGATACCCCAACCAATTGACCCCCAAGACCTTAAGGGCATATGATCGAGACCCCCCCTGTCATTGTAAGGGGCTACACCCATCATGCACAAAAGAAGACGTTGTAAAAGACGTAAAAACTAAATGCCTTAAAATTATTGATGCCGTCAATATCATTAAAAAGGAAAAGCGACGCACGGAAGGAGAAAGAGACACTGTGATCAGACGCGGCCTTCCAATTTTTATGTTCTCCTTTGGAAGAACTGAGAGCATAAACGATATTTATAAAATAAAAACGATACTTAACATCAGGGTTAAAATCGAACCCATGCGAAAGGGCAATAGACTGATACCACCGTGTAAGCGATGCCAAGAATTCAGGTGCACAAGTGCCTACTGCCAAAAAGAACCACGTTGCGTTAAATGTGCCGGAAAACATCTCTCAACAGAGTGCAAAGTTGACATGAAGGCTCCAGCAGTTTGCGCCAATTGCAACGAAAACCACCCCGCAAACCATCAAGGATGCGAAGTAGCCATAGAGGTGCAAAAGGGACGAGAGCCTCTTAAGGATAATACTCGAGGTCAGAATCCAAGCCTAGGACGTCCAAAAACTGCTGAAACTCCTAAGCCAAAGACTCCAAAGACGCCAAAGCCGATCAAAAGTGCGAAATTGGCAAAGGAGGCGTCGACAAAAGGCGTAAAAGCTCCACAAAAGAGCGGTGCCAGTTCAAGTGCAGCGGAGAAACCGCCACTGGTTAGACCGAAATCATACGCACAGGTTGCGGCAAAAGAAAGCAAGGCAAGATCGCCAACAACAGATGGAAAAACTTGAGGATCAGACTTAAATCAACAAAATTATATTTGACAAAGTGAGCAAGCTCGAGTTTAAGCCTCGAAAAAATTACAAGAGAACGTGAAAATGATACAGTTATTTAAAATACTAACATGAAATGCAAACGGCCTTCTGAATAAAATAGACGAACTAGAAGTATTTCTACGGAGAAATAATGTTGATATTTGCATGATTACGGAAACTCACCTTAAAAACGGGTCTAGACCCAAACTTGAAGGTTACAATGACTATCACGCACATCACCCTTCGCAAAATTCGAGAGGAGAATCCTCCCTCTACATTTAGAACTGCATAAAGCACTTCAAGAGCACAGAAGTTTAGCTAGATTCTATGCAGATCAGTTAAGTTTCTGTAAAAATTGACTGCTTAGATTACAACATTGCATCTTGCTATTTTCCGCCAGGATATAGGCTGGTGGAAGACGATCTTGATCGTATGTATGACTTCATTGGGTCCAATTTCATAATTGGGCGTGACTTTAAGGCGAAGCAGGTTCACGATGCAATTCAACAAGAGGCGGATTACTGTACAAAAAGAATATGAAGCGTGGGTAGGCTTTTTCTCCACGGGGAAGCCAACACATTAGCCAACCGACAGGAATAAAAAGCCTGACCTTGTCGACTTTTTCTGATAAAACAGAAATTGAGATTAATAGTGAAGAAGTAGCTTGCGACGCAGCCACAGTACATAGTGGGCAAGAGGACGAGCAAGACTTCATTCCAATATCAGAATCACCATTAAACATATTTAGAACCCAATTTATCATAGATAAACTCTCCAGTGGATCAAATCAGATAAAAATTAAAAGCATATTTGATAAAACAAGGAAAATTATAGAATATAAAGAATTTACAGAAGCAGACATAATTCAAATCATGAAAAATCATTTCAACCCTAAAGGAATTAATGCAATTTACGTTAAGGACTTAGAACTTTATCTCAAAATACAAAATGGTAACAAAGAACATTTTGCTAGAAATAGACAGTTTAGAATTCTAAAATGTGAGATTATTCTAAAAGATGTGGTAGAGGAAGAAAAGCAAGACGAAATTATAATCAATTATCATAAGGAAAATAATCATAGAGGTATTGGAGAATCGCTGGAGCACATCAAGCGCGAATATTACTTTCCTAAACTTAAAGAGAACAAAGGCGGATGAAAACACTTTAGGCTGCTTCGAGAGGAAAATTCTTCGGACGATTTACGGTCCCGTCTGTATAGACGGAGAGTGGAGAAGGAGATATAACATCGAACTGTACGGGCTGTACAGTGATACCGACCTAGCCAAAAGAGTCAAAACACAACGTCTACGATGGCTGGGTCATCTAGAGTGGATGGACACCAACGCCCCGGCCCGGAAAATCTTCGAATCCACACCGCAGGGACGACGCGGTAGAGGAGCACCGAGACTCAGGTGGCGCACGAAAGTGGAACTCAGCCAACTTCGCGTGCGAAACTGGAGACGGCTAGCTAGAGACAGAGCTGGCTGGCGAAGCTTGTTGGCTGAGGCCCAGGTCCACCCCGGACTGTAGCGCCACCTTAAGTAAGTAAGTAAGTAAACTTAAAGAGAAACTGACAAAATACGTCAATAATTGCCAAATATGCCAAGAAGAAAAATATGACAGAAACCCAGTAAAACAAAAATTTTAATTAACTAAAACACCCGAAAACTCATTAGAAATAATACGTGTTGACATTTTATTTCCTGAAAAATGTGTACCAGTATTAACAATAATTGATAAATACAGTAGATCACAGTAATACAGTAGATCAAACAAGAAATTCTAAACATCTTAAAGAAGCTATTTTGAAATATTTCGGAACTTTCGGAAAACCAAAGTTAATGGTAATAGATCAAGAAAGAGCAGCGACATCCATAGATTTTAGGGAATTCCTGAGAGAAGAAAATATTGAAGTACATCTTACAACAGTAAGCAATTCTAACTCAAACTTACCAATAGAAAGAGTTTCACTCTACTTTAATAGAACACCTTAGGATATTAAAAAACCATAATAGAATAAGTACAAATGAAGCATTATTAAAGGCACTATTTGCATACAATAATTCAACACCTTTTGAACTATTTTTCAAAAGAATGCCCGAGACATTAGAAAGGAAATCTTTTTTAAAGTCGCCCAATAATAAAATGACAACTATTCAAAAGCGTAATGAAACTAGAGAAAGTCCTATCGAACATAAAATGGGAGACAAAATTTATTATAAGGAAAGGAAA
The DNA here is from genome assembly GCA_947623515.1 of Neoascia interrupta. Classification (NCBI taxonomy): domain Eukaryota; kingdom Metazoa; phylum Arthropoda; class Insecta; order Diptera; family Syrphidae; genus Neoascia; species Neoascia interrupta. Next base: position 135,750,705 of record OX392462.1, read on the forward strand.
ATTCGAAAATTAAAACCCAGATTTAGACAGCTAAGGGTAAAAAGAAATAATAAAATAACTGTTTTGGCAACAAATAATGTTCAATACCATAAATCTAAAATAAAACCAGTGAGTAAGTTCTACAGTGGGTACACAGAAGTTACAGTCCGTAAAACGGACCGTTGAATACCCCATCCTATCCCACATTGTAAAATGCTGATGGCATAGTTATTTTTTGACATTTTATAGGTAATGCAAACTTCGAAAAGGGGTGTGGTCCAACCGCCTCTAATTACAAACTATTAATTATAAGATGTTTCCACAGATATTTCCAAGTTACACTTAAATGTACGTAAAAATGCAATTTTTTGGTTAAAATTCAATATTTTTGAAAAATCGACCCCTAAAAGGGGGCGTGGCTAAAAACTTTATAGAAACAAAATCTGGAATGAGGTCTCGTTTACCTAACCTGCTACATTTTTTGTTTCATGCTTTCCTAAATTAGGCTCAAGGCCAGTCGAAATTAAGTTTTTTCTGGAAAATTTTAGGTTTTTCTTCAATTCTGCCTACAAGAGCAAAATATGGAACTAAGCGTTTTCTACATAAAATATTAAGTAATTTTTTTTCAATTTCGAGCATATTGAGTAAACTGCATTTGAAAATTTACCCTTAAAATAGATGCCACGCCCACTAGAGGAGGTTTACCAACTAAATTTGTCTTTTTTGTGTCTAACATACATTAGGAAATGCTAAATGTCAAATTTCAGCCTTTAAGAACGTCTTACAGTTTTGAAAACTCTGGAGAAAGTTGCACACTTAGACCGATTGTAGGCGTGTCTTTGGGGAGATTTTAAAAATTTTTACACTTGTACTGCTTCGCATGACGTGGACCTTACGTACAAAGTTTCAGCACCCCATGTCAAAATTTAAGGCCTAAAAACATGTGACATACAGACGGACGGACGGACGGACAGACGGACATGGCTCATTCGATTCAGAATTCGGTCTCGATCATATGCCCTTAAGGTCTTTGGGGTCTATCATTATTATTTCACCGTGTTACAAACTATGTGACAAACTTAATATACCTCCTATCCTATAAGAGGGGGTATAAAAATAATATTGGGCCGAGAACGCTTCCTTGCGGGAACCGGCATTTATCTCTTTGAATTCCGAGTACTCATTTTCGTACCTTACGCGAAAGATTCTGTCTTCAAGGTAAGACTCTTTAGAGTTTTTCTGGTAAGCCAAGCCTTAACTTGCACTTCAGGCCTTCGTGCCAGACCTTGTCGAAGGCTTGCGATGTGTCGAGAAAAGCGCTAGTACATATCTTTTTTCCAAGAGCTTTTTCGATTTCGTTTTTTATTCGATAGACCTGGTCGATTATTGAATGCTTTTTCCTAAATTCGATTTGGTGATCCGAAATCAATCATCTTTATTCAATTACTGGTTACAACCTTTTAAGCAACAGTTTCTCGAATACCTTAGATATTATCGGCAGTAGCGAATTAGGTCTACATGACCTTTTGCGTTAGGACATTTTCCTGGTTTCGGAACCATTATGACCTCGGCCACTTTCCATTGCCTTGGAACGCATAGAATTCTCATGGAGGCGTTAATGATATAGAGTAGCTTGACAAAAGCTTTTTTCGGAAGCTCCTTTAGAATTTCGCTAGTTATTAAGTTGTAGCCAGGTGTTTTGTTGTTCTTCAGATTATTTATCGTTTGACGAAATACAGCCAATGACACGGTTCGTTCTATCTATCTTGTACCGCATAGGAATAGAGCTCCTCGACCAATGGTTCACCGTCAAATGGTTTGAATGTTTCTTTTAGGTAATCTGCAAATAAATCCGCTTTTTTTTGTCTTCTTTTCCAGTTCTGCTTTAAGGCGCCGAGTGCTGGACGATAAGCAGAGAAGGTGAAATTATACTTGGCTCTTTCGAGATAAAAATTCTGCGCCGATTTAACGGTCCTATGTGCGAGGAGGGCGAACGGAGAAGAAGATTTAACCGCGAACTCTATGTGCTGTATGAAGATGTGGATGTAGTTCAAAAAGCCAAACCACGGAGACTACATTGGCTCGGTCACATCGAGTGTATGGACAACAACGCTCCAGCCAAGAGGGAATTTGAATTCAACCCTCCAGGCTCGACGACCAGGAAGACCGAACCTCCGTTCTAAGGACCAAGCCACCGCGGATGCCAGAGCGCTTGGTCTGGACAATTGAAAGCAGCGTGCCCAGGATCACAGAGGATGGAAGGCTACTGTGAACCAGGTAGAGACCATCCATGGGTCCCTATAAGAAGAAATAAAGGGTCCGCCATCTAACGCTTTTCTTTCAACTAGTGCTTATTTCGTGAATGGTAACACTTAGCTCATGTCTGATTTGACAAATAATTAGTTTTTTCCTTCCACTGAACGAATATGGTTGTGTATACGCTTGAACAACGCTGGGAAATATTGCGACATTACTTTGAAAATCACGGTATCAATCGACTTAGAGAAGATGCCGATTTTGCCAAAAAAATCATCTTTTCAGATCCCGAAGTAATACAAAAACAAGATAAGCCCTCTCGTTCAAACAAGGCTAAGCCAGAAGCGAAAATTCATCCACCTCCCGCAATGAACATCGTCGGGATAGCAGACTTCGGGAGATGGCGCAACCTTCTTGCTAACACGGTGAGAACAGAAAACTATAGGCTTACTTCGCTCCGAAATAACGTGTGGAAAGTAAATGTTGACAAAGAATCGAGTGGTATACTTATCAAAATAAGTACGAAAAACCAATGCGAGTCATTGTTAGGGGGCTCCACCCATCATGCACAAAAGAAGACGTTGTTAGAGACGTAAAAACTAAAGGCTTTAAAATTATTGATGCCGTCAATATCATTAAAAAGGAAAAGCAATGCACAGAAGGAGAAAGAGACACTGTGATAAGATGCGGTCTTCCAATTTTTGTGCTCTCCTTTGAAAGAACTGAGAGCATAAACGATATTTATAAAATGAAAATGATACTCAACATCAGGGTTGAAGTCGAACCAATGCGAAAGGGCAATAGACTGATACCACAGTGTAAGCGATGCCAAGAATTCAGGCACACAAGTGCCTACTGCCAAAAAGAACCACGTTGCGTGAAATGTGCTGGAAAACACCTCTCAACAGAGTGCAAAGTTGACATAAAGGCTCCAGCAGTTTAATACACTATCAGAACTGTGATGCAGTTTGTTTAATACAAACAATATCTGCAGCAGTAATTTGCAAAGCAGAAAACTGCCAACACGGGCTCATCAGTTAGTGCAAGTGTTAGTGGTTAATAAATTAAACATAAACTAACACCAAACACAAAACACTAAAAGTTACAAAAAAGCAAATGATAGAAGCATTATTATTACAACAGGTAAAAATTAGTTACGAGCGCAAGTAAAAAAAAAACATAAAAATAAAAGTATATTTAATATTTAAGACGAACAACACCGAAGCAGCCTCTTAAGTTTAGCTTTGTCCATGTCAAAGTCTAAAATACTGGTATGTGCGTTGTAGTGATATCCTGCTTGAAGGAAGATATCTTAAAAGCTAACTGGGAGAGCGATATCCTTTTGCATGGAGGGCAGTACCAAAAGGCTACGTCGGAGGAATTAACCTTCTCAAGAAATGCAGTGGTAGAGCCAACGCATTTAGCATGAAATAAGTTGCCGCAAGGACCATAACAAGAAAAAAGAGGGATGTTAGTCTTGCTTTCACAGCACCTTTCAGCCGAACAAGCCATAATAAAATAATTTTTTTTGGCTAAACAGAAACAACGAGAGAAGTACCTAATGTCTCGTAAAATTCTCAAAAAAAAAAATCTCAAAAAAAAAAGTAATATTAAAGGGAATTTATCGGGGCTCGAACCTTAGTTCCGCACACAACACTCAAGGATCTTACCACAGAGCCACCGCCTGTCGCACAGCCCTGGTGTGGATATTAGCTATTAAAGCAAATAAAGAAAAAAGACTATTATAGCAAACGAGAATTAAGCTTTACGGAAAGCACAAGGAAAACAAATTAAAAGGGCTTTTGAGTTTTTAAATGTGAGTTGGATTAGAAAAGTTGATTTGAATTAACAGAGCAAAGCTATAGAGGAAAAAACCGTTTACAAGCAACAGCACGAAGGCCAATGCAAGCAACCAGCATAGAAAGAAAAATACTAGGTACACTGAATAATAAATGAAAATTAGATTAGACGGAAGAACAATTATATGAAAAAGCTAAGAAGGGATGAAAAACTAAATATTACTCATCAAATACGTACATAAACAGCTTCAAAGCACAGAGGTGAAAAAAAAGAAACAAGTTAAATTAAGTATAAAATTACAACAATAGCACAGAAACAATTGAAAAAGCGTCTACACTCTACAGCATGCAAGCACAAAACTGTTTGTTCCAATAGCCACGGAAACCACCCCGCAAACTATCGAGGATGCAAAGTAGCCATAGAGCTGCAAAAGGGACGAGAACCTCTTAAGGAAAATACTCGAGGTCAGAATCCAAGCCTAGGACGTCCGAAACTGCTGAAACTCCTAAACCAAAGACTCCAAAGACGCCAAAGCCGGTCAAAAGTGCGAGATTGGCAAAGGAGGCGTCGACAAAAGGCGTAAAAGCTCTACAAAAGAGCGGCGCCACTTCAAGTGCAGCGGAGAAACCACCACTGATTGGACCGAAATCATACGCACAGGTTGCGGCTAATGAAAACTAGTCAAGATCGCCCACAACAGATGCAGTGTCTCAGATCCTTGCTGTAATCTTGGAAAAACTTGAGGATCAGACTTAAATCAACAAACTTATATTTGACAAACTAAGCAAGTTCGAGTTTAAGCCTCGAAAAAATTACAAGAGAACAAGAATATGAAACAGTTATTTAAAATACTAACATGGAATGCAAACTGCCTTCTGAATAAAATAGACGAACTAGAAGTATTTCTACGAAAAATAATATTGATATTTGCATGATTACGGAAACTCAACTTAAAAACGGGTCTAGACCCAAGCTTGAAGGTTACAATGACTATCACGCACATCACCCTTCGCAAAATTCGAGAGGAGGATCCTCCCTCTACATTGCGAACTGCATAAAGCACTTCAAGAACACAGAAGTTGAGCTAGACTCTGTGCAGATCAGTTCAGTTTCTGTAAAAATTGACTGCTTAGATTACAACATTGCATCTTGTTATTTCCCGTCAGGATAAAGACTGGTGGAAGTACTTCACCATACATGGTATGTATGACTTCATTGGGTCCAATTTTATCATTGGGGTGATAAAATTGGTGGTTGGGGTGATAAAATGCTTTAACGCGAAGCACACTTTTTGGGGTTCACGATGCAATTCAACAAGATGCAGATTACTGTACAAAAACAGTATGAAGCGTGGGGTGGACTTTTTCTCCAGGGGTAAGCCAACATATTGGCCAACCGATAGAAATAAAAAGCCTGACCTTGTCGATTTTTTCATCGCTAAAAGGTACCCCAAATACCTTACGCGAATCGAAGAGTGCTATGATCTTTGCTCAGACCAATCAGGAGTAATCTTGAAGATGGGTGGAAGACTGGCGAAAATAGACAGAGCTCCTAGATTAGCTAGCAAAAACATGAACTGGGACGCCTTCAGAAGGGATTGTAAGGAGGGTGTTGGCTTGAATGTGCCATTGAAAACTCCTTTCAAGTTAGAAACCGCAGTTGACCAATTCATTCAAGCAATTCAGAGCGCTGCTTGGAACAACACTTTGTCCCAAAAGAACGCAGTTAGCACCGACGGGCATGTACGTACAACATATCCGCTCGAAATCGAAGAATTGAAATTTCGCCGTTGGCTGACGTTCAAAACAACAACGCGGAACCTGATAGCTTTAGAATGAAAAAAGTTTCGTTAGTTGAACTCCGACAGACAATAAGCAAACTTAAAAATAATCACTGCCGAAATATTGAAAGAACTACCAAAAAAGGCACTAGTCAAGCTACTTTATATGATAAACGCTTCTCTTAGACTTCTATTCGTTCCAAGGCAATGGAAAGTTGCTGTAGTCATTATGGTTCCAAACACGGGGAAATGTGCAAATGATAAAAAATCTTATAGGCCCATATCGCTCCCGCCGATAAAAGCGAAAGTATTCGAGAAACTTCTGCTGAAGCGATTACAACAAATAATGTGAAAAACACTTGATCCCGGATCATCAATTCGGTTTCAGACCTAACCATTCCACAATAGATCAATTCTACAGAATAACGCATGAAATTGAAAAAATCTTAAAAGGGGAAAAAACATGTTCAAGTGCTTTCCTCGACGTATCGCAAGCCTTCGACAAGGTATGGCACGAAGGCTTGAAATATAAGATACGGCAAAACTTGCCGGAAGCCATGCTTAAAATATTGAAAAACTATCTTGAAGTAAGACTCTTTCGTTTTAGGTGTAGTAGTGAATACTCGAGTTTCAAGCAAATTCGGGCTGGCGTACCCCAGGGAAGCGTCCTGGGTCCGACGATACGACCATCCTGGCAACAGGTGAATCAGTCGAGTCATCAACGAGGAACCTTCAACGAGCATTGGACAGAATTTGTGTCTGGACGAAGACTTGGCGAATCGCTCTTAACGAGAACAAGTCTACGCATGTGAATTTCACTTACAATTTCACTTACTTACACAAATACCTTATGCAAATGAAGTGAAATATCTAGGGATGACACTGGACGCTAAAGTAAGGTGGAAACCACAAGTAAAGAAGAAGCGTGACGAGCTCGAGATTAGGATCAGGGAAATGTATTGGCTTATCGGAAGATTTTCGAAATCAAGCATCATCATCATCAATCAAGCAACGAACTGCGCTTGTACAGGCAGGTGTTAAAGCCGTCCTGGACATACGGTATACAACTTTGGGGTTGTACCAAGCCGAGCAACATGTCCTTGTTACAGACTCAACAAGACACTAAGAGCAATTGTGAATGTTCCATGGTATATTAGGAATAGTGATATTCACAGAGATTTAGGAATAGCAACCGTAAGCGAAGAAGTAACAAACTTTGCTCGAAAGCTAAACGCTCGCCTTTATGTTCATTGCAACAATGAAATGATCTGTACTCTTAACGAGACTCTTAGCGATGTAAACAACGAGCGACGACTATAAAGAACAAGACCCTTCGATCTAGCGACATAGGGTGAAGCCGCACGAATGAACGGCTTAAGTAGGTGCATTCACTGGATAGCAACCTACCCTATGCGATAAACCCTACGGAAGCGTGAACTACTTGTTAAGTTAACTTAGTTGTAGTCAAGAAATATTGTGAGAGAGCGAAAATTTACTACCATGAAGTGCGTTCTGGAAGTTTCATAGTGTCTTTCATAAACGGGTGGTTTTTTAGCACACGGAAATCGGGCATAATCAATATCAGCAACTTCGGTGTTATATACCTGCTATGGTGGGCGTATTGGTATCTTTAAAAGATTTTGGAGTTTTAGCCTCCGTCCACCTTAGTATTCAAAAAAAAAAATTTTTGGAAAGCGACTTTTTGTCGAAAGCGAATTTTTGAAACAAAAAAATTAGCAGGTTAGGTAAACGAATAAACTTCTTATCAGATTGCGTTTGTACAAAGTATTTAGCCACGCCCCCTTTTAGGTGTTGATTTTTCAAAAATATTAATTCTTAACCAAAAAATTACATTGTTAAACGTAACTTGGAAATATCTGTATTATAATTGATAGTTTGTAATTAGAGGCATTTGGACCACACCCCTTTTTGATGTTCGCACTACCTACAAAATTTCAAAAAATAACAACAACATCAGCATTTTACAATGTGGGATAGGATGGGTCATTCAACGGTCCGTTTTACGGACTTCTGCGAACACACTGTAGCACTTACTGACTGGTTACTTATTACTTTTTACTTATTACTCTTCAATTTTTACTTTTTGCTTTATAGTAAACAAAGCTTTATACGTGGTACACCCTATTTCTATTCCTATTCTCCTTTCCATTCCTATTCTCCTTTCCATTCCTTTTCTTTTTTCCATTCCTTATCTACTTTCCATTCCTATTTTCCTTTCCATTCGTTTATTTTCTTGTTTTCGATCAACGTCCCGTTACCATTTATGCATCAATTTAAATAAAAAAATCCTTCCTACTAAGTTTCTGTTCACTTTTTTTTTTTAAAAAGGGGAGATGCATGTCCAACCCCTTTAACCGAAAATCAATATTAGCATAGAAATATCCAAGTTTGCGGCTTAAATGTACGCAAAACTGCAATTTTTCGGTTCAAATTCAATAAATTTGTGAAATTGACCTCTACAGATGGGCGTGGCCGAAAACTTTGTATGAACGTAATTTGAAATAGTATCCGGTGTTCTTCATGTGGTAAATTTTATTTCATACTCCATACTTAGTGAAGTTAAAAAGCAGTCGAAATCCATGTTTTTCTGGAAATTTATAGGTTTTTATGGAACTATGACTTTAAATATGGGTGTGGCCCAAAACTGAGTATGAACCAAATGTAGAACTTAATATTTTCTAAATAACATATTAAGTAAAAATTTTTCGATTTGCAACAAAAAAATTGAATAAATTGCATTTGAACAATTGCTATCTAATTCGATGCCAAAAATGTAATTTTTTGGGTATAATTCAACAATTTCGTAATATCAACCTCTAAGCATGGGCGTGGCCAAAAACTTTTTTGGAACGAAATATAGTATAGAACCCGATGAAGCCAATGTGCTTAATTTTATTTCTTATCCTTACTTAAGTTAGGCTAAAAAGTAGTCGAAATCCATGTTTTCTGGAAAATTAGAGATTTTTCTTAAATTCTGCCTCCAAATAAGGGCGTGGCCCAAAACTTTGTATAAAATAAATTTAAAAAAAAGTGTTATAATCTACATAATATATTAAGTTTTTTTTTTTTTTTTTTTTCCGTGGGTAGGAAAAACCTTGATAGCCACTACGAGGACCGGCCGCGCGTGCTCATAGTAGTGTGAAATTCTTACTCACTAAAAAACCTCCCATTTTCCGTCAGACTACGACTAAGTTTCCTTAACAAGTAGTTCAAGCTTCTGTAGTAATCGCGTGTGGCAGGCTGCCTTCCAACGAAGGCACCTACAATACCGTCAATTTATGCAGTTTCATCTTATGCTGCTAGATCTAACGGTCTCATTCGTTGTAGTCGGCGCGTAAGATTTGTCTGATCCAAAGTTCGGATAATTTCATTGTTGCAGTGTCCGCGAAGACGAGTACTAAGATTGCGAGCAAAGTTTATTACCTCGTCAGACACGGTTGCGATTCCTAGATCTCGGTGTAGATCGCTATTTCTTATATACCATGGAGCATTAACGATTGCTCTGAGTGTCTTATTTTGAAAAGTTTCTAAAATAGATATATTGCTTGGTTTAGTACAACCCCAGAGTTGTATACCGTACGTCCAAGATGGTTTTAGCACTTGCTTATACAAAAGCCAAAAGCAGTTTGTTATATATGCTTAGTTTCGAAAATCTTCCGATAAGCCAATTCATTTCTCTTAACTTGATTTCGAGCTCGTCGCGTTTCTTTTTAACGTGCGGCTTCCATTTAAGTTTTGCGTCTACAGTCATTCCTAGATATTTCGCTTCATTTGAGTACGGGATTTGTACCGAGTTAATGAATAAAGGTTTGTTGTTTATCTTTTTATATGTAAAGTTAACATGCGTTGACTTAGTCTCGTTAAGGACAACTCGCCAGCTCTTCGTCCAGTCGCATATTTTGTCTAAAGCGCGCTGGAGTTTCCCTGTTGATAATTCAGCTGTCGTATCAATAGCGAGAATAGCAGTGTCGTCTGCGAACGTAGCTAAAATTGTTCCCTCATCGTGGGGTATGTCTCTTGTATAGAGCAAAAATAATATTGGGCCGAGAACGCTTCCTTGCGGGACACCGGCATTTATCTCTTTGAATTCCGAGTACTCATTTTCGTACCTTACGCGAAAGATTCTGTCTTTAAGGTAAGACTCTAAGATTCTATAGAGTTTTTCTGGTAAGCAAAGGCTTAATTTGTACTTCAGGCCTTCGTGCCACACCTTGTCGAAGGCTTGCGATACGTCGAGAAAAGCGCTAGTACATTTCTTTTTCGCTTCCAGAGCTTTTTCGATTTCGTGTGTTATACGATAGACCTGGTCGATTGTTGAATGTTTTTTTCTAAATCCGAATTGGTGATCCGGAATCAATCGTCTTTCTTCAATGATTGGTTGCAACCTTTTAAGCAACAGTTTCTCGAACACCTTAGCTATTATAGGCAGTAGCGAAATAGGTCTGTATGACTTTTTGTCGTTCGGACATTTTCCTGGTTTCGGAACCAATATGACCTCGGCCACTTTCCATTGCCTTGGAACGTATAAAACTCTCATGGAAGCGTTAATGATATAGAGTAGCTTGACCATAGCTTTTTTCGGTAGCTCCTTTAGAATTTCGCTAGTAATTAAGTCGTAGCCAGGGGCTTTGTTGTTTTTCAGATTATTTATCGTTTGACGAAGTTCAGCCAATGACACGGTTTTTATTCTATAATTATCTTGTACCGCATAAGGATTGAGCTCCTCGACCAACGGTTCCCCGTCAAACGGTTTGAATGTTTCTTCTAGGTAATCTGCAAATAAATCCGCTTTTTCTTTGCCTTCTCTTACCCATTCTTACTTAAGGTGGCGCTACAGTCCGGGGTGGACCTGGGCCTCAGCCAACAAGCTTCGCCAGCCAGCTCTGTCTCTAGCTAGCCGTCTCCAGTTTCGCACGCGAAGTTGGCTGAGGTCCCCTTCCACTTGCGTGCGCCACCTGAGTCTCGGTGCTCCTCTACCGCGTCGTCCCTGCGGTGTGGATTCGAAGATTTTCCGGGCCGGGGCGTTGGTGTCCATCCGCTCTAGATGACCCAGCCATCGTAGACGTTGTGTTTTGACTCTTTTGGCTAGGTCGGTATCGCTGTACAGCCCGTACAGTTCGATGTTATATCTCCTCCTCCACTCTCCGTCTATGCAGACGGGACCGTAAATCGTCCGAAGAATTTTCCTCTCAAAGCAGCCTAAAGTGTTTTCATCCGCCTTTGACAGGGTCCATGCTTCTGCACCGTAAAGCAGGACTGGGATGATGAGGGTCTTATACATGGACACTTTAGTTGCTCGAGAGAGGGCTTTGCTACTCAATTGCCTTCTTAGCCCAAAGAAACAGCGATTGGCAAGAGTTATTTATTATATTTCGCCTTCGTTTGATTTCAGCGCTGGTGTCATTGTCTGAATTGATAGCGGAACCCAGGTAGACAAAGTCCCTAACTACCTCAAAGTTATAGCTGTCGATGGTGATGTTTTGTCCAAGACGTCGGTGTTGGGTGTCTTTTCTTGATGACAGCATATACTTGGTTTTGCCCTCATTGACTGCTAAACCCATATTCGCCGCTTCCGTCCCAATACTCACGAAGGCTTCACTGACATCACGCTTTGTTCTACCGATTATGTCAATGTCGTCTGCGTATGCAAGTAGTTGAACGGACTTTTGAAAGATTGTACCTCTGGTGTTGGCGCGAGAGTTCTGCACAATTCTCTCAAGTATGATGTTAAAGAAGTCGCATGACAGCGCGTCGCCCTGTCTAAATCCTTTTTTGACATCAAAGGGGTCGGTGAGGTCTTTGCCGACCTTGACGGAACAGCGTTTTTTTTTTTTTTTTTTTTTTCGTGGGTAGGTAAAAACCTTCATAGGCACTATGAGAATCGAACGCGCGTGCTCATAGTAGTGTGAGATTCTTACTCACTAAAAAACCTCCCAATCTTTGTAAGACTACGACTAAGTTTCCTTAACAAGTAGTTCATGCTTCTGTATAGTAATCGCGTTTGGCAGGCTACCTTCCAACGAAAGCACCTGCAATACCGTCATTATGTGCGGTTTCCTCTTACGACGCTAGATCCAACGGTCTTGTTCGTTGTAGTCGGCGTGCAAGATTTGTCTGATCCAGAGTTCGGATTATTTCGTGGTTGCAATGGCCGTGAAGGCGAGTGTGAAGTTTGCGAGCAAAGTTTCTTACTTCGTCGGTCACGGTTGCGATGCCTAGATCTCGATGTAAATCGCTATTTCTTATATACCATGGAGCATTTACGATTGCTCTTAGTGTCTTATTCTGAAAAGTTTCTAAAATAGATATGTTGCTTGGTTTGGTACAACCCCAAAGTTGTATACCGTACGTCCAAGATGGTTTTAGCACTTGCTTATACAATAGCAGTTTGTTATATACGCTTAGTTTCGAATAACGTCCGATAAGCCAATTCAGTTCTCGTAGCTTGATTTCAAGTTCATCGCGTTTCTTTTTAACGTGTGGCTTCCACTTAAGTTTTGCGTCTAGGGTCATGCCTAAATATTTCGCCTCGTTTGCGTACGGAATTTGTACCGAGTTTATAAATAGAGGTAAGTTGATTACCCTCTTGTAAGTAAAATTTACATGCGTTGATTTTGTCTCATTTAGGAGGATTCGCCAGGCCTTTGTCCATTCGCATATTTTATTCAAAGCGCGTTGGAGTTTTCCCGTTGATAGTTCGACTGTCTTATCCGTAGCGAGGATAGCCGTGTCGTCAGCGAACGTGGCTATAGTCGTTGTCTCTACTTGAGGTACATCTCTTGTAAAAAGTAAAAACAGTGTTGGACCGAGGACGCTACCTTGTGGAACGCCGGCTTGTATTTCTTTGAATTCTGAGTATTCGCTCCCGTATCTCACTCGAAATAGTCTGTTGTCAAGATAAGACTCTAAGAGTTCATACATTTTTTCCGGCAAAACTTTCCGTAGCTTATATTTTAGGCCTTCGTGCCAAACTTTATCAAAGGCTTGGGATACGTCAAGAAAAGCGGTAGAACATATCATTTTCGCTTCCAAGGCTTTCTCAATTTCATTAGTTATTCGATAGACCTGGTCAAGTGTTGAATGTTTGACCCTAAAGCCGAATTGGTGATCCGGAATCAATCGTCTTTCTTCAATTATTGGTTGCAGTCGTTTGAGCACAAGTTTCTCGAAGACTTTAGATATAATCGGCAGAAGCGAAATCGGTCTATATGATTTTTTGTCGTTCGGGCATTTCCCTGGTTTCGGAACCATTATTACCTCTGCGACTTTCCATTGCCGTGGAACGTATGAAATTCTCATTGATGCGTTTATGATGTAGAGAAGCTTGACTAACGCTCTTTTCGGTAGCTCATTCAAAATTTCCCCAGTAATTAGGTCATAGCCTGGAGCTTTGTTATTCTTCAAATTTCGGATTGTTTGACGAAGTTCAGACAGTGTCACGGTTTTCATTCGATAATTGTCTAATTCCGCATTGCGATACAGATCGTCAACCAACGGCTCCCCGTCAAACGGTTTGAATGTTTCTTCTAGATGTTCTGCAAATACATCTGCTTTCTCTTTGTCGCCTTTTACCCATTCACCGTTATCTTTTCTTAATGGCGCCGAGTGTACTATGGGCTTTTTAATGGACTTCACGGTTTTCCAAAGTGAATAGTTTGACCCTCTATCGGCAGTCAAGTTTTCGAGGTAGTTGGTAGTCTCGCGACTTTTAAAATCTTGAAGTAAGTGCTTTAATTTGTTAGATAGCCCATTCAGAATGGTTTTATCAGGAGGAGCTCGAGACAAATGCCACCTCTTTCGAGCCTTTCTCTTTTCGCGTATGAGCTCTTCAATTTCGCGCGGGTAAATTGATCCGCTTTTCCTTACTCCAGTCTTCCGGAAAGAAGTATTGTTCCAAGCAGCGTCTTGGATAGTTCTAACGAGTTTATCGACTTCGTCTTCTATTTCTAAAGGGGTTGTAAGTGGTACATGTAGAGATACATTTTCTTTACAGTATTTCCTAAAGCCATCCCAGTCGGTGTTGTTATTCGTTAGCCTAGGCGCTCTCTCATTTTTTGCTAGACTTCCGCCGATTTTCAAAACGACTGCCGAGTGATCTGAACAGAGATCATAGCCTTCTTCTACATTTGTGAGGTGGCGGGGAACCCCTTTTGCGATAAAGAAGTCGACAAGGTCAGGTAATTTGTTTCTGTCGGTTGGCCAATACGTTGGCTTTCCCGTCGAAAGGAAAACCACGCCACGTTTCATGCTAGCTTTGAAGAGTACTCTACCTCTTGTTGAATTGCACCGTGATCCCCAAAAGGTGTTTTTCGCATTAAAGTCCCCGCCGATGATAAAATTCGACCCAAGTAAGTCAAAGAGGGGAGTAAGATCGTCGTCCGCTAGCCTATACTGTGGAGGAAAATAACTCGAGGCAATATTATAATCTAGGTGACCTATTTTTACCGATACTGAAGTTATTTGCATAGAGTCAAGCTCAATTTCTTCGTTTTTGTAATGCTTAATGCAGTCTTTGATGTAAAGAGAGGATCCGCCTCTCGAATTTTCTGATGGATGATGCGCGTGGTAGTCGATGTAACCTCTAATTTTGGATCCGGATCCCTATTTAAAGTGTGTTTCCGAAATCAGGCATAGGTCAATATTTTTTTCCCGTAGAAATACTTCTAGTTCGTCGATTTTCTTTAAAAGACCATTTGCATTCCATGTAAGTATGTTAATGAGCTTCATATTCATGATTTGTTATTGGTTTTGCGAGGTTTAAACTCTAGCTCGCTCAGTTTGTCAAATATTACTTGATTAACTTTAGTTTGTTGCTCAAGCTTTTCCAATATCATAAATAATATTTGAGATACCGAATCTGTTGTGGTAGGTTCTGGAGGTTTGCTTTTGTGTGACGCGACTTCAGCGTACGATCTTGGGCCGATGAGTGATGATTTTCCCTTTGTACTTGGACCGGCGACGTTTTCTTGCGGAGTTTGTATATTTTTTCTCCTCAATCTCGTATTTCTGACCGATTTGGGAGTTTTCGGGTTGTCAGCTCTAGAACGTTTTGGGGTTGTGGCCCTATCTACAATATGTTGCTTAACAGTTTCGTGACGTTTTTGTAGCTCTATTGCGATTTCGCAACCTCGGTAGCTGGCCGGGTGACTTCCATTACAATTGGCGCAAGTCGCTGGGGCCTGACTGCTTACGTTGCAATCTTTTGAAAGATGTCCACCGGCGCATTTGACACATCGCGGTTTCTTTTGAAAGATTGTACCTCTGGTGTTGGCGCGAGAGTTCTGCACAATTCTCTCAAGTATGATGTTAAAGAAGTCGCATGACAGCGCGTCGCCCTGTCTAAATCCTTTTTTGACATCAAAGGGGTCGGTGAGGTCTTTGCCGACCTTGACGGAACAGCGTGAGTTTTCCATCGTCATCCTGCACAGACTGACGAGTTTGGCAGGGATGCCAAAACTAGACATTGCGCTATATAGCTCGTCTCTATAGATGCTGTCATACGCGGCCTTGAAATCGATGAAGAGGTGGTGTGTATCGATTTGGAATTCCTGGGTTTTCTCCAAGATCTGCCGCAGTGTGAATATTTGATCGATGGTGGACTTTCCTGGCCTAAAGCCACACTGATATGTGCCTATCAGATTGTTGACAAACGGCTTCAGGCGTTCACACAGTACAGCAGAAAAGATCTTGTATGCGATGTTAAGAAGACTTATGCCTCTGTAGTTGGCACAACTCAGAGGGTCTCCTTTCTTCAGGATCGGGCAAACAATGCTGAGGTTCCATTCGTCGGGCATGCTTTCTTCCGACCATATCTTGCAGATGAGCTGGTGCATGCTCCTAACCAGCTTATCGCCAGCGGATTTAAAAAGTTCAGCAGCTAGGCCGTCTGCTCCGGCTGCTTTGTTGCACTTGAGCTTAGACACAGCTACTTTCACCTCCTCCAGGTCGGGTGGGCGGTATCGTTCGTATGCTTCGTCGGTAGCGTCTTCGCCCGGGTTGAATGGTTCGTTCTGCCTGACAGCGGTATTTGGATCGTCCTCGCCGTTATACAGTCTGCAGAAGTGGTCTTTCCAAATCCTCAGCACTGACTGCGATTCTACAACGATGTTCCCTTGATGGTCCTTACAGGCTTCAGTTCGAAGTTTATACCCTTGGCAGGACCTTTTGATCATTTGGTAAAACTTTCTAACCTCATTCCTGTTGTAACATCTCTCTATCTCTTCAACCGCGCGCTTCTCGTGCTCTCTCTTTTTCCTTCGGAGAAGCCGGTGCTCCTCTCTCCTCCTCTGCTCGTAGAGCTCGCGAGCAGCTCTAGTCCTTCTGTGCAGCGCCGCTTTGTATGCTTCCTGTTTAGCTGCATGTGCTTGCCGGCATTCATCGTCAAACCAGGGGTTTCGTTGTGGTCGCCGTGTGAAACCCAGCACTTCAGACGCGGCGTCTCTGATGGCATTTTGGCAGTGTTGCCACTGGCTATCAATACTTGATGCTGGTTGCATAGGACTTCGTAGAAGGTTTTGAGAGACTCGGTTGGAGAAGGACCTGGCGATCTCTTGCGATTGTAGTCGGCCGACGTCAAACTTCCTCACAGTATTTCCATTACTTGGCGCTGGTCGGGATATCCGCAGCCGTACCTTGGCTACAACAAGGTAGTGATCCGAGTCAATGTTGGCCCCTCGGAAAGTTCGGACATCCATGATACTGGAGGAGTGCCTTGCGTCGATCGCAATATGGTCAATCTGGTTGACGGTTGATTGATCGGGAGATCTCCATGTCCCTTTGTGGATATTGAGATGCGGGAACTGTGTACTAGCTACCACAACGTGTCGCCCCGCAGCAAAGTCGATCAGCCTGAATCTGTTATCGGAGGTCGTGTCGTGCAGGCTATGCTTTCCGACCGTACGACCAAAGATGCCCTCCCTTCCTAGCTTGGCATTAAAATCGCCTAGGACAATCTTAATGTCGTAGCTAGGGCACTGCTCATAAGTTTTGTCCAGGAGCTCGTAGAACATATCTTTGGTCTCGTCATCTTTCTCCTCTGTGGGGGCATGTGCGCATATCAGGCTAATGTTGGCAAATTTAGCCTTGATGCGGATCGTCGCGAGGCGCTCGCTTACAGGGTTGAAGCTCAAGACTTTTTGCCTAAGTCTGCCTCCAACAACGAAACCACATCCAAATAGGCGCTGTCTTTGATGCCGATAGCAGTCGCCGTAGTAGATGTCGCAGTTTTTCATCCTTCTTTTGCCCGGCCCGTCCCACCGTATTTCTTGGATGGCAGTAATGTCTGCCTTGCAGTCGTTAAGGGCCTCCGCTAGTTGCTCGGCTGCACGTGGTCTGTTAAGGGACCTAACATTCCACGTGCAGATCCGTAGCTCGTTGTCCTTTTCTCGTTTGCATTGGTCGTCAACTTACTGTTGTCGACCGTCCGAATCCGAGGCTTGTTTCTGCTTCGTGACTGGTGTTTCTTTACGTGGCCGGGAAGTCACCCCGACGGCACGACCCCCAACCTGGAGGACCAGATCCTTTGCTTAGCTCTAAGGACGGAGAGCCGGATAGCCCGCTCCTTATAGGCCTGAGCTCCGAATACGTCGTAGTAGCCCATATAAGGTGTTCACTAAGTAGTTCGGCCTGACTGGAACTATGGACGCCACCGTTGATTCCATCTGGGGAATTCCTCCGCTGCCGTCCGGATGCAAGGAGAAGTGCCTTAGTGGGAACACTCCTCCCCCCCTCTCTCGTCTGCTACCCCCAACAACCTTCCAAAGGGGTTGGAACCCAATCTCCAGTTGAGGTACTAGGCACCCGGTGTTCACCACGGGGAGGTGAGAGTAGGAGTTGATAGACAGAGCTGGGTTTAGAAAACCTGTGGATGCTTGTATCCTCTTGAGTGCACATGTCTATCCTTTGACCACCACTCTTACCCATTCGCCGTTGGCTTTTCTTAATGGCGCAGAGTGTACTATAGGCTTCTTAACGGACTTGACTGCTTTCCAAAGAGAGTAGTTCGAACCTTTATCGGCAGTCAAACATTCGAGGTAAGCAGTAGTCTCACGACTTTTAAAATCTTGAAGTTCGTGCTTCAGTTTGTTAGAAAGTTGGTTCGAGATTGTCTTATCCGGGGGTGCTCGCGAACGTTGCCATCTCTTGCGCGCTCTCCTCTTTTCGCATATTAGCTCTTCTATTTCTCGCGGATATATTGTTCCGCTGTTCGATAATTCGGACCTCCGAAAAGAAGTGTTATTCCACGCAGCGCTCTGAACAACTCTCACGAGTTTATCTAATTCTTCTTCTATTTCAATTGGCGTTTTGAGCGGCACATTTAAAGCTATGTTTTCTTTGCAGTATTTTCTAAAGCCGTCCCAGTCGGTGTTGTTGTTAGTTAATCTAGGCGCTCTATTCTTTTTCGCTAGGCTTCCGCCGATTTTCAAAAGAACTGCCGAGTGATCTGAACAGAGATCAAAGCGTTCTTCTACGTTCGTAAGGTATCGAGGTACCCACTTGGCGATAAAGAAGTCCACGAGATCAGGTATTTTATTTCTGTCGGTTGGCCAATATGTTGGCTTTCCCGTCGATAAGAAGATCAGGCCGCGTTTTGTACTTGCTTTAAAGAGGGCTCTGCCTCTTGTTGAATTGCACCGTGAGCCCCAAAAAGTATTTTTCGCGCTAAAGTCCCCGCCGATGATAAAGTTTGACCCAAGTGAATCAAAGAGCAGAGCAAGATCTTCATCTGCCAGCCGATACTGCGGAGGAAAATAGCTCGTCGCGATGTTGTAATTTATGTGACTTAATTTTACTGAGACTGAGGTTATTTGCATAGAGTCAAGTTCTATTTCTTCGTTTTTGGAGTGCTTTATGCAGTCTTTAATGTAGAGAGAGGATCCACCTCTCGAATTTTCTGAAGGATGATGCGCGTGATAGTCAATGTAACCTTTTATTTTGCGTGCTGAACCCTTTTTAAAGTGGGTTTCCGAAATCAGGCATATGTCCACATTATTCTTCCGTAGGAATACTTCTAGTTCGTCAATTTTTTGCAAAAGGCCGTATGCATTCCATGTAATTATTTTGATTGACTTTCCCATATTCATGATTTTTTATTAAATGTTTTTCAAGGTTTAAACTCGAGCTCGCTCAATTTGTTGAATATTACTTGATTAAGTTTCGCCTGTTGCTCAAATTTTTCTAAAAACATGCCTAGAATTTGAGAGACCGAATCTGATGCGGCCGATTGTGGCTTACTTTCACGTGACGCGACTTGAGCGTACGATCTTGGACCAACAAGTGTTGATTCTCCCTTTTGGCTCCGGTGGGAACTAATACCAGCGACATTTTCTTGTGCGTTTTGAATTTTGCCTTTAATCAAACCCTTATCCCTTGTCGACTTAGGGGTTTTTGGCTTATCTACTTTAGAGGTTTTAGGCTTGGGCCCTTATTTTCAGTATTTTTCTTCGGAGCTTCATGTCGTTTGGCAATTTCGCAACCTCGGTAGCTCGCTGGGTGACTTCCCCTGCAATTGGCACAAACCGCGGGGGCCTGACTGCTGACATTGCAATCCGTCGAGAGATGTGCGCCGGCGCATTTTACGCCTCGCGGCTTTTTCTGGCAGTACGCTTGCGTATGTCGGAAACCCTGGCATCGCTTACATTGGGGAACTAGCCTGTTGCCCTTCCGCTTGGGTTCGATTCTTACCTTGATGTTAAGGATTGATTTAATTTTGTAGATTTCGTTAATATTTTCAGTTCTATCAAAAGAAAGTGGGACGGAAGCGGCGAATATGGGTTAAGCAGTCAATGAGGGCAAAACCAAGTATATGCTGTCATCAAGAAAAGACACCCAACACCGACGTCTTGGACAAAACATCACCATCGACAGCTATAACTTTGAGGTAGTTAGGGACTTTGTCTACCTGGGTTCCGCTATCAATTCAGACAATGACACCAGCGCTGAAATCAAACGAAGGATAACTCTTGCCAATCGCTGTTTCTTTGGGCTAAGAAGGCAATTGAGTAGCAAAGCCCTCTCTCGAGCAACTAAAGTGTCCATGTATAAGACCCTCATCATCCCAGTCCTGCTTTACGGTGCAGAAGCATGGACCCTGTCAAAGGCGGATGAAAACACTTTAGGCTGCTTCGAGAGGAAAATTCTTCGGACGATTTACGGTCCCGTCTGCATAGACGGAGAGTGGAGGAGGAGATATAACATCGAACTGTACGGGCTGTACAGCGATACCGACCTAGCCAAAAGAGTCAAAACACAACGTCTACGATGGCTGGGTCATCTAGAGCGGATGGACACCAACGCCCCGGCCGGGAAAATCTTCGAATCCACACCGCAGGGACGACGCGGTAGAGGAGCACCGAGACTCAGGTGGCGCACGCAAGTGGAAGGGGACCTCAGCCAACTTCGCGTGCGAAACTGGAGATGGCTAGCTAGAGACAGAGCTGGCTGGCGAAGCTTGTTGGCTGAGGCCCAGGTCCACCCCGGACTGTAGCGCCACCTTAAGTAACTAAGTATCAAAAGAAAGCATAAAAATTTGCAGGCCGCGTCGGACAACAGTGGAATCTTTGCCTTCGTCCCTACGTTGCTTCTCTTTCTTTATTATGTTCACGGCGTCAAGAATTTTAAAGCCTTGGGCTTGAACGTCTTGTATTATTTCGTCCTTGGTACAGGATGGGTGTAGTCCCCTCGCTATAACCCGCAGCGGTTTTTCGAGGTGATTTTCATAAGTAAACCATTGGATTTTCTCTAAATTTAACTTTTGTGACATTGACCGATAGGCATCAGAGTCATCGACGTTAACTTTCCATACGTTGTTCCGAAGTGATGTTAAGTTATATTTCGTCCCAAGAGTATTTTTAAGGATGTTTCGCAACTTTCTGTAGTCCGCGATCCCAACGACATTTATTGCAGGTGGTCGGCGGTTTTTTTCTTGGGGTATTCCTGTCGCTTTTTTTTTTTTTTTTATAATGCACTCGCGAATATAAGGGATTGGATACCCTTTTTAATGTTACACATCTCACGAGCGGAAAGGATTAAAAGAAAGGAGGAGAGGTACCGATGCACTCTTGTTTTGAACAGTTGCAAGTTGTATTGCGCAGGAAAGATTGACCGTGGGAGAGCATTGCACATTTGCGTTGTACGGCTTATGAAAGAACCTCTAAACTTTACTGTGCGTCCGAAGGTGGGCTCGAGGGTAAACTGATGTGCATTCGATCTTTTTTTTAAGAAAAAAGCGATAAAACAGTGAAAGACAAGATACATTACGTCGATGTTCTAATGAGTCAAAAGACTTCGCGCGTTTTTGTATCCTTTCTAGCAAGAGCAGTACTATTTTTGGAGCACCAGCCCAGACATGGGAATTATATTCCAACTTGGGGCGAATATATGCCTTATATAAAATAGCCAAATCAGAGGGGGTGAAATACTTCTTGCATCTTTTAAGAAAGCCTAGGCATTTCGCAGCGTTCTTGGCGACGTCGAATATGTGGTCATTCCAACTAAGGTTGTTATTGAACACATACCGAGAATGGAAAGCGTTTCGGCTTCGTCGATGCAAGTGCCATTCATGGATAATGGCTGGGTGATTCGGTTTTGCTTCAATGACAGAAGACAGCATTGAGTTTTAGAAGCATTAAACTCCACTCTGTTTCGAGATCCCCATGATACAATGCTGTTAAGGTCAGAGTTTAATGAGTTTGACATACGCTGCCGTTCCAATTCAACGTCCGAAGAGCAGGGGCGCGGAACCGAGAACGAATATGAAAAACTGAGGTTACTGTCATCAGCAAAGGAGTGGATTGGATTATTGATCGGGATTCTCCATGGATTGATTGATCGGGAGATCTCCATGTCCCTTTGTGGATATTGAGATGCGGGAACTGTGTACTAGCTACCACAACGTGTCGCCCCGCAGCAAAGTCGATCAGCCTGAATCCGTTATCGGAGGTCGTGTCGTGCAGGCTATGCTTTCCGACCGTACGACCAAAGATGCCCTCCCTTCCTAGCTTGGCATTAAAATCGCCTAGGACAATCTTAATGTCGTAGCTAGGGCACTGCTCATAAGTTTTGTCCAGGAGCTCGTAGAACATATCTTTGGTCTCGTCATCTTTCTCCTCTGTGGGGGCATGTGCGCATATCAGGCTAATGTTGGCAAATTTAGCCTTGATGCGGATCGTCGCGAGGCGCTCGCTTACAGGGTTGAAGCTCAAGACTTTTTGCCTAAGTCTGCCTCCAACAACGAAACCACATCCAAATAGGCGCTGTCTTTGATGCCGATAGCAGTCGCCGTAGTAGATGTCGCAGTTTTTCATCCTTCTTTTGCCCGGCCCGTCCCACCGTATTTCTTGGATGGCAGTAATGTCTGCCTTGCAGTCGTTAAGGGCCTCCGCTAGTTGCTCGGCTGCACGTGGTCTGTTAAGGGACCTAACATTCCACGTGCAGATCCGTAGCTCGTTGTCCTTTTCTCGTTTGCATTGGTCGTCAACAGTAAATCCGTCCGAATCCGAGGCTTGTTTCTGCTTCGTGACTGGTGTTTCTTTACGTGGCCGGGAAGTCACCCCGACGGCACGACCCCCAACCTGGAGGACCAGATCCTTTGCTTAGCTCTAAGGACGGAGAGCCGGATAGCCCGCTCCTTATAGGCCTGAGCTCCGAATACGTCGTAGTAGCCCATATAAGGTGTTCACTAAGTAGTTCGGCCTGACTGGAACTATGGACGCCACCGTTGATTCCATCTGGGGAATTCCTCCGCTGCCGTCCGGATGCAAGGAGAAGTGCCTTAGTGGGAACACTCCTCCCCCCCTCTCTCGTCTGCTACCCCCAACAACCTTCCAAAGGGGTTGGAACCCAATCTCCAGTTGAGGTACTAGGCACCCGGTGTTCACCACGGGGAGGTGAGAGTAGGAGTTGATAGACAGAGCTGGGTTTAGAAAACCTGTGGATGCTTGTATCCTCTTGAGTGCACATGTCTATCCTTTGACCACCACTCTTACCCATTCGCCGTTGGCTTTTCTTAATGGCGCAGAGTGTACTATAGGCTTCTTAACGGACTTGACTGCTTTCCAAAGAGAGTAGTTCGAACCTTTATCGGCAGTCAAACATTCGAGGTAAGCAGTAGTCTCACGACTTTTAAAATCTTGAAGTTCGTGCTTCAGTTTGTTAGAAAGTTGGTTCGAGATTGTCTTATCCGGGGGTGCTCGCGAACGTTGCCATCTCTTGCGCGCTCTCCTCTTTTCGCATATTAGCTCTTCTATTTCTCGCGGATATATTGTTCCGCTGTTCGATAATTCGGACCTCCGAAAAGAAGTGTTATTCCACGCAGCGCTCTGAACAACTCTCACGAGTTTATCTAATTCTTCTTCTATTTCAATTGGCGTTTTGAGCGGCACATTTAAAGCTATGTTTTCTTTGCAGTATTTTCTAAAGCCGTCCCAGTCGGTGTTGTTGTTAGTTAATCTAGGCGCTCTATTCTTTTTCGCTAGGCTTCCGCCGATTTTCAAAAGAACTGCCGAGTGATCTGAACAGAGATCAAAGCGTTCTTCTACGTTCGTAAGGTATCGAGGTACCCACTTGGCGATAAAGAAGTCCACGAGATCAGGTATTTTATTTCTGTCGGTTGGCCAATATGTTGGCTTTCCCGTCGATAAGAAGATCAGGCCGCGTTTTGTACTTGCTTTAAAGAGGGCTCTGCCTCTTGTTGAATTGCACCGTGAGCCCCAAAAAGTATTTTTCGCGCTAAAGTCCCCGCCGATGATAAAGTTTGACCCAAGTGAATCAAAGAGCAGAGCAAGATCTTCATCTGCCAGCCGATACTGCGGAGGAAAATAGCTCGTCGCGATGTTGTAATTTATGTGACTTAATTTTACTGAGACTGAGGTTATTTGCATAGAGTCAAGTTCTATTTCTTCGTTTTTGGAGTGCTTTATGCAGTCTTTAATGTAGAGAGAGGATCCACCTCTCGAATTTTCTGAAGGATGATGCGCGTGATAGTCAATGTAACCTTTTATTTTGCGTGCTGAACCCTTTTTAAAGTGGGTTTCCGAAATCAGGCATATGTCCACATTATTCTTCCGTAGGAATACTTCTAGTTCGTCAATTTTTTGCAAAAGGCCGTATGCATTCCATGTAATTATTTTGATTGACTTTCCCATATTCATGATTTTTTATTAAATGTTTTTCAAGGTTTAAACTCGAGCTCGCTCAATTTGTTGAATATTACTTGATTAAGTTTCGCCTGTTGCTCAAATTTTTCTAAAAACATGCCTAGAATTTGAGAGACCGAATCTGATGCGGCCGATTGTGGCTTACTTTCACGTGACGCGACTTGAGCGTACGATCTTGGACCAACAAGTGTTGATTCTCCCTTTTGGCTCCGGTGGGAACTAATACCAGCGACATTTTCTTGTGCGTTTTGAATTTTGCCTTTAATCAAACCCTTATCCCTTGTCGACTTAGGGGTTTTTGGCTTATCTACTTTAGAGGTTTTAGGCTTGGGCCCTTATTTTCAGTATTTTTCTTCGGAGCTTCATGTCGTTTGGCAATTTCGCAACCTCGGTAGCTCGCTGGGTGACTTCCCCTGCAATTGGCACAAACCGCGGGGGCCTGACTGCTGACATTGCAATCCGTCGAGAGATGTGCGCCGGCGCATTTTACGCCTCGCGGCTTTTTCTGGCAGTACGCTTGCGTATGTCGGAAACCCTGGCATCGCTTACATTGGGGAACTAGCCTGTTGCCCTTCCGCTTGGGTTCGATTTTTACCTTGATGTTAAGGATTGATTTAATTTTGTAGATTTCGTTAATATTTTCAGTTCTATCAAAAGAAAGTGGGACGGAAGCGGCGAATATGGGTTAAGCAGTCAATGAGGGCAAAACCAAGTATATGCTGTCATCAAGAAAAGACACCCAACACCGACGTCTTGGACAAAACATCACCATCGACAGCTATAACTTTGAGGTAGTTAGGGACTTTGTCTACCTGGGTTCCGCTATCAATTCAGACAATGACACCAGCGCTGAAATCAAACGAAGGATAACTCTTGCCAATCGCTGTTTCTTTGGGCTAAGAAGGCAATTGAGTAGCAAAGCCCTCTCTCGAGCAACTAAAGTGTCCATGTATAAGACCCTCATCATCCCAGTCCTGCTTTACGGTGCAGAAGCATGGACCCTGTCAAAGGCGGATGAAAACACTTTAGGCTGCTTCGAGAGGAAAATTCTTCGGACGATTTACGGTCCCGTCTGCATAGACGGAGAGTGGAGGAGGAGATATAACATCGAACTGTACGGGCTGTACAGCGATACCGACCTAGCCAAAAGAGTCAAAACACAACGTCTACGATGGCTGGGTCATCTAGAGCGGATGGACACCAACGCCCCGGCCCGGAAAATCTTCGAATCCACACCGCAGGGACGACGCGGTAGAGGAGCACCGAGACTCAGGTGGCGCACGCAAGTGGAAGGGGACCTCAGCCAACTTCGCGTGCGAAACTGGAGACGGCTAGCTAGAGACAGAGCTGGCTGGCGAAGCTTGTTGGCTGAGGCCCAGGTCCACCCCGGACTGTAGCGCCACCTTAAGTAACTAAGTATCAAAAGAAAGCATAAAAATTTGCAGGCCGCGTCGGACAACAGTGGAATCTTTGCCTTCGTCCCTACGTTGCTTCTCTTTCTTTATTATGTTCACGGCGTCAAGAATTTTAAAGCCTTGGGCTTGAACGTCTTGTATTATTTCGTCCTTGGTACAGGATGGGTGTAGTCCCCTCGCTATAACCCGCAGCGGTTTTTCGAGGTGATTTTCATAAGTAAACCATTGGATTTTCTCTAAATTTAACTTTTGTGACATTGACCGATAGGCATCAGAGTCATCGACGTTAACTTTCCATACGTTGTTCCGAAGTGATGTTCAGTTATATTTCGTCCCAAGAGTATTTTTAAGGATGTTTCGCAACTTTCTGTAGTCCGCGATCCCAACGACATTTATTGCAGGTGGTCGGCGGTTTTTTTCTTGGGGTATTCCTGTCGCTTTTTTTTTTTTTTATAATGCACTCGCGAATATAAGGGATTGGATACCCTTTTTAATGTTACACATCTCACGAGCGGAAAGGATTAAAAGAAAGGAGGAGAGGTACCGATGCACTCTTGTTTTGAACAGTTGCAAGTTGTATTGCGCAGGAAAGATTGACCGTGGGAGAGCATTGCACATTTGCGTTGTACGGCTTATGAAAGAACCTCTAAACTTTACTGTCCGTCCGAAGGTGGGCTCGAGGGTAAACTGATGTGCATTCGATCTTTTTTTTAAGAAAAAAGCGATAAAACAGTGAAAGACAAGATACATTACGTCGATGTTCTAATGAGTCAAAAGACTTCGCGCGTTTTTGTATCCTTTCTAGCAAGAGCAGTACTATTTTTGGAGCACCAGCCCAGACATGGGAATTATATTCCAACTTGGGGCGAATATATGCCTTATATAAAATAGCCAAATCAGAGGGGGTGAAATACTTCTTGCATCTTTTAAGAAAGCCTAGGCATTTCGCAGCGTTCTTGGCGACGTCGAATATGTGGTCATTCCAACTAAGGTTGTTATTGAACACATACCGAGAATGGAAAGCGTTTCGGCTTCGTCGATGCAAGTGCCATTCATGGATAATGGCTGGGTGATTCGGTTTTGCTTCAATGACAGAAGACAGCATTGAGTTTTAGAAGCATTAAACTCCACTCTGTTTCGAGATCCCCATGATACAATGCTGTTAAGGTCAGAGTTTAATGAGTTTGACATACGCTGCCGTTCCAATTCAACGTCCGAAGAGCAGGGGCGCGGAACCGAGAACGAATATGAAAAACTGAGGTTACTGTCATCAGCAAAGGAGTGGATTGGTTTAGTTGTAGCAGACAGGAGATCATTAATGAAAATGAGAAAGAGTGTCGGAGACAAAACAGAGCCCTGGGGAACCCCAACGTTAATTTTATGAACTGCGGACTTGAAGCCATCCAAAACAACTTGAATTGAACGGTTCGAAAGGTAATTAGTAATCCACTGAATAAGAGATTCGTCGATTCCAAATGCACGCATTTTCAACAAGAGAGCTTGGTGCCAAACTCTGTCAAATGCTTTTGAAATATCAAGCGCAACAATCTTGCTCTCACCTAGAAGATGCAAGGAATGATTCCACTTTTCAGTGAGATATGCCATCAAATCACCAGTGGACCGTTTGCTACGAAAACCGTATTGCCGGTCATTAAGAAGTTTTCGCGTTTCAAGATGTTTCATAAGCTGAGAATTAATCAGCGTTTCCATGACTTTAGAAAGAAGGGAGGTAAGTGCAATTGAACGATAGCTAGAATGAGAAGAAGAATCGCCTTTTTTGGGGACGGGCTTGACAAATGCTGTTTTCCATCTACTCGGAAAGAGAGCTGAGGAGTAGGGCCGATGAAAAAGCTTACACAATGGTTTTGCCAGCGCGGAAGAACACCTTCAGAACAATGGGGGATATTCCATCTGGACCAGCGGATTTGTGAATGTTTAGATCTCGAAGTACTCTTATGACTGCACGAGCGTGAAAGTGAATTTGTCCCATGGTATATTCGACGCGCTCAAGTGTAGGCGGGGACATTGCAGAATCAGGGAGCATGGAGCTAGCAGCGAAATGCGCTGCAAGTAGATTCGCTTTGTCTAGAGAGGTGACAGCTGGAATGTCATTGTAAACGAGTGTTGGGATGGAAGATGAGGCACAGTTTTTGACATTTTTGACGAAAGACCAAAAGTTTTTACTACCCTTGGGACAATGTAGTATTTTCTGCCTCAGCTTTTGGTCGTATTGGAATTTGACACGGCGAATATGAGCATTACAATCATTTCTGGCTTGTTTAAACTTTTTTCGGTTTACCTGTGATGGGTTGGTCTTGTAGGACCGAAAACATAACTCCTTTAACCTAATCGCCTCTTTACAGCTCGAGTCAAACCACGAGTTCTCCTTTGGTTTGATACTCTTAATCCTGTAAGGGATAAAGGATCTCATACCAAGGAGAATGGTGTTAGTTATCATATCAGCAGCAGCATCTACGTTGTCATCGAGAAAGCACAAGGACCAGTTAAAACGACTGAAGAAGTTATTAAGGCCGACCCAGTTGGCTTTCTCGTACCGCCACACTGTTCTTCTTGGAGGTATTTCCTTATTAGGTTGACTACCCAATAGGAAAGTGGCTGATATGACGCAGTGGTCTGACGAGCCTAGAGGAGACAGTACATTCACTGTGTACTTATCGGGATGGGAGGTAAGAAACAAATCCAGAGTGTTGGCGGAATGATTGTTAATGTCGGGTATCCGTGTAGGCTCGTTTACAAGTTGCGTTAGGTTATTTAAGATCTCAACATACCTTCCTTCGGGTGTTGTCTGACCAGAATGTCGAAGCCACTTAGAATTGTGAATATTGAAATCGCCCGTAATCACGATTTCATTATTAGGATTCAAGGAAACAATTCTTAAGATGGAGAATTGTTTGATACGACTGGTGTTTCTTCTTTTTGCTGCACGGTTTCTACTTCGGGTGAAGAACCGGTCTTTCGTTTCTTGGTAAGCCTTTTCCTAAAGACCGGATTCGTTTCGCGTGCAAGTTCTTCCTCGTCCGTCTGGTATTTACATTGACGTTCCGGCGTTTCCTCGCATACTATAGTACCACGGGGGTTCCTTAAGGCTTCATTTTCTTTACGTAAGGAATCTACTTCGCTTT
Organism: Neoascia interrupta; assembly: GCA_947623515.1. Lineage (NCBI taxonomy): Eukaryota > Metazoa > Arthropoda > Insecta > Diptera > Syrphidae > Neoascia > Neoascia interrupta. Next base: position 135,779,254 of record OX392462.1, read on the forward strand.
TAAGCTCATGGTAGAGACGTTCCATTTCATTAAGCTTAGCACGGAGTTCGTTGTTTTCCGCTTCAAAGCATTTAATTTTCGCTGAGTCCTGATTAACCGGCGGACTTCCTTTCCCGGAGACCTTCGATCCAGCTGGTGGAGATCGAGGCACCCTTGATTTTTTCAAAAATGGATTTATAAGCAATAAATGGCTCTCCCCAGAATCCGTAGAGCCTACCTCCGAAGAGGGTGGATTTGCCAGTGAAACTGGATTGCCACCTGGGGTAATAAAATCTTTTGTTTTGTCCATTGCATAGTTTGTATGCGCTACGCGCTCGGCATACGGAGGGTGGATTTTAGTCGCCTCTTACGACAGGCATGCCTTACCTCGGGTATATATATTAAGTAAAATTTTTTGCATTTGGTACGAAAATATGGAATAAATTGCATGTGAAAGATTACACCTCCAATACTTCCAATCGATGAAACGCCCACAAAGGGCGGTCTGCGAACTTTATTTTGATTTTTTATGACTTTTTGTCGTTAAAAGATGCTAAATAATAAATTTCAGCTTTTCACGACGTCTTACAGTCTTGTAAGCACCGGAGGCTGTTGCACATTTATCTAGTATAGATCCCGGTGAACCTGGTGTGCTAAATTTTATTTCTAATTCTTACCTTGCTAAAAAGTAGTCGAAATCCATGTTTTTCTGGAAAATTAGAGGTTTTTGCTAAATTCTGCTTCCAAATGTGGGCGTGGCCCAAACCTTTGTATGAAAGAAATTTAACAAATAGCCTTTTCTACATAATATATTAAGCAAGTTTTTGATTTGGAACAAAAATATTGAATAAATTGCATTTAAATAATTACTCTACAATTCGACGCCACGCCCACTAGGGGCTGTGTGTCGACTTTATTTTAAATATTTAATTCCTAGGGTATAAAAATTTAGAAAATGCCAATACCTACAACTTTTTTCATAGAATTTCTAGTCGAATTTCTCTTATATTTATTGAAAAACCGTCATTTAAAGCTGAAATCCCTTAAAAAGGCTACCGAAAAGGCAAAACTATTTCTGCTACATCAAAGACAATTTCAAGGCAACGCTACATACCAAAAATCACTTCGCTAGCACCATCGCATCATAGCCAAATTTGAAAAAAGTATTTTTTAAAATTAGAGATCGTCGCACATACAGGCCTGTAGAGGGCGTGTCTGCAGGAGAAATCAACTAATTTTCAAACCTGATTTGAAGAACTTCCAGCCCACTCACCAATTTTCAGCTCTCTAGCTTAAAACTTAAGACCTAAAAGATGTTTACATACGGTCGGACGGACGGACGCACATGACTTGATCGATTCTCCCATTCATATCTCTAAAAGGTCTTAGGGGTCCACGGCGATAATGTCACTGCGTTACAAACTATACAACAAACTTAATATACCTGGGTAGGGTATAAAAAACAAGTGAGTAAGTGTTAGAGTTCGTCTGTGATAAACTTCTTTACACCCGACCCTAAATACCGTCCGTATATACAGTCCATATTCATATATTATATTTATAGGCCATGCCCCTAAAAGTGGGCCTGGGCGAAAAATTGAAATCAATTAATTGTAATTTTGTTAGAATCAATACAAAATACGTTGAAATCGAGAACTATTAAAAAAAAACTTTTTTTTTCTAAAAACGCCCCTAAAAGTGGGTGGAGTTCAAAGCTTTGTATGGAGCAAACTTTGCAAATAGCAGTATTTTTTAATAGTTGTCATAAAGCCTTTTTTAGATTTGGAGGGAACTTTTCGAAGAAATTAGGGTTTTAAAGATCTCGGGTCGATATTGTGGGCAGTCCAGTTTTTGTCTTTTTAGGGTTTTTGGGCCATTATTGCTCTATAACAAAATTTGATTTTCTACGCCTTGTCTAACTTGACTAAAAGTTATTTTGAAACAAAATTTGAAAAAGAGGTTGTCTTACATCGAATCCAGTAGTGGGCGTAGCCGTTGGCGGATTTACCCAATTTTCACACTTTATTTGTGTAGATTGAGACCAAAATACGCTCCGAGTTTGAGCGTCCTAGCTCAATTTCAAAGACCTAAAAACTTCACACATACGGACAGGCGGACAGATGGACGGACGGACGGACATAGCTTAATCGATTCACTTGTCGGTAACGATCATATCTCTAGAAGGTCTTAGGGGTCTATGGCGATTATTTCACTGTGTTACAAACTATGCAATAAAATTAATATAATTGGCACAAACCGCGGGGGCCTGACTGCTGACATTGCAATCCGTCGAGAGATGTGCGCCGGCGTATTTTACGCCTCGCGGCTTTTTCTGGCAGTACGCTTGCGTATGTCGGAAACCCTGGCATCACTTACATTGGGGAACTAGCCTGTTGCCCTTCCGCTTGGGTTCGATTTTTACCTTGATGTTAAGGATTGATTTAATTTTGTAGATTTCGTTAATATTTTCAGTTCTATCAAAAGAAAGTGGGACGGAAGCGGCGAATATGGGTTTAGCAGTCAATGAGGGCAAAACCAAGTATATGCTGTCATCAAGAAAAGACACCCAACACCGACGTCTTGGACAAAACATCACCATCGACAGCTATAACTTTGAGGTAGTTAGGGACTTTGTCTACCTGGGTTCCGCTATCAATTCAGACAATGACACCAGCGCTGAAATCAAACGAAGGATAACTCTTGCCAATCGCTGTTTCTTTGGGCTAAGAAGGCAATTGAGTAGCAAAGCCCTCTCTCGAGCAACTAAAGTGTCCATGTATAAGACCCTCATCATCCCAGTCCTGCTTTACGGTGCAGAAGCATGGACCCTGTCATCAAGAAAAGACATCCAACACCGACGTCTTGGACAAAACATCACCATCGACAGCTATAACTTTGAGGTAGTTAGGGACTTTGTCTACCTGGGTTCCGCTATCAATTCAGACAATGACACCAGCGCTGAAATCAAACGAAGGATAACTCTTGCCAATCGCTGTTTCTTTGGGCTAAGAAGGCAATTGAGTAGCAAAGCCCTCTCTCGAGCAACTAAAGTGTCCATGTATAAGACCCTCATCATCCCAGTCCTGCTTTACGGTGCAGAAGCATGGACCCTGTCAAAGGCGGATGAAAACACTTTAGGCTGCTTCGAGAGGAAAATTCTTCGGACGATTTACGGTCCCGTCTGCATAGACGGAGAGTGGAGGAGGAGATATAACATCGAACTGTACGGGCTGTACAGCGATACCGACCTAGCCAAAAGAGTCAAAACACAACGTCTACGATGGCTGGGTCATCTAGAGCGGATGGACACCAACGCCCCGGCCCGGAAAATCTTCGAATCCACACCGCAGGGACGACGCGGTAGAGGAGCACCGAGACTCAGGTGGCGCACGCAAGTGGAAGGGGACCTCAGCCAACTTCGCGTGCGAAACTGGAGACGGCTAGCTAGAGACAGAGCTGGCTGGCGAAGCTTGTTGGCTGAGGCCCAGGTCCACCCCGGACTGTAGCGCCACCTTAAGTAAGTAAGTATCAAAAGAAAGCATAAAAATTTGCAGGCCGCGTCGGACAACAGCGGAATCTTTGCCTTCGTCCGTACGTTGCTTCTCTTTCTTTATTGTGTTCACGGCGTCAAGAATTTTAAAGCCTTGGGCTTGAACGTCTTGTATTATTTCGTCCTTGGTACAGGATGGGTGTAGTCCCCTCGCTATAACCCGCAGCGGCTTTTCGAGGTGATTTTCATAAGTAAACCATTGGATTTTCTCTAAATTTAACTTTTGTGACAGTGACCGATAGGCATCAGAGTCATCGACGTTAACTTTCCATACGTTGTTCCGAAGTGATGTTAAGTTATATTTCGTCCCAAGAGTATTTTTAAGGATGTTTCGCAACTTTCCGTAGTCCGCGATCCCAACGACATTTATTGCAGGTGGTCGGCGGTTTTTTTCTTGGGGTATTCCTGTCGCTTTTTTTTTTATAATGCACTCGCGAATATAAGGGATTGGATACCCTTTTTAATGTTACACATCTCACGAGCGGAAAGGATTAGAAGAAAGGAGGAGAGGTACCGATGAACTCTTGTTTTGAACAGTTGCAAGTTGTATTGCGCAGGAAAGATTGACCGTGGGAGAGCATTCCACATTTGCGTTGTACGGCTTATGAAAGAACCTCTAAACTTTAGTGTGCGTCCGAAGGTGGGCTCGAGGGTAAACTGATGTGCATTCGATCTTTGGCGAGTATTACGGTGGAACGTCTTTAGGGGCGGAATGCAATTGGCTATTTCGATGGAACATTGTTTGTGAAAAAAGCGATAAAACAGTGAAAGACAGGATACATTACGTCGATGTTCTAATGAGTCAAAAGACTTCGCAATGTTTTTGTCTCCAACAAGTTTTAACGCGCGTTTTTGTGAGCAGTGCTGTTTTTGGAGCACCAGCCCAGACATGGGAATTATATTCCAACTTGGGGCGAATATATGCTGTTATCAAGAAAAGACACCCAACACCGACGTCTTGGACAAAACAGCACCATCGACAGCTATAACTTTGAGGTAGTTAGGGACTTTGTCTACCTGGGTTCCGCTATCAATTCAGACAATGACACCAGCGCTGAAATCAAACGAAGGATAACTCTTGCCAATCGCTGTTTCTTTGGGCTAAGAAGGCAATTGAGTAGCAAAGCCCTCTCTCGAGCAACTAAAGTGTCCATGTATAAGACCCTCATCATCCCAGTCCTGCTTTACGGTGCAGAAGCATGGACCCTGTCAAAGGCGGATGAAAACACTTTAGGCTGCTTCGAGAGGAAAATTCTTCGGACGATTTACGGTCCCGTCTGCATAGACGGAGAGTGGAGGAGGAGATATAACATCGAACTGTACGGGCTGTACAGCGATACCGACCTAGCCAAAAGAGTCAAAACACAACGTCTACGATGGCTGGGTCATCTAGAGCGGATGGACACCAACGCCCCGGCCCGGAAAATCTTCGAATCCACACCGCAGGGACGACGCGGTAGAGGAGCACCGAGACTCAGGTGGCGCACGCAAGTGGAAGGGGACCTCAGCCAACTTCGCGTGCGAAACTGGAGACGGCTAGCTAGAGACAGAGCTGGCTGGCGAAGCTTGTTGGCTGAGGCCCAGGTCCACCCCGGACTGTAGCGCCACCTTAAGTAACTAAGTATCAAAAGAAAGCATAAAAATTTGCAGGCCGCGTCGGACAACAGTGGAATCTTTGCCTTCGTCCCTACGTTGCTTCTCTTTCTTTATTATGTTCACGGCGTCAAGAATTTTAAAGCCTTGGGCTTGAACGTCTTGTATTATTTCGTCCTTGGTACAGGATGGGTGTAGTCCCCTCGCTATAACCCGCAGCGGTTTTTCGAGGTGATTTTCATAAGTAAACCATTGGATTTTCTCTAAATTTAACTTTTGTGACAGTGACCGATAGGCATCAGAGTCATCGACGTTAACTTTCCATACGTTGTTCCGAAGTGATGTTAAGTTATATTTCGTCCCAAGAGTATTTTTAAGGATGTTTCGCAACTTTCTGTAGTCCGCGATCCCAACGACATTTATTGCAGGTGGTCGGCGGTTTTTTTCTTGGGGTATTCCTGTCGCTTTTTTTTTATATAATGCACTCGCGAATATAAGGGATTGGATACCCTTTTTAATGTTATACATCTCACGAGCGGAAAGGATTAAAAGAAAGGAGGAGAGGTACCGATGCACTCTTGTTTTGAACAGTTGCAAGTTGTATTGCGCAGGAAAGATTGACCGTGGGAGAGCATTGCACATTTGCGTTGTACGGCTTATGAAAGAACCTCTAAACTTTACTGTGCGTCCGAAGGTGGGCTCGAGGGTAAACTGATGTGCATTCGATCTTTGGCGAGTATTACGGTGGAACGTCTTTAGGGGCGGAATGCAATTGGCTATTTCGATGGAACATTGTTTGTGAAAAAAGCGATAAAACAGTGAAAGACAAGATACATTACGTCGATGTTCTAATGAGTCAAAAGACTTCGCAATGTTTTTGTCTCCAACAATTTTTAACGCGCGTTTTTGTATCCTATCTAGCAAGAGCAGTGCTGTTTTTGGAGCACCAGCCCAGACATGGGAATTATATTCCAACTTGGGGCGAATATATGTCTTATATAAAATAGCCAAATCAGAGGGGGTGAAATACTTCTTGCATCTTTTAAGGAAGCCTAGGCATTTCGCAGCGTTCTTGGCGACGTCGAATATGTGGTCATTCCAACTAAGGTTGTTATTGAACACATACCGAGAATGGAAAGCGTTTCGGCTTCGTCGATGCAAGTGCCATTCATGGATAATGGCTGGGTGACTCGGTTTTGCTTCAATGACAGAAGACAGCATTGAGTTTTAGAAGCATTAAACTCCACTCTGTTTCGAGATCCCCATGATACAGTGCTGTTAAGGTCAGAGTTTAATTAGTTTGACATACGCTGCCGTTCCAATTCAACGTCCGAAGAGCAGGGGCGCGGAACCGAGAACGAATATGAGAAACTGAGGTTACTGTCATCAGCAAAAGAGTGGATTGGATTAGTTGTAGCAGACAGGAGATCATTAATGAAAATGAGAAAGAGTGTCGGAGACAAAGCAGAGCCCTGGGGAACCCCAGCGTTAATTTTATGAACTGCGGACTTGAAGCCATCCAAAACAACTTGAATTGAAAGGTAATTACTAATCCACTGAATAAGAGATTCGTCGATTCCAAATGCACGCATTTTCAACAAGAGAGCTTGGTGCCAAACTCTGTCAAATGCTTTTGAAATATCAAGCGCAACAATCTTGCTCTCACCTAGAAGATGCAAGGAATGATTCCACTTTTCAGTGAGATATGCCATCAAATCACCAGTGGACCGTTTGCTACGAAAACCGTATTGCCGGTCATTAAGAAGTTTTCGCGTTTCAAGATGTTTCATAAGCTGAGAATTAATCAGCGTTTCCATGACTTTAGAAAGAAGGGAGGTAAGTGCAATTGAACGATAGCTAGAATGAGAAGAAGAATCGCCTTTTTTGGGGACGGGCTTGACAAATGCTGTTTTCCATTTACTCGGAAAGAGAGCTGAGGAGTAGGGCCGATGAAAAAGCTTACACAATGGTTTTGCCAGCGCGGAAGAACACCTTCAGAACAATGGGGGATATTCCATCTGGACCAGCGGATTTGTGAATGTTTAGATCTCGAAGTACTCTTATGACTGCACGAGCGTGAAAGTGAATTTGTCCCATGGTATATTCGACGCGCTCAAGTGTAGGCGGGGACATTGCAGAATCAGGGAGCATGGAGCTAGCAGCGAAATGCGCTGCAAGTAGATTCGCTTTGTCTAGAGAGGTGACAGCTGGAATGTCATTGTAAACGAGTGTTGGGATGGAAGATGAGGCACAGTTTTTGACATTTTTGACGAAAGACCAAAAGTTTTTACTACCCTTGGGACAATGTAGTATTTTCTGCCTCAGCTTTTGGTCGTATTGGAATTTGACACGGCGAATATGAGCATTACAATCATTTCTGGCTTGTTTAAACTTTTTTCGGTTTACCTTTGATGGGTTGGTCTTGTAGGACCGAAAACATAACTCCTTTAACCTAATCGCCTCTTTACAGCTCGAGTCAAACCACGAGTTCTCCTTTGGTTTGATACTCTTAATCCTGTAAGGGATAAGGGATCTCATACCAAGGAGAATGGTGTTAGTTATCATATCAGCAGCAGCATCTACGTTGTCATCGAGAAAGCACAAAGACCAGTTAAAACGACTGAAGAAGTTATTAAGGCCGTCCCAGTTGGCTTTCTCGTACCGCCACACTGTTCTTCTTGGAGTAATTGGCTGATTCTGATAATTGGCTCCCTCTTCTTGGACAGAACGTGGCTGATATGACGCAGTGGTCTGACGAGCCTAGAGGAGACAGTACATTCACTGTGTACTTATCGGGATGGGAGGTAAGAAACAAATCCAGAGTGTTGGCGGAATGATTGTTAATGTCGGGTATCCGTGTAGGCTCGTTTACAAGTTGCGTTAGGTTATTTAACGCGGCAAAGATCTTAACATACCTTCCTTCGGGTGTTGTCTGACCAGAATGTCGAAGCCACTTAGAATTGTGAATATTGAAATCGCCCGTAATCACGATTTCATTATTAGGATTCAAGGAAACAATTCTTAAGATGGAGAATTGTTTGATACGACTGGTGTTTCTTCTTTTTGCTGCACGGTTTCTACTTCGGGTGAAGAACCGGCCTTTCGTTTCTTGGTAAGCCTTTTCCTAAAGACCGGATTCGTTTCGCGTGCAAGTTCTTCCTCGTCCGTCTGGTATTCACATTGACGTTTCGGCGTTTCCTCGCATACTATAGTACCACGGGGGTTCCTTAAGGCTTCATTTTCTTTACGTAAGGAATCTACTTCGCTTTTAAGCTCATGCTAGAGACGTTCCATTTCATTAAGCTTAGCACGGAGTTCGTTGTTTTCCGCTTCAAAGCATTTAATTTTCGCTGAGTCCTGATTAACCGGCGGACTTCCTTTCCCGGTGACCTTCGATCCAGCTGGTGGAGATCGAGGCACCCTTGATTTTTTCAAAAAGGGATTTATAAGCAATAAATGGCTCTCCCCAGAATCCGTAGAGCCTACCTCCGAAGAGGGTGGATTTGCCAGTGAAACTGGATTGCCACCTGGGGTAATAAAATCTTTTGTTTTGTCCATTGCATAGTTGGTATGCGCTACGCGCTCGGCATACGGAGGGTGGATTTTAGTCGCCTCTTACGACAGGCATGCCTTACCTCGGGTATATATATTAAGTAAAATTTTTTGCATTTGGTACGAAAATATGGAATAAATTGCATGTGAAAGATTACACTTCCAATACTTTCAATCGATGCCACGCCCACAAAGGGCGGTCTGCGAACTTTATTTTGATTTTTTATGACTTTTTGTCGTTAAAAGATGCTAAATAATAAATTTCAGCTTTTCACGACGTCTTACAGTCTTGTAAGCACCGGAGGCTGTTGCACATTTATCTAGTATAGATCCCGGTGAACGTGGTGTGCTAAATTTTATTTTTAATTCTTACCTGGCTAAAAAGTAGTCGAAATCCATGTTTTTCTGGAAAATTAGAGGTTTTTGTTAAATTCTGCCTCCAAATGTGGGCGTGGCCCAAAACTTTGTATGAAAGAAATTTAACAAATAGCCTTTTCTACATAATATATTATGCAAGTTTTTGATTTGGAACAAAAATATTGAATAAATTGCATTTAAATAATTACTCTACAATTCGACGCCACGCCCACTAGGGGCTGTGTGTCGACTTTATTTTAAATATTGAATTCCTAGGGTATACAAATTTAGAAAATGCCAATACCTACAACTTTTTTCATAGAATTTCTAGTCAAATTTCTCTTATATTTATTGAAAAACCGTCATTTAAAGCTGAAATCCCTTAAAAAGGCTACCTAAAAGGCAAAACTATTTCTGCTACATCAAAGACAATTACAAGGCAACGCTACATACCAAAAATTAGTTCGCTAGCACCATCGCATCATAGCCAAATTTGAAAAAAGTATTTTTTAAAATTAGAGATCGTCGCACATACAGGCCTGTAGAGGGCGTGTCTGTAGGAGGAATCAACTAATTTTCAAACCTGATTTGAAGAACTTCCAGCCCACTCACCAATTTTCAGCTCTCTAGCTTAAAACTTAAGACCTAAAAGATATTTACATACATTACATTCTCTAAAAGGTCTTAGGGGTCCACGGTGATAATGTCACTGCGTTACAAACTATACAACAAACTTAATATACCTGGGTAGGGTATAAAAAACAAGTGAGTAAGTGTTAGAGTTCGTCTGTGATAAACTTCTTTACACCCGACCCTAAATACCGTCCGTATATACAGTCCATATTCATATATTATATTTATAGGCCATGCCCCTAAAAGTGGGCCTGGGCAAAAAATTGAAATCAATTAATTGTAATTTTGTTAGAATCAATACAAAATACGTTGAAATCGAGAACTATTAAAAAAAAACTTTTTTTTTCTAAAAACGCCCCTAAAAGTGGGTGGAGTTCAAAGCTTTGTATGGAGCAAACTTTGCAAATAGCAATATTTTTAATAGTTGTCATAAAGCCTTTTTTAGATTTGGAGGGAACTTTTCGAAGAAATTAGGGTTTTAAAGATCTCGGGTCGATATTGTGGGCAGTCAAGTTTTTGTCTTTTTAAGGTTTTTGGGCCATTATTGCTCTAATAACAAAATTTGATTTTCTACGCCTTGTCTAACTTGACCAAAAGTTATTTTGAAACAAAATTTGAAAAAGAGGTTGTCTTACATCGAATCCAGTAGTGGGCGTAGCCGTTGGCGGATTTACCCAATTTTCACACTTTATTTGTGTAGATTGAGATCAAAATACGCTCCGAGTTTGAGCGTCCTAGCTCAATTTTAAAGACCTAAAAACTTCACACATACGGACAGGCGGACAGATGGACGGACGGACGGACATAGCTTAATCGATTCACTTGTCGGTAACGATCATATCTCTAGAAGGTCTTAGGGGTCTATGGCGATTATTTCACTGTGTTACAAACTATGCAATAAAATTAATATACACTGGGTCGGGTATAAAAATTTTGGAATACAGGTATAAAAATACCTGTGGAATAGGGTATTAAATTAAAAGTTTGCGGCCAAAATGTACTCTAAAATGTAAATTTTATACCCCATCCCATAGGATAGGAAGTATATTAAGTTGGATTCATACTTTGTAACATGGAAAAATAATCACCGTAGACCCCCCAGACCTTAAGGGGATATGATCAAGATCGAATTGTAAGTGGATTGAGCCATCTCCGCCCGTCCGTCCATGTGTCGGCAGTTTTTAGGCCTTGAATTTTGAGCTAGGAACTTGAAACTTGATATCTGTTCTTTCTAGGACCCGAAGAAGTTTTTGGAATCCGCCCACTGTTTTTGGAATCCGCCCACACCCATTTTATTAGATAGATGCTATTTTATTTTCCATATTTTTTTTTTAATACTATGGTGGACTAAATTATTTCAAAGATACCAGCATGCCTACTATAGCGGGTATATAATACCGAAGTAGCTAATGTTGGTTATGCCCGACTTCCACGTGCTAAAAAAAGACCACCTTTTTATGAGAGACACTATGGAAAACTGCCAGAACGCGCGTCATTGTAGTAAATTTTCGCTCTCTTTAACTTATCAAGTAGTTTACGCTTCTGCAGTGTTTATTGCGTTGAGTAGGTTGCAATCCAATGAATGCACCTACCTAAACCGTCAGTTCGTGAGGTTCAACCCTATAAAGCTAGGTCGAAGGGTTTTATTCCGTGTAGTCGTCGCTCGTTGTTTATCTCGTAAAGAGTACGGATCATTTCATTGTTGCAATGAACATGAAGACGTGCACTTGGCTTTCGAGCAAAGTTTGTTACTCCTTCGCTCACAGAAGCTATTCCTAAATATCTGTGAATATCACTATTCCTGATATACCATGGAGCATTCACAAATGCTGTAAGTGTCTTATTTTGGAAGGTCTGCTTGGCTTGGTACAACCCTAAAGTTGTATTGCGTATGTCCAGGAGGGCTTTACCACCTGCCTGTACAAGGAATTTGTTATATATGCTTGGTTTTGAAAATTTTCCTATAAGCCAATACATTTCTCGAAGTCTTATCTCGATTTCATCACGCTTCTTTTTAACGTGTGGCTTCCAGCTAAGTTTAGCGTGTAGAGTCACGCTTCGTTTCGCTGGCATAGGGAATTTGTACAGAGCTTTTGAATAGAGGTAAATTGTTCACCTTTCTGTACGTAAAACTGACATGGCTTGACTTGTTCTCGTTAATAACTATTCGCCAAGTCTTCGTCCAGACGCAAATTTTGTCCAAAGCTCTTTGGAGGCTTCTCGCTGATAACTGTCATAAGGAAACGTGGCCATAACTGTGGCCATTACTGTCTCGTCAGCTAGAGGTATGTCTCTTGTGTAGAGCGGACACAGGGTCGGACCAAGGACGCTTCCCTGGGGTACGGTAGCTCGAATTCGCTTGAAACTCGAGTAGTTAGTACCACACCCAACACGAAAGAGTCTGCTTTCAAGATAGTTTTTCAATATTGTATACATATCTTCTGGCAATGTTTGCTGTAGTTTTTACTTTAAGCCCTCGTGCCACACCTTGTCGAAGGCCTGCGATACGTCGAGGAAAGCACTAGAACACATCTTTTTCCCTTCTAAGGCTTTTTCAATTTCATGCGTTATTCTGTAGACTTGATCTATTGTTGAATGATTAGTTCTAAAGCCGAACTGATCCGGGATCAAGCGTATTTCTGTAATAATTGGTTGCAATCGCTTCAGCAAGAGTTTCTCGAAGACCTTCGATATTATCGGCAGAAGCGATATGGGCCTATAAAATTTTTTGTCGTTTCGGCATTTCCACAGTTTTGGAACCAGAATGACCTAAGCAACTTTTAATTGTCTTGGAACGTATAAGAGTCTAAGAGAAGAGTTTGTGATATAAAGTAGCTTGACTAGTGCCTTTTTCGGTAGTTTTTTCAAGATTTCGGCGTTATTATTTTAAGACCTCATTTCATAGGATAGGTTTTACCCCATCCCATAGGATCGGAGGTATATTAAGTTTGTCACATAGTTTGTAAGACGTTGAAATAATAATAGTAGACCCCCAAAACCTTAAGGGCATATGAACAAGACCGAATTCTGAGTCCTTCCGTCCGTCCGTATGCCACATGTTTTTAGGCAAGGGTGCTGAAATTTCGTACGTACGGTCCACGTTATGCGAAGCAGTACAAGTGTAATTTTTTTTTAAATCCGCCCGCAGACATGCTCACAATCGGTTTAAATGTGCGACTACCTCCTAAGATTTCAAAGCTCTAAGACGTTCTAAAAGGCTTTAATTTGACATTTAGCATCTTTTAATGAACGTAAGACACAAAAAAGATAATTTTTTTTTTGTAAACTTCCCCCAGTGGCATGGCATCTATTTTAATTTTGGACCACGCCCACATTTAAAGGCATAATTGAAGAAAAACATGAAATTTTTCAGAAAAACGTAATTTCGACGTTAGGAAAACATGTTTTTTCATTAGGAAAACATGAAACAAAACAAAACAAAAAAATAGGAGGTTAGGTAAACGAGACTTCATTCCAGTTTTCGTTAATATAGAGTTTTTAGCCGCGCCCTCTTTTAGGGGTTAATTTTTCAAAAATATTGAATTTGAACCAAAAAATTGCATTTTTACGTACATTCAAGCGTAACTTGGAAATATCTTATATATTGATAGCTTGTAATTAGGGGCGGTTGGACAACGCACTCCTTATAAAATGTCAAAAAAAAAAACAATGCCATCAGCATTTTACAGTGTGGGATAGGATGGGGTATTCAACGGGTTTTACAGACTGTAACTTCTGCGTACACGCTGTGGCACTTACTCACTGGTTAGGTTTGCTTATTGTCTGTTGAAGTTTGGCTAATGACACCTTTTATACCCCATCCCACAGGATAGGAGGTTGTATTAAGTTTGTCACATAGTTTGTAACTTGCTGAAATAATAGTGGTAGACCTCCAAGACCTTAAGAGCATATGATCGAGACCGAATTCTGAAGCGAATGAGGCATGACCGTCCGTCCGTCCGTCTGTCTGTATGTCACACGTTTTTTGGCTTTAAATTTTAAGCTAGGGAGCTGAAATTTGAATCAATTTTGGTCTGATCTTCAAGTTTTTCCAGGATTACAGTGAGGATCTGAGCTATCGCATCTGTTGTGGACGATCTTGCCTTGTTTTCGTCTGACGCAACCTGTACGCGATCTGCGTACGATTTCCGTCCAACAAGTGGCGTTTTTTCCTCTGCACTTGATTTGGTGACGGTCTTTTGTGGCGACCCTACGCTTTGCTTTCTCAATCTCGCACTTTTAAGTGGCTTTGGCTTTGGATGTTTTGGCTTTGGAGTTTCAGCAGTTTTTTAACGTTCAAGGCTAGGGTTCTGACCTCGATTTTTTTCTTTAACCCTCTACCGCATACAAGCCCATATATGGTTTTTCATATTTACTCTGATATATTTCCGTTACATTGCAAGAGAGCGACAAAAACACAATGCATAATTAAACTATGTCTATTTTTTTATTTTAAAGCCAGTTTAGTTATCAGTTAGTGACTCACGGTCATCAGATAATTTCGTTGTATCAAGATCACATGTCAAGTGCAAGTCTGTGAATAAAAGTGCGTTCTTTGAACAATTGTTTTTATAATAAGCAAGTGAGTTCTACGCAATTATATTTTTTTTTCTATGTATTTATTGTTTTTTTTCATTATTATAAACTTTGCTTTTTTATTTTGATAATAATTTATGCCTTTATTGGGCTTTTCCTAAGATACCATATATGGGCTTGTATGCATTGGAAGGCTTTCTCACTTCTTTTGACAAAACCATATATGGTATTATATGAATTGCTGAACTGACTGATTGACTTCTATGGAAATCTATTTTTTTACTTTTTTTTTTACGTGCGTCTGAACCGCATCCCGAATATAGAAATGCCTTCAGAAAAAGAACTTAAAAAAAGGACGTGGATTTTACACTGAAAAAGTTGCTACAATAGATGGAGTTCTGGTAAGTAACTTGGTAACTTGGTTCGATAACAAGCCAGTTCAGTCAAGTTCATCATTTTCAGTGCTTTCAACTTATGTTGAAAGTAAACCAGTCACTACAAAACAGAGATATTTTCGCAAAGAAAAGCAGTGTAAGAATATTAATTGCCCTCAAGCTATCACAATTTACAATAAGCATATGGGAGGTGTTGACTTATTAGATTCTATGTAGGGCTTATACAGAATTCAGTTGCGGTCCAAAAAATGGTACAAGAGAATTTTTTATCATATGTAAGACATGTGCATTGTCAATGCATGGATTCTGTGGCGAAGGAACAATCCTGAAATGTCCTTCCCCTTTTTTGACTTCAAACAAGCTGTGGCCGATCACCTATGTAAATCCGGCAAAGTTGCTGTGTCAAGAAAAAGAGGGCGCCCTCCAACGTCTAGTGCTGATGGAACACCACGGTCAAATCATGCAAGTCCAGGTCCATCCAATCTCGAAACACCAATTCGGGCAAAACCACCCACAGCAAAAAGATCAAGAAATCAGGATTTCCCATTAAGTTCAGTAAGAACTGGTAATGTTGACCACATGCCTGAATGGCAAAAAAAACGACAAAAATGTCAAAATTGTTGGTTAAAGACATCTACAAAGCGCAGAAAGTGTAACGTATTCTTGTGCTACAACGATAAAAGGAATTGTTTGATACAATTCCACGAATAAACAAACTGGAATTAATTTGGCCTTAGACGCATAATAGCCCCATATATGGCCAGTAAACTTTTAGTTGAAAATCGCCTTTGTGCATACAGACCCATATATGGGTTATATATGTAAAACAGTTGTATATATGTAAAAAAAAAAATAAAAAATGTATTATCTTTTCTTAACACGAAATAAAACTAAATAAGTGTTTAAAAAATTTTTATTTCATTTTCTTCATAATTCATGCAGTAGAGGGTTAAGGCATTCTCGTCCCTTTTGCAGCTCTATGGCTACTTCGCATCCTCGATAATTTGCTGGATGGTTTCCCCTGCAGTATAGGCGCAAACTGCTGGAGCCTACACGTCTAGTTTGCGCTCTGTTGAGAGTGCAAAAAATAAAAATTTGTAAATTTTATTTTTTACAAAATCAGACGCGGTCTTCCATAAAAATTGGAAGACCGCGTCTGATCACAGTGTCTCTTTCTCCTTCCGTGCGTTGCTTTTCCTTTTTAATGATATTGACGGCATCAATCACTTTAAGGCCTTTAATTTTTACGTCTTTTACAACGTCCGTAAAGTATTCGCTTGCTGGTCGGTTCGGTGTTACACACTCTTTCGTTACCTCACAGTCTTTCGTTACACGAGAATTTTAAATATCCTTGTTTTCTTTTCACAGAGAGTCGACTTCCATTTTAAGATCGTGGAGGAGTCACTCCATTTCAGTAAGTTCAGCTCGGCATTCGTTATTTTCCTTTTCTAAGCTCTTCATTTTCACTGAGTCCTGGTTTACTGATCGACTGCTTTTTCCGGATATGTTCGATCTAGGTGGTGGTGATCGATTTAGTTTTGTCCTATTCTCAAAAGGATTTAATAGCAGTAAAGATAGCATAGCTGGGCTGCCACCTGGGGTAATCAAATCTTTCGATTTTTTCATTGCCATTTTTTTTAACTTGTCGTTTTTATGAGAAATAGGCTCGTTTATATGAGAAATAGTGATATTTTTTTAAATACAGCCGCCCCTATGGAGACAGACAATGTGTGACAGACGCTTCTGGATTTTAATTTAACCTTCAGATCCATCTATAAGTTTAAACCTTAGTGCCAAAAGTTGCCGCAAATGGATCAGCATCGACAACATCCGTTGAAAAATTAAAGAATACTACATCCGGTGGATTTAAGTTGGCTCTTAGGACTTGCATACCTTACCTCAAGGCTATTCTAGCCCCGACCTAGAATTTAGAATCTATTTCTGGAACTTACAATTTTTCAGAAAAACGTAATTTCGACTGGCCTTAAAGCCTAATTTAGGAACGAATGAAAAAAAATATTAGCAGGGTAGATAAATGAGGCTTTATTCCAGCTTTCGGCCACGCCCCTTTTTAGGGGTCGGTTTTTCAAAAATATTGAATTTGAACCAAAAAATTGCATTTTTACGTACTGTTATGTGGCGACAAGAAATAAAACAACAGGCAGGAGTCGCTGAATACACCCATCGATTCACTCTACAAACACACCCGCTCGTTTCACTGAACGAACATACCCAACTGTCATTCCAGTCATCTGACAGCAGCTGGCATATTCGAAGTTCGAATATCGATATCCCCTCCTTGGAATTCAGCGGAAGAGTACCAATGGAAAATTAACAAAGGGGAATTATTGTACGTACTAGAAGGTGCATAGTTTTGTATAAATACACCGGTGACAGGCTCGTACGAGACAGTTATATTTTAAACGTGGAATTGTGAAAATCGGTAATAAAATAAAAAGTTGTTGAATTGATATAAAGTGTTGAATTCTAAGTAGTAAAGTTGAATAACAGTGTGATTAGAATTTAAATAAGTTTGTTTGATGAATAATGTGTTTCATTGTGAAATTATAAAAGTGAAATAGAGTTTTATTCGACGAACCCCAGACAAGAATATTACATTGGTGTCAGAAATTGAGGATAAATCTAAAAATTGTACGGGTTAATTCTACAGTGGAATTTTGCGGAACAGTGTTAGTTTTCTAAAGTGGAATTTTCCGAGACATTTTGTGTAAAAAGTGTCGGTGACTAATACGGCTTATTTTTGCGGTGGAATTGTCTAGAAATAGTGTATGTAACAGTATTATATTAGTAAAAGATGGAGAGTAGCCAAAAGAATGCTCTCGAAGAACAAAAGAACCCTCTCGAAGACAAGTTCGAGAAGCTGGAGAGCGGCCAAAAAGAACAAAAGAATGCTTTTAAAAAACAAAAGAATGCTCTCGAAAAAAAGTTTGACAAGCTATAAACTAAGTTCGATGAGCAGAAAAAAATTCTAGAAACCAAACGCGATTCCCAGAATGCACTCTTTGAGGAAAAGTTCCAAACGATGGATCGAAAAAAATTGAAAGCGTGAAGGAACAGTTCACTGAAATCAAATCGAAAGTAGAACAGCTGGCTAAGGAACTGGAGTTGGTTAAGAAACAGAAAGTGCGAGAATGTTTGCCCGAAGGTCCACGGCGTAAAGAAATTCAGCCTCCTGTCTTTAATCGTCAAACGTCATGGCCAATTAAAAAGAGGCAATTTGAAGCTGCCGCGATGACGAACAATAGGACAACGAAGATAAGCCGTTTGCTCTCACGCTTGCTCTCACATTGCGCTAGAAAAAGACAAAACAAAGAAGCATCTGGCAAGGACAACATTCACCCTGCTGGACAAGCTTCGGAGTAGCTGCAGTCGGGAAACGCCTAAGAACCAACTTTGCGGGGCAGAAGTTGGTTGATGGAATCGACGCCCCCAGGACCATCATCCAAGTTTCGCAAACAAAACAATGCAACAAGTGTCTGACAGTGCAGGCAATCATCGCCAACAAAAAATATGTGGCCACTATTGACACAGGTGCCACTGCCTCTATCATCCGAAGAAACCTTGTTTAGACGTCTTGGCTACATAA
This sequence comes from Neoascia interrupta, assembly GCA_947623515.1. Classification (NCBI taxonomy): domain Eukaryota; kingdom Metazoa; phylum Arthropoda; class Insecta; order Diptera; family Syrphidae; genus Neoascia; species Neoascia interrupta. The sequence continues at coordinate 135,797,456 of OX392462.1, forward strand.
CACCAGCTGCTACAGTCTGAAGACAGCTACAGGAGAAGCCGCCAAAGTATACGGGGAGGTTCTGCCGCAGATACAACTAGAGGGATTGACCTTCCCAAATGCATTCTTAGTAGCCGACAAATGCGACAAATGCATCATTGGAGTGGACTTCATGAAGGCACACGAGGTAATTCTAGACTTTCGAATGCAGGTGCTAAGGTATCGAACCGTCGGGATCCCTATGGTATACGGAAATGACAACGCTGTGAATCTTTGAGTGATTATGCGAAGCGATGAACTCCTGCGGCCTTCTTCGGAGACAGTTCTTTGGACAGGTATGGAGGGTGATCCTGGGAACCACCGATTCTATCTCATCGAGCCAGATTACACAAAGGAATTTAAAAGTTAGATCGTGAGAAATTCTTGCAGAACCTAAGAACAACATGGTGCCGGTAAGACTGATGAACCCAAATAAGCGCAACTTTAAGCTTAGATGCGTACCAGTTGCAGCCATTTCGACAATAGCTGAGAGTGAGCCTGCGAGTCCTGTCACTCCATTAATATCGACCGAGGTGTGTAAGACTATACTCGGAGACTGTGAGCTAAATCAGGAGCAACAAACCATAGCGGAAAATCTCATTGGCGAGTTTTGCTGATATATTTGCCTCACAGGATGGAGACTATGGTCGAACACACTTTATACAACACTGGATAGACACCGGAGATGCTAGGCCAATCCGCCAACCTGCTAGAAGACTTCCGGCGAAACAGGATGAGGCCGCCGAAATGATATCGACCATGGAAAAAGAAGGTTTGATCGGAAGCTCGAGAAGTCCGTGGGCGTCGCCTGTCGTACTGGTGAAAAAGAAGGATGGCAGCACTCGATTCTGCGTAGATTACCGGAGACTTAAAGATGTCACAGTACATTAAAGCGTTACTTGAAAATATATTATAATTGATAGTTTGTAATAAGGGGCGGTTGGATCACGCCCTCTTTCCAAGTTTGCACTACTTATAAAACGTCAAAAAATAACAATAACATTAGCATCTTACAATGTGTAATAGGATGGGATATTCAACGGTCCGTTTTACAGCCTGTAACTTCTGCGTACACACTGTATCATTTAATCACTGGTATTTGTTGTTTTTTGTACGCCCACTACTGGCTTGAATGTAAGACAACCTCTATTTCACAATTTCTCAAAAATGGCTTTTTCTTCAAAATGCCTTTTGGTCAAGTAAGAACTCAAATTTTGGTAGTGAGTAATCGGCCCAAAACCTTTAAGAAGGCAAAAATTGGGCCGCCCACAATATCGAGCATGCCCACTTTTAATATTTTTGCCCACTTTAACATTTTTGCCCACTTATAACACCCTTCAAAAACCCGATTTCTCGAAATGTTCACTCCAACTCGAAAAAAAAATTATCAGACATATATTAAAGATTTTACTTTTTGTTTAATTTTCTCCATGCAAAGTTTTGAGCTCCGCCCACTTTTAGGGGCGTTTTTAGGAAAAAACAGTTTTTTCCGAAATAATTTTCGCTTTTAACGCATTTTCTCATGATTCTAACACAACTACAATTTGAGTGATTTTAAATTTCAGACCAGGCCTACGTTTGGGGGCGTGGCCTATACAAATAATAAATATATGAATTCGGGCCAAAAAGCTTTAAGATTTGGTGTCAAACGGTATATAGGGTCGGGAATATAGAAGTTTGTGACAGTCGAGCTCTTGCACTTACTCACTTATTTACATACAAATTATATTTTTCCGCCCACTTTTGTGGACGTGGTTAGAAATTATGAATTTTTAGTCAAAAGGTAGAGCATTCGGTCCGAAATTGATGTAACCGCATTGCATTCAGCGTCTAAAGGCAATATTTTTTACCCCGCCCATTTTTTTGGAGGCGAGGGGATTTATTCCAGGAGGACCCCATTCTATAGAAAAGGAGGTTTCTTTAACTTGATTTATAGTTTGTAAAATGAAGAAGTAATCATCGTAGACCCCCAAGACATTTAAGGCATAAATGATCGCGACGGATTTGTGAGTCGAATGAGATAAGTCCGTCCGTCCGCCTTTCTAGGTGTCACACGCTTTTAGGTCTTAAATTTTGAGCTAGGAAGCTTTAATTTTGTGCATGCATTCACTGTTATCCAAACCAGTACAGGCGTCGAAATTTTTGAAATCCGTTTACAGACACGCCCACAATCGGTCTAAATGTTCAACTACCTCCAGAGTTTTCAAAAGACTGTAAGACTTCTTAAAAGGCTGAAATTTAATGTTCGGCATCTCCTTATGACTGTTAGTCATTAAAAAGAAAAATTTAACCGATAACCCTCCTCTAGCGGTTGTGGCATTGATCTAAAATGTAAATTTTCAAATGCATTTTTAACTTTAAATGTTAATGTTAACTTATAAATTTAACTTGATTTACTATGTAGAATACATTAAGTCCTAAATTTTGTTCACAGAACGTTTTTGGCCACGCCCACATTCGGAGACAGAATTGAAGAAAAACCTTGAATTTAAAAAAAATGTAATTTCGACTGGCCAATGTCGAATTTAGGAAGAATAAGAAATAACAATTAACACGTAAAGTAAACCAGACTCTATTTTGGATTTTATGTTTAGAAAGTTTTTAACAACGCCTCCTTTTGGCGGTCAAATTTACAAAAATTCTGAATTTGCACAAAAAAATTGCTTTTCATACCCCATCCCATAGTAAAGGAGGTATTTTAAGTTTGTCACATAGTTTTGTAACACGGTGAAATAATAATCGTAAATCCCGAAGACCTTAAGAGCATTATGATCGAGACCGAATTCTGAGTCGAAAAAGCCATCTCCGCCGTCCGTTTGTATGTTACATGTTTTTAGGTCTATAATTTTGAGCTAGGGTGCTAGGCTCCACATCATGCGAGGCACTGCAAGTGTAAAAAATTTTGGAATCCGCCCAAAAACACGCCCACAATCGGTGTAAATGTGCAACTACCTCCAGAGCTTTCAAAACTGTAAGACGTCTTAAAAGGCTGAAATTTGGCATTTAGCATCTCCTAATGAATGAAATACACAAAAAAGAAAAAACAAATTGGTAAACCTCCTCCAGTGGTCGTGGCTTCTATTTTAAGGGTAAATTTTCAAATGCATTTTACTCAATATTAAAATTGAAAAAATGTTGCTAAATATTTTATGTAGAAAACATTTAGTTCTTCATTTTGCTTATGAACGACTTTAGGCCACGCCTACATTTGGATACTGAATTGAAGAAAAACCTTAAACTTTCTAGACAAGGGTATAATCGACTGGCCTTAAACCTAATTTAGGAAAGCATGAAACAAAAACCAGAGATTTAGTGCTACAGTGTGTACACAGAAGTTACAGTCCGTAAAACGAACCGTTGAATACTCCATCATATCCCACATTGTAAAATGCTGATGTTATTGCTGTTTTTGGCGTTTTATAAGAAGCGCAACTTTTAAAGGGGGCGTGGTCCAACCGCCTCTAATTACAAACAACAATTGTACCGCGGATATTTAAAAGTTACGCTTTAATGTACGTAAAAATGCAATTTTTTGGTTCAAATTCAACATTTTTAAAAAATCGACCGCTTAACGGGGGCGTGGCTTAAAATTTTGTATGAACGAAATCTACAACAAAATCCCGTTATCTAATTTGCTAATTTTTTTATTCTTTTCTAAATAGGGCTTAAGCCCAGTCAAAACTACGTTTTTCTGGAAATTTTTAGGTTTTTCTTCAATTCTGCCTCCAAATGTGGGCGTGGCTCAAAGTCTTGTATAAACGAAATGTAGAACTATGTATTTTCTAAATAATACATTCAGAAAATTTTTTTCAATTTGCAACAAAAATATTGAATAAAATGCATTTGAAAAATCAACCCTTAAGGTAAAGGAGGTTAAGCGATTAAATTTTTATTTTGTGTATCTAACAATAAACAGGAGATAATAAATACCGAATTTCAGGCTTTTAAGACGTCTTACAGCTTTGAAAGATCTGAAGGTAGTAGCACGATTCCATTGTGGGCGTGTCTGTGGGCGGATACGAAATTTTTTTACATTTGTAGTGCTTCGGATATCAATGAACCTATGTACCAAATTTCATCATAAAAATTTTAAATCCGCCCATAGACACGCCCACAATCGGTTTAAATGTGCAACTACCTTCACAGATTTCAAAACTGTAAGACGTTCTCAAAGCTGAAATTTGACATTTAGCATCTTTTCATGAATGCTAGATGCATAAAAGAAAATTAAATCGGTAAACCTCCTCCAGTGGTCGTGGCATCCACTTTAAATTTTCAAATGCAATTTACTCAATATTTTTGCTCGAAATTGAAAAAATTCCGTCTGATATTTTTTTAGAAAACGCTTAGTTCTACATTATGTTTATACAAGACTTTGGGCCACGCCCACATTTGGAGGCAAAATTGAAGAAAAACCTAAAATTTTCCAGAAAAACGTTATTTCGACTGGCTTTGAGCCTAATTTAGGAATGCATGAAACAAAACAAGTGGCAGGTTAGGTAAACGAGACTTCAGTCCAGATTTCGTTTATATCAAGTTAGCCACGCCCTCTTTTAGGGGTCCATTTTTCAAAGATACTGAATTTAAACCAAAAAATTGCATTTTTACGAACATTTAAGCATATGTTGGAAATATCTGTGGAAATATCTTAGAGTTGATAGTTTGTAATTAGGGGCGATTGGACCACCCCCCTTTCGGAAGTCCATTGCATAATTATAAAATATCAAAAAATAACAATGCCATCAGCATTTTACTATGTGGGATAGGATGGGGTATTCAACGGTCCGTTTCATGGACTGTAACTTCTGCGTACACATTGTAGCACTTACTCACTGGTTTTAGTTTTTAGCCCAGACCCACTCTTTGGGGGGCATGGCCTATACAAATTAAATATGAATTCTGGCCAAAAACTTTAAGAGGTGTTACACGGTATATACCTAGGGTCGGGTATATAGCTTTTCCCGAAACTCAGCATCAAGCGGGTACCGGGTCTTGCCCCTACTGGGAAAAATAATCGAACTAGTGGGCGGGTTACAATCCGCTTAGTCGAATGGTTGGATACCCCATCCCAATTAATCCATGTCAAGCTCCAAATCACAATTATTAGTTGAGAGAAAAGCTCCCTTTGTGAAAAGGTGGCGTTGCATCGAGCCCCTTTCCATAATATTTTAGCCTTTGTTCAAATATATTATATATATCAACATGCAAACCATCAAATCCGTGGCTTGCATGTTGATAGTATACAGAAATTATGTTAACATATAATGCAAGATATTCTTGATTGCAAGAAAACGCATTGCACATAAGTATTGTTATACCCAATTCCATAGGATAGGAGGTATATGAAGTTTGATTCATAGTTTGTAACATAGAGAAATAATCACAATAGACCCCCAAGACCTTAGGGCATGTGACCGAGACCGACTTCTTAGTCGAATGAGCCATGTCCGTCCGTCCGTCCATCCGTCTGTCGGCAGTTTTTAGGCCTTAAATTTTGAGCTAGGAACTTGAAACCTTCCTAGGTCCCGAAGCAGTACACGTGTAAAAATTTTTGAAATCCGCCCACCGACACGAAAACTGCAATCAACAAATGTGTACCACATCTGAAAAAAAATATGATAAACCAGTGAGTAAGTGCAACAGTGCGTATGTAATACCTTCGGTCCGTCTGTAACGGACCGCGGTATAACCTATATTACTATTAATATACTATTAATATTCTCGATTCCATTCCTATTATCCTTTTGATTCCTTTTCTCCTTTCCATTCCTATTCTTCCACCATTCCAATTCTCCTCTCCATTCCTATTCTCCTTTCCATTCCTTTTCTCCTTACCATTCCTTTTCTCCTTACCATTCCTTTTCTCCTTACCATTCCTCTTCTCCTTTCCATTCGTTTATATTCTTGTTTTCCATCCCCGTCCCGTTACCATTTGCATCAATTTAAATAGAAACTAGTGGGAGGGTTACAATCCGCCTAGGCGAATCGTTGGATACCCCATCCCAATTGACCATTGTCAAGCTCCAAAATGCGTCAAAAATCTTGGTTGTCAAATTTCAGTTTCAATTTACTTTAATTGTGTCGAGAATTTGTCAATAAGGTTAGGTTAGGGTAGGTGGTAGTAGTAGTAGTTGTAGTAGTAATATGACCTTTATTTAACCTGGTTTCCACAATTCACAATTTTGTTCTTAGTCTATGATGGTTTGGCTTAAAGCCGTCTACCAGACTGACATTTTGGTGTTATTATAAAAATAAAAAAATAATACCTAATTATATTTGCCTAATTTATGAATTTATTTATAACAGTTTTTAAGTTTTTCTTTTTTTTTAATCAAGTTTTCCTTAAAAGTTTTCTCGGAGTATGCAACTTCTGTAGCGTGATTCAATTTTAGCGTAGTTGTATACTGACTCCCATCCTCTGTCACCATTAAGAATACTTAGGGTTTTCTCCACTCCTAGACTACGCCTACCAAAGACTTGAAGCCGTATTTCCTTAAGAATGGGGCATACTGCTAGGAAATGGTGTATATCTTCGCGTTCGTTCCTGCTACATAAACTACACAGTATAGCAAGATCAGGACGATGTGGCATATAGTTGAGGGGCAAGAGTTCTCCTCTTATTTTAAAAATAGTGCTAATTATATCGATGGTTTAACGGCTACGAGATATGTTTTGTCATACAGGAAGTGGTTCACTCTGCTGTTATAAAGCCTGTGTTGTGAGTCTCGAGCTTGCATCACGTACGCATTGTTTAATCTCTGGCCTGTTTTTTCCAACAAAGGTACTGAAGGTATCCTTAAGTGTAAGAAGATTTACATTTGGGTGGGCCGGAAAATTTATTTCGCAATCAGCAGCTTACTTCATCCACTCTTGAACACAGTTTCCCCTTGTCCTAATTGCGTGTAAGAGCACTATTTTCGGGAGCCTATCCTCGTTCATTGCCATAACTCGCAGTGTAGTATTGAAGTGCAGCCTTAGGGTGTCCATATAGATGGGGAGCAATACCCGTCTCCAGATGAAGCATGTAAGTGGGCGTGCTATCTGGCCGCTTAAGCATTCTTTTTATAAAAAAACGTAGGAACTTTTCAGCTTCTTCATAAGGACGGAAACCCCATACTTGTGCTCCGTAGAGAAGAATTGCAGATGAAGTTGCACGGAATATCTTTTGCTTCGCACTATGGGCTATGTTTTTGTTGTCGAGGCACTTTCCCCAGACTGCTCCTATCGCGCGCTTTGCTTCAGCTAGTTTCTGTATAAAGTGCTTCTTTGGTGAAATCAGAACACCCAAGTACTTGTATTCCCGAACGACTTCGATTTGTTCACCTCGGAAAGTCCATTGTCTTGAGGCAGCATCTTCCTCCTCCTTCTCTAAAGATCATAATCTTCGACTTCGTTAGATTAAGAGATAGATTCCACGTTTTACAGTATCTTTCTAGACGATTTAATATCAGCTGCATACCCCCGATCGTATCTGAAAGAAGAGCCATATCATCTGCAAACAACAAAGCCGGGATTTCATTCCCGTTTATCTCTATTCCACCTTTAAGAACATCGACTATGTCACTAACGTATAATATAAACAGTAACGTACTCAGGATACATCCCTGCTTAACGCTTATTGTCGTTTGCAAGTCTTCGGATTATTCCACTCCATCCCATACACAAGCGGTATTGTTTTCGTACATCGCTTTTAGAATATTAAATACTTTTGTTGAGGATCCAATTTTGTGGAGCTTATAAAAAAGCGATTCGCGAGGTATGGTGTCGAAGGCTGCCCGAAAGTCTACGAAGAATGCGTATAACTTTCTATTTGACCTCGCGGAATATAGCTTTCCGCGATATTTATCAGCGAAAAAATTTGGTCTATCGTTGAATAATTTTTTCTGAATCCTGCTTGGAACTCATGAAGAATACGTTTGCTTTCTACCCACGACGTAAGTCTCCCGAAAAGCACCGAGGCAAACAGCTTAGTAGACGCATTCAAAAAAGGTATTCCCCTGTAGTTAGTTGGGTCTTCATAGTCTCCTTTCTTATGTAATGGGTAAATGATTGATTTGCGAAAACATCCAAGTACGTCCGCGGTTTCAAAGATCTGGTTAAACTTGACGGTAAGTGCTTCTAAAAATTCGGGGGTGCAGTTTTTGTAGAACTGAAAAGGCACCCGGTCGACTACAGGCGCTTTGTTGAACTTGGCCTTATTTATTGCACTTTTGACTTCGTCCATTGAGATCTGAGCATCAAGAAAGTCATCTGTAATTAACAGCGCTGCAAATTGATGCAATGGGGAGGTTACTGGTGTATTTAGAAGATGGCTGAAATGATCCTTCAGCTTATTAGCTGGTAAGCCCAAGGCTATTGAGTTGCTCTTTCCATTTATTATCTTTACTGCCTTCCAGAACTCCGCCGAGTTTTTTGCTTTGTTCAGTTTTTCTAGAACACACTGTATGTAGGTCTGTTTTTCCAAAGGCAAACTTTTTTAAAGTGCTTGTTCGCTTCTGCGTATAGGTCCTTGAAGATATTACTGTTTTTTGTGCGAAGTAGCCTTAGGAAGGAAAATGATGCGTCTCTGGCCCTCTTGCAATTGGCATCAAACCACTTCTGCTTAGGAACCTTTAGTGATGTTCCGATGTTCATCTTTCGCGGGGTAGCATTTTTGATAACATCCGTAAGCACTTCCAAACAGGGGGACGTACTTGACACACTCATCATTGCAAGCTCTGCATTAAGGTTTTGTTGGTACTGTTCACAAAGACTGTTTTCCCACATCAATTTCGGTAAAAGCCTCAGATTCGCTATCTGCATATCACTGCACGAGTGTGAAAACTTGAACACAGTTTCGAGTGGCATGTGGTCTGAAAAAGTTCTAGCAGTAACTTTAAAATTGGTCAGTGCGGTAGTCCAAAACCCGGACATGAAGCAATAGTCTATCACGGAACAGTCTGATCCACGAAGTAAAGTATATTCGCCGAAAAGGTCACCTTTACAGCTCCCATTAAGAATACGGCAATCATAAGCATCTGCCAATTCAAGAATCCTGGAACCCTTATTATTATAGCTCTCATCCATTGACTTGCACGTTGCCTGAAAGTACGATGATTCAAATCCACAAAAAAATGAGTTTTGAGTTATAAAGATCCTTCCGTTGAAGTCGCCAATAATTAAGAGGTCCGTTGATCCTAACCCATTTAACGCGTCCTTTATAATGTCAAAATCACGTTGCCAATGACTGCAATTCAAATACACTGGTATTACGTGGTAAATTTTAGCACCCGTTTTTACTTCCAGCACTATGGCATCCCATAGTCTTTGGTGGTCAATAGTTAAACTATTCTGCTTCCTGTAGCCAATTATTTCCCCTTCACTTGCCCTCCCACACATATTTGTTTTAACGGCAGGTATACATTTTAAATCAAAATGCTTAAAAATACTCTTTAAATTAAATTCACTATTTTCTACAACATGATGCGCCAGCTGGTCATCAGGAAAACTGAGCTTGGAATGAAAGCAAAGATCTCAGATCCGACCCTCATCTATGGTCATGAAATTTGGGTAATGACCGAAAGAATTAGATCGCGGGTACAAGCTGCCGAAATGAGATTAATGACGTGGGATAGAGTGAGAAACGTCAGTATTCTTGGGAATCTTAATGTTGAGCAGCTACTTCCCCGAGTGGAGCGATTGATTCTTCAATGGTTTGGACACGTTGTTCGCATGCCCCATGACAGACTTCCTAGACAGGTCATGCTAGCCGAGATGCGAGCGCGTCGCCCCCCTGGTAGGCCAAGAAACAGGTGGCGGGATCAGGTAAAGAACGTCTCTGAGTCCCGCCTGGGGATTGCGCCGGAGTCTCTTGAGTTGGTGGCAGAGGATCGAGAAAGATGGAAGGACCATTTAGCCACCCTCGCTCCGCGACCCTTTTAAAGGATAAGCGGCACCCGAAAATGAGGATGATGATCTACAACATGAGTTTCATAAAGCAAAAAAATATCGAATTCATTAACATAATTGAAAAAATCTGCGTATAACAACTTATTTTTTAGCCCTGCTATATTATAACTTAAGATTTTCAATTCATTTTCTATAGTTTGGTAGAAGCCAAAATTTCAATTATTTTTAGGCGAGTTCAGACAGGCCTTTTTTTGGGTTCTTCGTAGCACGTACGTAGCGTTTGCTTTTGTGACAGCATCATTTGACGGTTGCTGACTGACAGCTCAAGGTGGGTTTGGCGGATTGTTTACATTTCTTGTTTACATTTTGCAAATTATTTAATAAATCTAAAAGAGATACGGGAACCTCTCCAAATATTCATCGAACCACAACAACACCCTCTTCATTACCACATATGAATCCATGCAACGTTTACGTACGGCCGGAATGACCGAGCATTTTTCATGAGTGCAACAAGCTTGAACCTCCTATGATGAAAAGCGTGCGGTAGATCTTTACGGATACTTATTTGTGATCCTCTTAGTTTTTTAGCGTTTCGGAGGACGTTGATAGCACTGTTTTGCGATTGCATATTAATCAATATCATTGCCTTCCTTGGGTCGCGACATCTCACTTTGTAAGCAGCCTCGATGGCGGTGTTTGATTCGCTCCTATCCAACAGTCCATCGCCATACACAAGCGGTGTTGTTTTCGTACATCGCTTTTAGAATATTTAATCTTTTTGTCGAGAACCCAATTTCGTGGAGCTTATAAAAAAGCGATTCGCGAGGTATGGTGTCGAAGGCTGCCCGAAAGTCTACGAAGAATGCGTATAACTTTCTATTTGACCTCTTATAGCTTATCAGCGAAAAAAATTGGTCTATCGTTGAATAATTTTTTCTGAATCCTGCAGGGAACTCATGAAGAATACGTTTGCTTTCAACCCACGACGTAAGTCTCTCGAAAAGCACCGAGGCAAACAGCTTAGTAGACGCATTCAAAAAAGATATTCCCCTGTAGTTAGTTGGGTCTTCATAGTCTACTTTCTTACGTAATGGGTAAATTATTGATTTGCGAAAACATCCAAGTACGTCCGCGGTTTCGAAGATCCAGTTGAACTTGACGGTAAGTGCTTCTAAAAATTCCGGGGTGCAGTTTTTGTAGAACTGAAAAGCTACCCGGTCGACTCCAGGCGCTTTGTTCAACTTGGCCATATTTATTGCATGTCTGCCATGAGTCCGCTAAGAGGTGAGCCCATTGCTAAACCTTCTTCTTTTCTGTAGGACCTGTTGTTGAATGTGAAATAGTTTTGACTAAGAGTTATTTTGAGAAGATATTAATTCTTGTGTGTATGCCTTGCTGATTGATGTGTTGTTTGATAGATTTTCTTTAATTATTTCGATGGTTTCTTTTACGGGTATGTTTGTGTACATATTAGTTACGTCGAAAGATAATAGTTTGTATTGCGGTGAAATGCGCATTGTTTTTGTCTATTTTACCACCACAGCATTGTTTTTGTCTATTTTAAAGTGGGTTCTTATTAGTTTGTGTCTTATTAGTGTCTTCGCGACTTTATATACTGGGGTGCGGCGACTGCAGCAATCAAGTGCGGCGACTGCAGCAACTTTTACATCGGACAGACAGGAAGAACTTCTTACGACAGATATACAGAACATCCGAGACCCAACATATAATCCAATTCCGCACTACACCTGATGGAAAACAACCACACATTTTCTTCTTTCGACGAAAACCTTTCCCCGCTGCACATATGCAAGAAAGGCAAGTTACTCGATGCACTGGAGGAATTCGAGATCTACAAAGCCTTCAAGCTAGAACAGGACAAACTTCTAAATGACAAGCTCACATTAAAAACAAACGCACTGTACGACACCGCACTCCAACATAGCACAAGATAGAGGTAGACGAAAATCGCCAAATCAATAACAACGAAAATCAACACAACAGAAAAACAACAACAAAAAACAAGATAAACAATGAGACGGCATCACAGACACTGCGACCAGCGACCAGCAAAGCTATGACTCACCAGTCACCACCCACCACCACACAAGCGGAGACAATAAATCAACCACCAGTGGCCCACACACAGTGCCTGTAGATGCGATTTATCCCGAAACGCGTCGCGCAAAATATATAGTTACGGCATCCACATATGCCGTACCAAAACGCCCACACAGTGTCCTCAACGGATACTTCGGCAAGCCTTAACGGAAGCCAAGATACAGCATAGCATCTTCAACGGATGATAACAATGCTTGGCATTGCTCATAGCATCCCTAACGGATGACTGTAAGCATTGCACATTTGCGATCGCTTGTTTACATTATGATAATCCCAGCTCATCCTCAACGAGCCCACATATTTTATTGACAATCGCCACGGATTGCTTAATAAGCATATGATAATTTGGATCAAATTGCAAGCGATTCCAAATTCATCATCACACACTATAAAAGTCCAGGGAGCCTCTGAATTCAGTTCAGTGCTGGTTAGGTTTCCAACGAACTACAAATAAGTTATTATTAAAAATCCAACTTTCCCTTACCAGAGGTAAGGGTTTGGATTATAATAAACCTAATGAATAATCTAAATCTGTCTTTTATTTTCTAAAGTGCCCAGTCATCGGGGCCCAACAATCATTATTTTTTTATTAATAAAATTCGCGAGAATTTTATTGGCGCAGTCGGTAGGATGCGGGTTTTTCACTAACGCTGAGTGAAGACGCGTGGTCTAAAATTCGTCAAATAATTTGTTAAGTCGGCATCGGTATCCATATTTCTTTGTGAAAACTAATAATTTTTGAAAAGTGAGACGAGCAAATATCGTACGAACTTAAAAGGTTTTAGTGGACAAAGAAAATGTTTTCTAACAGTGAAAAGTGAATCGAGCGAAAATCGATTAAATCCATTCAGTGAAGAGTTATTTATTAGCCAATACCAGTACATATGGTCAATGCTGCGAATCCCCAAAGAGAGGGAATAATTCAAAGAAAAAAAGAAGTTATAATAACAGTGGCAAGATTTTTCGAAATGCCCCAACGTGTTCGATAAAGAAGTGATAATAATAGTGGCAAGAATTTCCAAAATGAGCCAACGTGTTCGATAAAGAAGTTAAATTGATAGTGGCAGGAATTTCTAAATGCCCCAACGTGTTCGACAACGGAATCATGAAGACAAGAAGCAGGACCATATAAGCAGATCAAAGGAAATCATCATAACGAAATGAAGCTGTGAGAATTTTTTTTTGTCATTCGAATTGATTTTTGAAGTATATAAAAGGAAAAAATGTAATAATATTTTATTCAAACAAAGAAAACAATTAGATTTTTTTTTTCTCCTTATTTAAAAATGGCGAACGTTTTGCAAATACCAGACATTATTAAAAATATTCCAGAATTTGATGGTAGGCTTAGTGAGCTAGACAGCTTTAAAAGAAGCATAGACACAGTATGGACAATACTGAGGCAGATAGAGCAGGCAGGAGTAAGCCTTTGAAACTTCGTTAAGGTTGTTAGACACGATTTCTTCATCGGATAGCAATAAGAACGCCCGAGATAACAATCAGTATAATCAAGGAAACCGGGTCCCTAACCAAAATTTTTATAATCAAAACAGATTTAATCGTGGACAAAATGCGAACCTAAATTTTTGGAATAATTACAATCCTAACATACAGGCTAACCAGAATTTTAGAAATCATCCCAATAATTAGAACAGACAAAATTTTAACCAAAATTTTAGGAATAATCCTAATAATCACAATCAAATTCAAAGAAATAATGTTTGGAACAACCGCCCAGTACCAATGAATGTAGATCCCTCTCCATCCCCATTGCAAAGGCAACAAAATGGCCATGGAAAAAATAACATTAACAATATAAACAGCGAAGAAATATTTAATCAGGAAAATCTTCAGGAACAAGCCTCGGAATAAAAACGTTACCTTATAACGTTACCTTTAAAAACTTTAAAATTACTAATAGACACAGGAGCATCGAACTCGTTATTAAATGCTGTGTGCTTTGTCCTATGTTGCTGACTTAATAAAGCAGCAACATAGGACAAAAATCAACCCAAACAAGCGGGAAAGTGCAACAGTGGGTATGCAAAAGCTTCAATCCATCTACGACGGATTGCAAAATACCCGACCATACCAAAAAAAACTACTACGCCTCCAAAAAGTGGGCGGGATATAAAAATATAACTGTTGAATGCTTTATACTAGGTAATTGCATACATTTCGGCCTAAAACTCCGCCTTTTAAACTAAAAAAATCACTTTTTTTAACGCGACGCCCACAAAAGTGGGCGTAGGCACATACAATATATAAATAAAAGTTAGAAAATGCTAATATCTACAGCTTTTGTCATATAACTTTTTGTCAAATTTTATATATATTTATTGAAAAACAGTCATTTTAAGTTAAAATCCCTTAAAAAGTGGGCGTGGCCAATAAAAAAGCTAAAAATTTTTGGCTTCCTTAAGGACAATTATAAGGCAATGTTAAGTACCAAAAATGGATGCGCTAGCGCCATTGTAACATAGCTAAAATTTGCAAAATGTTTTTTTTTAAATTAGAGATGGTCGGACATACAGGCCTGTAGTGGGCGTTTTTGTGGGCGGATTCAGTTTATTTTCAAACTTGATCTGAAGGACTGGACTTCCAACCAACCCACAAAATTTTAGCTCTCTGCCTTAAAATTTAAGGCCTAAAAGTTGTTTACATGGCTTAATCGATTCTCCTATCGGTTCCATTCATATCTCTAAAAGGTCTTAGGGGTCTACGGTGATTATTTCACTGCGTTACAAACTATACATCAAAGTTAATATACCCTGGGTCGGGTATAAAAATATAAGGGCACTCAACAACGAAACCATAGTAAACCATACGAAACCATAGTAAATACGACTCTATTTAAAACTTCGGAAGTGATACTCCACCTGTAACTTATATACTATACAATCTTCATCCGTATTTTGATGGGATCATTGGAAATGATATCCTTAAGAATTTTAAAATGAAAATTGACTATAGTACGAATCAATTAATAAGGAAAGATAAAGCTTTAAAGCTCAATTTTAAACCCTTACTAAGAGAGTACACTTATACAATAAACCCGAAACAAGTTTTATTAATTGAAGCACCAGTAGACAAGGAACAGGGGGATGTCTTTATAAAAGAAAATAATGTAGGAAACATTACAATAATAGAAGGAGTGTATATTGCACAAAATTGGATAGCGAGGATATTATTAGAAAATAACACAGAGAAACATCTTAAAATAAAGATCGAACAACCTATTAAAGTAGAAGAAGTAGAGGTAGAAAGCGTGGAACGCAATACCATGGAATGTAATGAGATAAGAAAAGATATTATGAGTTCATTTCGAACAGAACATCTCAATTGTAAAGAAAAAGATTACATTAAAAGATTTTCAGCTTCATTGGTAGAACACATGCAAAACCTCACTTTAGTATTTGAAGCATTACGGAAAGCAAATTCAAAAGTAATTAGACAAAAGTAATTTTTTGAAAAAAGGAGTCGCATTTCTAGGACATATTGTCTCTGTTGATGGCATAAAGCCAAATCCGGATAAAATAGATTCTATAAAAAAAAGTACCCCATACCTAGGACACCAAAGGAAATAAAATAATTTCTAGGCCTTATAGGTTGTTATAGGAAATTCATAAGAGACTTTTCCAGACTTACAAAACCTCTAACACAGAAGCTCAAAAAGGGAGAAAAAATAGATATTAAAGAAGAAAAGTATTATAAATGTTTCTAAGATTATAAGAACATGTTAATGCATGACCCTATACTAGCATATCCAGACTTCAAGAATCCTTTTGTTCTTAGAACTGACGCATCTAATGTAGCACTTGGAGCTGTACTTTCACAAATACAAAATTTGGGAAAAGTATTTTTTTTTAAATTAGAGATGGTCTAATTAAGACCGGTGACCACGCTTATGGTAACTTGAGCGAAACGTTCGGGGTGAGTACGGTTTGCACTCATACTTTATTTTTAACGCGGTATATCCCAAAACCTTTAAAATTATGTCTAACAACCGCCAAAGCCTTAAAAGTTATAGATGAAAGGGATATAAAGAAAACAGCATTTACGGTAGAAAATGGACATTATGAATTCTCACGCATGCCATTCGGGTTTAAAACGCACCCGCCAATTTCCAACCTGTTATGGATAATGTACTCAAACACTTAACAGGCAAAGTCGTGTTCGTCTATATGGACGACATAATTGTATTTTCAGCTTCATTGGTAGATCACATGCAAAACCTCACTTTAGTATTTGAAGCATTACGGAAAGCAAATTCAAAAGTACAATTAGACAAAAGTGATTTTTTGAAAAAAGGAGTCGCATTTCTAGGACATATTGTCTCTGTTGATGGCATAAAGCCAAATCCGGATAAAATAGATTCTATAAAAAAAAGTACCCCATACCTAGGGCACCAAAGAAAATAAAATAATTTCTAGGCCTTATAGGTTGTTATAGGAAATTCATAAAAGACTTCTCGAGACTTACAAAACCTCTTACACAGAAGCTCAAAAAGGGAGAAAAAATAGATATTAAAGAAGAAAAGTATTATAAATGTTTCTAAGATTACAAGAACATGTTAATGCATGTTAATTTACAAAACCTCTTACACAGAAGCTCAAAAGGGGAGAAAAAATAGATATTAAAGAAAAAAGTATTATAAATGTTTCTAAGATTACAAGAACATGTTAATGCATGACCCTATACTAGCATATCCAGACTTCAAGAATCCTTTTGTTCTTAGCACTGACGCATCTAATGTAGCATTTGGAGCTGTACTTTCACAAATACAAAATTTGGGAAAAGTATTTTTTTTAAATTACAGATGGTCGCACATACAGGCCTGTAGTGGGCGTGTCTGTGGCCGGATTCAGCTAATTTTCAAGCCTGATCTGAAGGACTGGACTTTCAGCTATCCTTCCAAATTTCAGCTCTCTTCCTAAAAATGTAAGGCCTAAAAGTTGTTTACATGCGGACGAAAGGACGGACGGACGAACATAGATTAATCGATTCTCCTGTCGGTTCCTTTCATATCTCCAAATGGTCTTAGGGGTCTACGGTGATTATTTCACTGCGTTACAAACTATACATCAAACTTAATATAGCCTGGGTCGGGTAAAAAAATTAAAACCGAAATAGGCAGACCACCCCTAGTGGGCGTGGCATCGATTTAAAGATTAATCCTTCAAATTCAATTTATTCAAAATTTTTGTTCCAAATCGAAAAATGTTTACGTAATGCGTTATGTAGAAAATACATGGTTCTGCATTTAGTTTTGGGCCACGCCCACATTTAGAGGCAGAATTTCATAAAAACCTATAAATTTCCAGAAATTAATGGATTTCGACTGCTTTTTAGCTTTACTAAGGATAGAATAAAAAATAAAATTGAGCACATAAAGTACACCGGATGAAGTACACTACGACCATCTTTGTAGGTCAATTTCACAAAATTAATGAATTTGCACCAAAAAATTACAGTTTTGCGTACTTTATAGCCGCACACTTGGATATTTCTATTCTTATATTGATATCCGGTTAAAGGGGTTGGACATGCCACACCTCTTTTTTAAAAAAAGTTAACGAAATCTTAAAAGCAATATATTTTTATCTTTCTAAAATAATACATATATGATAAAGGGACGGGGATGAAAAACAAGAAAATAAACGATTGGAAAGGAGAATAGGAATAGGAAGGAGAACAGGAATTGAAAGAAGAATAGAAATGGAAAGGAGAATAGGAATGGAAAGGAGAATAGGAATATGAATAGGGTATACCGCGGTCCGTTACAACGGACCTAAGCTATTATATACGCACTGTTGCACTTACTCACTGGTTTTTATAAAGGTTATAATACTACATGTTTTCCACTAAAGTATGGTAAAGTTTTTATACCCCATCCCATAGGATAGCAGGTATATTAAGTTTGTCACATAGTTTGTAACACGGTGAAATAATAATGGTAGACCCCCAAGACCTTAAGGGCATATAATCGAGACTGAATTTTGAATCGAATGCGCCATGTCCGTCCGTCCGTCCGTCTGTATGTCACATGTTTTAAGGCCTTAAATTTTGAGCTAGGGTGCTGAAACTTCGTACGTATGGTCTACGTCATGCGGAACAGTACAAGTGTAAAAATTTTTGAAATCCGCTTAAAGACACGCCCACAATCGGTCTAAATGTGCAACTACGTCCAGACTTTTCAAAACTGTAAGACATTCTAAAAGTCTGAAATTTGACATTCAGCATCTCCTAACAAATGTAAGACACAAAATAGACATATTTAATTGTTAAACCTCCTCTAGTGGGCGTGGCATCTATTTTAAGGGTAAATTTTCAAATGCAGCTTACTCAATATTTTTGCTCGAAATTGAAAAAAATTTGCTTAATATTTTAAGTAGAAAACGCTTAGTTTCACATATTGTTCATACAAGATTTTGGGCCACGCCCACAGGTAGAGGCAGAATTGAAGAAAAACCTAAAATTTTCTGGGAAAACTTAATTTCGACTGGCTTTGAGCCTAATTTAGGAAAGCATGAAACAAGAAAAGTAGCAGGTTAGGTAAACGAGATTTCCAGATTTCGTTTATGCAAAGTTTTTAGCCACGCCCCATTTAAGGGTCGATTTTTCAAAAATATTGAATTTGAACCTAAAAATTGCACTTTTACGTACATTTAAGTGTAAGTTGGAAATATCTGTGGAAATATCTTAAAATTAATAATTTGTAACTAGGGGCGGTTGGACTACGTCCCTTTTCGAAGCTTGCATTACTCATAAAATTAAAAAATAACTATGCCATCAGCATTTTACAATGTGGGATAGGATGGGGTATTCAACGGTCCGTTTTACGGACTGTAACTTCTGCGTACACACTGTAGCAATTACTCACTGGTTAATAATTGAAGAGGATCGATAGTAATAGTTGCCGTTTTCATCTGGTTAATGTGTTCTATGGCATCTTTTTGATTAGTGATGGCTCCTTCTACTCGTTGACTCAGTACAGATTCTGTAAATTAGATGTGTTCTTTTAAAAACTTCCATGTTACTTGGCTGGTTTGGTATACGGTTGATATTTCGGTTTATGTTTGTTGTTGTTTTAAATGTTTTTCGAGTAACTGACTTTTCACTTTGTGTTTTTAAACCCCATCCCATAGGATAGGAGGTATATTTAGTTTGTCACATAGCTTGTAAATACCGTGAAATAATAATGGTAGACCCCCAAGACCTTAAGGGCATATGATCGAGACCGAATTCTGAATCGAATAAGCCATGTCCGTCCGCCCGTCTGTATGTCACATGTTTTTAGGCCTTAAATTTCAAGCTAGGGAATTGAAATGTGGTACATAGGTTCATTGCTATTCGAAGCTGTACAAATGTAAAAATTTTTCAGATCCCCCCACAATCGGTGCAATTTTGCAACTACCTCCAGAGCTTTCAAAGCTGTTAGACGTCTTTAAAGCTTGAAATTTGGTAATTATTATCTCCTGTTTATTGTAAGACACACAAAATAAAAATTTAATCGCTTAACCTCCCCTATTGGGCGTTTGAAATGCATTTTATTCAATATTTTTCTTCCAAATTGAACAATATTTTAAAAAATATATTATGTAGAGAACACATAGTTCTACATTTCGTTCATACAAAATTTTGGGCCATGCCGACATTTGGTGGCAGAATTGAAGAAAAACCTAAAAAAAATGCAGAAAAACGTAATTTTGACTGGCCTTAAGTCTAATTTGGGAAAGAATAAAAAAATAGCAGGTTAGATAAACAAGATTTTGTTCCAAATTTCGGTTATACAAAGTTTTCAGCCGCGCCCTCTTTTAGGGGTAGATTTTTCAAAAATGTTGAATTCGAACCAAAAAATTGCATTTTTACGTAAATTTAAGCGTAACTTGGAAATATCTGTGGAAATATCTTATAACTGATAGTTTGTAATTAGGGGCGGTTGGACCACGACTCTTTTCGAAGTTTGCACTACTCTGCACTCATTCAAAGTTTGCCTTCGAAAAGAGCGGACGTGGTATTTCTCTAAGTTGCGTAGGGTGTAAACTCTTAGATAATTTACATGTGGTTTTTGGCATACAATTTTCGTAAAATGCAGTGCTTTATTTACAATACAAAAATCGATCGCGGTTGTGAAACAAAAACTGCTTGCGTCGATTGTCATATGTTTTTCCACTGGTCTTGCATTAAACTGACTCCGCCGGACATAGAGTACATGAAAACACAAAACATTCCTTTCCGTTGCGACAAATGCACCACTCTCCGTCGTAAATCTTAACAACAACCATCGGCAGCAACGGCAGTGGCTGGTACATCGACAGCAGCAAAGGCTGGTACATTGTAGGCTTTAATAAAAAGAGACTATTTTAGGTTTATAAATAAATAATTTTTTTTAAGTTTTATTACCTTAGATAATTCACAACTGTCTTGGATGAAAGTTCGAAGAAGAAGAAAGAGCTATGGTGCAGTAAAAAGACACTTTCTGACATGGCTTAATACCATTATGTACATGAGTTTGAAATTCGGTTACGGAATCTATAACAAGATAATATGTATAAAGCAAAAGTAGTGTGTACATACAGGCTTGTTTATCTACACTGAAACAAATTTTCGTGCTCTAACACTCCTTCTATCAACAACGCCTATTTAAAAATACCCATTATCTTCATACATTTTTCGGCCTTATCTTTTGATAGTCCTTTGGTTAGGATGTCAGCTGCCATCTCCTCTGTCGGCTTATATTGGATTTGGATTTCGCCTCTTTCTTGCGCTTCTCGCGAAAAATGGTATCGTATGTCCACATGCATACTTTTACCATGATGACTTATGTTGTTTGTCAGTTGAATGGCACTCTGTTTATTACAAAAAACTGTTGTGGGTTCCGCAACAAGTTCACCCAAACAATATCTGAAAAGAGATTTCTCAAAAACAAAACTTATTTTATTATTTCCGATAAGGTCATAAATTCGGCTTCCGTAGTTGATAGGGCAACCCTCCTGCAACGAGAACCAAAAAACAAGAACAGGATTTTCGATCATCAATATCTCCTGCCCAGTCTGAATCGACGCAGCCTTCCATATGAGCCCCCTTATGATGATATCGTATAGAAAAATCCCTTGTGCCCTTTATGTAGCGAAGAACTCGCTTAGCAATCCAATGGTTCTTTCCCCGATCCGAACAAAAACGGCTGAGGTAGCTTACAGCGAAGGAAATGGCCGGTCTTGTTCCATTGGCTGTTTTTAAATCAATCGGCGTGAGTACTGGTTTGCAGTCCTCCATCCTGAACTTTTTTAAAAGATCGTCGAAATACTTCTTTTGGTCAAGTGTTATTGTGTTGTTGGCGTAGTCGACTTTAACGTTAATACCCAAAATGGTTTTCACTTCACCTATATCCTTCATTTTATATATATATTTCAGCAACATCATGACTCGGCTTAACTCATCCATACTGGCTGCTGCAATGAGAATATCATCAACATAAATAACAAGTATTACCTCGATTTTTTCTTGACCAGAAACACAAATACATGGTTCGACGATAAATTTGGACATACAAATTGACTGTAGTTCATCTGTTAGCTTTTGGTGCCACTGCCTCCCAGATTGTTTTAGGCCATAGAGTGGCCTCAGAAGTCTGCACACTTTCTCTGGATCTGTCTCAAACATCTTGGGTTGTTCCATGAAAATTTCGTCATCTAATTCACCTTGAATGTAAGCAGCTAAAATATCCATTTGGTGGACTTCAGCAGGTGGTTTTCAGCACATGTTGCAAAAAATGCCCTTATAGCTTCATATCGAGCTACCGGAGCAAAAACTTCGTCACAATCAATTCCGTATCGCTGCTCACATCGTGCCACTAACCGCTCTTTATGCTCTTTAATTGATCCATCACTATTTCGTTTGTACCGGAAAACCCACCTATTTGAAATCACTTTAGCATGTGTAGGTCGAGTTACGAGCTCCCAAGTGCCATTTCCGATAAGAGAGTTATATTCTTTTTCCATCCATTCAGCTCTGCCCATCTGTTCAATGCTTCTTCCACAGTTTGAGGGTCTGACCTAATTACCTCTTCTGAAAATTTCCCTTTAATTGAAACCAGCATTGCAGCACCGTCTACGTCGAGTTTTCTTACTCTTAACTTAACGCCGTCTCGTACGATTTGTGCTGGTCCCCACTTTTTACGCTTTGTCTTTGTTTTTGGAGTTTCACTGTCGTTCCCACTTAAGTTTTCATCATTTATCCTTTGTTCTATCTGTGATTCTTCCTCTGTTTCTTCATCTTTTGGTAACTTTTTTCTGTTAGCAGCTTCTCTTTTTGATCGTCGGCTGTTGCTTCTTCCTTAATTTGTTTTTCATTTTCGCTTTCCTTGTACTTATAAGCGTCTACTCCGACATCGACGAGAATATAATCATCTCCGTTTGCATTGTTGACACATATTTTTTCAAAGAATTCAACATCTCGACTTTTGATGATGTTATTTGTTTGACGGGGGTTTGGTTGACAAGTGACTTCGTAGGACATCGGTTCCTTATATGGACAGCTGTATTTATTGCTTCCGCCCCAAACCTTTTGGAAGGTCGCCTTGGAGTAGCATGCACCTTGCCATTTCAACGAGCGTGCGATTAGCTCTCTCCGCAACGCCATTCTGCTGAGGGGTGTACTCCACTGTTAGTTGCCTGCTTATACCACATGAATCAAGAAATGGTTGAAAATCGTTGGACAAACTCTCTTTCGCATTGTCTGTTCTTAAACACATGATTGCCAGTCTCGTTCTCAAATTTTGCCTTAAAGCGCCTGAAACATGCAAAGGCCTCTGATTTGTGCCTAATATAATAAACGTGGATGTATCTCGTGTTGTCATCAATGAAGGTTATAAAATACTTCGCTCCTCCAAGTGACTGCGCATGAAGAGCTCCACATATATCCGAGTGGATTAGGCCAAGCACTTTCTTTTCTCTGATTCCACTATTCTGAAAAGGCAATCTTTTAATTTTTGCTTTTTCGCAAGTTATGCAATCAACATCCATTTTATATATATCAGAATTCATACCCATCACCATCGACTTCATCTTAGCCATATCGCTCTGGTTCAAATGTCCAAGTCGTTGATGCCACTGCGCTGAAACTTCGCTTGCTCCTTCTGCCACCGCTGCTTGCTGATATTTGTCCTCAAAAACCTGACCATATATAATTTTCCTCTTTTTTCAGCTTTGACAATCACATTACCATCGTCTTTCAAAATTTTTGCAAACTTTTTGCCAAACTCAGTTCTGTATCCTTGCTCAGTTACTTTTGGTACAGAAATTAAGTTTTGCCTTAACCTTGGCGCATAAACCACGTTTTCTAGTGTCAAACTACTACCATCAGTCGTCAAAACTTTTACCGAACCCACTCCATCACCACTTATCATGCTATGGCCCGCTGTTTTGATTTGGCATCGTACACTTGCATTAAAACTTACAAACCAGTCTAAATCATTGCACATGTGAGCAGTGGCCCCACTATCAAAGCACCAATAACTTGCTTCAATTTCTCCGAAATAACCCGCACTCAAGATGGAAATAAGAACTGTGTTTGTCGATTGTCGAGCACTGGCATTGTTGGCTGAATCTTTCGAGTTAAACACGTTTTTATTTCTACACTCTGATGCTCGATGACCACGTTTCCCACATTTGTAACAATTGCCTTCAAACTTTTTATATTTCGCCTTAGAATTTCCAAATCGATAATTATTGCTGCGCTTATCTTTTATATATAGAGCATTTTGACCATTTTCATCCCGACTTATCTTCTCGTTTCTTCTAGCTTCTTCTTCTACTAACTTAGTGCGTAAATCCTCTGGACTGGGCAGCTCATCACGTGAATCAATTGCAATGCGGAAATTTTCAAACTCGTCTGGGAGAGTATTTAACAGCATGATAGTCTGTAGCTCTAATGGAACTGTGATACCAGCTTCTGCTAATTGTGCAGCCTTAGACATAAAATCGTCCACGTGCTGCGCCATAGATTGATCTGCTGCCTTCTGCATGTGATACAACTGCTTGTATTATACTGCTTTTCTTATTGGTCCCTTAGATTTAAACAATTGGTCAAGTATATTCCATGCTTCGTGCGATGTTTCTGCCTTTTTAACGTGACTTAGTTGAACTGGTCTTATGCAAAGGAGAATAAGCGCTAGTGCTTTAGAATCTTTAAGCTCCCATTCATCAACTTCTGATTTGGGTTCATTCGGTTTTCCTTTCGTGCTATTAACAAAGCTCCACAAATCGTTGCAAATTAAGACACTTTTCATGTGAACCTTCAACGTTTCGTCATTTTCGTCGCTTAAATTTTCGATGGCATTAGCGTTGTTTATATTAATTTTATTTTATGTTTTAATCGTTTTTTTTATCGTACTTAGATAATTGAGTATTGAAACAAATGAGTATTAAAACAAATTATAAAATAAAAATCCCTTTTTTTCAACTCGCTAACTGGGCCCATAACCTGTAGGCTTTAATAAAAAGAGACTATATTAGGTTTAATATTAAGTTTTATTACCTAAGATAATTCACAACCGTCTTGAATGAAAGTTCGAAGAAGAAGAAAGAGTTTTGCAATGGTGCAGTAAAAAGACACTTTCTGACATGGCTTAATTCCATTATGTACATGAGTTTGAAATTCGGTTACAGAATCTATAACAAGATAATCTGTATAAAGCAAAAGTAGTGTGTACATACAGGCTTGTTGATCTACACTGAAACAAATTTTCGTGTTCTAACATACATTGACAGCGAAAAAGGTGGCACGGCGGAATCAGCTAAACAGAAGAAGACCACTGACTCACCCTTTGTACAGCAATCATCAGCCACAGTTCGCGATCGACCACTACCACAGCAGGCAGCCGACGGCAGCAAAGTTACGATGCAAATGATTTATAAAGAAATTGTATCAATAAAGCAAATGCACTGTGACTTTCGCAGCGCAATCAATCAGCTGAAAGAAGAGAACGAAAAACTTGCATCTAAGGTTGCCTCGCTGGAGAGCAGACTTAATTGGAAAGAGCAGAAAAGGGTGGAAAATGTCATGAAGATTGCTGGTGTACCTGGAGTAAACAATAAGAATGCGGAAGAATGCGTTAAAATTATTCTCAACAAGGCTTTGGATATCTCTCTGTCACCTTCTGATATTGGTCTAACATCTTTCATAAACGAAATCACTAGGTATTTAACTAGGACTTGTCTTGACCATGTCTTTGGTCGATTTGTGAAATTATCACTAAATGAATGTGCTGGTATTAATTTTGACCTTCAGATTACCAATCACTGTTTGACTGGTATTCAATAAGCACTTTAAAAAAAAGAAACCTGTGTAGTATTTTTCGTCACCGGAGTTAACAAAGATAAATTACGACCGGCTTAATATCGAATAGCGGTCTGAAACCTGGCAGGAAATCTATGAGGCAAGTACCGCTACTAAGTCTTATGACCTGTTTTTAGCCTTTCCTCAAAATATATGATCTCCGCATTACTTTATATCAATAATTTCACTTGTTCTACTGTACGTAAAAAGTCTGAAGATAGGTTAAAGCCATGGATTAGTTTTTTTCTTTTTAAGAGAATTAAACTTAAGAATAAGTTGATAATAAAGTGCTACAAACATCCCCTCAATACAGCGTTACTAAATCGTTTGTAGATGTTGAGTACAGAGAATAACAATGAAGTACGCTCATCGCGGGATATGTACTACTACTCCAAAGTTCGTAATACGCTTTGTAATCCAAGAAAACAATGGAAGGCTATTAATAGCATAATTGAAGTAAGCTCTCCCGCTAAGTCCAAATCTTGAAGTATGTGTAATGATGGTGTTACTAATGATGATCCCACAACAGTGTCAAACATTTTTAATTATTTTTTTTCTTCGGTTGGTCGGATGTCCTCCTCAGAGTCCCCAATTTATTGTAAAGTTTGCATAAAGTCTCATTTAGTTAACGAAATTGTTATAAATAACTGTGATGATATTACCGATTCTGAGCTATGTGGAATTATTTCTGCACTTAACAGCTCAAGCTGTTGTGGTATTGATGCATCTCCAATCGACCCTCAAGAAAATAGCACTTAATGTTGTTGACTTGTTAGCTTATATTTTCAATTTAAGTATCTCAACAGGTTTTTTCCCTGATAAATTAAAATGTGCTAATGTGAACAAAAACAGTTAGTTTTACAACCTTTTTACAAAAAAGGTTGTAAAACTGACAAAAACAATTATAGACCAATTTCCTTACTTTCATCTGTATCTAAAGTTTTTGAAAAAGCAATAAAAACCAGAATAAGGAGTTACCTCGCAAAAGTTAGTTTTCTTAATCCTGTTCAGCTTGGTTTCAGGGAAGGTCTATCTACAGAAGATCCTCTTTCGGAATTTTCGTCCTTTATATATAAAGCTCTGGATGATAAAAAATTTTGCGCCGGGCTTTTTGGAGACATAACCAAGGCCTTTGATATGGAAACCACGGAGTTCTTCTAAATAAATTATACAATTTAGATGTTCGTGGTTTTATGTACAACTGGTTTGAGTCCTTCTTAATTAAAAGAATTCAAAAAGTCTTAGTCGGTTACTTTTCCAGCAATGAAAAAACTATGAACTAAGGTGTGCCCCAAGGTTCAGTCCTTGGTCCCATTTTGTTCCTTGTCTACATTAACTCTTGTCTAGCCAACCGTTTAGACTAGTCACAGTCTTCGCAAATGATCTCGGCATTACTTACAAGTCTGATAGTCTTCTGAACTTAAGTGCTGATATTAATCACGATGTGCACCTCCTGCGACTCTGGTTTTTGGAGCACAAATTAGTAGTCAGTAACAAAACTAAATTAATGCACTTTAGTCTTAGCATTCAAGAGTCTCCCAGCTTTGAAATCTTATTTCATGCAAATAACTGCGAAAGGTCTAATATGTCATATAGTGTGTGCTCTCATTCTACTTCTGTCGATGCTGTAGGTACAATGGTTATTAATCAGGCATTTTGTAGTACACGCTGTTTCAAAATTGAAGTTGTTAATGATTTTAAATATCTTGGCATTACTTTTGATAAGAATCTGAGGTGGTCCAGAAATATTGCAATACTTAAGCAGTTTTTGCGATCCGCAGAACGTAGTTTTTATCGGCTTACAAAATTTTGCGACAAAAAAGCTTTAACAACAGTATATTATGGAATTCTGCAACCTAAACTACAATACGGAATAAGTTGCTGGGGTGGAGTATACCAGATAAATCTTGAACCTTTAGCAAATTTTGCAAAAATGCGCTATTGATTTAGTCTGTTGGTCAATCGATTATCTCATTCCATAGTCTTGTTCAGATCATTGAAAATTCTACCTCTTAAGCACTTGAACCATGAAAAAGAACAAGTCTTTTTTTTCAGGTGACGATGGCAGGATTTGAACCCAGACCTCCGGCGAACCCAGACGCCACGGCACCCCACAATTCTTGTACATATTATAATGAATTATCCAGTTCACCCCACGATTCAAACTTTTTTTGTTTTGTAAAGGCAATTGTTTTGTGGCATTATCACTATTTTATGTTGTATAAATACAAATGTCACTACTTATTTTGCCTCTATACTGATATGTTAGTTTTAAGCAATACAAAATTTGTAAAACCAAGAATAATGAATAAACATGAAATGAAAATACTTATAAAATGTGAAAATAAAATAAATGCCATCAGCGTTAGTTCACTTTCAAATGCGAATTTACACCATACTCGACTTATGATTTGAATTCACTTTTGAAAGTAAACTAAAGTCATCACATTAATGTGAACTAAAGTCATATAGAGTTGTCATATTCGAAAGTGAACTAATGCCATAAAATGTTTTTTAACCTTGAGTCCAGGTAATGCAGGAAAAATGTTAATGCCGAAAATCCAATATAATGATAGGCTCGAATGCCAAGCAGTAAGGAAATGTAAAAAAAAAATCAAGCAGGAGGATTGCAGGGGGCAGTATGCCCCCATACATATTCCACTGTGCAGACATAAGGTCAATTGATCATACAGTTGGAAATGTATGGGGGGCATGCTGCAACCCCCCTGCTAGAATTTTCTTCTACCTTCTTTATGATATGGCTCTTGCTTATTTCTTTAGCCTACATACACTCGTATCGTTATTCAAATTATAAACAAGAATCCTATGAGCAACTTTAATTCACTAAGAAAGAGGACTAAAGCCATATCCCAAAGTGAAATAAAACCATATGGCCTTAGTTCACTTTCAAAAGTGAATTAAAATCACAAGTCGAATATGGTGTTCATTCGTATTTGAAAGTGACATGGCAAAAAAACGAAAAAACCAGCTAGCCAAAAGAAACCCTTTTAAATTGCAATTGGCAGACCGCTAAAAAACGACAGAAAAAATCAAATTCATTCTTCCATTCTCTCAGCATACGCAACCAGCAGAAGCACACGAACCGAAGGCACAAGACCTCTCTTCATCTTGGCAAAAAATAACTCAGAAAAAAAACCTTTTTTCCCCTTCAGAAAAAAAGACTAGGGGCAGATTACGAAATCCGTGAACGTGTACTCGTGAACGCAATTTGCAAATTTGGGACCATGACATACGTGAACGAATAAAACGAAACGGAACTTGGCATCACAAAATCCGTGAACGAATCAAAGACGACTGCTCTTAATCGAAATATCATCCGTTCGATAAGAAGTAGACGTTATGTTCAATAACCATAAATTAATGGTAAAATCAAAACAAAATCAAGAAGCGAATGGTCGATTCGTGATCTTAAAGCTTGCAAAAATAAAATGCACATTCAAAAAATCAATTTTACGCAGGAAAACCTATGATTTTTGGTTTTTTTTAAGCATTTCAAATTGTAGCCAAGGAAGCGCTTTGGCATAAAGGCCAAAAGGTTTACAGCCTCCCCATGATTCATTTGATTTTAGCCGTACGAAGAAAGTAATAAATTCATGCCTAGGGATGAAATTGATTTGAATTGCAGGAATGACAATAAAAACAAGCACAAGCAGAACAAATGCAATAGATCTACGTAAATATTTAGCTTTTCTCCCTCCAAATGCATATTGCCACTGTTTCACCTCATTTTCGTCTAACTACCACTTTCACCTCTTTCACCACGAGCTGTAAGACCTAATAAAACAATAAGATTGGATAAGTTTTTCCTAATAAAATTTATTTTTATTCAAATCGTCCAACTTTTTTCAAACTTTTGTTTATGTTTTTTTTGTCTATTTACACACTTCATGACATTTGCTTGGCACAAATTATTACATTCTTCTGTTACATAAGCAATTTGTAATGAATGATTCCGTTTCAATAGGCTTCGTATCTCATGATCCCAATTTTTTCACGAAACGTAATTATTGTTCGTACGAACACCGCGATTTGCGCCCGTGAAGTGCACCACATACATTGCATACACAACACATTTTACCTGATCACCACTGTGCACTGCCGCATGCGGTGCGACCTGCTCCTGCCGGCTGGGCTGCGTAAGGTAAGAGCTAAGATGAACAGCAACACTATTGCTTGTGAAGTTTATTTTCACAAGCAATATTTCTGCACAACCATTTTGTGTTGAAATTCAGAAATTCGGTGTCTGTCTGGTGTGATCCGTTTATGGTACAGGCACAGCTTGTGAGTGTCCGAAGTGTGAGATCCGAGAAAATTAAAACCATATTTTTAGTCGACCAAGGGTTTGTAATAGTAGAATAATGAGCGTAGACCCCTAAGACCTTTAAGAGATATGATCGAGACCGACAGGTGAATTGGTTAGGACATGTCCGCCCGTCTGTACATATGTATGTGTGAAGGTCTTAGGTTTTTAAATTTAAGCTTGAGAGCTGAATCTTGGAGCACGAGTTGGAACTAATATTGCACAGTGTTAAAATTGGTTAAGTCCGCCTACGAACACGCCCACTATTGGCTTGTATAAGACAACCCGTAATTTAAATTTTATTTCAAACGATCTTTTGACGAAGTTAAACAGGCGTTAGGAACACGAATTTTGTTTTAGAGCAAATGTGGGAAGAAAGCATTGGCGGGACGAAAATTTGACCATTGTAGAAAATCACATAACTTACCTGATAATCATGGAGTGTCACCATGCATCGGCTTAAACACCACAACCACGAAACTGTCGTTAACGAATTACGCCAGAGTTTCCAGATTTCAAACTTTAGAGCTGTTTACAAATCCGTCCGCCGATCATGCCTGGTATGCAAAGTCTGAAGCCACAGCCACAACCTCCAACGATGTCCCAACTCCCACCTGCCAGGATGGCTTCATTTAATCGCCCCTTTTCATTCGTGGGCATTGACTTCCTTTGCCTTTTTCATGTGTCAAGCTTGAGGAGGACCCAAAAGCGATGTGGTGTGTTGCTTACTTGCCTCTTTAAAAACTTAATATCTCTGAAAATTCACTCTCAATTGAAAAAAAATATGACAAATATTTAAAATATCAGCAGTCGCTAAGTTCGTTTTATACAAAGTTTTGGGCTCCGCCCACTTTTAAGGGTGCTTTGAGGAGGAATCTGTTTTTTCACGTATTAATTTTCGCTTTTAACGATTCGAACGAAATTAGAACTAATTGATTTCAATTTTCAGCCCAAGCCAGTTTTAAGGGGCGTGGCCAATACGAATAGTTGTCATACAATACATGAATTCAGGCAAAAAAAAAAAACTTTATTTATAAGTTCGTTACTTACGAACTTTTGCCAAAAGATTAAAAAATCTGTTCAAAAGTTTAGGTATAGGTATAGTTCGAGAAAAATGAAAACGGAGCCAGTTTCAAAAGGTCTCTGTTTTCCTTCAAATGAGAAAGTGTTTTTTTAATTAATAAGGCAGGCATGTAAAAAACCTGGTTTTTTGGGCGGTTAAACCGAGAAAAATATAACCGGAAAAACCGAAAGCCGGTTGTTTTCAAAAAACCGTCATCCCTACTGTGGATGATCAGATCGGTTGAATTCAACGATAAATATATCTTTGTTTGAATTTACGACTTGAAACAAAGTCAAGTGTCGCTCATTAAGCGACTTTGGAAACTACTCCAGCTCAAGTTCCGAATAAAAAATTTAATGTTCCAATATCTTTATGATTAGTTGAAAATAATCATTGTAGCGAAAATGTTAAGGCAAAAGACTGTAAATCTGTTTATTAGAATTATTCTTTTGCATCAATTAGCTTAACAGTCAAAACTGATATTAAAATGCAATTCTAAATTAATAATTATAACGGGTGATTTTTTAAGAGGTTGAGAACTTTTTTTTAAAAAAAAACACAAAAAGTTCGAAAAAATTAATGAAATATTTATTTGAATCGATAGTTTGAACCTTGCAATTTAATGTTTAAAGATAATTTTATGCAAATGTTGCCCGCGGCTGCATCTCAGGTAGCCCATCCGTTGAGTCCAATTTTGGCATACTCTTTCACACATATCGGCCGGTATCTCACGAATGAATGCATGGATGTTGGCTTCCAGTGCGTCAATCGAAGCGGGCTTGTCCCTATAGACATTAGCCTTGACATACCCCCACAAAAAATAATCTAATGGTGTCAAATCGCACGATCTTGCGGCCAATTGACCGGCCCGAAACGTGAAATTAACTGTTCACCAAACTCGCCTCGCAATTGCGCCATTGTTTCGCGTGCTGTGTGTTCGAACCGAGCACGAATTTTGATAGTAAAGTTCAATAATTTGCAAGCGTTGTTCATTTGTAAGACGATCCATGGTTAAATTGATAAACCAAACTGAAGCTGTTTGACAGTGACACAAGGTACTAAACACACGTCAGCTGTCAAAACCAGTGTTGCCAAAACCAAACCAGCTAAAAAATCACCCTTTATTATTATGTTGGCGATTCAATAGTATTGTTATATAAAGCATAATTTTTATTCTAAAATGTAAATAATGAATTGTACGTAACTATTGTGAACTAGCTAAAACCAAGTTGAACGAAAATTTATAGAACGTCAAATTCGACCTTAAATAATTGTTAAGGTCAAAACCAACATTGTAATTGTAAAAATGAGCTTTTTCTTTGTCAAGTATATATAACCGTAGCTTATAAATCGCTTTTAATGACTCGCAAATAAATCGTTTAATTGTAACGTTGTAAACGAAACTCTTTTCATTTTTCTACACGGAACATTTGGTCCATTCGAGCCGGATAAGTAAAAAAAAAAAGTGTGTGCAGTGCAGTGCTAGCAACATTTATTTTGAGTTATCATTAACTCTTAAACACTAAAATACAGTCCACTTAAACTAAAGACACTTAAGCTAAGAACATTAAGCAGTAAAACATTTAAGGAAATGCAAAATAATTTTTGTGCAAAATAATTATTGTGCTAAACGCGAAATCACGCGGCGTGCAAAATATAAAAAAAATCAATTTACACAAAGGGACGAAGGTCATAGCCGACGGCAGCAAGGAAGTACATATAGACAAACAAAGAAGACGACACAATTGCAGCAAACTAACAAAAAACTACACGTGAGTCATAGACGTAAGTTTAATTACAAGATATCTACATTTAACCAATATAATCAATTAAATACAGACATAAAAAGGATTAAGGTTTAATTTAAAGATAATTAAACGTAATTAAAACCCAATCAAAAGCAAATTAAAATCAAACTTAAACTTAATTAAGAACTTAATTTAAACTTAATTTACTATGGCTACATATGGAGAACTGCAGATAGGGCTTCTTACGAAGATTTTGCGTGACGCTGAAGCATTTGGGGTTGCAGATATTTCCAAGCGGACGGTGTCATATGCCAAAAGCCGATCGTCGGTTCTGGAGACGGATACGTCGCTGGCTAGAGGATACCACGAGGAGATTTTCAGCAAGAATAAACTGGAAAAGACGATGTTAAAGGATGAAATAGTTGAGGTGTACCATAAAATCAATGACGCTTACCTGGACAACAATGCAGATTTGCTGAGTGTTCTGGAGGCAGCTGAAGACTCCAAGAAGTTAGATAGGCGTTCCCTTGGTGATGTGTCTACTCCAGCAGTTGGATCCAAGCGAAGTCTTCCCCTGCCAGTTCTGAAACACCCGCCATTTTCTGGACCATATTGCAAATGGCGGTCATTTCATGACTGCTTTGTAACAGCCATCCATTCTGATGATGAGATTAGTGATCTGCATAAACTTCATCACTTAAAGTCGTGTTTGTCCGGTGAAGCAGAACGCCTTTTGCAACACCTGTCACTTGAGGCAGGTAATTACACGAAAGCGTGGGAGTTGCTGAAGGGTAGATACGACAACAAGCGTGTCTTAATTCATTACGAATTTAAACTTTTGTTCAACCAAAGCGCTCTCGATAAGGAATCTGTCAACGGCTTACGGTCACTTTTAGACACTTCCACCGAGGCCGTCCATTCTTTGGAAAATTTGGGGTTGCCGGTAAAACATTGGGATGCAATTTTGATTTATGTCCTTTTCCAGAAATTGCCGACTATGACTCAACAACTTTGGGAGGAAAAGCTGAGCAGCAGCAAAGATCTGCCAACCTTCCAACAGTTTTTGGACTTTTTAGAAGCCCGTTTCAGGACATTAGAAGCAGTTACTATTACAGGTAACCATAGTAGTACGCGTCCATCTGTCAAAGCTGATCAACCAAAGGTTTTTCATGCCAAGGCAAACCTAAAAGCGCAGTTTCAATGCAAGGTATGTAGTCAGGGTCAACATTCGTTGCGGAAATGTAGGAAGTTCCTGGCCATGGAGGCGGCACAACGGCAGCAAGCTGCACGTATGGCTAAGGTGTGTGAGAGCTGCCTAGCTTATAGCCATGCTTCTAGGGACTGTCCGAGCATGAAGACATGCTACTTTTGTCAGCAACGACATCATACGCTGTTGCATATTGGACCTAGTGCGCAGGTTAACCAAACAACACATACACATACACATACACATACACATGCACAATCACGCACACACAACACCAACACAGAAAGGCCACACTTTAGTGGAAACACCAACACAAATCAACTGTCGGTCAACCCAGAGGCTGATATTTTTGTCCCAAGGTCTGAGGAATCAGGTAACTAAGAACGTCGTACTTTTTTCGCGTCGAACCATCGAGCTCAGCAAGTAATGCTAGCTACAGCTGTGGTTAAGGCGTTGTCGGCTGATGGAAGCGTTATTTACCTGAGAGCTCTGATCGATCCAGGGTCAGAAGCGAGTTTTATCACAGAGTCAGCAGTTCAACGACTCCGATTACCAAAACATCGCACATCTATCGAAGTGTCTGGGCTGGGGAAGGTCAGCAGCGGCGCCTGCAAGCATTTCGTTGATTTAGCGTTTACGTCTTGCCATTCGACGTTTGGAAGCGCCGTCAAAGCCTTCATTTTTAAGTCGCTGATTGGGCTTCTTCCAGCCCAACGGACTACACTCAACAATCTGACGCATATAAAGGGTTTGCAACTTGCGGATCCTCGAATTTTTGTTCCTGCGTCGATAGATCTGCTGCTGGGAAGTGATGTCTATGCCGAGATCGTTCTTCCGGACATCGTGAGGGATCCAAACTCAAGCTCCTTGATTGCTCAGAGAACTGAGCTAGGATGGATCGTTTTAGGCAAAATTCCGGATGAGACTATGGAGCCTCGCCGACTCAGAGCATTCACCCAAACGAAAGATCTTGATACTGAGATGAGGAAATTCTGGGAGATTGAGGAAATCCCTTTCAAAATCAAGGAATCTGAAGAAGATGCGGCATGTGAGAAGCAGTTCCAAGCAACTACACGGAGACTGTCGGACGGACGGTATGAGGTTACACTTCCGTTTAAGGAAGGAAGACATCCCGAGCTAGGAGCTAGTATGGATATTGCGCTAAGGAGATTCGCCCAACTCGAACGACGTTTCCAGAGAGACCCGTTGCTGCATTCCAGATACAGACAGCCTTAAATGGAGTACTTAGCTCTACAACATATGGAAGAAGTAGACTTGTACAACGACTTGACAATCACTTCTCCATATCATTTTTTCTTACCCCACCATGCGGTTTTCAAGGAAGCTAGCTCCACGACCAAGCTCAGGGTTGTGTTTGACGCAGCAGCCAAAACCGCAGATGGGACCCAAGTTGCAAAAGGACATTGTTGAGCTCATTCTCCGATGGCGGCGTAATCGTTTCACCTTCACCGGGGACATTGAGAAGATGTCCCGCCATATTTCGGTAAGGCCGGAGGACAGGCATTGCCAGATAATTCTTTGGAGGAACGATGCGACTCAACCAGTTAAGGCGTACAAGCTGAGCACAGTGACCTTCGGAACTGCACCTGCCTAGGGGGCGATTCGCGTTCTCAACAGAGCTGCCGACGACGGAGCTCTAGAATATCTCATAGGAGCACAGGTGGTTCAAGAGGACATGTAGGTTGATGACTTATTCAGCGGAGCCGACACTGTAGATGAAGCACTTCAAAAACGAAATGAGGCCCGCCAGCTGTTAGCATCTGCAGGGTTTAATCTCCGGAAGTGGACCTGCAATGACAAAGAGTTGGTTAAAGATATTCCTGAAGAGGATTGTGAGCTTGATTTCGCACTTCCCTTAAGAGCTTCTGACAGCGTCAAGACTTTAGGAGTTGGGTGGTTTCCCAAATCTGATTCTTTCTCTTTTCAGAATTTCCAATCAGACAGTGAAGAGGTTACAAAAAGGACTATGCTCTCAGCGATCGCTAAACTGTTCGACCCACTAGGCTGGATATCCCCGTGTGTGATCAGAGCAAAGATCATGATGCAGCAACTCTGGTTAAAAGGATCAGATTGGGATCAACCGATTCCAACGGAACTCCAAAAAGAGTGGGATATTTTCAGTCGTGAGCTCCCACAAATTGAGCGGATCAAAATTCCGAGGTGGGTTAATACCCATAAGGCCTGCCAGGCGATCGAACTCCACGGGTTCAGTGATGCCTCAACCAAATCATACGGCGCAGCCATTTATGTACGGGCCCTGGATAGCGAAGGGACTATTCATATGCACCTCTTGATGTCCAAGACTAAGGTGGGTCCTCTCAAGAATATAAGCCTTCCTCGTCTTGAACTGTGTGGCGCTGTCATTTTGGCAAAATTGCTGAAATATTGTGCTGAAGCTCTAGAATTGTCTGACGACCAGATTTATGCGTGGTCGGATTCAACCATTACGCTAGCTTGGATCCAAGCATCTCCTTTGCGCTGGTCAACATTTGTGAGTAACCGAGTCTCTGAAGTACAGCGACTTACAAACTGCAGCATCTGGAGATACGTTCAAATGCATCACAACCCAGCGGATTTGGCTTCACGCGGAATTTCACCATCTACTTTGGCAGATCAAGACATGTAGTGGAAAGGACCTTCATTTCTCAACGCCCAGTGGAATTTCACAGTGCCAGACCAACCAACGCCTGTCACCACTGAGGAAGAGAAGCGGTCACTCAAATCTCACTGTGCAACTACCAAACCAGTAAGAGATGCTGTGGTAAATCGCTTGCTTAACAAATCTGATACCCTGATCAATTTTTTGAGAATTCTAGCATTGTGTAAACGATTTACTCATAACTTTGGAGCTAAGTCAGGTTTTCGGACGGTTGGTGCTCTAGATCCTTGTGAGATAAAATCAGCTCTGCTGAGTGTTGTCATTTTAGCTCAGCAAGATATGTCCCCAGCGGAGCTGGAAGAATTTGGAAAATGCGCTACGACTCTAAAAACCCTTCGCCAACTCAACGCCTTCATCGATGGAAACGGCATCATTCGAGTGGGAGGTCGATTGCAGAATGCCAACATTACATACAACCAAAGGCATCCAATTATTTTGAAGCCCGATCACCATTTTACGGATCTCGTAGTTCGAAACGCTCACGAACCCAGCAAACGAGCGCATACGTAAGAAACACCTATTGGTTCTTACAGCTGAAGCGATGTGTAAAAAAGCATATACATCGTTGCATGGCATGCTTTCGTCAAAAGGCAGAGGTCATGGAAAAACTAATGGGAACGTTACCGAAAGGACGCGTGACAATTGCTAGACCATTCAGCAACACTGGTGTGGATTACCCATAGACATCAAAGCCTGGAAAGGACGCGGCGCAAGGATGTTCAAAGGGTACTTTGCGATTTTTGTCTGTTTGGCAACAAAAGCTGTTCACTTGGAAGCGGTCACGGATCTTACAACACAAGCATTTCTGGCAGCATTCCGGCAATTCACTTCCAGACGAGGATTATGCTCCGAAATCTTTAGTGATTGTGGGACCAACTTCGTTGGAGCAGATCGCGAACTTAGACGCTTGATGAAGGAGGCCAAACATGATTGGATCGAGGTGGCAAATTCACTCGCGAATCAAGGGTTGAAATGGAACTTCATCCCCCCAGCAGCTCCTCACTTCGGCGGTCTGTGGGAGGCTGGAGTAAAATCTGTCAAGCATCACCTGAAACGCGTAATTCGCGACGAAAAGCTGACATTTGAAGAACTTAGCACGTTTCTCACTCAAATTGAGGCTTGCTTAAACTCTAGGGCACTCTGTCCATTGACCAACAATCCCGATGATCTAGACATCCTAACACCAGGGCATTTCCTCATAGGCGACACACTTCTGGCGGTACCACAAGGTGACATTTTAACTGAAAGGGTGAGCTACCTTGATCGCTGGAAGAGGGTGCAAGGATTTGTCAAAGTCTTTTGGCAAAAATGGAGTGGCGAATATCTTGCACGCTTGCAACAACGACCAAAGTGGAGATTTAGTTCTCATCAAGGACGAACGTTTGCCACCATCGCAATGGCTTCTCGCGAGAATAACAGATACTCATCCCGGAGTCGACAAACTCGTTCGCGTTGTAACACTTAAAACAAAAAATGGATTTCTAAAACGCCCGATTACAAAAATATGCTACTTGCCAATGAACAAAACTTGCGAAGATAGCACAATCATCTAACTCATAGCAAATCATTCATTTGTACCTACCTATGTACGAAAAACACTTAATGAATTGGTCACACAAAAACAAAAACAGCACATAAAACCTATAGGTAAATGGAGTTAAAATAAAAAAAATCAATTGCTTATTTAAATGAATTTATTTATATTACATATTCTCAAATAACAGAATAATACTAACAAAAACCAAAAAAAACACTAAAAAATGAAAGGCTCATACAGAAACAATGAATTATAACCGCAGCCGTTCGTTTCAATAAATTTATTATTATTATAAATTATATAAATTTAATTCACAACACAAGAATTATATGCTTTCTACACTGAACTCTGAACTCTACACTGAAATCAAATTTTCAAAAGCAGTCGCCCATACACCGACGCACGTGTCAACGACATTGTCACCAAAAAAAAATGCACTTTGAAAAGTGCCGTCGGCAAAACACTCTTAGCGGACAAAGTCAGCTGAGAGTGCAATCATTTGCCACGTCCCATTTTTTTCCGTCAACGGATTTTCATTTTATCATCCCGGAAAAGCCGTAACCGTTTGATAAAATTCAACACAACACATGTATATAAAACACTGGATTTCGACGCGTAAACATACATACCCGATCGTATATAATTTTTTTTTATGCACAATTATGCTTATGCACTACACGAAAGTATATATATATATCGACACTACACGCTTGCATGCTATCTCAATCATATTTTTTGTATGCATGCGAAAACCGAAATTTATAATTTTTTAACACAACACTACTCATGAACTTTATGCACTTCAACACGATTTTATCATCCCGGAAAAGCCGTAACCGTTTGATAAAGTTCAACACAACACATGTATATAAAACACTGGATTTCGACGCGTAAACATACATACCCGATCGTATATAATTTTTTTTTATGCACAATTATGCTTATGCACTACACGAAAGTATATATATATATCGACACTACACGCTTGCATGCTATCTCAATCATATTTTTTGTATGCATGCGAAAACCGAAATTTATAATTTTTTAACACAACACTACTCATGAACTTTATGCACTTCAACACGATCGCGAACACTCGTTAAACGCGTTAATTCATAAAATCATAAATACTTTAAAATAATAATAAAATAAATAAAACCTCATCTGAAGTCACCAGGAATGTACCATACCTACCATACCTACATACATATGAAGATATCCACACGGCATTGGAGTATACCTGCAAAAAAAACGATACACTGTGTTATGCCATTGTTACTTTATTTTTTTTTCACTTGGCATAATCACTCACTTTACCATCACAATCGTGTATTAAATTAAAGAAATATAAACTTAAAACATTAAATAATTAAAAAAAACACAAGAAATAACACGCACAACAAATAAAAAAAAATAACAAAAACACCGAGCGGCCGACAAACTCACGCAACAACTGTTCCAGTTTCCAACCATTTCAATAAGTTATCAATGAAAACTTAACACACGATGCTTGACCCGTTGCCGTTTATATGCTGCAGTGGGTGGCTGGCAAAAAAAGAGGAACAAGATCAGCATTATCGTCACATCGGTAAACAGTATTGTTTACATTTCGCTGCTCCGCTAGCTTGTGCAAATGCTGCCACAAAGATAACGAGTGCAGTCATATTGCACTACATTATTGCGCGCTCTTTTTGTCCTACGGACTTACAACTTAATTTATTCACGTTTCATTGTGCTGTCCCATACACGTTTTGTTGTTGCATTTATTAATGATGTTTCTATTTTCATGTGATACATACTGAGAAGAAAAATATGAAGCATCTATGGGCCAGGAAAGCCAAACACACAACACAATAATGATGTCAAACGACAGTGGCGTGGCGTCGCAACAACGTAAAAGGCAACACACCACTTTGAAGAACTGCGTTCTTGGGGCCGGAGAATGTTGGCGATTCAATAGTATTGTTATATAAAGCAATAATTTTTATTCTAAAATGTAAATAATGAATTGTACGTAACTATTGTGAACTAGCTAAAACCAAGTTGAACGAAAATTTATAGAATGTCAAATTCGACCTTAAATAATTGTTAAGGTCAAAACCAACATTGTAATTGTAAAAATGAGCTTTTTCTTTGTCAAGTATATATAACCGTAGCTTATAAATCGCTTTTAATGACTCGCAAATAAATCGTTTAATTGTAACGTTGTAAACGAAACTCTTTTCATTTTTCTACACGGAACATTTTTGGACACAAACACAGTGATTCAACAAAGGCTAAACAGTACCCCCGAGGGCATTTCGCTAAGGTGAGGTGACGCGATTGACAGCTCCGCAGACCCTAGTTTGTTTTTCGGGGACAAATCCAAACAAACTAGGGTCTTCTTTGATTCCGGGTCAAACCTTTTCATCCTTTCCACGCATCCCTCACATCCCTTTCTTCTTTCGCTTTCCATCCAACTGTTTGTGTACTCTAACCTAGAGGAGAACTAGTAAAAACTCACAAATCATATTGAATGGACAACCTAAAGGATGTTATTACTCCAGGTGGTACCGCACCGGTGATAGCCAAAATCCACCCGCTTTCTATTCGACTGCGGTCGGGGCACGGATTCTGGAGGCCCCAACATTCACTTTTTACATACCCTCCGACTCTTTTAGCTCGGTATCCGACTCGCTCGGTATCCGCTCGCAAATCTGAGCATGTGTGTGGCTGCTACCCAGTGCACTGCCACTGACGTGACGACTCGGAATACTTTTGTGGTTGAACGGGCTCTGAGGTGCGCCTAGCTAAGGGTCGGCGGAAGAGGAAAAGGAAGCGGCAGATCGATAAGTCGCGCAAAGAAGCTTTACGGGCTGAAGGCGCTGTTAGCCCGATCTGCTCTTCGGCGATTTCCATGAAGCGGGGCAGGTCGGTGGAAAACTCACCAACTGAAGCAAATCAGTCCTCTACATCGGACATCGCCTCCTCTTCTGACAACAGTTTGAGTGCTGCGGAGTGCGAACACTGCAAAACTCGACTGTTAGAACTACATTTACATTTACATTTATTTATTTTTCATTAATATTGAGTACAGAGAACAATAAGCTTAATGACATTGGCGGATAATGAAGCGGAAGGGCAACAGACTAGTACCTCAATGCAAGCGATGCCAAGGTTTTCGACACACGCAAGCATACTGCCAAAAAGAACCGCGATGCTTTAACCGCGATTGATTAAAGAAAAAGTAAAACAAGGTAGTAAGTGCAAGAGCTCTTCTGTAACGAACTTCTAAATACCCGACCCTCTTTACCCATTAACACCAAATTTAAAATTTGTTGGTCTGTTTCATATACTGAATGTCAATTACTTGTATAAGCCACGTCCCTAAAAAAGTGCGTAGGCTAAAAATTAAAATCAATTAAAAATGCGTTAAAAGCGAATATTAATACTTAAAAAAAAAACATTTTTTTCTTTTTTCCATAACTAAGTAAATGGTTATATCTTAAATATTTGTCTTTTAAATTTTTTTTTCAATTTAGAATGAATTTCCCGAGAAATCGGGTTTTCAAAGATTTCAGATGTTAAAAGTAGACATGGTCAAAAGAGTGGACGGTCCAATTTTTCTCTTATTAAAGGCTTCTGGTTGTTGTTGCTCTCCACCAAAATTTGAGTTCATATGTTTTGTCTATCTTGACCAAAAGGCATTCTGGAAAAAAAATGTAAATTTTAAGTTGTCTGACATTCAAGCCAATTATGGGCGTAGCTGTAGGTTCAGCTGTATAAAATGAGAACCCACAACGCTGCAAGTTTCAGTTTCCTAGATCAATTTTTAAGACTTCAAAACTGCATACATATGGATAGACGGACGGACGGACATGGCTTAATCGACTTACCTGTCGGTCTCGATCATATCTCTAAAGCTTTTAGGGGTCTACGGTGATTATTTCACTGTATCGGGTGTAGCACAAGAAAACGTCGCTGGTCCAAGTTCAACGGGAAAATCCACACTTGGTGGTCCAAGATCGTACGCTCAAGTCGCGTCACATTAAGGTAAGCCACAATCGAGGCAGATCCTCTCTCTACATCAAAGACCCCATTAAGCACTCCAAAAACGCAGAAATAGAACTGGATTCCATGCAAATAAGTTCAGTCTCCGTAAAAATGAGGCACTTAGATTATAATATCGCGTCGAGCTATTTTCCTCCGCAGTATCGCCTGGCTGATGAAGCTCTTGCTTCTTTCTTTGACTCACTTGAGTCAAACTTTTTCATCGGCGGAGACTTTAACGCGAAAAGTACTTTTTGGGGCTCACAGTGCAATTCATCAAGGGGCAGAGTCCTCTTTAAGGCAAGTACGAAATGTGGCGTGGTCTTCTTATCAACGGGAAAGCCAACATATTGGCCAACCGATAGAAATAAATCTTCTTTTCGGAGTTCCGAATTATCGAACAGCGACACAATATATCCACAAGCAATAGAAGAGCTAATATGCGAAAAGAAGAGAGCGCGCAAGAGATGGCAACATTCGCGAGCTCCCCGGATAAGATCAACTTGAACCAACTCTCTAACAAACTAAAGCACGAACTTCAAGACTTTAAAAGTCGCGAGACTACAGCTCACTTCGAAAGTTTGACTGCCGATAAAGGTTCCACTTACTCGCTTTGGAAAGCTGTGAAGTCCATTAAAAAGCCTATAGTACACTCAGCGCCATTAACAAAAGCCAACGGCGAATGGACAAGAGGAGAAAAAGAAAAAGCGGATTTATTTGCGGATTACTTAGTAGAAACATTCAAGCCGCTTGACGGGGAAGCGTTAGTCGAGGAGCTGAATCCCTATGCGGTACAAGATAATTATAGAATAAAACCCTTGTCATTGGCTGAACTTCGACAAACGATAAATAATCTGAAGAACAACAAAGCCCCTGGCTACGACTTAATTACTAGCGAAACTCTGAAGGAGCTACCGAAAAAGGCGTTGGTCAAGCTACTCTATATCATTAACAATGGAAAGTAGCCGAGATTATAATAGTTCCGAAACCAGGAAAATGTCCGAACGACAAAAAATAGACCTATTTCTCTACTACCGACAATATCTAAGGTATTCGAGAAACTGTTGCTTAAAAGGTTGCAACCAATAATTGAAGAAAGACGATTGACTCGGGATCACCAACTCGGATTT
Source organism: Neoascia interrupta (assembly GCA_947623515.1). NCBI lineage: Eukaryota > Metazoa > Arthropoda > Insecta > Diptera > Syrphidae > Neoascia > Neoascia interrupta. The sequence continues at coordinate 135,840,542 of OX392462.1, forward strand.
AGGAAAAAGCATTCAACAATCGACCAGGTCTATCGAATAATAAACGAAATCGAAAAAGCTCTGGAAGCGAAAAAGATATGTACTGGCGCTTTTCTCGACGTATCGCAAGCCTTCGACAAGGTATGGCACGAGAGCCTAAAGCACAAGTTAAGGCTCACCTTACCAGAAAATCTATAGAATCTTAGGGTCTTACCTTGAAGACGGAATCTTTCGCGTGCAGAATCTTTGGCTTATCGGAAGATTTTCGAAACTTAGCAGTCTTAGTGCTTAAACCATCTTGGACGTACGGTATGCAACTATGGGGTTGTACTGAGACGGGCAATATATCTATTTTACAACCTTTTCAAAATAAGATACTCAGAGCAATCGTTAATGCTCCATGGTACATAAGAAATAGCGATCTACACCGAGATCTTGGAATCGCCACCGTGACTGACGAGGTAACAAACTTTGCTCGCAAACTAAGTACTCGACTTCGAGGACATTGCAAAAATGAAATTATCCGTACTTTGGATCAGACGAATCTTACGTGCCGACTACAACGAACGAGACCGTTAGATCTAGCAGCATAAGATGAAACCCCATAAATTGACCGAATAGTAGGTGCTTTCGTTGAAAGGCAGCTTGCCACACGCGATTACTACAGAGGCTTGAACTACATGTAAAGGAAACTTAGTCTTAGTCTGACGGAAAATGGGAGGTTTTTTAGCGAGTATGAATCTGACAATACTATGAACACGCGCGGCCGGTCCTCGTAGTGCCTATGAAGGATTTTCCTACCCACGAAAAAAAAAGTTTGCTCTATACAAAGTTTTGAGCCCCGCCCACTATTAAGGGGCGTTTTTAGGAAAAAACTGTTTTTTTCTGAAATAATTTTCGCTTTTACCGTATTTTCTCATGATTCTTACGAAATTACAAGTAATTGATTTTAATTTTAAGCCCATGCCACACACAGACGAACTCTTGCACTTACTCACCTGTTGGTCTTATTTTACTGTTTTACTGGACTAAAACAAATTCCCTCGAAACAAAATGTATATATTTGAGAAAACTTTCAAACTTTCAAAAACCCGAAAAATCCATAGCACGTCTCTAACCCAAAAAAATTCGAGGGTTTACGGTACAATGTAAAATCAATAAAAATACACCCCTTAAAATATAAGATTAGCTTTATGACAGGGCTCGTCACCGGGCAATTTTTGGAGGAGGGCTTACGACTGGGTGTTATACCCTACGGCATGTAAGTTATGAAACTTGAATTTTTCCGTGTTATACAGGGTGATTTGTAATAGGTCGTTTTCCCGTTAAGGTGTGATGAGGGAGGTTAAAAGAAATAGATTTTGATATCTTACGTTTTTTTCGAAAACTGACGGTTTTTGAGTTATTCGAGATTTAATGGTTTTTAAGAAAAATTACGTTTTTGGCCATTTGAAAATACGTACAAAAAAATTCTGATCCGAATAATTTTTTTTTAATTTTTGCTGTTAGACTTATATTAAATTATAGCAGTATCGAAAATTATAAGCGTTTTGAAATCCTTTTTCGATGAATGCAGTTTTCTCTGCAAAAGTTTAATTAACTAAATACATACAATTATGAAACTAAATTACGAATAAAGAAAACAGGTCATTAGCTGCAAGGGGTTTTAGTTCTACAATATTAGTACATTAAAATTTAAAAAATAATATTGAAGTTTTGTTTAAAAATTCTTGTAGGTTTATGTTGCATGCAGATGCAGAAATCCAATTTTTTATACCCGGCCGAGGGTTTATTGATTTTAACGCATAGTTTGTAACACAGTGAAATTATCACCGTAGACCCTTATGATTTTTTAGAGATATGAAAAATAATATTATTAATATTTTATGATTATTTCGATTATTATTAATTATAATTATTTCGATTCACATGTCGGTAATATTACCGACATGTGAATCGATTAAGCTATGTCCGCCCGTCCGTCCGTATGTGTGAAGGTATTTGGTCTTCAAAATAAACCTAGAAAGCTGAAATTTGGTACACGGCTTGGTTCTTTTGTTGCAAAGACATATTGTGAAAATTAGCTTAATCCGTCAAAGGCCACGGACGGATGATAGTTTCAATGTGTGACAACCACTATTTCACTTTTTTTTTTTCAAAATGCCTTTTGGTCCAGTTAGACAAAGCACATGAACTTATATTTTGGTACTGAGCAATATTGGCTTAAGACGTTTAACAAGGCAAATTTTGGACCACCAACAATATCGACTATGCCCACTTTTAACATGTTATATCTTTAACAACCATATTTTCTCGGAAAGTTGACTCCAAATCGAAAAAAAATTATATAACAAATATTAAAGATATTACTATTTGCTAAGTTTGCTCTATATAAAGTTTTGGGCTCCGCTCACTTGAATTCGGCAAAAGAAACTTTAAGATATAGTGTTACATGGTATAGAGTCGGGTATATAGAAGTTTGTCACAGACAAACTTTTGCATTTACTCACTTGTTTTTAAAAAATTTGTGGGCAGGCGAATCAAAATTTGATAAAGAAGGAATCACTAACTGCCATAATGCCCGTTATTGGGCTGAGAGAGATAAGTCAAGCCCTCGGAAAAAGAGAGTTAAAGGGTTTTAGAAACGGTTTTATGTTAATTTTTGAATGGCCGTCATTAATGTTAATTTAATTGGACCACATTTTTAGCCCGACTTTCTGAGACACAATTTGTGTGGCTTAACGGAAGACGTTCCTTAGGCAGATCTGCAAAGCATGATATTTCAACAAAGACGGCTGTTCTACTTATTTCAGAAATTAGGTCAGTTCTTAGATACCACATTTACAAATCGGTGTATTGGAAGAGGGGGACTCATTGCTTGGCCAGCAAGATGCCCTGATCTCACACCAATGAATTTTTATGTGTGGGGCCACATGAAAACATTCGTATACGACCTTAATTCAGTCCCTTCCTGGGAGGAACTTGTGACGAGAATCAGGAACGCAGCTGAAAAAATCAGAAGAAGCATCTCTACAACAATTACGGACATGCGTTAGGAATCGGGGCTCACAATTTGAGCAGGATTTATAAGGCAAAAAAAGTTTTAATAAAAGTTTTCAATACTTCAATATCCCTCTTTTATTTCTTTAACACAATTCCCGTCAAGGATTTATATCTACCCTTGGTAAGGATCAGAAGAGAAACCAAATTGTAATAAATTAACTTAACCTTCAAAATGTTATGTTGGACAAAATGACGAGGGAAGAGAGCCTTGGCGTGATTCGACAATTGGATGTCGCATTTTTTAGTCATAGCTTTGCTGTCCAAGTTCGGAAGCTATGACTTAGTATTACATATCTATTTTACAAAAATATTGCACATTATTTAACATTTTTCAGAGAAAACTAGTTTTGTTTTCGAGAAAGGACATGGTTTTTTTTTCAAAACGCTTATAATTTTCGATAATGTTATAACTTATTATGAATAACTATTAAGTAGTCTAACAGCGAAAATTGAAAAAAAAAAATTTAATCGGATAAGAATTTTTTTACGTATTTTCAAATGGTCAAAAACGTTATTTTTCTGACAAACCATTAAATCTCGAATAACTCAAAAACCGTTAGGTTTTGAAAAAACATTACATAACAAAATCTATTTCTTTGATCTTCCCTATCAACCCTTAACGGGAATACGACCTATTGCAAGTCAACCTATATGTTTAAAAAAAAAAACTGAAATGAGTTACTTAAACGCAAAAGCGTATATACCTACTCTAAATTTTTAGCCTTGATATCTGTTCTATTGTTGTTTTAATTCGTAGTATATATTTTCAGAAAACATTACCATCGGGAGCACAGACGATTTTCTTACAACAGACAGTTTCAAAATAACGCTGTATTCAAAACAGGTGGGCAGATTTCTCTGCTTCAACAAACACTGGAAGCTTTTGGGAATGGTAAGCTTTGTTAAACTAAAATGCTTCTACTGTTTCATTGGGTTTGCGCTTTACAATCAAAAACTGTTGGTTGGATAAGTTCATATAAAGACATTCACTTATTTAACCAAAGTAGCTTGGGCAAACAAAAGTAAAAGTTGAAGTAAGTAATCACATGCCAGCAATGTTTGAACCTGGGTTATATCTTATTCTTCCCTTGGTAAATCTAAAAACTAGTCGAAATCTATGTTTTTCTGGGAAATTATAGACTTTCCTTTAATTCTGCTTCTAAGGGTGGGCGTGGCCCAAAACTTTGTATGGACCAAAAGTAGAACTAAGTATTTTCTAGCTAATACATTAAGTAAGTTTTCCGCTTTGGAACAAAAATATAGAATAAATTGCATTTGTAGGATTACTTTTTCAATCGTTGCCCCGCCCACAAGGGGCAGTGTGCCGACTTTTTTTTTATTTTTAATGTCTTATAATCATTCGGAGATGCTCAATGTCAATTTTCAGCTTTTCACGACGTCTAACAGTTTTGAAAGCATTGGAGGTAGTTGCACATTTAGACCGAATGTGGACGTGTCTGCGACGGCACCCAGCAACGCCCACTGGCAGCCCAAATTTGAAAAATTTTATCACTTGTTTTGCTTCGGATGACAGAGATATTACGTATAAAATTTGACCTTTCTAGCTCAAAATTTTGGACACGGACAGCTCATTCGACTCAGAATACGGTATCGATCCTATGTATCGACATCCTATGTTATCGATCCAAATTAGAAATCTTCTTCCTTAAAAAAAGGCATGGCAATTAACTCCTTTTAAATAACATCGCATTTTTTTGTTGAATTTTTTTATCAAATTTGGTAAACACGCGTTGATTGTATTTTTATACTTCATCCTATAGGATAGGATGTATATTAGGTTTGCTTCATAGTTTGTAACATAGAGAAGCAATCACCGTAGAAAGACTTTAGGGGCATATCATATTGACCGAATTGTAAGTCGATGTTTTTTTTCCGTGGGTAGGAAAAAAACTTCATAGGCACCACGAGGACCATCCGCGCTTGCTCACAGTAGTGTGAGATTCTCACTCACGAAAAAAACTTTCCACTTTCCGCCAGACTACGACTTAACGAAGTTTTCTTAACAGTTCAAGCTTCTGTAGTAATCGCGTGTGGCAATCTGCCTTCCAACGAAAGCACCTACTATACCGTCAATTTATACGGTTTCACTTTATGCTGCTGGATCCAACGGTCGTTGGATCGGTTCGTTGTAGTCGGCACGTAGGATACGTCTGATCCAAAGTTCGGATGATTTCATTGTTGCAATGTCCTCGAAGTCGAGTACTAAGTTTGCGAGCAGAGTTTGTTACCTCGTCAGTCACGGTTGCGATTCCATGATCTCGATGTAGATCGCTATTTCTTATATACCATGGAGCATTAACGTTTGCTCTGAGTTTCTTATTTTGAAAAGTTTCTAAAATAGACTGTATATTGCTTACAGTACAGCCCAGAGTTGTATACCGTACGTCCAAGTTGGTTTTAGCACTTACTTATACAAAAACAGTTTGTTATAAACGCTTAGTTTCGAAAATCTTCCGATTTCGAGCTGTGGCGTTTCTTTTTAACGTGCGGCTTCCATTTAAGTGTCGCGTATAGAATAATTTCTAGATATTTCGAGAAAAGCTGTGTCGTCAGCGAACGTAGCTAAAATTGTTCCCTCATCGTGGGGTATGTCTCTTGTATAGAGCAAAAATAATATTGGACCAAGAACGCTTCCTTGCGGGACACCGGCATTTATCTCTTTGAATTCCGAGTACTCATTTTCGTTCCTTACGCACGCGAAAGATTCTGTCTTCAAGGTAAGACTCTAAGATTTTATAGGTTTTCTGGTAAGGTAAGCCTTTACTTGAGCTTCAGGCCTTCGTGCCAGACCTTGTCGAAGGTTTGCAATACGTCGAGAAAAGCGCTGTTACATATCTTTTTCGCTTCCAGAGCTTTTGCGATTTCGTTTGTTATTCGATAGACCTGGTCGATTGTTGAATGCTTTTTCCTAAATTCGAATTGGTGATCCGGAATCAATCGTCTTTCTTCAATGATTGGTTGCATCGTTTTAAGCAACAGTTTCTCGAATACCTTAGATATTATCGGCAGTAGCAAAATAGGTCTGTATGACTTTTTGTCGTTCGGACAAAAAGTTTTCCTGGTTTCGGAACCATTATTACCTCGGCCACTTTCCATTGCCTTGGAACGTATAAAATTGTAATGGAGGCGTTAATGACATAGACAAGCTTGACCAAAGCTTTTTTCGGTAGCTCCTTTAGAATTTCGCTCGTAATTAAGTCGTAGCCAGGGGCTTTGTTGTTCTTCAGATTATTTATCGTTTGACGAAGTTCAGCCAATGACACGGTTTTTATTCTATAATTATCTTAAACCGCATACGGATTGAGCTCCTCGACCAACGTTTCTCCGTCAAACGGTTTGAATATTTCTTCTAGGTAATCTGCAAATAAATCCGCTTTTTCTTTGTCGTCTCTTGCCCTTTCGCCGTTGGCTTTTCTTAATGGCGCAGAGTGTACTATAGGCTTCTTAACGGAAGCCTATACACTGCTTTTCAAACCTTTGTTCGAACCTTTATCGGCAGTCAAACTTTTTAGCTAAGCAGTAGTCTCGTGACTTGTAAAGTCTTGAAGTTCGTACTTCAGTTTGTTGGCAAGGTGGTTCAAGATGGTCTTATCCGGGGGATCTTCTCTTTTCGCATATTAGCTCTTCTATTTTTCGCGGATATATTGTTCCGCTGTTCGATAATTCGGACCTCCGAAAAGAATTGTTATTCCACGCAGCGCTCTGAATAACTCTCACGAGTTTATCTAATTCGTCTTCTATTTCAAGTGGCGTTTTGAGTGGTACATTTAAAGCTATGTTTTCTTTGCAGTATTTGCTAAAGCCGTCCCGGTCGGTATTGTTGTTAGTTAATCTAGGCACTCTTTTCTTTTTCGCTAGGCTTCCCCCGATTTTAAAAAGAACTGCTGAGAAGAATGCTTTGATCTTAACAGAGATCAAAGCGTTCTTCTACGTTCGCAAGGTAACGAGGCGATTAAGTTTGACGAGGTCAGGTATTTTATTTCTGTCTGTTGGCCAATATGTTGGCTTTCCCGTCGATAAGAAGACGGTGCCGTTTTTTACTTGCTTTAAAGAGGACTCTGCCTCTTGTTGAATTGCACCGTGAGGCCCAAAAAGTATTTTTCCCGTTAAAGTCTCCTTCGATGATAAAGTTTGACCCGTGAAACAAAGAGCGGAGCAAGATCTTCATCTGCCAGCCGATACTGCGGAGGAAAATAGCTCGTCACGATGTTGTAATCTATGTGATTTAATTTTACTGAGACTGAGGTTATTTGCATAGAGTCAAGTTCTATTTCTTCGTTTTTGGAGTGCTTAATGCAGTCTTTAATGTAAAGAGAGGATCCACTTCTCGAATTTTCTGAAGGATGATGCGCGTGATAGTCGATGTAACATTTTATTTTGCGTGCCGACCCCTTGTTAAAGTGGGTTTCTGAAGTCAGGCGTATGTCTTTATTATTGTTCCGAAGGAATACTTCTAGTTCGTGATTTTTTTGCAAAAGGCCGCTTGCATTCCATGTTTGCATTTCAATAATTTTCATTGACTTTCCCATATTCATGATTTTTGTACCCCATCCCATAAGATAGGAGGTATATTAAGTTTGATTCATAGTTTGTAACATAGAGAAATAATCACCGTAGACCCCCAAGACCTTAAAAGCATATGATCGAGACCGAATTGTTAGTCGAATGGGCCATGTCCGTCCGTCCGTCCGTCCGTGTGTCGGTAGTTCTTAGGCCTTAAATTTTGAGCTAGGAGTTTGAAACTTAATATCTGTTCTTTCTAGGTCCCGAAGCAGTACAAGTGTAAAATTTTTTAAAATCCGACCACTGACACGCCCACTTTACTTAGTAGCATTAAAATTCAAAGTTGACGTAGGAAGCTGAAATTACGTACGCATTATCCTCGCTTGAGTGTATTGCGATTGACATTTCAAAAAAAGGCAAAACCCGCCCCCTTTTGGGCGTGGTCATATTTCATTTGCATTTTATAAAGCATTTTTAATTCGATATATTTTCTTTGAATCCAAGAAACTTGCGCTATAAAATGTTCAGATATGTGTGAAAGCCATCAACTGAAATGAATAAATTTTTGCCACGCCCACTTTGGGGCGCTTTTAAGTATAAACCAAATTTTTAATATGAAAATGCAATCAACACGTGTATATCACTTCTGATAAAAAATATAAACAAAAAAACGATGTTATTGAAAAGGGGTGGACGCCACGCCCCTTTTTAAGGGGAAGATTCTTTAACTGAGAAATTCGAAATACAGTTGAAGTAAATAGAAACTGAAATTTAACAATCAAGATTTATGACACAATTCGGAGCTTGAAAGTGGTCGATTGGGATGGGGTATCCAACGATTCGCCTAAGCGGATTGTTACCCTCCCACTAGTTTGTTATATGTTTTTCGAGGCTTAAACTTGAGCTCGCCCAATTTGTTGAATATAACTTTATTAGGTTTTGTCTGTTGCTCCAGCTTTTCTAGACTCATGCCTAGAATTTGAGAGACCGAATCTGATGCGGCCGATTGTGGCTTACTTTCACGTTGCGCGACTTGTGCGTACGATCTTGGACCAACAAGTGACGATTCTCTTTTTGGACTTCGACCAGCGTCACTTTGAACTTGGACCAGCGACGTTTTCTTGCACATTTTGAATTTTGCCTTTAATCAATCCCAAAACCCTTGCCGACAGGGTTTTTTGGCTTATCTACCTTTTAGGCTTGGTCCCTTATTTGCAATATTTTTGTCGTTTCAATATTCATGTCGTTTTTGTAACTCAATGGCAATTTCGCAACCTCGGTAGCTCGCTGGGTGACTTCCCCTGTAATTTGCGCAAACCGCGGGGGCTAACCGCAAACATTGCAATCCGTCGAGAGATGTTCGCCGGCGCATTTTAAGCATCGCGGTTTTTCTGGCAGTACGCTTGCGTGTGTCTGAAACCTCGACATCGTTTACGTAGGAGCACTAGCCTGTTGCTTGGGCTCGATTTTTACCTTGATGTTAAGGATTGCTTTGATTTTGTAAGCCGAATGAGGCAAGTCAGTCCGTCCGTCTGTCGGTTGTTTTAGGCCTTGAATTTCGAGCTAGGAAGTTAAGTTGGGAAACTTTGCACCTGCTACCGTTCGCCAGTCGAAACGCAACTATTTTTATGAAAAACTTAGTACGAACCTACATTCTAAAATTCTGTGGCGAAATCTTCCTCAGATTGGGGTGGGCAGCAGGAGTATTAATACCGAATGCAACCTAGACCCAGATGTTTTAAATAAAACATTTTTGACAACCGATGATGTACCCAGTTTGACTTCGAATCCACACTAACGGAAATCAGCCTGCCAACACAGACTGATTTTGTAGTTGTGTCTAAAAACAATATACTTACTTACTTACTTAGGGTGGCGCTACAGTCCGGGGTTGACCTGGGCCTCAGCCAACAAGCTTCGCCAGCCAGCTCTGTCTCTAGCTAGCCGTCTCCAGTTTCGCACGCGAAGTTGGCTGAGGTCCCCTTCCACTTGCGTACGCCACCAGAGTCTCGGTGCTCCTCTACCGCGTCGTCCCTGCGGTGTGGATTCGAAGATTTTCCGGGCCGGGGCGTTGGTGTCCATCCGCTCTAGATGACCCAGCCATCGTAGACGTTGTGTTTTGACTCTTTTGGCTAGGTCGTTATTGCTGTACAGCCCGTACAGTTCGATGTTATATCTCCTCCTCCACTCTCCGTCTATGCAGACGTGACCGTAAATCGTCCGAAGAATTTTCCTCTCGAAGGAGCCTAAAGTGTTTTCATCCGCCTTTGACAGGGTCCATGCTTCTGCACCGTAAAGCAGGACTGGGATGATGAGGGTCTTATACATGGACACTTTAGTTGCTCGAGAGAGGGCTTTGCTACTCAATTGCCTTCTTAGCCCAAAGAAACAGCGATTGGCAAGAGTTATCCTTCGTTTGATTTCAGCGTTGGTGTCATTGTCTGAATTGATAGCGGAACCCAGGTAGACAAAGTCCCTAACTACCTCAAAGTTATAGCTGTCGATGGTGACGTTTTGTCCAAGACGTCGGTGTTGGGTGTCTTTTCTTGATGACAGCATGTACTTGGTTTTGCCCTCATTGACTGCTAAACCCATATTCGCCGCTTCCGTCCCAATACTCACGAAGGCTTCACTGACATCACGCTTTGTTCTACCGATTATGTCAATGTCGTCTGCGTATGCAAGTAGTTGAACGGACTTTTGAAAGATTGTACCTCTGGTGTTGGCGCGAGAGTTTAGCACAATTCTCTGAAGTATGATGTTGAAGAAGGCGCATGACAGCGCGTCGCCTTGTCTAAGTCCTTTTTTGACATCAAAGGGGTCGGTGAGGTCTTTGCCGACCTTGACGGAACAGCGTGAGTTTTCCATCGTCATCCTGCACAGACTGACGAGTTTGGCAGGGATGCCAAAACTAGACATTGCGCTATACAGGGTGTTTCCAAATTCGATGCAACTATTTTGACACAAGATTCTTGGGTATATTTGAAGAAAAAAATTGTTCTACTGTACGGGCCTATCTCAAATTTTGATACCACTTATTGGGAATTTAAGAAAACACCTACTTTGAGGTACCTTGAACCATACTAACACAAATATCTCCGCTAACACTTACAGCAGGTACTTCATTTAGGACTTAAATTTTAGAAAAAATAGTACTCCTTTTAACTGCATTAAAATAAAATTGATGACTTTTTTAACTTTTGAGATATTTGCTTTTAAGTCGGATCCTTTTTCCCTGCCCATGACATTTTTTTGACTTTCAAGACAAATTTCTGCGAAAAATGCGTAATAAACATATCGGTAATTTTTTTTTCTAGTGCACCTATCTTGACTATGTATTAATAATTTACGTAGGTTTTAGAGCATGCATTTTTATTAGAGTACCTGATAAAAAGGTAATTTCCCTATCATTTTTCTGTTAAATCCCAAAAAGGATTAAGTTTGAGGTTGGTCGCCTAGTTGGAAAATTTACCTAATGTAAATTGTATAAAAGGTTAGAAAACAAAATTAAATCCATCAAAGTCATTTTTGAAGCCGAGGTGACACAACAGTTGTTAAGAAACCCTACTTGAAATGGCATCTTTTACAAACGAAGAATACGCCGATATTATCTACGTTTATGGGATGTGCAACGGAAGTTCTATTAGAGCACAACAAAGATACCATCAGCTTTATCCTTACCGAAGAGTACCTAATCCCCGCGTATTTACAAATTCGTTTCGCAGACTTCGGGAAACGGGATCTGTTTCAATAAGACGACCTAACGCAGGAGCTTCACCAGGAAGAATTGCAGTTGATGAAAGAATACTGGAAGCGGTTGCAAATGATCCATCAATCAGCATCAGGCGCTTATCCTTGCGATTTAATGTTTCAACACATAAAATTGTACGTCTCCTGCATACGGAAAACTTGTGGATGGATACCATACACCTGTGCAGGAACTGCTTCCGAGTGATTTGGAGCCGAGACTTGAGTTTTGCAACTGGTTGTTAGAGCGGAACTTGGATGACAACGGTTTTATAAGCAGAATCCTATGGACGGACGAATCTCAATTTACTAGAGATGGGATTACAAATTGGGCTGCGGAAAACCCACACACAATTAGAGAGTCATCATTTCAACACAGATTTAGCGTCAATTTGTGGGCAGGTGTTATTGGAAACAACTTAATCGGTCCCTTCAAACTGCCTCCCACACTGAATTCTGCAAATTATCTGGAATTTTTGCGCAATGATTTAACAGATCTACTGGAGGATGTTCCGGTAACTCAACGAGCTTCGTCATATTTTTAACAGGATGGAGCCCCAGCCCACTTTGGTCGCGAGGTTAAGAATTGGCTGGATGAAAAGTACGCTGGTCGTTGGATAGGAAGAAATGGACCAGTTCACTGGCCTGCAAGATGTCCAGACCTTACAATTATGGATCTTTTTGTATGGGGGAGAATGAAAGAACTTGTTTATTCTACAGATATATCAACTCTAAATGATTTAGAAGATCGCATTCTCCAAGCCTCGTCACAAGTGAGGCAGGAGTTATCCTCAATAAACGTTGACAGCGCAATCCAAAAACGGGCTCTAGCATGCATACAAAATCGACGAGGACACTTTGAACACCTTTTTTGATTGTAAAGTTAACTTAATGAAATAAAAAAAAAAACATAAACCAAACACAAGCATTTTTATTCAGAATAATAGGAATTGAACACTATGAATCGAGTTTTTCATAATTTTACCTGCTAAGGAATTTCCCAAGTATCATAAATCTGTGGGTTTTTCAGGTAACTTGTCTTAGCAATTTTTATTAAGTATTGTCAGGAGCACTAGAAAAAAAAATTACCGATATGTTTAATACGCATTTTTCGCAGAAATGTGTCTTGAAAAAAAATGTCATGGGCAGGGAAAAAGGATCCGACTTAAAAGCAAATATCTCAAAAGTTAAAAAAGTCATCAATTTTATTTTAATGCAGTTAAAAGGAGTACTATTTCTTCTAAACCTAAAGTCCTAAATGAAGTACATTTTGTAAGTGTTAGCGGAGATATTTGTGTTAGTATGGGTCAAGGTACCTCAAAGTAGGTGTTTTCTTAAATTCCCAATAAGTGATATCAAAATTTGAGATAGGCCCATACTGTGGAACAATTTTTGTCTTCAAATATACCCAAGAATCTTGTGTCAAAATATTTGCATCGAATTTAGAAACACCCTGTATAGCTCGTCTCTATAGATGCTGTCATACGCGGCCTTGAAATCGATGAAGAGGTGGTGTGTATCGATTTGGAATTCCTGGGTTTTCTCCAAGATCTGCCGCAGTGTGAATATTTGATCGATGGTGGACTTTCCTGGCCTAAAGCCACACAGATATGTTCCTATCAGATTGTTGACAAACAGCTTCAGGCGTTCACACAGTACAGCAGAAAAGATCTTGTATGCGATGTTAAGAAGACTTATGCCTCTGTAGTTGGCACAACTCAGAGGGTCTCCTTTCTTCAGGATCGGGCAAACAATGCTGAGGTTCCATTCGTAGGGCATGCTTTCTTCCGACCATATCTTGCAGATGAGCTGGTGCATGCTCCTAACCATCTCATCGCCAGCGGATTTAAAAAGTTCGGCAGCTAGGCCGTCTGCTCCGGCTGCTTTGTTGCACTTGAGCTTAGACACAGCTACTTTCACCTCCTCCAGGTCGGGTGGGCGGTATCGTTCGTATGCTTCGTCGGTAACGTCTTCGCCCTTGTTGAATGGTTCGTTCTGCCTGACAGCGGTATTTGGTTCGTCCTCGCCGTTATACAGTCTGCAGAAGTGGTCTTTCCAAATCCTCAGCACCGACTGCGATTCTACAACGATGTTCCCTTGATGGTCCTTACAGGCCCTTATACCCTTGGCAGGACCTTTTGATCCTTTGGTAAAACTTTCTAACCTCATTCCTGTTGAAACATCTCTCTATCTCTTCAACCGCGCGCTTCTCGTGCTCTCTCTTTTTCCTTCGGAGAAGCCGGTGCTCCTCTCTCCTCCTCTGCTCGTAGAGCTCGCGAGCAGCTCTAGTCCTTCTGTGCAGCGCCGCTTTGTATGCTTCCTGTTTAGCTGCATGTGCTTGCCGGCATTCATCGTCAAACCAGGGGTTTCGTTATGGTCGCCGTGTGAAACCCAGCACTTCAGAGGCGGCGTCTCTGATGGCATTTTGGCAATGTTGCCACTGGCTGTCAATACTTGATGCTGGTTGCATAGGACTTCGTAGAAGGTTTAGAGAGACTCGGTGGGAGAAGGACCTGGCGATCTCTTGCGATTTTAGTCGGCCGACGTCAAACTTCCTCACAGTATTTCCATTACTTGGCGCTGGTCGGTATATCCGCAGCCGTACCTTGGCTACAACAAGGTAGTGATCCGAGTCAATGTTGGCCCCTCGGAAAGTTCAGACATCCATGATACTGGAGGAGTGCCTTGCGTCGATCGCAATATGGTCAATCTGGTTGACGGTTGATTGATCGGGAGATCTCCATGTCCCTTTGTGGATATTGAGATGCAGGAACTGTGTACAAGCTACCACAACGTGTCGCCCCGCAGCAAAGTCGATCAGCCTGAATCCGTTATCCGAGGTTTTGTCGTGCAGGCTATGCTTTCCTACAGTACGACCAAAGATGCCCTCCCTTCCCAGCTTGGCATTAAAATCGCCTAGGACAATCTCAATGTCCAAACAATGGACAAACAATGTCGTAGCTAGGGCACTGCTCATAAGTTTTGTCCAGGAGCTCGTAGAAAATATCTTTGGTCTCGTCATCTTTCTCCTCTGTGGCGGCATGTGCGTATATCAAGCTAATGTTGGCGAATTTAGCCTTGATGCGGATCGTCGCGAGGCGCTCAAGACTTTTTGGTTAAGTCTGCCTCCAACAACGAAACCACATCCAAATAGGCGCTGTCTTTGATGTCGATAGCAGTCGCCGTAGTAGATGTCGCAGTTTTTTTCATCCTTCTTTTGCCCGGCCCGTCCCACCGCATTTCTTGGATGGCAGTAATGTCTGCCTTGCAGTCGTTAAGGGCCTCCGCTAGTTGCTCGGCGGCACGTGGTCTGTTAAGGGACCTAACATTCCACGTGCAGATCCGGAGCTCGTTGTCCTTTTCTCGTTTGCATTGGTCGTCAACTAAAAACAATATAGTTTCAATAATTGCTCTATTAAGTCAAATTCTATTCGTGAAAATGGTTTCCTTCTCCGCTTTATACAGCTCTTGTTGCCGAAAATTATTGGGCCCCTCACGCATGTCATTAATTTTTGCATTACACCGCTAACTTTTCCTAAAACTATAAACTCTTTAGTACTTAGAGCTTTTACTCATACTCAAATAAAGTTCCCACTCAAATGCATAATACCTATAAAACCAACAACCATTTTCAACTCAGTCTTAAGTCAATATTCGTGAAATAAAGATAACTTGGAACAACATGAAGAAACCAAACCAGTCGTCAGTGGAGCCAGTGAAATTCCGGTTAATGGAATAGCTCAGCTCAGCTTTAAAACTGAAAATCTTGGAGCAGCCTGGACAACATGGATTTCCTATTTTTATTTTAAATATTTTTAAGAGATCAACACCCCAATTACGCAAGTCGTATTCGAGAGAAACATACGAGCTTGCTCGTATTTCGTTATTATGAGACTGAGAGTCACTACGAACATACTCGTACGCTAATGAGTTTTATCTTTGTTATCATACTCTATAGTAGTCTCACCGATGCTCAACAAGCCACAGCGCCTCCTGCATTTGGATCAAATAATTTGCAAACTAGCAAAAATATATTCGCTATGCAGAAATGAAAAGCGGTTTTTGTCACTGATGAGATTTTTTTTTGAATACTAGGATGGACGCAGGCTAAAACTCCAAAATCTTTCAAAGATACCAATACGCCCTCTATAGCAGGTATATAATACCGAAGTAGCCGATATTGGTTATGCCCGATTTCCACGTGCTAAAAAACCACCCATTTATGAGAGACACTATGAAACTGCCAGAACGCACTTCATAGCAGTAAATTTTCGCTCTCTCATAATACTTCGTGACTACAACTAAGTTCACTTAACAAGTAGTTTACGCTACCGTAGTGTTAATCGCAGTGGAAAGGTTGCTTTCCAGTGAATGCACCTACTAAGCCGTTCATTCATGCGGCTTCTCCCTACGTCGCTAGATCGAAGGGTCCTGTTCTTTGTAGTCAACGCTCGTTGTTTACATCGTTAAGAGTCTCGTTTAGAGTACGGATCATTTCATTGTTGCAATGAACATGAAGGCGAGCATTTAGCTTTCAAGCGAAGTTTGTTACTTTTTCGCCCACGGTAGCTATTCCTAAATCTCTGTGAATATCGCTATTCCTAATATACCATGGAGCATTCACAATTACTCTTGGTGTCTTGTTTTGGAAAGTCTGCAACATGGACATGTTGCTCTGCTTGGTACAACCCCAAAGTTGTATACCGTATGTCCAGGACGGCTTTAACACCTGCCTGTACAAGAGCAGTTTGTCATATATGCTTAATTTCGAAAATCTTCCGATAAGCCAATACATTTCCCTGAGCCTAATCTCGAGCTCGTCACGCTTCTTCTTTACGTGTGGTTTCCACCTTAGTTAAGCGTCCAGTGTCATCTCTAGATACTTCGCTTCATTTGCATAAGGTATTTGTGCAGAATTTATGAACAGAGGTAAATTATTAACCCTTCTGTAAGTGGAATTCACATGCGTAGACTTGTTCTCGTCAGCAGCTTCGCCCTGCAAAGAACTTTTTTGGCGTGTTATACTTGAAGCGGCTTTCCTGTGACACAATTCGTCTTTTCTGCCTTCACTCGAGCTTTATTGATTCCTTGCTTACTTAAGGTGGCGCTACAGTCCGGGGTGGAACTGGGCCTCAGCCAACAAGCTTCGCCAGCCAGCTCTGTCTCTAGCTAGCCGTCTCCAGTTTCGCACGCGAAGTTGGCTGAGTTCCAATTTCGTGCGCCACATGAGTCTCGGTGCTCCTCTACCGCGTCGTTCCTGCGGTGTGGATTCGAAAATTTTCCGGGCCGGGGCGTTGGTGTCCATCCACTCGAGATGACCCAGCCATCGTAGACGTTGTGTTTTGACTCTTTTGGCTAGGTCGGTATCACTGTATCACTGTATCACTCTATGCAGACGGGACCGTAAATCGTCCGAAGAATTTTCCTCTCGAAGCAGCCTAAAGTGTTTTCATCCGCCTTTGACAGGGTCCATGCTTCTGCACCGTAAAGCAGGACTGGGATGATGAGGGTCTTATACATGGACACTTTAGTTGCTCGAGAGAGGGCTTTGCTACTCAATTGCCTTCTTAGCCCAAAGAAACAGCGATTGGCAAGAGTTATCCTTCGTTTGATTTCAGCGCTGGTGTCACTGTCTGAATTGATAGCGGAACCCAGGTAGACAAAGTCCCTAACTACCTCAAAGTTATAGCTGTCGATGGTGATGTTTTGTCCAAGACGTCGGTGTTGGGTGTCTTTTCTTGATGACAGCATATACTTGGTTTTGACCTCATTGACTGCTAAACCCATATTCGCCGCTTCCGTCCCAATACTCACGAAGGCTTCACTGACATCACGCTTTGTTCTACCGATTATGTCAATGTCGTCTGCGTATGCAAGTAGTTGAACGGACTTTTGAAAGATTGTACCTCTGGTGTTGGCGCGAGAGTTCTGCACAATTCTCTCAAGTATTATATTCTCTTAAGTATAAGGAATCTCTTATTGATTCCTTGAGTTTGAGTTAAATCTTCAACTTCTTTTTTTTTCGTCTTTTGGGTCATAGCCTATGAAATGGTATCATTTTACACACAATTTTTGGGTGGGCGGATACTGATGCTTGTTGTTTTAGAAACCGGCCATAGCAATCTTCTTACCGAAAACAGTGGCCGGATACTGAAACCTTATATATTAAATACATTTTTTTTACTGGAGTGGTGGACAGATGCATTTTGCACCTTTTAAGAGTAAAATAAATAAAAAATGTGATTTTAGGCCACCCTGGTCGGTTTCTAGATCATCGCATAAAAATTGTCTTCTAGTAACCGGCCACTAAATTTCTAAAAACTTAAAACAATATATTCTTATTTCTTGAATGCCAATTGGTCAATAATATTATAATATACCCAAAAAAAACCCAAACTTATACATGAATGCAGTTTGAATGCAGTTTATATCTTAAGAGTTTTGAACTCCAAGCAGAATACCTTTTAAATTTCTACCTTAAAAGTGGGCATGTCCCTACATCATTCGAACGTGGTGGGTGGCCCGGTTTATTTTCTGTCGAGCGTAGTTTCTAATTCACCTGCCTTACAAGCAGTAAAAATACCAAAATAGTGTTTTGTTTTATTCTATTTCAATTCGCCAATTCCTACCTACCTTTCAAATATCCTTTTCACGCTTTCGTTTGCACAAGTGCTGCTTCTGACCATGTAGAAATTCTTCTTTGCCGTAGTCTTTCACAGCACACCTACCACTCCACCAGCCACCACACACTTTTCACCGCTCACCGTCAACTATAATCTTACGCAATACATTTCCAAAAAAAAGGCGGAGTTTTTTTTTCATCTCTTGCCCAAACGCTTTTTTATCGTAATGAATGTGCACAGTCTAAAGAAATAGTCGGAGAGCTGGTGAAAAATTTTGGTAGTCATTTGAACAACAAAATCACGTACCTTGATGTGTTGACCTATACGCGATACTGCGAAAAATGGTGTTCTGCCCGATCGCAGGCGGTCCCTAGGGTGCGGTACGCGGTCCAGAAGCGGTAAAAAAAATCGAAATTATCCTCATTTGACTCATTCTGAATTTTTGTGTATAGCACCTAGCGGCAAATCTATGAAATTTCCTACAATTGGCAGATCATTAGGGTGGGCCCTAAAGCGTGGCAGAACGCCCCCAACGTACAAAAAAAATTGTTTTTTGTATTTATTTGAACAGGTCTAAAATTTATATACATGCTTTGTCACATCATGTGTAGCTTATGTGTGCAATGGCAGAACGAAATTCCGGTCCTAAGTCCATGGCAGAAGATGCTTAAGATACCCGACCTGTAAATGTCTTTCAGCAAGAAACCGGTGTATAAATAACTTTTTTGCGAAAAATATAAGTGCTATCAATTTCAAAAGGATGTTAAAAGAAAGCTGATTATCAGGACTATTATATCTGCAATTTTCATGTTTTTAGAACATGTACTTTATCTTATAACTTATTTCAGACCAAAAATAAATGAAAAGAGGTTAGCATTCACATTATACTAATATTTATATCTTGATGAGTACACACTCAGTATACATAATATGTATTCTACTTAAAACGCTTTAAATTTCACTTTAAGGCTATATTTCACTATATTTAAATTTTCGTTGTGCATAGAAAGAGAAACTGCAGAAAAATGTTGGATATTGTATAACCATGTTTTTATTTTGTATACAGGGTATTTCCTAATTAGATGCAAATATTTTGGGATACGATATTTGGATTTAATTAAAGAAACATATGTCGCGTTACAGTATGCGCCTATCTCCAATTTTGATAACATTTATTGGCAATTTAAGAAAACACCCTCTTTGAGGTACCTTGACCCATACTAACACGAATATATTCGCTAACACTAACAACAAACACTTAATTTAGGACTTACATTTTAAAAGAAATAGTATTCCTTTTAACTGCTTTAAAATAAGATTTATGACTTTTATAAACTTCGAGATATTTGCTTTTCATTCGAATCCTTTTTCCTTGCCCATGAAATTTTTTTGAATTACAAGTCACTGTATTGCAAAAATTAGCCTAACAATACTTAACAAAAATTGCTGTAACAAGTTACCAGAAAAACCCAAAAATTTTACGATATTTGGGAAAAGTTGTAGCAAGTAATATTAAGAAAAATTCTTTCCACAAAGCCGCGCAGGTATAAGGTGGAAATATCATTTTTTACCTACTTTTATAATCGCAGTTGACAACAAGAACGATTTCTTGGCTACGTATTCATTATTTACGTAGGTGTTTAGAGCATGCATTTTTATTAGACTACATGATAAAACCCTGATTTATTTACCATTTTTCTTTTAAATCTCAAAAAGTCTGGGTTTGGACAACTGTTGGCAAATTTACCTTAGGTATAAAACTGTAGTAAACGTAGTTAAATCCATCAGAGTCATTTTCGATGCCAAGGTTACACAATGGTTATATAGTTTTTTTTTTTGAAATGGCATATTTTACAAACGAAGAATACGCAGTTATTATATACGTTTATGGGAGGTCTCTACGTTCAACGGGAATTCTAGTATAGCACGGCAAAGATACCGTTAGCTTTTGCCTAACCGAAGAATACCTAATCTTCGCGTTTTTAATTTAATCTCTGTGTCGATTTGTGGGCAGATGTTATTGGAAACAACTTAAACGGTCCCTTCAAACTGCCTCGCATACTAAATTATCGTATACTAAATTATTATTTTTGGGCATATTTTTAACACGGTGGAAATTAAGAACTGACTGGACGAAAAGGACGGTGGTCATTGGATTGGAATAAATGGAACAGTTCACTAGCCTGCAAGACGTCCTGACCTTACAATTATTGATTTTTTGTGTATTATGGAGAATGAAAGAACCTGTTTAGTCTACCGAAATAACAACTTTAAATACTTTAGAAGAGCGTTGGACAATTCCAAGCTTTGTCACAAGTGAGGCAGCAGCTAGCAGCCTCAATAAATATTGACAGCGCAATCCAAAAACGGGCTATAGCATGCATACAAAACGGAGGAGGACACTTGGATCACCTTATTTGATTGTTTAATTCACTTAATACAAATAGCGAGTAAGTGCTTCAGCGTGTACGCAGAAGTTACCCCATTCTATCCCACATTGTAAAATGCTGATGGCATTTTTATTTTTTGACATTTTATAAGTAGTGTAAACTTCGAAAAGGGGAGTGGTCCAAACGCCCTTACTCACAAACTATCAATAATTATAAGATATTTCCAAGTTACGCTCGAATGTAAGTAATAATGCAATTGTTTTAGTTCAAATTCAATATTTTTGAAAAATCAACCCCTAAAAGAGGGCGTGGCTAAAAACTTTATATAAACGAAATCTGGAATGAAGTCTCGTTAACCTAACCTGCTATTTTTTTGTTTCACGTTTTTCTTAATTTCCAAGGCTAGACGAAATTACATTTTCCTTCCAAATATGGGCGGGGTCCAAAGTCTTGTATGAAGAAAATGTAGAACTAAACGTTTTCTACAGAAAATATTAAGCGAAATTTTTTCAATTTGGAACAAAAATATTGAGTAAACTGCTTTTGAAAAGTTACCCTTAAAATAGATGCCACGCCCACTGGAGGAGGTTTACCAAAAAAATTTTCTGTTTTGTGTTTTGCATTCATTGGGAGATGCTAAACGTTAAATTTCAGCCTTTTAGAACGTCTTCCAGTTTTTAAATCTATGGAGGTAGTTGCACATTTAGACCGATTGTGGGCGTGTCTGTGGGCAGATTTGTTTGTTGTTAGTGTTAGCGAATATATTCGTGTTAGTATGGGTCAAGGTACCTCAAAGAGGGTGTTTTCTTAAATTCCCAATAAATGTTATCAAAATTGGAGATAGGCACATACTGTAACGCGATATATGTTTCTTTAATTAAACCCAAATATCGTATCCCAAAATATTTGCATCGAATTAGGAAATACCCTGTATACAAAATAAAAACATGGTTATACAATATCCAACATTTTTCTGCAGTTTCTCTTTCTATGCACAACGAAAATTTAAATATAGTGAAATATAGCCTTAAAGTGAAATTTAAAGCGTTTTAAGTAGAATACATATTATGTATACTGAGTGTGTACTCATCAAGATATAAATATTAGTATAATGTGAATGCTAACCTCTTTTCATTTATTTTTGGTCTGAAATAAGTTATAAGATAAAGTACATGTTCTAAAAACATGAAAATTGCAGATATAATAGTCCTGATAATCAGCTTTCTTTTAACATCCTTTTGAAATTGATAGCACTTGTATTTTTCGCAAAAAAGTTATTTATATACCGGTTTCTTGCTGAAAGACATTTACAGGTCGGGTATCTTAAGCATCTTCTGCCAACGACTTAGGACCGGAATTTCGTTATGCCATTGCACACATAATGTGAACATAATAATAAGTCATAACAACAGACTCTCTTGCTGTTTTGCAGCTTTTAGATTGTGGCTCTTTTTCTCTTCTGCAAAAGCAAAACATTATAACCAAATTTGTCTTTGCTAAAATCGTCTTAGCAAGGATAGCGCCACCTGCAATTAGATCAAAAGTGTTAAAAAAACTGCTCCGTGAGAGTACTATAGATTATACAGGGTGTTTCCAAATTCGATGCAAATTTTTTGACACAAGATTCTTGGGTATATTTGAAGAAAAAAATTGTTCTACAGTATGGGCCTATCTCAAATTTTGATACCACTTATTGGGAATTTAAGAAAACACCTACTTTGAGGTACCTTGACCCATACTAACACAAATATCTCCGCTAACACTTACAACAGGTACTTCCTTTAGTACCTGTTGACTAAAGGAACTGACTTAAATTTTAGAAGAAATAGTA
This sequence comes from Neoascia interrupta, assembly GCA_947623515.1. Lineage (NCBI taxonomy): Eukaryota > Metazoa > Arthropoda > Insecta > Diptera > Syrphidae > Neoascia > Neoascia interrupta. The sequence goes on from OX392462.1 coordinate 135,862,699, forward strand.
CTCCTTTTAAGTGCATTAAAATAAAATTGATGACCTTTTTAACTTTCGAGATATTTGCTTTTAAGTCGGATCCTTTTTCCCTGCCCATGACATTTTTTTTACTTTCAAGACACATTTCTGCGAAAAATGCGTAATAAACATATCGGCAATTTTTTTTTCTAGTTCACCTAACAATACTTAATAAAAATTACTAAGACTACTTACCCGAAAAACCCACAGATTTTATGATACTTGGGAGATTCCATAGCAGGAAAAATTATGAAAATTATGAATTATTAATAATTTGCGTAGGTTTTAAAGCATGCATTTTTATTAGTCTACCTGATAAAAAGGTAATTTCCCTATCATTTTTCTGTTAAATCCCAAAAAGGATTAAGTTTGAGGTTGGTCGCCTAGTTGGAAAATTTACCTAATGTAAATTGTATAAAAGGTTAGAAAACAAAATTAAATCCATCAAAGTCATTTTTGAAGCCGAGGTGACACAACAGTTGTTGAGAAACCCTACTTGAAATGACATCTTTTACAAACGAAGAATACGCCGATATTATCTACGTTTATGGGATGTGCAACGGAAGTTCTATTAGAACAGCTTTATCCTAACCGAAGAGTACCTAATCCCAGCGTATTTACAAATTCGTTTCGAAGACTTCGGGAAACGGGATCTGTTTCAACAAGACGACCTAACGCAGGAGCTTCACCAGGAAGAATTGCAGTTGATGAAAGAATACTGGAAGCGGTTGCAAATGATCCATCAATCAGCATCAGGCGCTTCTCCTTGCGATTTAATGTTTCAACTCATAAAATTGTTCGTCTCCTGCATACGGAAAACTTGTATCCATACCACCATACACCTGTGCAGGAACTGCTTCAGAGTGATTTGGAGCCGAGACTTGAGTTTTGCAACTGGTTGTTAGAGCGGAACTTGGATGACAACGGTTTTATAAGCAGAATCCTATGGACGGACGAATCTCAATTTACTAGAGATGGGATTACAAATTTTCACAATCTACACACATGGGCGGCGGAAAACCCACACACAAGGAGGGAGTCATCATTTCAACACAGATTTAGCGTCAATTTGTGGGCAGGTGTTATTGGAAACAACTTAATCGGTCCCTTCAATTTGCCTCTAACACTGATTGTAAACTAACATTTGATTGTAAAGTTAACTTTATGAAATAAAAAAAAAAACATAAACCAAACACAAGCATTTTTATTCAGAATAATAGGAATTGAACACTATGAATCGAGTTTTTCATAATTTTACCTGCTATGGAATTTCCCAAGTATCATAAAATCTGTGGGTTTTTCGGGTAAGTTGTCTTAGCAATTTTTATTAAGTATTGTTAGGTGCACTAGAAAAAAAAAATTACCGATATGTTTATTACGCATTTTTCGCAGAAATGTGTCTTGAAAGTCAAAAAAATGTCATGGGCAGAGAAAAAGGATCCGACTTAAAAGCAAATATCTCGAAAGTTAAAAAAGTCATCAATTTTATTTTAATGCAGTTAAAAGGAGTACTATTTCTTCTAAAATTAAAGTCCTAAATGAAGTACCTGTTGTAAGTGTTAGCGGAGATATTTGTGTTAGTATGGGTCAAGGTACCTCAAAGTAGGTGTTTTCTTAAATTCCCAATAAGTGGTATCAAAATTTGAGATAGGCCCATACTGTAGAACAATTTTTTTCTTCAAATATACCCAAGAATCTTGTGTCAAAAAATTTGCATCGAATTTTGAAACACCCTGTATAACAAAGGTTTTATGCCAAAAAGAATAACGCATACCATCGCGTGCGTAATTATGCAAGTCGTATTTAGTCGTTTTTTCAACGGATCTAGTCGTGTTTTCTCCACTTTACATTTTAAAAGTGACTTCAGGTGAACCTTATCAGAATCATGAAAAACAACAGATTTTTTTAAACGTTTTAATATCGATATGTAACTGGACATTTCCTTTAAAATATTTGAAAACATTGGCTGTGGTATTGCTAAAGTAATATGCTCATATATATACTGCTTGTTTGATATGCTCATTTAGCAAAGAAATGGAGCACAACCAGCAACTTCAAAATCGGTGCCACTGACGTTGTGTGTACTCTTTTCACAATGGTTTTACTTCTTACAAAAGTTGTGTTATTGTATTTTTGGGAAATCGAAAAAAATCAGTAAAACTGTAATTAATTTCTTGAGTTGGAAATTGGTTTGAAATCGTAACTTTAAAATCACACCATGCATTCGGCAAATTCATTGGAATAAACTATCTTTCATGGCTCTGCGGATATTTGCCAATATCCGCAGAGCCATGTGTGTTGGTTCCTCCACATCAAAGCGATCATCAAAAAATTGATCGATTGAATTGATTCTCCTTTTTCGTTTTTCAATTTGATTTCTAACATAAATCTCCGAACCTTTCAAGCATACTTTGATTTTTTTCTGATTCCGAAATTTTGACAGTACTTGTGCATTTGAAATGCGATGAAACGCGTTGCTGCCCGACTGCATCTGTGATGGAGTCGTATTCAAGGCATACAACTTGCATAATCGCAAAGCCAATACAATACGATACGAGTACCAGTCGAGGTGAATTTTTGTATACGACTTGCGTAATTGGGGTGCAATATTTTCAAGATCTCGAAATGCAGTCTAACCAACGCAAGTCGTGCTCCTTTTTTCACTATATGGGCCCGGAGGCGGTAAATATATTCTATGCTTTTGATCTCAACCCTGTTGATGTGAAGTTTGACGATCGCCTCAAAAAAATTGAAGAGCATTTTATGCCAAGGAAAAACATCGCCGTGCAAAGAAATAAATCCTTCCTTCGTAAACAACAGCTAGGAGAATCCAATGAGGAATATGTTGCCGTATTTAAAAACTTTTGTGTGTGAATTTGGGGAACTCCGTGAGATCCTGGTATGCGACATTTTCATTTGTAGAGTGGATTATCTAAGGGATACGCTACAATAAAAGATACACTGCAAGCAGACGCACAAAAAGTGTGCGTCTGCTTGCAGTTTCTTCTGAAGATAGTGTAGTCACGTCATCAACCATGCCATCTTCTTCAACGTCATCATACTCGCAAAGACCAACGACAAACTCATCGATGTCAATGGAGCCGTACTCATCAGCACCATTGCACCCAACAGTATCTGTCAATAAACTTATGAGGAGTAAGTATTGGAATAAACTTAAGTAGGAGTAATAATTGAAAACAGTAGCGTCACATTCCAGCTTGATACGGGAGCGAGTGCAACATTATTTGTAAGTCTAAGCTTAAAGGACCAAGGGTAAAGCCAACCAAGACAAAATTATAAGCATTTAATGGCCATGAAATACCAATTATTGGGAAATGTGTTCTTAATTGCACTAATCAAGATAGCAAAGTTTATTCACCAGAATTTTTTGTGCCAGACTTTGATTGCACACCAGTTTTAGTGTCATTATAAATCTTATTATAATTATTAGGAGTCTTATAAAAAAGTTATCGCAATAGCTTATACAAACATTGTGAATCGCTATCTCGATTTGTTTACATGTCTTGGCTGTCTCAAAAAAGAAGTGAAACTTAAATTAAATCCAGAAATACCACCTGTTATTGATAGTCTGCGTCGAATACCGTTTGCCTTAGAAAATAAAAAACGGATCGAAATTCTTCACATCCTTAGATGCCAAGTCGGGGCTTTGGATGCTTCAGTTGGATGAAGATTAATCAAAAATTTGCACATTTGTAACGCCATTTGGTCGATTTAGGTGTCTTAATCTACCGTTTGGTATTAATGGCAGCCTCAGAAAATTTTCACAATGAAATGTGAGAATGAAATTTCAAGGACATAGAAAATGTTGTTATTTACATTGACGATTTCTTTATTTACGCAAAGAGCTCTGAAGCACACAATGAAATTCTTATGAAAGTGTTAGGACGCGCGCTTTCTACAGGACTTAAATTTAACAAAGGCAAAGCGAAATTTTTTCAAACTGAAATAAAATTTTTAGGGCACATTTTTTTAGATGAAGAAGAAGTAAAAGTTATTTCCGAAATGCATCGTCCTTTAAACGTTGCTGATTTACTAAGGTTTCTGGGAATGGTCAATTATTTAGGTTCTTTTATAAAAAATCTTAGGGGCCGTTGCACTAATTTAAGAAATGTGCTTAAAAAAGATTAAATATGGCATTGGTCTTCAGCTTGTGAACAGGAATTCAACAACTTAAAGGAGCTTTTATCAAAAGCGCCCATTCTGGTATACCTTGAGCCTAAAAAACATATCACTATGTCAGTTGATGAATCAAAGGCTGCAGTGGGTGCAGTTATTTCACATTCGAATTTACCAATAGGCTATGCATCAGCCACACTTACATGTCAGCAAAACTGCGCACAAATAAAAAAGGAGCTATTTGCGAATTTATTTGGTTGCTTTAAATTTTGTCAATATATAATTGGACAAAAAATCAGAGTTGAACCGATTTGGTCCTATTATTCAACCGCTAACTGCATAAAATTCCGGTTCGTTTTCAACGTCTGATGTTAAAACTCCAATGATATCATCTCGTCGTTGTGTATGAACCTGGCAAGGAGCTGTTAATAGCAGACACTCTATCACGGTCCCCTTTGGATGAACATGCACTTCCCGAAATAGACAAATAATTAGAACTTCAATGTAATATACTTACTTGCAGTGTTTCTGCTTAAGAAGAAAGAATTAGACAAATTAACTAGTGGGACGGTTACAATCCGCTTAGGCGAATTGTTGGATACCCCATCCCAATTCACCACTTTCAAGCTTCGAATTGTGTCATAAATCTTGGTTGCTAAATTTCAGTTTCTATTAACTTAAACTGCATTTTGAATTTCTCAGTTAAAGAATCTTATCCCTTAAAAAGAGGCGTGGCATCCACCCCTTTTCAATCACATCGTTTTTATACCCCATCCCATAGGATAGGAGATATATTAAGTTTGATTCATAGTTTGTAACATAGAGAAATAGTCACCGTAGACCTACAAGACCTTAGAGGCATATGATCGAGACCGAATTGTTAGTCGAATGAGCCATGTCCGTCCGTCCGTCCGTGTGTCGGTAGTTTTTAGGCTTTAAATTTTGAGCTAGGCACTTAAAACTTAATATCTGTTCTTTCTATGTCCCGAAGCAGTACGAGTGTAAAAATTTTTTAAATCTGCCCACTGACACGCCCAAATTCCCGAGTTGGCTGAGACGACAAACAAAACGAGTTCTGATCGAGTAGTAATTTCAGCGGCTTCAATATTAAGTTTTAAGTTTTATATCATTTTTTTTAGCTTGTGTTTCATCACCTAAATAAACGATTAAATAAAAATTAATAATTAAAAGTAATAAAATAAAAGATGTATACAGCTATAAGAAGCTATATATATCTATGTATGTTATAGCTGTCGATGTTGATGTTTTGTCCAAGACGTCGTAGTTTGGTGTCTTTTCTTGATGATAGCATATACTTGGTTTTGCCCTCATTGACTGCTAAAACCATATTCGCCGCTTCCATGTTCTGTCCCAATACTCACGAAGGCTTTACTGAGATCACGCTTTGTTCTACCGATTATGTCAATGTCGTCTGCGTATGCGAGTAGTTGTACGGACTTTTGAACACTCTGGTGTTGGCGCGAGAGTTCTGCACAATTCTCTCAAGTATGATGTTAAAGAAGTCGCATGACAGCGCGTCGCCTTGTCTAAATCCTTTTTTGACATCAAAGGGGTCGGTGAGGTTTTTGCCGACCTTGACGAAACAGCGTGAATTTTCCATCGTCATCCTGCGCAGACTGACACGTGTGGCAGGGATGCCAAAACTAGACATTGCGCTATATAGCTCATCCCAATAGATGCTGTCATACGCGGCCTTGAAATCGATGAAGAGGTGGTTTGTATCGATAAGAAATTCCTGGGTTTTCTCCAAAATCTGTCGTAGTGTGATTATTTGATCGATGGTGGATTTTCCTGGCCTAAAGCCACACTGATATGTTCCTATCAGATTGTTGACAAACGGCTTCTAGCGCTCACACAGTTTAGCAGAAAAAATCTTGTATGCGATGTTAAGAAGACTGATGACTCTGTAGTTGGCACAACTCAGAGGGTCTCCTTTCTTCAGGATCGGGCAAACAATGCTGAGGTTCCATTCGTCGGGCATGCTTTCTTCCGACCATATCTTGCAAATAAGCTGGTGCATGCACCTAACCAGCTCATCGCCAGCGGATTTAAAAAGTTCGGCAGCTAGGCCGTCTGCTCCGGCTGCTTTGTTGCACTTGAGCTTAGACACAGCTACTTTCACCTCATCCAGGTCGGGTATGCGGTATCGTTCTTATGCTTCGTAGGCAACGTCTTCGCCCGGGTTGAGTGGTCCGTTCTGCCTGACAGTGGTATTTGGTTCGTCCTCGCCGTTATACAGTCTGCAGAAGTGGTCTTTCCAAATCCTCAGCATTGACTGTGATTCTACAGCGATGTTCCCTTGATGGTCCTCAGACCTTTTTTATCCTTCTTTTTATCCTTACCAGGACCTTTTGATCCTTTGGTAAATATTTCTAGCCTCATTCCTGTTGTAACATCTCTCTATCTCTTCAACCGCGCGCTTCTCGTGCTCTCTCTTTTTCCTTCGGAGTAGCCGGTGTTTCTCTTTCCTCCTCTGCTCGTAGAGCTCGCGGGCAGCTCTTGTCCTTCTGTGCAGAGCCACTTTGCATGCTTCCTGTTTAGCTGCATATGCTTGCCAGCATTCATCGTCAAACCAGGGGTTTTGTTGTGGTGGCCGTGTAAAACCCAGCACTTCAGGGGCGGCGTCTCTGATGGCATTTTAGCAATGCTGCAACTGGATATCAATACTTGATGCTGGCTGTATAGGACTTCGCAGAAGGTTTTGAGAGACTCGATTCGAGAAGAACCTGGCGATCTCATGTGATTGTAGTCGGCCGACGTCAAACTTCCTCACAGTATTTCCATTACTTGGCGCTGCTCGGAATATCTGCAGCCGTACCGTGGCTTCAACAAGGTAGTGATCCGAGTCAAAGTCCCCTCGGAAAGTTCGGACATCCATGATACTGGTGGAGTGCCTTGCGTCGATCGCAATGTGGTCAATCTGGTTGACGGGTGGTTGATCGGGAGATTTCCATGTCCCTTTGTGGATATTGAGATGCGGGAACTGTGTTCTAGCTACCACAACGTATCGCCCCGCAGCAAAGTCGATCAGCCTGAATCCGTTATCGGAGGTCGTGTCATGCAGGGTATGCTTTTCGACTATACGACCAAAGATGCGATCCCTTCCTAGCTTGGCATTAAAATTGCCTAGGATGATTCCAATGTCGTAGCTAGGGCACTGCTCATAAGTTTTGTCCAGGAGCTCGAAGAACATATCTTTGCTCTCGTCATCTTTCTGCTCTGTGGGAGCATGTGCACATATGAGGCTAATGTTGGCAAATTTAGCCTTGATGCGGTTCGTCCTCCAACAACGAAACCACATCCAAATGGCTTTGATGCCAATAGCAGGCGCCGTAGTAGAAGTCGCAGTCTTATATCCTTCTTTTGCCGGCCTGTCCCACCGCATTTCTTGGATGGCAGTAATGTTTGCATTTTAGTCGTTAAGGGCCTCCGCTAGTTGTTCGGTTGCAGGTGGTATGATAAGGGACCTAACATTGCACGTGCAGTTCCGGCGCTCGTTGTTCTGTTGTCGTTTGCATTGGTCGTCAACAGTAAATCCGTCCGAATCCGAGGCTTATTACTGCTTTGTAACTGGTATTTCTTTACGTGGCCGGGAAGTCACCCCGACGGCACGACCCCCAACCTGGAGGACCAGATCCTTTGTTTAGCTCTAGGGACGCAGAGCCGAATAGCCCGCGCCTTATAATCCTGAGCTCCGAATACGTGGTAGTAGCCCATAGAAGGTGTTCACTAAGTAGTTCCGCCTGACTGGAACTATCTAAGCCACCGTTGATTCCATCTGGGGAATTCCTCCGCTGCCGTCCGGATGCAAGGAGAAGTGCCTTAGTGGGAACACTCCTCCCCCCCTCTCTCGTCTGCTATCCCCAACAACCTTCCAAACGGGTTGGAAGCCAATCTCCAGTTGAGGTACTAGACACTCGGTGTTCACCACGGGGAGGTGAGAGTAGGAGTTGATAGAGAAATGTTGGTTTAGAAAACCTGTGGATGCTTGTATCCTCTTGAGTGAACATGTCTATCCTTTGACCACCAAAGTGGTTTCCATATACAAAGGTTCTATGACTTGGCCGAATCCAGTAACCATCACTCCAGTCCACGGTGTGGCGCTAGTGATGGGTTGTTGCAGATGGTAATATTCATTCTCTCAATCTTCGTATATGCTAAAAAGGGATAATTTATCCGCTCTGCATTTGAGTATGCAGGGGGTCATTTATTCTTTGCCTTTTCTACATGAGAATAAAAGAACAGAGACTTTGGAGTGGATTTTGCTGTTTGTTTTGCTTTTGGACTACCTGCGTAAATTTTTTGTGCGCCATGTCAATGTCAGCCGATAGGACTATGTGTGTGTTTTGCGCATGTGGAGGAGATGGAGTGAAGGTTGAATAATTTCTAATTTATCATCATACCTTTTTTTATGAATGTGCCGATCTACCCAAAGTATTGTTTTGTGGCGACGAGAAATAAAAGCAGGAGTCGCTGAATTCACCCATCGATTCACTCACCGAACACACCCGCTCGATCAGTGAACGAACATACCCAACTGTCATTCAAGCCATCTGACAGCAGCTGGCATAATCGAAGTTCCAATTTCGATTTCTCTTCCTTGGAAATCAGTGGAAGAGTCCTAATGGAAAATTGCCAAAGGGGAAATATTGAACGTACTAGAAAGTGCTTAATTTTGTATAAATACATGGGTGACAGACTCGTTCGGGACAGTTTTTTTTTTAAACGTTGGCTTGTCAAAATCGGTAATAAAGTAATGTGTCGGTAATAATAAAGTAGGTAAGGTAATAATAAAGTGTTGAATTCTAAGTAATAAAGTTGAATGACCGTGTGATCTAAATTTAAATAAGTTTGTTTGATAAATAAAGTGTTTCATTGTGAAATTATAAAAGTGAAATTGAGTTTTATTCGACGAACCCCAGACGAAAACATTACATCTACAGTGAAATTTCAGACAGTTCAAACAGTTCTTGATAGTTAAATTTTCTGGATATATTGCGCGTATAGCGTCGGTGACTTAAACGGTTTATTTTTGTGGTGGAATTTTCCAGCAATCTTCTTCTCCTTTTCCATTTAGGCGCGAGGTTTAAATCTGAAGTAATGGATTATAACCCTCTCACTCCACTGCATTCCTAATGGTACGCTTGGGGGGTACGCCGATTTGACCTCAGAATATACCGGCAGGCCACCCGGTTTTGGATCTCTTTGTCACTGAGGCCAAATAAATGCTGTTGTCGTTGCATTTGTGTGATCCATGAACGTTGAGGCCTACCTGATTGACATTGCATTTTTGACGGGGTTCGTAGGATCTCTCCTTTGAACGTGGCAATACCAATTGAGCCGGTCATGCTTTATTATTCTAGAGATAGGTTCTTTTACATGGAGGCTGCCTCGGACCTTCGTACTTCTTATTCTATCTCGCTTTGTTACTCCTGCTGTCATGCGAAGTATCTTCATCTCAGCTGCCGTTAATGTGCTCTTATATTTCCTATACGATGTCCAACATTGGAAACCATATATAAGCGCCGGACGCACAGCTGCGGTGTAGGGCTTTTCTTTCAGGTTAAGGGGACAATTTTCGGTCACAGAAGATGGCGGAGTTTTCTCGCCACTTCGTCCACCCCACCCCACGCCTGCGCGGTGATTGATGCCGTTATCACAGTTTGCTTTGCTATTGACCACAGATCCCAGGTACTTGAACTTTTCACTCTTGGGAAGCACCTTTCCATTCAATTTAATGTCTGGAATTGGTTCGGGTGGGTAAAAGAATGGGCAGCACAGGTACTCTGTCTTCTTTTGGCTGATACGATACCCATTCCCCTCTAAAACATTGACACATATATATAAAGTGCTCGCTGCAGGGATATACGATCTTCACTTATGATGGCCCCATCGTCAGCGAAGAATAGTTGATGTACTTTCGGCTCCGTCAATTTTCCTTCAAGCAGATAATCAAGGAATACAATGAAAAGCAAAGGACTTAGGGCGCTTCCCTGGTGTACACCGACTTTAACAGAGAACTCATCAGTGACTCCGGAAGTGCATCTTACTCTTGTCTTTGCTCCATCATACATGTCCATGATCATCCGAACGTAGGCTTCTGGAACTCAACGTTTTCTTAGCGCCACCCATATCAGATCTCGTCGTAGTCTATCGAAAGCTTTTTCAAAATCAACCAGCACCACATGCAGATCTTTCAGGGCATCGCGATGTTTTTCCATTATGATCCTTATGCTTTGGATTGCATCAGTGGTTGATTTGCCCGTGACAAACCCACACTGGTCCTCAGATAGCCTTATTATTTTTATTATTATTTATTATTATTATTTTTCGTAGTCGACTATCTAGTACCCGCTCGACGATCTTCATTGTGTGAGACATGAGCTTGATAGAACGGTAATTGTCACAGCTTCGTGTATCACCTTTTCCTTTAAAGAGCTTTAGTCAAGCTTCTCTACATCATAAACGCATCAATGAGAATTTCATACGTTCCACGGCAATGGAAAGTCGCAGAGGTAATAATGGTTGCGAAACCAGAGAAATTCCCGAACTACAAAAAATCATGTAGACCAATTTCACTTCTGCCGATTGATATAATCGTCAGAAGTGAAATTGATTGATATAATCGTCAGAAGTGAAAAGTCTTCGAGAAACTTGTGCTTAAACGATTGCAACCAATAACTGAAGAAAGACGATTGATTCCGAATCACCAATTCGGCTTTATGGTCAAACATTCAACAATTGACCAGGTCTATCGAATAACTAATGAAATTGAGAAAGCCTTAGAAGCGAAAGTGATATGTTCTACCGCTTTTCTTGACGTATCTCAAGCCTTTAAAAAAGTTTTGCACGAAGGCCTAAAATATAAGCTACGGAAAGTTTTGCCAGAAAAATGTATGAACTCTTAGAGTCTTATCTTCACAACAGACTGTTTCGAGTAAGATACGGGAGCGAATACTTAGAATTCAAAGAAATACAAGCCGGCGTTCCACAAGGTAGCGTCTTTGGTCCAACACTGTTTATACCCCATCCCATAGGATAGGAGGTATATTAAGTTTGTCACATAGTTTGTAACACGTTGAAATAATAATGGTAGACCCCCAAGACCTTAAGGGCATATGATCGAGACCGAATTCTGAAACGAATGAGCCATGTCCGTCCGTCCGTCCGTCCGTCCGTCTGTATGTCACATGTTTTTAGGCCTTAAATTTTGAGCTAGGGTGCTGAAACTTCGTATGTAAGGTCCATGTCATGCGAAGCAGTACAAGTGTAAAAATTGAAGTTTGAAATGCACCCAAAGACACGCACACAGTCGGTCCAAATGTGCAACTACCTCCAGAGTTTTCAAAACTGTAAGACGTTCTTAAAAGCTGAAATTTGACTTTTAGCATCTCCTAATGAATGTTAGACACAAAAAAGACAAATTTAATTGGTAAACCTCCTCTAGTGGGCGTGGCATCTATTTTGAAGGTAAATTTTCAAATGCAGTTTACTCAATATTTTTGCTTGAAATTGAAAAAAAATTGCCTATTACTTTATTTAGAAAACGCTTATTTCCACATTTTTTTGATACAAAACTTTGGGCCACGCCCATATTTGGAGGCAGAATTGAAGAAAAACCTAAAATTTTCCACAAAAACTTAATTTCGACTGGCCTTGAGCCTAATTTAGGAAAGCATGAAACAAAAAGAGTAACAGGTTAGGTAAACGAGACTTCAGTCCAGATTTTGTTTATATAAAGTTTTCAGCCACGCGCCCTTTTAGGGGTCGATTTTTCAAAAATATTGAATTTGAACCAAAAAATTGCATTTTTACGTACATTTAAGTGTAACTTGGAAATATATGTGGAAGTATCTTATAATTAATAGTTTGTAATTCGGGCGGTTGGAACACGCCCCTTTTCGAAGTTTGCATTACTTATAAAATGTCAAAAAATAACTTTGCCATCAGCATTTTACAATGTGGGATAGGATGGGGTATTCAACGGTCCGTTTTACGGACTGTAACTTCTGCGTACACATTGTAGCACTTACTCACTGGTTTTACTTTTTACAAGAGATGTGCCTCAAGTAGAGACATCGACTGTAGCCACGTTCGCTGACGACACGGCTATCCTCGCTACGGATAAGACAGTCGAACTATCAACGGGAAGACTCCAACGCGCTTCTAACAGAATATGCGAATGGAAAAAGGCCTGGCGAATTTTCCTAAAAGAGACAAAATCAACGCATGTTAATTTTACTTACAAGAGGGTAATCAACTTACCTCTACTTATAAACTCGGTACAAATTCCGTACGCAAACGAGGCGAAATATTTAGGCATGAGCCTAGACGTAAAACTTAAGTGGAAGCCACACGTAAAAGAGAAACGCGACGAACTTGAAATCAAGCTACGAGAACTGAATTGGCTTATCGGAAGCTATTCGAAACTAAGCGTATATAACAAACTGCTATTGTATAAGCAAGTGCTAAAACCATCTTGGACGTACGGTATACAACTTTGGGTTTGTACAAAACCAAGCAACAAACCTATTTTAGAAACTTTTCCGAATAAGACACCAAGAGCAATCGTAAATGCGCCATGGTATATAAGAAATAGCGATTTACATCGAGATCTAAGCATCGCAACCGTGACCGAGGTAAGAAACTTTGCTCGCAAACTTCACACTCGCCTTCACGGCCATTGCGACCATGAAATTATCCAAAGTCTGGATGAGAGAAATCTTGCACGCCATCTGGACCCGCTGTCTCCTATTTTCTTCCAGAACTCTAAGGGTATCTGATCTGGCCCAACCACATTTCGCTTTTTGGAGTACTTAACCGCCTTCCCAACCTCGTCGACTGTGATGTCTGGTTCTTCTTCTCGGTTAGGAGTAGTCTCTTCTGTAAAGTGTTGCCTTGGAAACTGTTCATTCAAAAGTCCCTCACAATAATGCCGCCACCAGTGAAGAATTTTTTCGTCATCCACAAGAAGCTGTCCCTGAGCATTGTTGATGAACTTTGGCGAACGAATCTCCTCGGCGTTTTCCTCCTCTGAGCGGCAATTTTGAAGATTTTAGCCCCTTTATTCAAGGTGTTTTGTCAGTGGAAGAGGAAATTTCCTCCAATTCCTGATACAGGCTTTCCATTCTCTTTGCTTGAACCTGGGCGCATTTCTTCTTAGCAAGACTCTTGAGGTGTCTATACTTCAATTCCAGGCAAAGCATTTCATCTGTATTGTTCGAGGAGCACTTCTTCCATGCCTTGAATGCCGCTTTCTTTTCACTTATCATTAGTTTCACCTCATCTGATCACCACCATTTTTCATTGACCTGTTTGCGGTGGCCTTTTGAAGTCCCCAGGAGTGATTTGGCCTTCTCTATGCACGTTCGCTGTAGGTCATCCCACATAACTTGTGCTCTGCACTCTACATCTTCGTTTTCGTCAATGATGTTACAGAGATAGCTTTGCATAGTGTTTGAAAATGCTTCGCCTTTTTCTTTATCCAAATCGTACCAGTTGATTCTCCCAGATAGCTTTGCTTGCTTAATTTTATTTTTTGACGGTTCCATAAAAATGGCCGTCAGCAGCAGGCGGTGTTGTATTGTAATCGCCTCACCTAAAATCACTTTACAACCTTTGACATGTGGTTTTAGGGAACTGTGAACCAAATGATAGTCCATCTGGGTCACATTCCCACCGCTGCTGTAAGTGATCAGGCACCTGCTTTACTTAACGAACATGGTGTTAAGCACGATAAGACCGTATGACTTGCAAACGTTAAGGATATCTTCACCAGAAAAGTACCTAGTGCCATACCCCAGTCCACCATGGCAGTCTTCATAGTGGAATTTTTCAGCAATATTGCGCGTAAATAGCGTCGGTGACTAATACGGTTTATTTTTGTGGGGGAATTTTCCAGAGATATCATGTGTAAACTGTGTCGGTGACTCATACAGATTTGATTGTAGAATTTTCGTGACACATAGAAACTGATTGTGCGATAAAGCTATAATTAACAAAGTTATAAAAACAAAGTCAGCGATTTATTCGCTTGTGATTTTCTGGAACAAACAAAAACAGATTGTGTTGTGAAAATTATTTGAAGATAATTTGAACTGGGTCGCAAAATTGAACAATTGACAACAGCTGAGTTGAAAGCCGAATTGGGTAAAAGTAACCTGCAGACGTGCGTCGGGGCTCAAAAGGGAATTATTGCTCCAACTCCAGGACACAATTACCGAGGAAGTTGGAGACCCAGACACGATGCTGTTCGAAGTTCAAGAAGAACAGCAACAAAGCACGAAAGTCTGGTCGCTAAACTCGAAACGAAGCTTAATGCCCAAAGTTCGATTTTTAAAGATCAAATCGAGACAAAAGATTAAAAATTCGAAGCGAAATTCGATAAAGTAGAATCTCAAGTGGATAAGGTGAAGCAACAGTACGAACAGCTAGCTAAAGAGCTCGACTACGTCAAGAAGCAGAAAGTTCAGGAATATTCCATCGACAGCCCATGACGCAAAGATATGCAGCCGCCTGTGTTCGATGGTCAGACATCATGGCCGATTTACAAGAGACAGTTCGAAGAGTTCAGACAAGGGGTAGGACGCTTCAACAGTTGCAAGCCGAGGGATTGGCGAATTTGACTCCAAACACCAGCAGGGAGATAATAAACGAGTTGGCAACCGATGCGTTTACTAATGCCCTTGCGGATGGAAAGCTACAAATGGCTGTAAAAATGGCGGGTAAGAGGACTCTCGCTGAAGCACTAGCATTCGCCCTAACAATGGAAGCTGCAGACCAAGCTTCGCAAGGTAGTCATCGCGTCAGAGATATGGCTACGCTAGAGTGCTCACGACAACGCATCGAAATTGAAAGGCGAAACACGAACACCTCTCGGGGACAAATGAGATGCAAGTGCTAAGGTATCGAACCGTCGAGATCCCTATGGCTTATGGAAACGACAACGCTGTGAATCTTTGAGCGAAACTGGGAAGCGAAGAAGTTTTGCGGCTCTCTTCAGAGACATTACTTTGGACACGTTTGGAAGGTTATCTTGGGAACCACCGTCTATCTCATCGAGCCAGACAACAAAAGTAAGCTTAAAAGTTACGTCGCGGGAAAAATTCTTGCAGAACCCAAGAACGGCATGGTGCAGGTAAGACTCATGAAAACAAATAAGCGCACTGTTCACGATAGAATCAGATTTATCACAGCGAATTCAATTGTTATTATTTAGTATTAAATTATAAATGCATAATGAGTCTCAATGACGTCAGCAATTAACTAAATAGCACAACACTATGTATTGTAAATAATCTAGTACTAACTAAAAATGTCAACTCATGTCAACAAACAATAAAATGAAGTTTTTATAACGATTTACAACACGGAAGAGAAAAGTTTAACTTTTATTTGACCTCCAAGTTTTTTTACTTATATATTTTTTAAAACAAAGGAATTCCAACACTTAACATTTTGGTCCTTTCGATCCGTAAAAACATTTTTGTTGAGATTTCAAGAACAATATTGTTGTGTTTTCAAGATCAAGTTTCAAACATTGTGCTAGAACAATTGTACTGGAAAATTTATATCTAAATTTAAATTAAAACTACCGCGCCGGTTTTGTTTTTTGATTTAAAACATTTTGACGTGTGAAATTCAACACGTTCATCAGTCGCTGTACGCCATACGTTGCTGCGGCCACCAGAAAGTCAACACGACCACCAGTTGCTGTGCTGTACGCTGTACACGATAGTTGCTGCCACCAGGAATCCCGTGTAGAACGCTGTCCGTCCATTTTTTGCCAGAAGGAATAGTTCGCAGGTGAGTGCTGCACACTTTTTCTTGTTGTCTTCGTACATACTAGACTGTTGTTTTGAGAGCGTAGCATTATGGCTTGCGGCAAGTTGCAAATTAATAACCTGCAAAGCCTGAAAAAAGACAGGGAAAATTTTTCAAAAGCCGACAAGTCAAGGTTAAATAAAATTAATTACCTTAAAACGCGCATAGAGATGATGGACAAGCAGCTTGCGATAGCAGAACAGTATCATCAGCAGATTCTAGGCACCGGGAAGCTTGAAGCCGAATTCAAAGTAGCTGATATGGAGGCGATATACGATGAAATCCGGGAAGTGTATGCTGAATACAGATGCGAGGTGCTGGACGCCATAGACAAAATATCACCACCAAAGGGCAACGCCAAGTCGAAGGACACTTCAGGAGACAGCAGCGCCAGTGAGTTAAAGTTGCCAGTAATAACTCTGCCAACCTTTTCAGGCGGTTACGAGTCTTG
Source organism: Neoascia interrupta (assembly GCA_947623515.1). NCBI lineage: Eukaryota > Metazoa > Arthropoda > Insecta > Diptera > Syrphidae > Neoascia > Neoascia interrupta. Next base: position 135,879,140 of record OX392462.1, read on the forward strand.
GAGGTCGTTTCATGACATGTTTGTTTCGTTAGTTCACACGAACAAATCCCTTTCGGAGATCCCGAAGATGCACTTTCTCAAATGTAACGTTAGCGGAGATGCGGAAAGACTCCTTCAACACCTGGCGATCGACAAGGGGAACTATGAACGTGCTTGGGAGATTTTGACGGAGCGTTACGACCACAAAAGGGTGCTTGTCAACACTCAGTTGAAGCTTTTGTTTGGCCAATCTCCCATGAACAATGAAACGGCAAATAGTGTCAAACGTATTCTAGATACTAGCCAAGAGTATCTTATCATTCATTGTTTAGATAACTTGGCTGTTCCGGTTGAACATTGGGATGCGATTTTAATTTTTGTTATGCTGCAAAAGTTGTGCAACACGACGCAACAGCTGTGGGAATAGAAGTTAGGCAGTAACAAAGAGCTCCCAACCCTTAAAGAGTTTTTTGAGTTTCTGCAATGTCGCTTCAGGACGTTGGAAGCTGTGGAACAACAAGTAACAACAAAGGTCGGCAACAAACCAAAACCAACGCAAGTGTTCCATGCGCGACAGATACAGAAACGGCAGCTGAGCTGCAAAATCTGTAAGAAAGGCGCCAATGCGGTAAGAGATTGTAGGAGGTTTTTATAAATGGATATAGGTCAACGAAAGCAAACTGTTTTTGAAATTAAAGTGTGCGAAAACTGCTTAGCATACAGTCACTTCAAAAGCAAATGTCCAAGCTCTAAGTGTTACTACCACTGCAATCAAAGACACAATTCCTTGCTGCATCCACTACCAAGCAGTAGCATCCCAAGCGGGTCACAACAGATTGGCGGTTTTAATCCAAATGCACCACAATTCACTCCGTACAACCCTAATCCTAATCCCTCCTCAACACAACAACCGTGTACGAGCAACAACTACTTCGTTCAGACTAACAATCAACCCAGCGCAGGAGTTCAGACACAACCCTACAACCCAAACCTACCAGAAGGTCAACCTGGAGACGACATTCCATCTACGAGCGGCAATTTTAGAGTTCACCATGCCTTTACCAACTCTCAGGTGTTGTTATCTACTGCCTTAGTCAAGGTGAGAGCAGCTAATGGCAACTATCTGACCTTGAGAGCGTTGGTCGACACTGGTTCCGAGGCATCCTTCATTACGGAGTCAGCAGTACAACGTTTGAACCTAAAATCTAGTTGGGCTTTTAGTAAGATTTGTGGGCTGGGGGAGGTCAGCAGTGAAACATCGAACAAGATCGTTAATCTTGACATCGCTTCACTCACCTCGAAGTTTACAGGTAGAATGCGAGCCCTCGTGCTGAAATCACTGACTGGGCTCCTTCCGGCCCAACCTATTAATATTGAAAATTGGGCGCACCTGAGGGGTTTGCAGCTGGCGGATCCTACTTTCAACTTTCCGGCTAAAGTTGAGTTGTTGTTGGGCAGTGATGTCTACGCTGACATCATTGTTGGAGACATTATCCGGAGCAGTGAGGGCTTAGGGCCAGTCGCACAAAAAACTGTCCTGGGATGGCTCGTACTGGGTAAGGTACCTTTGGCTAAACCAACCGTATGCCGAGCCTTTTTCAACCATGTCGATCTCAACACGACGATGAAGATGTTCTGGGAAGTCGAGGAAGAACCATACGAAAAATATGAAACTGAGGGAGACAAGAAATGTGAGGATCATTTTAAACAACACACTAAACGGTTACCTGATGGTCGTTATCAAGTTCGTTTGCCGTTTAAAGGTGGAGAATACCCGTGTATGGGCCCAACCCAGCAAGGTGCTATGCGACGCTTTCTTCAGTTGGAGAAGAGGCTGGTAGCCAACCCAACCCACTATGCAGAGTATGCTAAATGCATAACCGAGTATTCAGAACTTGGACATATGATTCCAATGGAGGAATCCAACCCTGTTCTTAAGTCCAATTTTCATTTTTTCATTCCACATCACGCCGTCATTAAGGAATCCAGTACTACAACCAGGTTGCGGGTTGACTTCGACGCAGCTTTTAAACCATTTTTTGGCTCTTCCTTGAATGACAAGTTGATGATTGGACCCAAACTCCAAACTAATGTCATCGACATTATACTCAGGTGGCGGAAATATAAATTTACTTTCACAGGTGACGTGGAAAAGATGTACCGCCAGATTCGAGTCAACACAGCTGATGCAAATTACCAGCTTATTTTTTGGCGAGATAATCCAAACCAGAAGCTAAAAATCTATCGCTTGGAAACCGTCACCTTCGGCACGGCTTCAGCCCCGTATCTGGCTATCCGAGTTCTTCTGCAACTAACTGACGATGAGGCATCAAACTTCCCTTTGGCTACGACAGTGATACGGGAAGAAACCTACGTTGATGATGTCATCAGTGGTGCAGATACCATCGAAGAAGCTCAACAGAAACTTCAAGCAGTGAGAGAGCTTTTGGCAACTGCTGGCTTTCATCTACGCAAACAGGTGAGCAATTCGGAAGAGGTACTGGAGCGCATTTCGTCGGACGACCGTGCAGTCGACTTTTCATTGCCGTTTGCTGAAACGAATGAAGTGAAGACGTTAGGTATAAAATGGCTTCCAATCCTTGATGTCTTTTCGTACCAAGTCGCACAACTCGCCGATACGGAAGTGACAAAGCGATCGATTCTTTCTTCCATAGCGAAACTCTACGACCCAATGGGTTGTGCACGATCAAGGCAAAGATACTGATGCAGCGGCTATGGGGAAAAGGCTTGGATTGGGACAAACCCATTCCACCAGAAGTGGAGAAAGAGTGGCTAACTTTTCGCCAAGAACTGCCAGATGTGGAGAAGATTCGCATTCGCCGTTGGATCAACACCGACAAGCAAATCAAAAAACTGGAGCTCCATGGTTTCAGCGACGCCTCGGAGAAGGCCTACGCTGCGGCTATTTATCTACGCGTTTTAGATGGAGATGGTCAAGTCCATATCCACCTGCTGATGGCGAAGACTAAGGTGGCTCCTTTAAGCACCATCACCCTTCCTAGGTTGGAATTATGCGGAGCAGTGCTACTCTCGAGGCTTCTTCATGAAACGACAAAGACCTTGAAGTTGGAAGCAGCTGGTGTCTATGCGTGGACCGATTCAGTCATCACGTTATGCTGGATTAGAGCTCCTCCGTCAAAATGGAAGACATTCATCTGCAACCGAGTATCACAGATACAAAAGTTAACCGAAAACGCTACCTGGAAACACATTCCATCGGAACTTAACCCAGCTGATTTGGCATCCCGTGGAATTTTTCCTTCGATGATTGTCGAGAACAAATTGTGGTGGGAAGGACCTGACTTTTTACGAAGCCAGTGGGACGCGGTTTTTCCAGAGCAACCATCTTGCCTAGAAACGCATCAAGAAGCCCGCGCCACAGCAGTTCACCACTGTGTACAAGCTCAGAACACAAGTTCCATCTCTGACATATCAGGTAAATTTGCAACACTGAGGAGGACATTACGTGTTATTTCGTACTGTTTACGACCATCACTCGTACGAAGAACGGATCAACAATACACAGATGTCTTATCATCATCAGAGCTCGAGGCAACGCTCATGCGAATCATTCGGTTGTCTCAAAAGGAGATGTTTGAAGCAGGAGAAAATGGCAACGTGAAAGGTTACAAGGCACTCACACCTTTCAGAGACGGAGAGGGTATTTTACGAGTTGGTGGAAGACTAGGAAACTCTACTCTCCCATTTGATAGAAAACACCCGATTTTGTTAACGTCGAACCACATTTTCTCGAAACAAATTATTGAGGACGCGCACGAAAAAACGCTGCATGGAGGTAAGGAGAAGATGATCGCCTATGTTCGCCAACGGTTTTGGATATTGAACATAAGGAATGCAGTCAAAAGGCAAATTCACGACTGCACAATTTGCTTCAGATTCAGAGCGAAACCATTGGTGCAGTTAATGGGCGATCTTCCTGCAGCGCGAACAACAATGTCCAGACCATTCTCATACGCTGGAGTAGACTACGCCGGTCCAATCGACGTCAAAACATGGAGAGGACGTAACGCTAAAACCCTCAAAGGATACTTTGCGATTTTCGTTTGTATGTGCACGAAGGCTGTGCACATTGAATTGGTCAGCGACATGACAACACAGGCTTTTCTGGGAGCGTACCGAAGATTTGTGTCAAGGAGAGGACTCTGCAAACAACTGTTCAGTGATTGTGGTCGAAATTTTGTAGGCGGTAACAGCGAGCTACAAAAACAACTTAAAGAAGCCAAGTTGGACTGGAAAAATGTTGCTGAAATGCTAGCTAACGAAGGCACCAAGTGGAATTTCATTCCCCCAGCTTCCCCACACTTCGGAGGATTATGGGAAGCCGGAGTGAAGTCCGTCAAATTCCACCTCAAACGAGTAGCTGGTAACCAAATTCTGACATTTGAAGAGCTCACCACGCTTCTCACACAAGTAGAAGCATGTCTGAACTCAAGACCTTTGTGTCCACAGTCAGAAGACATAAGCGACCTAAGAACACTAACTCCAGGCCACTTTCTTGTAGGAGAACCACTTATTGCTGCTCCACAACCCGAGTATGCACTTGAAAATATATCACACCTGGAACGATGGAAGAGGGTGCAGACTCTTTCTCAATTATTTTGGAAGCAGTGGAGCAATGAATATCTCTCTCGACTTCAACAACGCCTGAAGTGGACACGACTCGTTAACGACACAATTGCAGTAGGGGATCTAGTCTTGATCAAGGACGAACGACTTCCACCACTCAAATGGATGTTGGGACGTATAATCCAATTACATCCTGGACCAGACAATCTAGTTCGAGTCGTGACAGTTAAAACCGAAACAACCGAATTAAAACGCCCTATATCAAAAATATGTCCCTTGCCCAACAACACATCCAATATAAAATTACCACAAACCATCCAAACTACTCATAAAAAATAAAAACAAAACAATCAGACAGCATCTAAAGGGTAATTGAAATATAGCTACCTACTTGAAACAACACAACCATCCTTCAGAACAAAATTCTAGCAACACAACACAATAAATTCGAGCAACACAATACTCACTAGCAACACGAAATCTCTCATGCAACACAAACCTACTATATGCAACGAAAATTCCTACGCAACACAAAATACAGTCCACTTAATGAATTTATTATCTACACACACACATACACACAAGGAAAACTAGCCCGAAGAAAACAACAACACTAAGCAATGAATGAAAATTTCTTTTTGATTGTTTGCTTTTTGATTGTTTGACATTAGAATGCAATTAAAAGATAAAAAAAACACTTAACTGGATAGTCTCCACACTGAACAAGACACAACTTAATCGATTTATACATTGGAAAACACCGAACAAACGAATTTAATAACACACGAAAAACGTAAACAACCGATCGCCATTGCTTAGCCACAACACACGACACGATAAAGAAAAAAAAGCAAATGCTATGTTCATCAAGCAGAGCGAGACGAGAGGAGAACAACGCGCACTAAATCTAAAAATAAAATAAATAGATGTGAACAATTTGTAATTTAGTTTCTTATGTGTTATTTGGTTGTCTCTTTTTCTCTTATGGGTTTTTATTTAACTAATGCTGTTTGTCATTTCATGAGCTGAAAATTTCAAAACACCTCCTAGAGGCAACCAGGGTCGGCATTGAGGCAACTAAAGATGCGGTAATCTTAAGGCATGATGACATCAGAACTGGTGAAATGCTTTCACGGCCGGGGAGTAATGTTCACGATAGAATCAGATTTATCACAGCGAATTCAATTGTTATTATTTAGTATTAAATTATAAATGCATAATGAGTCTCAATGACGTCAGCAATTTACTAAATAGCACAACGCTATGTATTGTAAATAATCTAGTACTAACTAAAAATGTCAACTCATGTCAACAAACAATAAAATGAAGTTTTTATAACGATTTACAACACGGAAGAGAAAAGTTTAACTTTTATTTGACCTCCAAGTTTTTTTACTTATATATTTTTTAAAACAAAGGAATTCCAACACTTAACACGCACCGTTAAGCTCAGAAAAGGAGAGGTGATTGGAAGATGCGTAACCATTGCAGACATTTTGGCCGTGACTGAGAGTGAGCTTGCGAGGAGTCCGATCTCTCTATCAAAAGTGACCGAGATATGTAAGACTTTATTCGGAGACTGTGAGCTAAATCAGCAAACCATAGGAGAAAATCTCATAGGCGAGTTTGCTGAAATATTTGCGCCACAGGAGACTATGGAGACTATGGTCGAACACACCTAGTACAACATCGTATAGGTACCGGAGATACTAGACCAATCCGCCGACCTGCCAGATGACTTCCGTTGGCGACACAGGATGAGGCCGCCGAGATGATATTGACCATCGAAAAATAAGGTTTGATTGAAAGCTCGAAAAGTCCGTAAACGTCGCCTGTTGTACTGGTAAAAAGGAAAGACGGCAGCACTCGATTCTGCGAGGGTTACCGGAGGCTTAACGATATCACAAAGAAGAACAGCTACCCTTTACCTCGAATCGATGACACACCTGACACACTCTCTGGACCAAAATGGTTTTCCACCATTGACCTGAAAAGTGGCTACTGGCAGGTACAGATCCATCCAGAAAACAACGAAAAGACCGCTTTCACAACTGGCAGTGGACTATGGCAGTTCAGAGTAAAGCCATTTGGTCTGTGTAACGCTCCGGCCACCTTTGGGCGTCTCATGGAACGTATCTTACATGGTTTGACGTGAAAAACTTGCCTGGTATACTTGGATGAGGTCATCGTTTTGGGAAAAACGTTCATTGAACATTGCGACAACTTGGGGGAGGTGCTCACACGGCTTCGAGCAGCACATTTGAAGCTTAATACAAAGAAGTTTGCAATGTTCAGAGCAGAAGTTAAGTATCTGGGGGAAGTAATATCGTTGTATGGAGTGAAGACGGATCCGGATAAAGTCGAAGCTGTGCAAAGATGGCCAGTTCCCAAAAACAAGCACCAGCTATGGAGCATTCTCGGTCTTGGCACGTACTACAGAAAGTTCGTCAAGGATTTCGCCGGGATTACAAAGTGTCTGCACAAGCTCACTAAAAATGTAATACGATTCAAATGGTCAGGTGAGTGCGACAGAAGCTTTCAACATCTGAAGCAGCGACTTTGCGAAGCACCGATACTAGCTTACCCCATGTCTTAATTGAATGATGGGCTGGAGAAAGTGGTAGCATACTTCAGCAAAGTTCTAACCCGACCAGAGAGAAACTACTGTGTTACCAGGCGAGAAGTCTTTGGTCTTAAACTGGCGACGAAACATTTCCAGAAATACCTGAGTAGCCAGAAGTTCATCTTGCGTACAGACCACGTCGCACTCAAATGGTTACTTCAGTTCAAAAATCCTGAGGGCCAAGTCGCAAGATGGATAGAGCAATTGCAGGCTTTTGACTTCGAGATACAACATCGCAAAGGAAAACTGCACTGAGCTCATGAGCCCTTCCATGTGAGCCCAATTGTAAGCATTGCATGCGACAAGAGGAAAGGACGAAGGTGTTCCTGTCCAGAGAATAAAAGCCGAAACTGCAGAAAACTGGAGTTATGAGGAACTTCGCAACGCACAACAAGAAGACCCTGACACTGAGCCAATTCTTGCATGGAAGGAATCTATGGAGAAACCGAGCGCAAGGGATGTATCCGACAGAAGTCCAACTTTAAGCTCTTTCCATGTACAAGATAGCGTTCTGCGGAGAAAATGTGAAATGCCCGAGGGGAAATCCTTTAAGATGCAGCTTGTGGTTCCACTGTCGAAAGTCCAGGAGATTCTACGGGAAATGCACGATGGAGTGTCTGGTGGGCACTGGGGAATCAACAAAACCCTGGAAAAGGTACGAAAACGCTTTTATTGGCTGCGTGCAAGAAAAGACGTTTAGAGCGGTATCGGAAGTGTACTACTTGTGCCAGTAAGGGACCTTAAGTGAAATCAAGAGGTAAAATGCACCAGTACAACGTTGGTTCCCCTTCGAAAGGATGGCCATCCACATTGCAAGCCCATTTCCGGAAACTGAAAGCGGCAATCGTTACATCCTTGAAATTGCCGATTACTTCAGAAAGTGGCCCGAGGCATTTGCGATCCCAAATCAAGAAGCGAAAACCGTTGTTGACCAGATAGTGGACCACTGGGTGTGCACGAAGTATCGGATTACAGAAGACACGGAACACACCTCTTCACCCACAATCAGATGGAATGTTCAAACGCTTCAACAAGACACTGAAGGAACATCTTTCCAAAGTAGTGGACGAGAATCAACGGGATTGGGATCGGCGAATACCTTTATTCCTCATGGCCTACTGAAACGCTATTCATAACACAACTGGATACACTCCATCTGAAGTTTTGTTTGGACGAACTGTCAGGCTACCCAGTGAGCTTAAATTTGGATTTCACATTGAAGACCCAACATGCGAAGAGGACTACGTGGTGGACCATAGAGAAAATCAACGGCATACGCCAGAGGACCAGAAGCAATATAAAAGTTAGTAAGCGATAGCATGAAGACCAGGTACGATGCACGAGCAACAGCACCCGGGTTTAATGAGAGAGATCTGGTATGGCTCCACAACCCACATTGTAAAAAGTGAAGATCGCCAAAGCTTCAGCAGGACTGGGAAGGTCCCTACCAAGTTGTAACGAATTAATGATGTCATCTTCCGGATCCAACGAGGACCAAGAGCGAAGATGAAAATTGTCCATGTTGATCCCCTACATCGCTACCGCGGAAGCAATGATGACGTACTTGTTCGGGACGAACAAAACTAAGAGAGGGCAATATTATGTGGCGACAAGAAATAAAACAACATGCAGGAGTCGCTAAATGCATCTATCGATACACTCTACGAACACACCCGCTCGATTCACTGAACGAACATACCCAACTTTCATTCCAGTCATTTGACAGCAGCTGGCTGCTAGAGCTTTTACAGTTTGACGTCTACTGGTATTTTCGAGTGCGGGATGCCAAACAAGGTACCTTTTTATATGTAAAACGAACAAAAACTACTCATAAACGTAAATAACTATTTAAAAAATGCAATCCTATGTTTCGATGAACGGGAAAGTTGTAAACTTGATCAGCCTTCCTAGGTAATGCTAGAAATATTTTCATTATATAACGCGGAAAGGACATGAAAAGTGTAATTTGTGTTGAGAAACAGTGTATACGACCACAAAAGGGTTCACGGATTCAAGGAGATCATATCTTCGGAACACTTGTTCGATACTTTCCACATATTTAATTAAAACAATTTTTGGGTGAATTTAAAGGACGGAATAAGCACAATAACTTCTTTTCTTATCGGCACACTCTAGGTTGAGTAGTTTATTAGTAATTCGCACTTCTACAGAAACTGTTGAATTTTTCCATATAAAAACGCGATTTGCTTGGCATCCATCTATAATCGAAGTTCGAATTTTGATTTCCCCTCCTTGGAATTCAGCGGAAGAGTACCAATGGAAAATTACCAAAGGGCAAGTATGGAACGTACTAGAAGGTGCTTCATTTTATATAAATACATGGGTGACAGGCTCGTACGGGACAGTTATTTTTTAAACGTTGACTTGTGAAAATAGGTAATAAAGAAAAAGTGATTGAATTGAAATAAAGTGTTGAATTTTAAGTAATAAAGTTGAATAACCGTGTTATTTGAATTCAAACAAGTTTGTTTGATAAATAAAGTGTTTCATTGTGAAATTATAAAAAAGAGAGTTTTATTCGACGAACCCCAGACGAAAACATTACAGCATGTAATCCTTTTTGATTCTGTGTTTTGCTTTACACTTTGCACATGACAAAAAGGGGGATTGGAGTGTAGAGGCGTACGCACCTACATTTTGCTTTTTGTGTTTTCATCCCCCATATTTTCTTTATGTACGCACGAATAAACTACCAATTCTTTTGGAAAAAATTCTGTCTAGGGTTTCGCTTCTTATTTTGCTCAAAGAATTCGGGGGGATTCTTTTCCTACACTTGAAAGTTTTGTACCTTAGGTAACTTCTCAAATTCTGTTATCAGTTTGATGGATTAATAAGAGGGTTAAATCATAACCGCTTCTTACAGCGATAACATTTTGTGTTTGTAAATCTTACTTGAAAATTCAAGATCATGTTTAGAGAATATGAACATTTTTTTTTTTTTTGGAATACTAGGGTGGACGGAGGCTAAAACTCCAAAATCTTTCAAAGATACCAATACGCCCACTATAGCAGGCATATAATACCGAAGTAGCCGATATTGGTTATGCCCGATTTCCACGTGCTAAAAAACCACCCATTTATGAGAGACACTATGAAAGTGCCAGAACGCACTTCATACTAGTAAATTTTCGCTCCCTCATAATTCTTCTTGACTACAACTAAGTTAACTTAACAAGTAGTTTACGCTTCCGCAGTGTTTATCGCATTGGTTAGGTTGCTATCCAGTGAATGCACCTACTAAGCCGTTCATTCGTGCGGCTTCACCCTACGTCGCTAGATCGAAGGGTCTTGTTCTTTGTAGTCGTCGCTCGTTGTTTACATCGTTAAGACATGGACATGTTGCTCGGCTCGGTACAACCCCAAAGTTGTATACCGTATGTCCAGGGCGGCTTTAACACCTGCCTGTACAAGAGCAGTTTGTTATATATGCTTAATTTCGAAAATCTTCCGATAAGCCAATGCATTTCCCTTCTTTACGTGTGGTTTCCACCTTAGTTAAGCGTCCAATGTCATCCCTAGATATTTCGCTTCATTTGCACAAGGTATCTGTGCAGAATTTACCAACAGAGGTAAATTGTTAACCCTTCTGTAAGTGAAATTCACATGCGTAGACTTGTTCTTGTTAAGAGCGATTCGCCAAATCTTCGTCCAGACACAAATTCTGTTCAATGCTCGTTGGAGGTTTCTTGTTGATGACTCGACTGATTCACCTGTTGCCAGGATGGCCGTATCATCCGCAAACGTGGCCACGACTGACTCGTCATCTAGAGGTATGTCTCTTGTGTGGAGCAGGAACAGGCTCGGACAGAGGACGCTTCCCTAGGGTACGCCTGCCCGAATTTGCTTGAAACTCCAGTATTCACTACTACACCTAACACGAAAGAGCCTTCAAGATAGTTTTTCAATATTTTAAAGATGTCTTCCGGCAAGTTTTGCCGTAGCTTAGATTTCAAGTCTTCTTGCGATACGTCGAGGAAAGCAGTTGAACATATTTTTTTCCCTTCTAAGGCGTTTTCAATTTCATGCGTTATTCTGTAGACTTGATCTATTGTGTGATCCTGCCACTGTCACCTGATAAAAAAAGACTTGTTCTTCTGTACGGCCCCACCTCCGTGAGGGTCTGACAAGCCCTGCGAGAGTATCATTTGTCTTGAAAAACTTCTCAAAGTGCCGTTCGGATCCGGCAAAAAATTTTAGGTCCCTTTGTATGCAAAGAAATTAACACACCAGCATACATTGTTGAGAAGTTGGCCCTGGTTCACCTCGAGCTGTTGCGCCACTCTATTTATTTATTTTATGATCTATTGTGGAATGGTTAGTTCTGAAACCGAATTGATGATCCGGGATAAAGCGTCGTTCTGGAATTATTGGTTGTAATCGCTTCAGCAGAAGTTTCTCGAATACTTTCGATATTGTCGGCAGAAGCGATATGGGCCTACAAAATTTTTTATAATTTGCACATTTACCCGGTTTTGGAACCATAATGACTTCAGCAACTTTCCATTGCCTTGGAAAGTATAGAATTCTAAGAGAAGCGTTTATCATATAAAGTAGCTTGACTAGTGCCTTTTTTGGTAGTTCTTTCAATATTTCGCCAGTGATCAGGTCGTAACCCGGGGCCTTATTATTTTTAAGTTTGCTTATTGTCTGTCGGAGTTCAACTAACGAAACTTTTTGCATTCTAAAGCTATCAGGTTCCGCGTTGTTGTTTTGAACGTCAGCCAACGGCGGACCGTCGAAAGGCTTGAATGTTTCTTCTAAATGTTCAGCAAACAAATTCGCTTTCTCTTTGTCTTCTCTTGCCCATTCGCCGTTATTCAGTGGTCTCACGATTTTTAAAATCTTGCAACATACTTTTCAGTCCAAGAGGGTTTTGTCTGGGGGAGCCCTTGTGCCTTGCCATCTTCTACGCGCTCTTCTCTTTTCACGAATCAATTTTTCGATTTCGAGCGGATATGTTGCACGTACATGCCCGTCGGTGCTAACTGCGTTCTTTTGGGTCGAAGTGTTTTTCCAAGCAGCGCTCTGAATTGCTTCAATGAATTGGTCAATTGCGGTTTCTAGCTCGAAAGGAGTTTTTAATGGTACATTCAAGCCAACACCCTCCTTAGAGTCCTTTCTGAAGGCGTCCCAGTTCAAGTTTTTGCTAGCTAATCTAGGAGCTCTTTCTATCTTCGCCAGTCTTCCACCCATCTTCAAGCTTACTCCTGAGTGGTCTGAGCAAAGATCATAACACTCTTTTATTCGCGTAAGGTATTTGGGGTACCCTTTAGCGATGAAAAAGTCGACAAAATCAGGCTTTTTATTCCTATCGGTTGGCCAATATGTTGGCTTACCCGTGGAGAAAAAGTCCACCCCGCGCTTCATACTGTTTTTGTACAGCAATCTGCCTCTTGTTAAATTGCAACGTGAACCCCAAACGTATGCTTCGCGCTAAAGTCACCCCCAACGATGAAATTGGTCCATTACAACATTGCATCTTGTTATATCCTGGCGGGAAATAACAAGATGCAAAGTTGTAATCGAAACTGAACTGATCTGCACAGAGTTTAGGTCAACTTCTGTGTTGTGTTCTTGAAGTGCTTTATGCAGTTCTTAATGCAGAGGGAGGAACCTCCTCTCGAATTTTGCGAGGGGAGATGTGCGTGATAGTCATTGTAACCTTTAAGTTTGGGTCTAGACCCGTTTTTAAGGTGAGTATCCTTAATCATGCAAATATCTATCGTCTATTTTATTCAGAAGGCCATTTGCATTCCAAGTTAGTATTTTAAATAACTGTTTAGTATTCATGTTTTCTTGTAATTTTTTCAAGGCTTAAACTCGAGCTTGCTCAGTTTGTCAAATATAACTTTGTTGATTTTAGTCTGATCCTCAAGTTTCTCCAAGATTACAGCGAAGATCTGAGACACTGCATCTGTTGTGGGCGATCTTGCCTTGTTTTCGTTTGCCGCAACTTGTGCGTATGATTTCGGTCTGACCAGTGACGGTTTCTCCGCTGCACTTGAACTGGCACCGCTCTTTTGTGGAGCTCTTACGCCTTTTGTCGACGCCTCCTTTGCCAATCTCGCACTTTTGATCGGCTTTGGCGTCTTTGGAGTCTTTGGCTTAGGAGTTTCAGCAGTTTTTGGACGTCCTAGGCTTGGATTCTGACCTCGAGTATTTTCCTTAAGAGTTTTTCGTCCCTTTTGCAGCTCTATGGCTACTTTGCATCCTCGATAGCTTGTTGGGTGGTTTCCGTGGCAATTGGCGCAAACTGCTGGAGCCTTTATGTCAACTTTGCACTTTGTTGAGAGGTGTTTTCCGGCACCTTTCACGCAACGTGGTTCTTTTTGGTAGTAGGCACTTGTGTGTCTGAATTCTTGGCATCGCTTACACTGTGGCATCAGTCTATTGCCCATGGGTTCGATTTTAACCCTGATGTTGAGTATCATTTTCATTTTATAAATATCGTTTATGCTCTCAGTTCTTTGAAAGGAGAGCATAAAAAGTGGAAGGCCGCGTCTGATCACAGTGTCTCTTTCTCCTTCTGTGCGTTGCTTTTCCTTTTTAATGATATTGACGGCATCAATAAATTAAAGGCCTTTAGTTTTTACGTCTTTAACAACTTCTTCTTTTGTGCATGATGGGTGGAGCCCCCTAACAATGACTCGCAGTGCTTTTTTGTACTTATTTTGATAAGTATACCACTCGATTCTTTCTGCTTTCAGTCTAAGAGACAGCGCGCGATAGGAATCGGCGTTGTCAACATTCACTTTCCACACGTTATTTCGGTGCGAAATAAGCTTATAGTTTTCTCTTCTCACCGTGTTGGCAAGAAGGTAGCGCAATCTGCCGAAGTCTGCTATCCCGAAGATCCTGCTATCCCGAGAGGAATTTGCCTTACGCTTCTTGCTAGACCTTTTCCTTAAAACTGAATTGGTCTCAAGTGCAAGTTCGTCCTCGTCCGTGAAGTATTCGACTGCTGGTCGGTTCGGTGTTACACACACTTTCGTTTCCTCACAGTCTTTCGATAAACGAGTATTTTTAATATCCACGTTTTCTTTTCACAGAGAGTCAACTTCCATTTTCAGATCGTGGAAGAGTCGCTCCATTTCAGTAAGCTTAGCTCGGAGTTCATTATTCTCCTTTTTTTAAGCGCTTAATTTTTACAGAGTCCTGGTTTACCGGTGGACTGCTTTTCCCGGATATGTTCGATCTAGGTGGTGGTGATCGATTTAGTTTTGTCCATTTCTCAAAAGGATTTATAAGCAATAAAAGGCTTTCCCCAGAATCCGTAGAGCCTGCCTCCGAAGAGGGTGGATTTTCCAGCATAGCTGGGCTGCCACCTGGGGTAAACAAATCTTTCGTTTTGTTCATTGCCATTTTTTTTTAACTTGTCGTTTTTATGAGAAATAGGTAAGTCACTTGTTTTTTTTATTTTTAAATACAGCCGCCCCTTTGAAGACAGACGCCGACCAGTGAGCCGCACAATGTGTGAGAGACGCTTCTGGATTTTAATTAAACCTTCAGATTCATCTTTAAGTTAAAACCTTACCGCCAAAAATTGCCCCAAATGGAGCAGCATCGACAGCATCAGTTGAAACATTAAAAAATACTTCTTCCGGTGGATTTTAGTCGGCTCTTACGACAGGCATACCTTACCTCAAGGCTATTCTAACCCCGACCTTGCAGGGGTAAAAAACATAATAAGAATAGTTAAAGACGTTTGCCCATTAAAAAATGTGCCCTCATTTAAACCATTTTCTTCACAAGCCGAAGTTGGGCTGAAATTAAAGGCACCCTAGGTAGGCCAATACTAAATCCTATATTAACTTTTTTAATTATAACTTAAGTTTTCCAAAAAAAAAGGTATGTTGACACCTTTAACCGCGACGCTATAAGAGCGATGTACCAATCAGAACTCGTAATAATGAAAACTATGAGGAACATCTTAAAAATGTGAATAAATTGCAATTCAGAGCATTGCATTTTCAGAGACCTTAGGACGAGAATGCCGGGAATAGACATCGGAAATAGAATTGCCTCCTTCAACTTGGATTGTGTGAAATCTGAAATCTCGTCAAAGATTATTTCGCACATTTTAAAATAAATAAATAAATAAAATAAATAGAGTGGCGCAACAGCTCGAGGTGAACCAGGGCCAACTTCTCAACAATGTATGCTGGTGTGTTAATTTCTTTACATACAAGGGGACCTACAATTTTTTGCCGAATCCGAACGGCACTTTGAGAAGTTTTTCAGGACAATTAATACTCTCGGAGGGCTTGTCAAACCCTCGCGGAGGTGGGGACCGTGAAAAAGAACAAGTCTTTTTTTTTTTTTTTAGGTGACGATGGCAGGACATTTTAAAATAGATAGTGATAATAATAACACAATATTAAAACCTTTTATACGGTAATAATAACACAATATTAAAACCTTTTATGCGGACAGCCGCACGAGGCTGTCCACAGGGAGGCGTACTGTCACCCCTCCTGTGGTCTCTGGTCATCGACGACCTACTTCACAAATTAAGTAATTTAGGCTTAAACATAATTGGTTACGCCGATTACCTAGTCATCATCATTAGGGGTGAAGAAGCAAACGAAGTAACATTACGTATGCAAAACGCCCTTAAGACAGTCCTTGACTGGTGCTCTAGAGAAAACCTTTAAATAAACCCTAGTAAGGCTATCATAGCTCCTTTCACAAAAAGAAGAATTATCAACTTAGGTTCAATTTCAATTAACGACAAAATCGTTGAGTACTCCAATGAAGTCAAGTATCTTGGAATTATTCTAAACAAGGGACTCACCTGGAACTTACATCTAAACAGTAAAATCACTAAAGCTTCCAACGCTTTATGGGCTTGTCGACGTATGTATGGCACCACATGGGGAATCTCTCCAAAGATTGCTCATTGGATCTACACTATGATGGTCAGGCCCATCATAACTTATGCTTCCATAGTATGGTGGACTAAGACCACCCAGCAGACCGCCATCCTAAAACTCAAAAAGGTACAGCGTCTTGCGTGCCTGGGTATATCAGGAGCTATGCGGACGTGCCCCACAGCTGTTATAGAAGCTATAATTGGGCTAACACCCCTGCACATTTTTGTACAAAAATGGCAATACGCAGCATGGCAAGTCAACTACAAGTTAATAGGTTAAGTCTTAGCGACCATCCGGACCTGCTTTCACTTTTCTCTGAACTCCCGGAACTTGAAATGCACTGCACGGTTACAGACCGCATACAAAAAACTTTATGCTTCAACAGAAGGTTCTCCACGGAGATCCCAACTAGAGAAGTATGGGTTAGCAATAACTCACCAAATAGCCAAAACGGCCTTAAGTGGTATACGGATGGTTCTAAAATGGGGTCGGGAGTGGGAGCCGGCGTTTACGGGCCGAACCTGAAATACACTATTGCGATGGGAAAATGTCCCATTGTATTCCAGGCAGAACTCCACGCCATTCAAGAATGCGCCAGCCACGTATACATCTCTGATATCATAGGTGCAAACATCCATATATACACGGATAGTCAAGTAGCTATAAAAGCCCTTAGCTCGCACATCATTGACTCCAAATCAGTCATGCACTGCTTCAATACCCTACAGAAACTTAGCTCAAGAAACAAAACCAAACTGTAGTGGGTTCCTGGTCACGAAGGTATTGATGGTAACGAGAAAGCCGACGAATTAGCCAGAAAAGGTTCGGAAACCTCCTTTATGGGACCTGAACCTTTCTGCCCCACCCCCAAATCGGCAATTAACGAGGTTATAAAAAAATGGGAGCATACTAGATGTAACTCATATTGGGTGGACACCCCAGGCCTAAGACAGGCCAAACGGGCCATTCAGCCCTTCACAAACAATGCCAAGAGCTGCCTCAATCTAAACAGGCATGATTTTAAAAACCTAGTAGGTTACCTAACTGGGCACCACAGGTTTAGGTATCACCTCTTTAAAATCAAAATAGTTGACTCCTCTGAATGCCGACTTTGTCTTGAGGAAGACGAAAGCGCTGAACACATCCTATGTGAATGTCCAGCCCTAAATGGTATTAGACGGTCCTTTTTCTTCAAAGAACAACTGAGTTCGGAAGACATAAAGACCTCCTCTGCTAGTAGTGTTATCCATTTCGCACGGAAGGTGAATGACCTACTAGCCTAACTATCCTGATGTTTCACGGCACAAAAGATCTATTCAGGTCGAGGTGCCCTAGTTCGCAATAGGCGAGTCAGGTATATAAAAAAAAAAAAAAAAAAAGTTTTTGCTTTCAATCATTGCATAAGGCGATGTTTAACTTTTACTCCCATTTTCTTATATGCAGATATAGTGTTCGAACCTTGGTCACAGACAACTGCCACAATAGTAAATCTAAAAATTTTATGACATCGTCAGTTTTTGACTATAAAAATCTCCAGCTAGTGCCTAAATGCCATGTCTCTACCCAGCACTAATCCGCGATTAATAAGGCCGGCTTAATGGAACAAACTGCTTCAAGTTTGTAAAGGAATACCAAGTCTCTATCCCAGTCAATTCCTGCAACAGTTTGATGTAGTTATAGCAGCTTGATCCAACCCACACTTCACAATAGTGCTATCATTATAGCCTTGTTTGTGCAGTTGCTACAGCATCCCCTGTAGATAGATAGATAGATAGATAGATACATTCTTTATTAACTTCATAGTTTGTTTGTACAATTTTATAAAGTAAAGAATACGAGCTTAACAATTTGCCGTCTGCCGGAAGTGACAAATTTTATACAATTGATGTATGTAAATAGAAATAATAATAATTATATAATCACTAGTTACTAATATAATAACTAAATGAAAAAAGAAAAAAAAAATAAATATACAGGGTGTTTCCAAATTCGATGCAAATATTTTGACACAAGATTCTTGGGTATATTTGAAGACAGTATATTTGAGACAGTATGGGCCTATCTCAAATTTTGATACCACTTATTGGGAATTTAAGAAAACACCTACTTTGAGGTACCTTGACCCATACTAACACAAACATCTCCGCTAACACTTACAACAGGTACTTCATTTAGGACTTTATTTTAGAAGAAATAGTGGTCCTTTTAACTGCATTAAAATAAAATTGATGACTTTTTTAACTTTCGAGATATTTGCTTTTAAGTCGGATCCTTTTTCCCTGCCCATGACATTTTTTTGACTTTCAAGGCACATTTTTGCGAAAAATGCGTAATAAACATATCGGTAATTTTTTTTCTAGTGCACCTAACAATACTTAATAAAAATTGCTAAGACAAGTTACCCGAAAAACCCACAGATTTTATGATACTTGGGAAATTCCATAGAAGGTAAAATTATGAAAAACTCGATTCATAGTGTTCAATTCCTATTATTCTGAATAAAAATGCTTGTGTTTGGTTTATGTTTTTTTTTATTTCATTAAGTTAACTTTACAATCAAATAAGGTGCTCAAAGTGTCCTCCTCCATTTTGTATGCATGCTAGAGCCCGTTTTTGGATTGCGCTGTTAACGTTTATTGAGGATAACTCCTGCCTCACTTGTGACGAGGCTTGGAGAATGCGATCTTCTAAATAATTTAGAGCTGATATTTCTGTAGAATAAACAAGTTCTTTCATTCTCCCCCATACAAAAAAATCCATAATTGTAAGGTCTGGAGATCTTGCAGGCCAGTGAACTGGTCCGTTTCTTCCTATCCAACGACCAGCGTACTTTTCATCCAGCCAATTCTTAACCTCACGACCAAAGTGGGCTGGGGCTCCATCCTGTTGAAAATATGACGAAGCTCGTTGAGTTACCGGAACATCCTCCAGTAGATCTGTTAAATCATTGCGCAAAAATTCCAGATAGTTTGCAGAATTCAGTGTGGGAGGCAGTTTGAAGGGACCGATTAAGTTGTTTCCAATAACACCTGCCCACAAATTGACGCTAAATCTGTGTTGAAATGATGACTCTCTCCTTGTGTGTGGGTTTTCCGCAGCCCATGTGTGTAGATTGTGAAAATTTGTAATCCCATATCTAGTAAATTGAGATTCGTCCGTCCATAGGATTCTGCTTATAAAACCGTTGTCATCCAAGTTCCGCTCTAACAACCAGTTGCAAAACTCAAGTCTCGGCTCCAAATCACTCGGAAGCAGTTCCTGCACAGGTGTATGGTGGTATGGATACAAGTTTTCCGTATGCAGGAGACGAACAATTTTATGTGTTTAAACATTAAATCGCAAGGGTAAGCGCCTGATGCTGATTGATGGATCATTTGCAACCGCTTCCAGTATTCTTTCATCAACTGCAATTCTTCCTGGTGAAGCTACTGCGTAAGATCGTCTTGTTGAAACAGACCCCGTTTCCCGAAGTCTTCGAAACGGCAAGCATGCCCAGCAAAGAGCTGAGCGTGGCTTGAAACGCCGTGCCCGATAACCACTGCACCGGAATTTTTTTTTTTTTCGTGGGTAGGTAAAAACCTTCATAGGCACTATGAGAATCGAACGCGCGTGCTCATAGTAGTGTGACATTCTTACTCACTAAAAAACCTCCCAATCTTTGTAAGACTACGACTAAGTTTCCTTAACAAGTAGTTCAAGCTTCTGTATAGTAATCGCGTTTGGCAGGCTACCTTCCAACGAAAGCACCTGCAATACCGTCATTATGTGCGGTTTCCTCTTACGACGCTAGATCCAACGGTCTTGTTCGTTGTAGTCGGCGTGCAAGATTTGACTGATCCAGAGTTCGGATTATTTCGTGGTTGCAATGAAGTAAGTGCTTTAATTTGTTAGATAGCCCATTCAGAATGGTTTTATCAGGAGGAGCTCGAGACAAATGCCACCTCTTTCGAGCCTTTCTCTTTTCGCGTATGAGCTCTTTAATTTCGCGCGGGTAAATTGATCCGCTTTTCCTTACTCCAGTCTTCCGGAAAGAAGTATTGTTCCAAGCAGCGTCTTGAATAGTTCTAACGAGTTTATCGACTTCGTCTTCTATTTCTAAAGGGGTTGTAAGTGGTACATGTAGAGATACATTTTCTTTGCAGTATTTCCTAAAGCCATCCCAGTCGTTGTTGTTATTAGTTAGCCTAGGCGCTCTCTCATTTTTTGCTAGACTTCCGCCGATTTTCAAAACGACTGCCGAGTGATCCGAACAGAGATCATAGCCTTCTTCTACATTTGTGAGGTGGCGAGGAACCCCTTTTGCGATAAAGAAGTCGACAAGGTCAGGTACTTTGTTTCTGTCGGTTGGCCAATACGTTCCCGTCGAAAGGAAAACCACGCCACGTTTCATGCTAGCTTTGAAGAGTACTCTACCTCTTGTTGAATTGCACCCTGATCCCCAAAAGGTGTTTTTCGCATTAAAGTCCCCGCCGATGATAAAATTCGACCCAAGTAAGTCAAAGAGGGGAGTAAGATCATCGTCCGCTAGCCTATAGTGTGGAGGAAAATAACTCGAGGCAATATTATAATCTAGGTGACCTATTTTTACCGATACTGAAGTTATTTGCATAGAGTCAAGCTCAATTTCTTCGTTTTTGTAATGCTTAATGCAGTCTTTGATGTAGTGAGAGGATCCGCCTCTCGAATTTTCTGATGGATGATGCGCGTGGTAATCGATGTAACCTCTAATTTTGGGTCCGGATCCCTTCTTAAAGTGTGTTTCCGAAATCAGGCATAGGTCTATATTTTTTTCCCGTAGAAATACTTCTAGTTCGTCGATTTTCTTTAAAAGGCCATTTGCATTCCATGTAAGTATGTTAATGAGCTTCATATTCATGATTTGTTATTCGTTTTGCGAGGTTTAAACTCTAGCTCGCTCAGTTTGTCAAATATTACTTGATTAACTTTAGTTTGTTGCTCAAGCTTTTCCAATATCATAAATAATATTTGAGATACCGAATCTGTTGTGGTAGGTTCTGGAGGTTTGCTTTTGTGTGACGCGTCTTCAGCGTACGATCTTGGGTCGATGAGTGATGATTTTCCCTTTATACTTGGGCCGGCGACGTTTTCTTGCGGAGTTTGTATATTTTTTCCTTGTCAATCTCGTATTTCTGATACAATATGATACAATATGTTGCTTAACAGTTTCGTGACGTTTTTGTAGCTCTATGGCGATTTCGCAACCTCGGTAGCTCGCCGGGTGACTTCCATTACCATTGGCACAAGTCACTGGGGCCTGACTGCTTACGTTGCAATCTTTTGAAAGATGTCCACCGGCGCATTTGACACATCGCGGTTCTTTTTGGCAGTACGCTTGAGTATGTCGGAAGCCTTGGCATCGCTTACATTGAGGTACTAGTCTATTGCCCTTTCGCTTGGGCTCAGTTTTTACCCTGATATTTAGGATCTTTTTTATTTTATATATTTCGTTTATGTTTTCAATCCTATCGAACGTCAGCATGAAAATAGGAAGACCGCTCTTGACCACGGTGTCTTTTTCTCCTTCCGTACGTTGTTTTTCTTTCTTAAGTATGTTGACTTTCGTTTCTTAAGTATGACTAGTTGACTTTCGTTTCGGGAAAATCCCCTGGAAAAGACGCGACGCGCGACCCTTTTAGTTTCAACCTTTTTGCATTTGGGACGTGTTAATATAGTGAGCCATTCTCTTCGTGCGGCGATATTGATAAAATTGTTTACCTTTTCATTTTATGTCATTCGGCCATTTCCTTGTTGGTGTTGCTTCTCTTTGTTTGTGATACCAATCTGTTTGAGTAATGCTTGCGGCCAATTCTTTAACCTTAACTTCTTTTAATAAATCGCCTTCGTTTGTGCCCATTGTGTTATTCTTTTGATCGGACCTTATCATTTTCAGCTACCTACAGTTTTGCTATTTTACTTATAAAACAGCTGACGCCCATTAAAACCCACGTACGAAAATCATTAAGCATCTTATCGCGTATCAATCATCTGTTCTCGGAACCCACCCCCTTGCTGAGCAGTCGGGAAGCACAGCAACAACGTGCTGTGTTGTTGCACTTTTTCGCCGCTAGCTTTTAGTTTTCGATAAATTGTTAACATCCGCGAGCGCATCGTCGGCGCATATTCGATATTCATTCTAACGCAAAGAAAAAGTGTAACAACACTTTCCCAGAAATCGTGTTTTTAAAGTTCGAACATGTTAAAAAAGCCCATGGTCGATAATTTGGGCGGTCCTATTTTTGCCTTCTTAGAGGTTTTAGGCCATTATTGCTCTGTACCGAAATTTGAGTTCCTACGCCTTGTCTAGCTTGACCAAATTGAATTATTGAACTTGCCCTTCTTCTTTGCCTGGAGAAAGTTCTTCCATTTTTGGCAGCACGCATAACCCTCGAGATAACCCTTTTCTATTTCTCGGAGATGTTTGATCCTTCCACAACAATAGCACCTAATAACCAAATGACCTCAAATAATTGGTTGTAAACGAGTGCTCTTAACGTCTTGCTTCAGTCCAAATCTACCCATTCTGTGACGAATGCAAACCATAAAGAATTTTAGGTTGTGAGACCCACCAAGTCTTATAACAGTGGTCCCAGCCGTGATTTCTATAGCCTAGCTAGAAGGAGCTAAAGAAGTGTGAGGTGCGGGCTCTGATCGTCCGTCATTTTCTGTAAGCATTCTGTAAAATGATGTATTTGTTTGTTGGTGAGTTCTTAAATAGAAGAAAAGTTACCGTAGTGGTTTTTTGCTTATGACTTCACACGTTACTTGCACCCTTTCATTCTGAAAACCTTAGCTTCTCTGAAGTGCTTTTCATCACCTGTTCCGACTTACCACACATCCAGAGGAGATCCTGAACAAAAATATGAATGTCATAGGGAACTGGTTCGCTATCAAGTTGTTACCACAAGTTGAAGATACACATTACACCGAGCCTTAAGATTCTTTAGATTTGGAAGACAATGTGATGTAAATTTTTTTCCATAATAAAATTCAACTTAATTATAATTTTCCATTTCCCCCCTCTGTATCTCCCCAAGTATTGATCCCAGCAAAAAAGTCTTCACATCTTTTTGGTAGAGAATTTTGTGTAGATTAATTTATTACCATTTTTTCGCTATGACCTATGGTTTTTGAAATATTTGCCAAAGACTGAAAAATTGGACCTTTAAAGACCCGCGCACCCACCAGTACTTTCAGTATGTTGTTTAGGACAACTTCCTTTGCTACTGTGCCGAAAATCGCTTCTACACGGATTATTTCCCCTATTTTTTCTTTGTTTCCTGGCCTATTAATCGATTCACCTATCGGTTTCGATCATAGCACCACTATGGATGTTAGAATGAAAATTTGCAGAAGTGTAGCTATCTAAATCCAAAATCCTTTACTTGACCAATTTAAATCTTGCCCTGTTATCTACCTACCTAACCAATTGGAAAAACAAGTCACCCAAGCTGAAATGTACAAATGTACAAATGTACAAATGTACCTGTTGTACGATATTATGTACAAGTACATACATTGCGTAATTATTCTTTTCGTATATGTTTTGTTTCAATATATGTAGGTCATTCATTTACCTCAATCGTCAATTTGCCCACACGCTAGCAAAACTAAAAAAAAACCTTCAAATGAAGAATCCACGAATATACCATTACCATCAACTAGCAAAAACACACACACTCGAAGCAATAGAATGGATATGGAAACCGCAAAGTATTGCATTTTCTTTTGTTTCATTTATACTCCAGTTTATTTGCAGCTTTGGTTGTAGAACTTCCTTCAACCACCAGATTTGCTCTATTATAAGTTTTTGAGTCGCTGATCACGAATTTCGGGTTTTTTCCCCGGAAAATTGGGGCTTCACCCTTAAATTACCCAAAAATACACCTAAATAGGGGTGTTTTTGCTATATTTGCGCTTTGAATATTAGTTGGTATCAAAAAACTATGGTTTTGCCTTTAATATGAATACTACGTAATACCTTCTAAAAATTTTAACATCGGATTAAATTAAGGGGATGAAAAGTACCCGAAAATGGAAATTTTTCTATATTTACGGTTTTTGACTTAAATTATGTGAAAGATTTGTTTTTCTGACGCTTAGTTGAACATTTAAAAATTATTTGTAAAAAAAATTAGCCCTTCGTTAATAAGACAGGGTGAACTTCCACTAAAGAGCCTTGCATTATCAAAAAAGACGGGGGCTTAAAGTGAATTTTGAAATTTGCAGAATTGTTATACCCCATCCCATAGGATAAGAGGTGTATTTAGTTTGATTCATAGTTTGTAACATAGCGAAATAGCCACCTTTGACCCTTAAGACCAAGGTCATGTGGATCAAAGGTGGTTATTATAAAAAATATGTTGATACCACGCCACTTTAGTGAAGTCAATTATTATACTTAAAGTGAAAATTTTTTAAATATAGGTACATATACAAATTTGACACAACTAAATATTTCCAATCAATACTCTGCATTACTGTAAACACCATTGAGAAAGGGTTAATTCCACGCCCATATTATTGAATGAGATTGCCATAGTAAATTTAAATGTAAGTTCATCGCCACCTGTATTTATAAATTGCATCTTCCGTTTCCTTGCAACCCTTCTTTGCGACAACAGCAAAAAAGGCTATAAAGATGCGGGTAGCAGATTAATTATAACAATGGATACCCCAATAAAATAATCATAAGGATTATAAACAAAGGAAGTTGTCCGAATATATCATCTGGACCTCAGGCGCCATCATAATTTTGTATGGTCAGAAAATCACTACGGAGGGAGGTTAACCATAGGTACTTTTTTCATGAATGTTGATTTTCCTATAGAGTACTTGTATACTCGAAGCATGACAGGTCAATATTTTAACGGAGTCGCCACGAAAGGATTTATAATTCTACGAAATATTTCCTGCAAAATGTGTTCATTCATGGCGGTGTGCTTCGCTGGTGTATCCGATGTTTTCCTATCGGTCAGTTTTATTGCCATTCGTTTTTTGAGAATGATCTTTTCTGTGGAAAACTAAACCCTTTTGTGACAATTAGTTGCATCGCAGAATTTAGGGCAATGGTTGGAAGTATGCGGCATGGTAATTAGCTTAGTTTTATCGGAACGTCCGTGCTGACTTTTTTAAATCGAGTAAAAAAATTAACACCGAGATTTTTAAAAAAGTGTGGCGAAGTAATAAATGAACAGTTTAAAATTTCTATTAATTATAAAATTGTGCGTTTGCCATTGTCTATTTAAAAATTTTTTTTTCCTTATTAACCACTTGAAAAATAAAAAGGCAAAAGACCTCTCTTTGTAAAATCATACATAGTGCTTGTTATTTGTGTTAAATTGCTTGTCAATCAAAATAACCAAATCAAATCCAATTCTAAAAGTCCCTCAAAAATGTAAACAGCCTACCAGTGTACATAAATCAGAACCTTTTTTTATTAAATTTCTTAAGTTTGAAAAAACATTTCTTTTGTTTTTTTTTTTAAATAAACAATAAATCTTCCCCTACCACTACATACTAACAAAAAAGAAACTAGTGAAACCACCAAGTGATTGTGATATTTCCAAGGCATGCATATTTATCTTAACTGCTGCGGACTATTGTTTCAACAATTTAAAGGTAAATTAATTTTAAATTATAAACTATTTTATTAACGAAATGGAGGATGATAGTAACTGTTTAATATGTGACAAATCATAGGCCAGGGCAGGAAGTATGACGATCTTCCGAATAATAACAGATGAAAGAGGCAAGTAAATATGTTTTAGTAAAGTTAGAATGGATAAGAACAAGTGGAAAAGTGCAACACTGCGTATGCAAAAGTTTCAGTCCATCTACGACGGATTGCAAAATACCTGACCATACCAAAAAAACTGCCACGCCTCCAAAAAGTGGGCGGGATACAATAATATAACTGTTGAGTGCTTTATACTAGTTGGTTGCATACATTTCGGTCTTAAGCTCCGCCTTTTTAACTTAAAAAAACCACGTTTTACGGCCACGCTCACAAAAGTGGGCGGAGGCACATAGAACTTAAACATGAAATTTAGAAAATGCTAATATCTACAACTCTTGTAATATAATTTTTAGTCAAATTTCATATATATTTATTGAAAAACAGCCATTTTAAATTAAAATCCCTTAAAAAAGTGGGCGTGGTCAATGAAAAGGCTAACATTTTTTGGCCACTTCAAAGACAATTAAAAGGCAATGTCATATTCCAAAAATGAATGCGCTAACACTATTCTAACAGAGCTAAAATTTAGAAAAAGTTTTTTTTTTAAATTAGAGATGGTCGCACATACGGGCCTGTAGTGGGCGGATTGGGCTAATTTTCAAACTTGATCTGGACTTCCAATGGACTTCCAGCCAACCCACAAAATTTCAGCTCTGTATCTTAAAATTTAAGGCCTAAAAGTTGTTTACATACGGACGGTTTACCATAGTAAATACAGCCATTAGGCGATAGAAATAGTAGGCGAAGATACTGATTTGCTAGTTTTGCTAACACAATTTGGTGGAACCAAGACAAATTTTTATTTAAAAAAAACCATATAGAACACGTAAACCAAGAATAATATATAATCCTGATGACTTTAAATACTCAAAGTTAAAAAAAATTATAGCCTTCCTTCATGGATTCGCCGGATCTGAAACCACTTTTGGATTTTTCCTAAGAGGAAAAGAATTTTTTTTTTTTTAATTGAATGCAGCAAAAAAAAGAATATTTAGCCGAGGAAGCTGAAGAATTTTTCAAAACTGAAGCAAATACAGAAAAACTGTGGAAAGTAGTGTTACATATAGTTGCCAAATTATGTGGCCATTAGCCAACTACTCAAAATAAATATAATATGATCAGGTTTAGGCATTTTAAAACTTTATCGGGTGATTTAGGTATTCGCAAGTTTCCTCCAACAGATTTCGCTGTACTTGAGCATGCAAAACGAGTTTACTTTCAGTGTCAAATTTGGTCTCTAAATTGTTATATGAGCCCTTTGTATTGGGGATGGAAAGTTGGAAAAGATAACATCTTAGAGCCAATTTTTACGTCACGACCTTTTATACCGCAAAAAATCTTACATTTACAAAAATTTTGTTGTGTCTGTAAAAAGGATGCACGAAAAAATGTGGTTGTCGAAAGCTAGGACTTAAATGTAGTAGTTTTTGCAAAACATACAAAGGACAAAATTGCGTTTAGGATTTAGAGGTAAATGAAGGTGACTGTTTTGAGGATGCGTACATTTCAAAAAAAATTTGCCCAAAACCCTGTCTTTAATAAAACAAAAATTCAAATTTCACCACCCTGGCTACATCTCTTCAAATAGACATATCGCTTTCAAAATTTAAAAAGCAAGAGACCCATCCCGAACAATTTATATTCCATTTTCGCGAAAAGTGTAGCCTGAGGTGTACTGATTGTGAGCACATTTTCACAGATGGGTCTGTAATAAAGTCTGAGACAGGATGTGCCTTCAAACATAAGTCAGTCGAGAGAAAATTTCACCTTAGCAAGTTCTCAAACATTTGTACAGCTGAACTATATGCCATCCAAAAAGCTGTTGAATATGCAATCTCAACCCAATATTTAAGATTCCTTATTTGTACTGACTCATTGAGCGCAGTACAGATATTAAAAAAACTATACAGTAGTCACCCTATTGCTTACAAAATTAAAGAACTTATTTACCAGTCCTCCAAAAGCTTTGTACTTTTTTGGGTCCCAAGTCATATGAATATTGGTTTAAACTAAAGAGCTGATGAACTAGTTAAAGAATCTGTACATGAACCTTTCGATACAGATTTCTTTTTTTACCATAAAGATTTGACTGAGAGGATAAAGTTTACAATAAACGATAAATGGAAACACAAATGGCAACAGGTACCATTATCAAACAAACTTCGGTCATTGAAAAGTTCGACTGAATGCTGGTCGTCCATAGAGAGTCTTGGAAGAAGGGACTCAATTGTCCTAACAAGACTTAGAATTAGACATACATTCCTTACACATGAGTTCCTAATAAATAAAACCGACCAAATAACTTGCGTATGCAATAACATGCTTTCAATCAAGCACATTTTCACCACTTGCCTTGGGTATACTAATTTAAGGAATCAATTTAAAATCAACAATTTTCAAACAATTGGCTCTGATAATATGCAAGACAATAAAAATATTCTAGAATTTATTAAATCGACTGGACTCTATGATAAAATATGATGTATAAATACAAATTTTTAAGATGTGAAATATTTTCTACAAATGTTTCAATCGGAGAAAAAAGCCCAATGAAATGTAATTCCTAAGTTTGTTAAATATTATAATTAACTTACATAATATTCTTTATATTTTTATTATTTATAATTATCTTTTTTCTGTATAATCTTCTTTAATACCATCAATTAAATATAAGGATTTGGTTTATCTACTGCAGTAAGATTTCTTTATAACCATGGAAAGTTAAGTATTAAGCTAATGCCTTATTTCGTAATTTGTATTTATAAGACATATTTTTTGTAAATTATTATTATAAAATCAAAATGTACATAAATGGAAAAGGGCTTTAAAAACCTTTAGTGTTGAAGGCCAAATAAATACGTATTTAATCTAATCTGGGTTGGGTGGGTAGGTACCTACGTATATTATCGTGTGACCTTGGTAGGTAGGTATTTTTTATTAAGTGATGTTCCGCGTTGAACGGGTTCCTTTATCTTCGTATGTGTTTCTCGAAATTAAGTGGACTGTAATTTAGCTGTAAAGTTTCCGTATTACAATAAAACGACCGTTTCAATTTGTGACAAGGCAAGAAGTGAATCTTTTATTTTCTTTAGTTACATGTAAAATTAACCTTCAAACTTGTAAGGTTACAACTGTCAAAGATGTAACTTGTGGGGGCGTTGTTGCACGGGCGATGTTACACAGGTGCATCTTCATGGGCGTGTTCGTAAATGCAACCTGTGTTGCGATGATGACGCAACATTCTCCCCCCACCGCTGAACACAATTCGGTTGATGCGTGTTGACTGCCCCATTTTGCACCTCTACTTCTACGCCACTGCTGCTCTTGCTGACCCTCCTTTGACTACGCTCTTGGTATTCTCATGAAAAGAAATATGCGTTTAGAACATGCCAACAACAAACAACATAGAAAAAAGACCACGAACAAAACACAAAAAAAAGAAAGTGCAAATGTCGAATGTATGGCTGTGGCTGCAGCTTGCAGTCCACACATATCACCGTTTCCCTTTTTGTGCTTGCTTGCTATGCTGTGTTAAGGTCTTGCCCATGAATGGAATTCATTATATACGGTGCGATGACGATTGTTATTTGTTTCTGCGGTAGTGGGGTGAAGGAAATCGTTTCGTTTCTCGTGACGTGGTGGTATACTAATGTACCTTCTCGCACTCAGTATCAGTGTTGTGAGTGACGTGTCGGAGCGGAGCGTCTTCTACTTCGTGTTGTGCTCGTGTTATTTTGTGTAATTTTTTGTAGTAAATTCATTTTCGTTGATTTGTTTGTGCTCGAAATTCAGGTGAGTGTTAAATTACTTATCAAATATGGTAATCCAGTGAATATATTTCATTTAAATCAGTGCAGATGACTTGGGTTGTGTGTTTTTTTTTTTGCTACGGCTTGGGTACGCGCGTGTGTGTGTGTGTGAGTGTGATCTGGTTTGGATGACACCGCTTGGCTTTGGGTTGTACTTGCGAATGAATGTGTGTGTGTGTGTGTGTGTGTGTGTGTGCTGACGAATGCTTGATGACACTATTGAGTGAATTTAATTGTTTTCCGTTGAGTGGAATTTGTTCTGTATGGTGTTGCCGTTGTGTGTCCGTAGTACTAAATAATAGTTGTAATAGTATGTGCCGTGTAATGTGTTACGAAGAGTATTAATTTGTGATGTCTCCTTCACTGTTGGTTGTTCCACTGTCTTTTGTATTTGCTTCATGTTTGTTAATGGGTAATGGACATAATTTTGTAATCGGCCGTTTGTACTCTCCCTGTTGTGTTCGTACTTTGACGACGCGTGTTAGGTCATCCTTTCCCTGATATGTTTCAGTGATGCGTCCGAGGCTCCACTTGGCTGGAGGTAACCGCTCATCCTTGATGAGTACCAAATCACCTATTTTCAGCTGCGGTTGGGGTTTTAACCATTTCGGTCTCTGTTGTAGGCGGGTTAGATATTCCTGACGCCAATGGTTCCAGAACGTCTGAGTCTGTAATTAGATAGTCTTCCACCGGTCGTTGTAAGCCTGTTTTGCTATGGTCAGATCCGGTTCTGGCACGGTGAAAATTGATTCCCCGATCAAAAAATGCGCAGGGGTCAGTGCTTGAAAATCGTCTGGATTTTCGGAGAGTGGACAAAGTGGCCGAGAATTCAGGCAGGCCTCAATTTGGGTGAGTAATGTGGCGAGTTCCTCATATGTCAGTGTCCCATTGCCGACGACCCGTTTGAAGTGGTGTTTGACGCTTTTCACTCCTGCTTCCCACAATCCTCCGAAGTGGGGAGAAGCAGGGGGAATGAAGTTCCATCTCGTTCCGTCTGTCGCTAGCACTTCTGCAACTTCCTTCCAGCTGTGACCCGCTTCCTTCAAAAGTCGTTTGAGTTCAGCTTCAGCTCCAACGAAATTCGTTCCGCAATCACTGTATATTTGATTACAGACACCTTGCCGAGCTGCAAAACGCCGAAAGGCAGCTAAAAACGCTTGGGTGGTAAGGTCGGTGACTGCTTCTATGTGAATCGCCTTGGTGGCGAGACAGACAAAAATTGCTAGGTAACCCTTGCACGATTTGGCCCCTCGACCTTTCCATGATCTTAGGGTGATTGGTCCCGCGTAATCAACACCAGTGTGGGTAAATGGTCGACTAGCTGTTACCCTGGCAGCTGGCAGATCACCAGGATCAGATGGGATACCTTATTCCGGTACCGATGACAGGTCACACATGCGTGTGAGTGCTTTTTCACCGCTCGCCTAGTCTGTATAATCCAAAACTTGCTTCGTGTGTGTGCTATCATCAGTTGGATCCCTCCATGCAACGTGGCTTCGTGGGCGTTCCGTATGATGAGTCTTGTCAAATTTTTTTTTTTTTTTTTTTTTTTTTTTTCCGTGGGTAGGAAAAACCTTCATAGGCACTACGAGGACCGGCCGCGCGTGCTCATAGTAGTGTGAGATTCTTACTCACTAAAAAACCTCCCATTTTCCGTCAGACTACGACTAAGTTTCCTTAACAAGTAGTTCAAGCTTCTGTAATAATGGCGTGTGGCAGGCTGCCTTCCAACGAAGGCACCTACAATACCGTCAATTTATGCGGTTTCATCTTATGCTGCTAGATCTCACGGTCTCATTCGTTGTAGTCGGCGCGTAAGATTTGTCTGATCCAAAGTTCAGATAATTTCATTGTTGCAGTGTCCGCGAAGACGAGTACTAAGTTTGCGAGCAAAGTTTGTTACCTCGTCAGACACGGTTGCGATTCCTAGATCTCGGTGTAGATCGCTATTTCTTATATACCATGGAGCATTAACAATTGCTCTGAGTGTCTTATTTTGAAAAGTTTCTAAAATAGATATATTGCTTGGTTTAGTACAACCCCAGAGTTGTATACCGTACGTCCAAGATGGTTTTAGCACTTGCTTATACAAAAGCAGTTTGTTATATATGCTTAGTTTCGAAAATCTTCCGATAAGCCAATTCATTTCTCTTAACTTGATTTCGAGCTCGTCGCGTTTCTTTTTAACGTGCGGCTTCCATTTAAGTTTTGCGTCTAGAGTCATTCCTAGATATTTCGCTTCATTTGAGTACGGGATTTGTACCGAGTTAATGAATAAAGGTTTGTTGTTTATCTTTTTATAAGTAAAGTTAACATGCGTTGACTTAGTCTCGTTAAGGACAACTAGCCAGCTCTTCGTCCAGTCGCATATTTTGTCTAAGGCGCGCTGGAGTTTCCCTGTTGATAATTCAACTGTCGTATCAATAGCGAGAATAGCAGTGTCGTCTGCGAACGTAGCTAAAATTGTTCCCTCATCGTGGGGTATGTCTCTTGTATAGAGCAAAAATAATATTGGGCTGAGAACGCTTCCTTGCGGGACACCGGCATTTATCTCTTTGAATTCCGAGTACTCATTTTCGTACCTTACGCGAAAGATTCTGTCTTTAAGGTAAGACTCTAAGATTCTATAGAGTTTTTCTGGTAAGCAAAGCCTTAATTTGTACTTCAGGCCTTCGTGCCATACCTTGTCGAAGGCTTGCGATACGTCGAGAAAAGCGCTAGTACATATTTTTTTCGCTTCCAGAGCTTTTTCGATTTCGTTTGTTATACGATAGACCTGGTCGATTGTTGAATGTTTTTTTCTAAATCCGAATTGGTGATCCGGAATCAATCGTCTTTCTTCAATGATTGGTTGCAACCTTTTAAGCAATAGTTTCTCGAACGCCTTAGCTATTATCGGCAGTAGCGAAATAGGTCTGTATGACTTTTTGTCGTTCGGACATTTTCCTGGTTTCGGAACCATTATGACCTCGGCCACTTTCCATTGCCTTGGAACGTATAAAATTCTCATGGAGGCGTTAATGATATAGAGTAGCTTGACCAAAGCTTTTTTCGGTAGTTCCTTTAGAATTTCGCTAGTAATTAAGTCGTAGCCAGGGGCTTTGTTGTTTTCCAGATTATTTATCGTTTGACGAAGTTCAGCCAATGACACGGTTTTTATTCTATAATTATCTTGTACCGCATAAGGATTGAGCTCCTCGACCAACGGTTCCCCGTCAAACGGTTTGAATGTTTCTTTTAGGTAATCTGCAAATAAATCCGCTTTTTCTTTGTCTTCTCTTGCCCATTCGCCGTTGGCTTTTCTTAATGGCGCAGAGTGTGCTATAGGCTTCTTAACGGACTTGACTGCTTTCCAAAGAGAGTAGTTCGAACCTTTATTGGCAGTCAAACTTTCGAGGTAAGCAGTAGTCTCGTCTAGTCCCAGTCTTGTCAAATGATGACTGGGTCCGAGTATCATGGGGTGCTGTTGGTCGAATGACAAATTTGCATTTTGAAGTCTTCCTCCGACTCTTAAAATGCCTTCACCGTCCAGAAATGGATTTAAGGATGCCAAACCCTTGGATTTGCAGGCCTCACCAGGAAACGTATCTCGTTGGGCAGAGCGAACAAGTGCCTTTAAAGCACTTTCAAGTTCCGTTGGGCTAAGGGGAATAAGTGCCTCTATAGCCGCCTTAATCTCCGTCGGCCTAAGTGGTACCAGTGGTCTTTTGAGAATACCCTTAGACACCTTCCTTAAATTGTCGATGTAACGCCTACAGTGTCCTAATAACCTTGTTAGATGCTTCAGATTTGACGATTTAAGCAGTAGCTCGTGTAAAAGATCCGTCACTGGGTTAAGGTGAAACACATTAACCGATCTGCATCCTTCGTTGGTGGCAAGGCTGGTAGGCTGTTTCGGAAGGTTGAAGTCCCACTTCTGATTTAAAAATGTAGGGCCATTCCACCACAGTGTAGCCTTTGGAAGTGCCGATGGCTGCATACCTCTGGAAACTAGGTCGGCTGGGTTGTCGTGAGTCGGTATATGATTCCAAATGTCGATGTTGGTTAATCTCTGAATCTCTCCTACCCGGTTTCGCACAAAGGTTTCCCACTTAGATGGCGGTACCGAGATCCAGGAAAGTGCTATGGTGGAGTCAGTCCAGGCGTACATCTTAACATTATCTCTTTTTAGAGTTCGACTGACGTAATTAAGCAGCTTTGCCCCCAACACAGATCCACACAGTTCCAGCCTCGGGAGACTTATTGGGTTTACTGGCGCAACCTTGGACTTGGAGATCAATAAGTGCATGTTGATTTTGTGGTGCTCGTCTTCAACCCTCAAATATACAGCTGCCCCATAAGCCTTCTCCGAAGCGTCGCTGAAACAGTGTAGCTCGATTTTTTGTGACCTACCTATCGTGTGTATCCACCTAGGCAACCGCAGATGGTTTATGCTGCTGAGGTCCTGAAAAAAAGTATTCCATTCTTCCAAAATGTCTGGTCCACAAGGTCATCCCAGCGCATCTTCCGGACCCAAAGAAGTTGGATAAAGCATTTTGCCTTGACTATACAGGGCGCAATCCAGCCTAACGGGTCGAAAAGACGTGCGATCGTAGAGAGTATGAATCTCTTCGTGGGTAGCGGATCGTTGGGAGGTACATACTTAAAGCAAAAGACATCGTTGTTCGTAAGCCAGTGGATCCCGAGTGTTTTGACTCGATCCGAATCTTCTGCTGGTACCGAAAACGACGCCTCGCAATCCTGGGTTGGAATGTCCGTTAAAAGCTCCTTTCTGTTTGAGGTCCACTTCCTCAAGTTGAAACCTGCTGACTGGAGTGTTCTTTTAGCTTCTTTCATCTTTAGAGCTGCCTCTTCCAACGTATCAGCGCCTGAGATAAGATCATCGACGTACATCTCCTCAGCGATGATTTGAGCTGCTAGTGGAGAATGATGACAGGAGTCTTCTGCTAACTTCTTCAACGTACGGATGGCCAAGTATGGAGCTGACGCCGTCCCAAAGGTGACCGTCTTAAGTCGGAAGATTCTGGCCTCCTCCGATGGATCCTTGCGCCAGATGACTAATTGGTAGTAGGAATCCCGATCGTTAACCCAGATTTGACGGTACATTTTTTCCACATCAGCTGTAAAGGTGAACTGGTAGAGCCTCCATCGAAGAATGATGTCTGTCACGTTGTGCTGTAGCCGGGGTCCTACCATTAGCTGGTCGTTCAAGGATACTCCGTTCGAAGTTTTGAAGGACGCATCGAACACCACTCTCAGCTTCGTAGTTGAACTAGCATGATGAGGCAAGAAGTAATGACCTGACTTGGGTAAGTTTTCTCCTTTTACTTCGATCATGTGGTCTAAACTGATATATTCTTCCAGACATGCAGAATATTGTTCTCGGTGTTGAGGATCAGCTGTGAGACGTCTTTCTAAGCTCTTAAAACGTTGGAAAGCTCCTTCGCGAGATCTACCTAACACGGGGTAAGCAGTTCCCTTAAAAGGAAGAGCGACTTCATAACGGCCATCTTCTGTACGCCTCACATGCTGCACGAAATGCTTCTCACAAGCGATGTTGTCGGAGGTTTCGTATGAATCGAATGGAGCCTCTTCTTGTTCCCAAAACTTGTGAAGTTGTGCATCGACATCCGTGGTCTGGAAAAAGCTCTGGATAGGTTTTAGCCTTACCAAATAAAATCCAGCCCAACTTGGTGTTTTGAGCTACTGGCCGATTTTCTTCACTCGGCTTTATCAGCTCGGGAAGCAAAACTTCGGCGAGAACATCGCTTCCTAAAAGGAGATCAACCTTTGCTGGCCGACAGAAAGACGGATCCGCCAAGACGAGACCATTAATATGCTCCCAATGAGCAACGGAGAGTGTCCGGGCTGGCAGATGGCCAGACAGTGACTTGAAGACAAACGCTTGCGTTGACGTCTCAAAGGCTGAGTGATGCGATCATAGGGCTATGTTTACAACCTTTTGACAAGTGCCACTGCTGACTAAACCCAACCCGGAAACCTCAACGTGTGTAAATTTGGGTTTCAAACCTAAAAGTTGTCCAGCCGATTCGGTAATGAAACTCGCCTGCGAACCTGAATCGAGTAAGGCTCGAAGCGAATAAATCTCACCTAAAGACGATCTTACCTTTACCATTGCAGTGGCCAGCAAGACTTGCGTGCACGAGCTTGGGCGAGAGTGGAATGTTTTGACCGAGCTGCAAGCAGGATTTTTGTCGTTCGGTGAGAAGGGGGTTGCGTCCGCGTTCATCGTCGTGGTGAGACAGTTCTGTTGGTTCTGCTGCACAGGATTGCTGGGATTATGCGACTGCGATATGGACGACTGCGAAACGTTGACATGTAACAACGAGTGGTATGGCTGCTGGCAGTTGAAACACCTGCGCGTACTTGGACACTGTTCAAAAGTGTGGCTGTATGCTAAGCAGTTCCGACAAAGTCCGAGTCTTGCTACACTCTGACATCGCTCTGCAGTACCCCTCTTCAGAAATCGTCCGCACTTACGAATGGAGTGTTGACCTCTGTTGCAGATCTGGCAAGAGAACCTTTCGGTGGTTGCTGTCGTATGGAAGCTGTTCCGCAGTGGCACATTCCTTACCAGATTCGCTGTTGGTCGAGGCTGCTGTTGACAAACTGCTTCCAGTGATCGAAACCTCATCTCCAAAAACTTTGGTGAATTCAGAAAACTTAGGGAGTGTTTTGCTGTCCTCCTTGCTTGCAAGCTTCTCTTCCCACAAATGCTGCGTTTTGACTGGAAGTTTTTGCTGAAGAATGAAACTCAGCACAACATCCCAATGCTTCACCGGGACTTCAAGGTTCTCCAAGCTATGAACAACTTCTGTCGAGGTGTCAAGCAACTCCTTGATAGACTCTGCACGCTCCTGAGCTAACGAAGGCTGGTTGAAGAGACATTTCAGCTGGGTGTTCACTAGGAACCGTTTATGATCGTACCGGTCCTTCAGAATGTTCCAAGCCTTGGCATAGTTGCCGCTGTCGATCCCCAGGTGAGCCAAAAGCTTTTCAGCTTCACCTGACACACTTGTCTTCAAATAATGCATCTTCTGTATTTCAGACAGCGATGCATTATGGTGGATCAACGACACGAAAAGGTCATGAAAGGTTCGCCACGACTCGTAACTCCCTGCAAACACTGGTAAGTTGATCTTTGGTAACCGAATGTCAACCCTTTTATCAACCTTTTCCTTCGAATCGTCATTATCCCCTCCTTTCTTTTCAGGTGGCTGGATTTTATCTTTCGCGTCCAATAAGTTGCACCGATGCTCTAGGTACAGTTCTCGGATTGCGTCGAACGCTGCTTCCGCTTGAGCTAACTCCTTATCTGCTGCGGAGTCCAACGCTGTCTGGAACTGTACAGTTGCTGTCTCCATCGTTTTGTCCAGATCGCATAGACGCACGGCAATGTAGTTCGCCGTTCGCCTTGTAGCACCAGCTTTGGAGAAATTGGACATGTCTTTCTCCAACTGCTTGCGAGTTTGCGCCAAGTATGTAGCCATTTAATTGTTTAAATGCACAAAATAAAACAGGAACAAAAATATAAACAAGATCACTTACTTGTTCAAGCGCGTTGCTCCAATCTTGAGGGTGTTCCAAGTTTTGCTTCGGCAATCAGCAGACTTCAGTTCCAAGTTTGCTGCAGTCTCCAGACTAAAATTCCTGGCCAACGATTCTTTCTGGCTTTCACAGCACACAACACACGACTGGTTTTCCACCCACGGCAGGTAAAATTTAATTTGGCAAATTTCAATTTTAAATATTGTTTATTTTGCAGATTTGCAGATTGATAAAATTGCACACACTGGTAAAGGTGTGAAATGGTAAAGATAAGAAACTATGGTAAAGATAAGAAACCAGGGCAAAAAGAGTTTTCTCGGCTCGAAGTGACCAAAATGTTCCGCGTTGAACGGGTTCCTTTATCTTCGTATGTGTTTCTCGAAATTAAGTGGACTGTAATTTAGCTGTAAAGTTTCCGTATTACAATAAAACGACCGTTTCAATTTGTGACAAGGCAAGAAGTGAATCTTTTATTTTCTTTAGTTACATGTTAAATTAACCTTCAAACTTGTAAGGTTACAACTGTCAAAGATGTAACTTGTGGGGGCGTTGTTGCACGGGCGATGTTACACAGGTGCATCTTCATGGGCGTGTTCGTAAATGCAACCTGTGTTGCGATGATGACGCAACAAGTGATAATGTCATAAATGCATACATGGTTTATTATGGCGTAAGAGAATGAATCCATCCATCATGATCATTGCATCATTACTTGAGGATTTTGTGCGTCATAGTTTAGCTGTCGAATGAGTTTGTTGTGTAGGTATGTACACATATACAGAGGCGGGGAGATAATAAGAAACGCACCCGTTTAAAAGAAAAAAAAATGTATAGTTTAATTTTTTAAAATTGGAAGGCAATATTCATAATTTTTTGTGTTTCTTTACATTTAAGGCTTACACAAAAAATTATAAATTATTTGAAAACAAAACAATTATTAGAAATTGTTAAGAAAGACAGACTTATTTTACTGGAATTAAAATTAGAAACAAACTATAGATTGTGGTATCTTTTCATTGCATTATCCATGAAGTAACTTTCTTGGACTGCCGTTACAACAAGTTTGTTAGTTTTTGGTTGTTTATTTTTTAATTACATGCGTCTTGATAAGCTAGCTTCCAAGTGCTGACATTAAGGATTTGATTCGAAGTCCCTATTGCTTTTTAGTAATTCGAATTCATTTATTTTTTGCTTCTTGTAAGATCTCTCTACGTCTTCCGAAAAGCTTTCAATCGGATTGAGATTTGAGATTAGGACTTTGAGCTGGCCAAGTAAAAACTTGAATTTTTCCATACTTAAACCAACACTTCATTTAAAAACATTCCCTTTTACAGAATATTTTTGCAAAGAAACTGACCCATTCGTCCTTCAATTCCAACATCCAACACCACTACAGAGTAACGTTCCCAAACCATGATATTAATACCAATAAGTTCAATATTCTCATTGGTTCATTTTGAATCAAGTAACAAAAATTATTTTCCTTCGTCTTATCACCCCAGAAATTATTTTTCAAAAGCAGAGAGCATTCTAGAAACCTCTCTCAATTTGGAAGAGCATCTGAAAAAGACTTCCTTATTTTGCACGTAATATGTAAATAACTAGTGGGGGGTTACAATCCGCCTAAGCGAATCGTTGCGGATCCCAATTGACCATTATCAGCCCCATCCCAATTAGCCATTACCAGGCTCCAAAATGCGTCAAAAATCTTGGTTGTAAAATTTCATTTTCTATTAACTTTAATTGTGTTAAAAATTTGTCAATAAAGAATCTTCTTTTTAAAAAAGGGGGCGTGGCATCCACCCCTTTCCAAATATAATTTTTTTTATCATATTTTTTATCGCATGTGGTATACACGTGTTAATCGCAGTTTTATATTAAAAATTAGTTTTTTTATTAAAAAACACCCCACGGGTGGGCGTGGTAAAAATTTATTCATTTGAGTTGATAGCTTACGCACATATCTGAACATTCTATGCTGCAAGTTTTTTTTTGATTAAAAGCAAATATATCAAATAAAAACCGGTTATTAGAATGCATATTAAATATCACCACGCCTACAAGGGGGCGGTTTTTGCTATTTTTTAATTTCAATCACAATGCAATTAAGCGAGGATATGGCGTATCAAATTTCAGCTTCCTACGACAACTTTGATTTTTCATGCTATTAAGTAAAGTGGGCGTGTCAGTGGGCGAATTTCAAAAATTTTACACTTTTATTGCCCCGTGACCTAGAAAGAACAGATGTTAAGTTTCAAGCTCCTAGCTCAAAACTTAAGGCCTGAAAACAACCGACACACGGACGGACGGACGGACATGGCTCATTCGACTTACAATTCGGTCTCGATCATATGCCCTTAAGGTCTTGGAGGTCTACGGTGATTATTGCTCTATGTTACAAACTATGAATCAAACTAAATATACCTCCTATCCTATGGGATAGGGTATAAAAATGGCATAAAGAACTTCCTTGCACGTAAATGATTCGTACACAAAGAATTAATTCGCTCCTGAGAAGATCCACGCACAAAGTGTTTGGACCTTAGTAACAAGAGAGTTGTAGGTACCCCTACCTGAATGACAAAACATATTTTTTAAAAAGCCGTAGTATAGTTGCTGCTAATATCTCATCCGGCCATCTACGGTAATCGGCCACTTTTCTCTTTATCTATTGAAAACTAGAAAACCGCACACAAAACTTCGTATCGATAGTGTGTGCCCCGTAGCCGGTAGAATTAAAACTGTATGCCCAATCGTTGAAGTGTGAAAAGTGTGTAGATTTTTTTCATCAGTGCCCAGTGCTTTCAGAAAGTTGAGTTTATTTGGAAACCTACCCAAGTTTAAACTCTTTGAATATTCCGTACATAAGAAATCACGTCTGTAACGAACTTCTAAATACCCGACTTTCTTTCTGGCTGTTAACCTAAATAAGATAAGGCAAAAACTCTTTTGTAACTAAACCTGTAAAAACTGTAATTAAACCGTTATGTGGGTATATAAAAAAATGCTCTAAAATGCGTTCTTCGCGGCCTTTATAAGTGTATCAAATTTAATCTTTCTACGACTTACCGTCCAAAAGTTACAGGTGCGAA
Organism: Neoascia interrupta; assembly: GCA_947623515.1. NCBI lineage: Eukaryota > Metazoa > Arthropoda > Insecta > Diptera > Syrphidae > Neoascia > Neoascia interrupta. Next base: position 135,919,471 of record OX392462.1, read on the forward strand.
CGGAAGGACGGACAACGGAGTTATACCAAAAGAGGTCCCTTTTCCATTTTTGGACGGACCGCTGAAAATGGAAGCTTAATTATTTTCTGCAATATTTAAGCTAACTGGTAGATAAAGTATAGTAGGCATTTAGCTTTTTAAAATCCAGGACATGAAATGAGTAATCAATTTTTCGCCGTTTCCGGAAACAGCCGAATTTTGAGTTATACAACAGTATTATATGATGAGTATGATATGCCGATCAGCACAGTGATCGACATCAACAAACCTTAACGTCTGCTGAAAAATATGTAATACAAAAGACAAAACCCACCCCAAGCAAACAGCAAAAAAAAGTTCTGGAGTATTTTTAATCTACTGTTCCCGACATGCCTCACATTCAAATGTAAATGTAGGTCAAATAAATGTGCAAGGAAACAAAAAACATTCTTCTTAGAGAAAAAAGCCCCCGTTGTATATCTCCCTCATACAAAGGAATACAAAGATAAAGCAAAAACAAGTGGGAAAGTGCAACAGTGCGTATGCAAAAGCTTCAGTCCATCTACGACGGATTGCAAAGTACCCGACCATAGCAAAAAAAAACTGCCACGCCTCCAAAAAGTGGCTGGGATATAAAAATAGAACTGTTGAATGCTTTATACTAGGTGGTTGCATACATCTCGGCCTAAAACTCCGCCTTTTTAACTTAAAAAAAAAACACTTTCTTTAACTCCACGCCCACAAAAAAGGGCGGAGGCATATACTACATATACATGAAAGTTAGAAAATGCTAATATCTACAACTTTTGTCATATAATTTTTAGTCAAATATCATATATGTGTATTTGAAAACGAATGCGCTAGCACCCTTGTAACATAGCTTAAATTTGGAAAAAGTATTTTTATACCCCATCCCATAGGATAGGAGGTATATTAAGTTTGTCACATAGTTTGTAACACGGTGAAATAATAATGGTAGACCCCCAGGACCTTAAGGACATATGATCGAGACCGAATTCTGAATCGGATGAGCCATGTCCGTCCACGTCAGGTCCACGTCATGCAAAGCAGTACAAGTGTAAAAATTTTTGAAATCCGCCCAAAGACACGCCCACAATCGGTTTGAATGTGCAACTACATCCAGAGTTTTCAAAACTTAAAAACGTTCTAAAAGGCTGAAATTTGACAATTTGATCTCCTAATGAATTTAAGACACAAAAAAGAAAAATTTAATTGGTAAACCACCTCCAATGGGCGTGGCATCTATTTTAACGGTAAATTTCAAATTCAGTTTACTCAATATTTTTACTCCCACTTGAAAAAATTTGCTTCTTATTTTATATAGAAAACGCCTAGTTCTACATTTTGTTCATACAAGACTTTGGGCCACGCCCATACTTGTTAGGCAAAATTGAAGATAAACCTAAAATTTTCCAGAAAAACGTAATTTCGACTGGCTTTTAGCCTAATTTAGGAATGCATGAAACAAAAAAAGTAGCAGGTTAGGCAAACGACACTTCAGTCCAGATTTTGTTCGTATTAACTTTTTAGCCACGCCCCCTTTAAGGGGTCGATTTTTCAAAAATATTGAATTTGAACCAAAAAATTGCATTTTTACGTACATTTAAGTGTAACTTGAAAATATCTGTAGAAATATCTTATGATTGATAGTTTGTAATTAGGGGCGATTGGACCACACCCCTTTTCGAAGTTTTCATTACATCTATCATCATCATCATCATTTTCGGATGCCGCTTATCCCTAAAAGGGGTCGCGGAGCGAGGGTGGCTAAATGGTCCTTCCATCTTTCTCGATCCTCCGCCACCAACTCAAGAGACTCCGGCGCAATCCCCAGGCGGGACTCAGAGAGGTTCTTTACCTGATCCCACCACCTGTTCCTTGGCCTACCAAGGGGGCGACGCGCTCGCATCTCGGCTAGCATGACCTGTATAGGAAGTCTGTCAGGGGGCATGCGAACAACGTGTCCAAACCATCGAAGAATCTATCGCTCCACTCGGAGAAGTAGCTCCTCAACATTAAGATTCCCACGAATACTGACGTTTCTCACTCTATCCCTTAGAGTAACACCAGCAACGCACCTCAGGAATCTCATTTCGGCAACTTGTACCCGCGATCTAATTCTTTCGGTCATTACCCAAATTTCATGACCATAGATGTGGGTCGGAACGAACACTGAATTAAAAACTGAGATCTTTGCTTTCACTCCAAGCCCAGCTTTTTTGATGACCAGCCGGCGCAGTTCCTTTACTATTGCTCCAGCTTGGCCAATTCTACAGGACAACTCAGTATCACTCCTCCCATCTTTCGTGAAAAAGACCCCGAGATACTTTAACTTCTCCACCTGTTTTGATGGAATCCATATATGTGCAGGGTACACTGCACAGGAGTTCGGGAAACAACCATCACTTCCGATTTATTCATGTTTACTTTCACCCCAGCATCACCACAGACGGCTGCAAACCTATCCAGTGCTCGTTGAAGTTCCTCTTTGGATGATGCAAGGATGGCCAAATCATCTGCGAAAAGCAGATCACTCATCCTGATGCCAGCCAATTCGAAACATTGCTGCGCTTCACCAAGACTGCACTTCGCCATCCAGTCCATATATGCTATAAAAAGGACCGGCGACAGAACACAGCCCTGGCGAAGTCCAACGAGCACATTAAAAGGACGGAATTTGACGCCATTTATCCGTACACAGCTTCTGCAGTTTCCATACAAAGACTGGATGGCTCTCAGAAGAGACCGACTTAGCGCATAGTCTGCAAAACTCTCCACAGTGTATTCCGAGGGACCCGGTCAAACGCCTTTTCCAAATCTATCAGATCATTACATCTATTTTAAGGGAATTTTTCCAATGCAGTTTACTCAATATTTTTGCTCAAAATTGAAAAAAGAAAACGCATAGTTCTACATTTTGTTCATACAAGATTTTGGGCTACGCCTACATTTGGAGGCAGGATTGAAGAGAAACCTAAAATTTTCCAGAAAAACGTAATTTCGACTGGCATTTAGCCTAATTTAGGAAAGCGTGTAACAAACAAATTAGCAGGTTAGGTAAATAAGACTTTATACCAGAGTTTGTTCATACAGAGATTTTAGCCAGGCCTACTTTTAGGGGTCGATTTTTAAAAAATATTGACTTTTAACCAAAAAATTGCATTTTTACATAAATTTCAGCGTAACTTGGAAATATCTGTGTTATAATTGATAGTTTCTAAATAGGGGCTTTTGAACCACGCCCCTTTTCGAAGTTTGCATTACTTATAAAATGTCAAAAAATAACAATAACATCAGCACTTTACAATGTGGTATAGGATGGGGTATTCAACGGTCCGTTTTACCGACTGTAACTTCTCTGTACACACTGTAGCATTTACTCACTGATTTTTATTATTTATAACAAAAAGAAAACAGGACATTAACTGCGAGGGGTTTTAGTTCTACAATATAAGTTCATTAAAATTTAAAAACACTATTGAAGTTTTGTTTAAAAATCCTTGCAGGTTTATGTTGCATGCAGATGCAAAAAATCCAATTTTTTTTTTGAATTTTGTGCACAGAAGAAACAAAATTTGATAAAGATGGAACCACTTATTACCATAATGCTCATTATTGGGCTGATAGAGATGAGTCAAACCATCGGAAAAAGAGGGTAAAGGGGTTTCAGAGACGATTTTCTGTTAATTTTTGGATGGGTATCATTAATGAGAATTTTGGACCACATTTTTTGCCCGACAATTTAAGTGACGAAGCCCTCGAAGACTTTCTGAGAAAGAATTTGTTTGGCTTAATGGAAAACGTTCCTTTGGCAGATCTGCAAGACATGGTTTTTAAACAAGACGGCTGTTCTACTAATTTTAGTACGTCAGTTTTTAGATACCACATTTAGTCGTTGAGTGGAGTTGAAATGTTTGCGGACGGAAATGTCGAAAGTAAAAAACGTGTGTGACGTCGGCAGGGTACGATCCTGCAACCCGTCGCTCCGTTCAACTTGTCGCGAGTAATGCTCTACCATTTGAGCTACAGTGAACTCGTTTGATTCTTTGTCCAAATCCGACCACCTCACTTGTTTTTGCCTTTTCGTATGCTATATTCGTTGCTATTCCTTGTAGCTGATAAGGAATGACGCATAGAAGACTTGTGTTAGTGAATTTCTGATGATGGTTTATGTGCATTTTCTATGGAAAGAGATCATGTAGGCTATTTGGACACCCGAGATAGAAGTGGGCTGTGGTGCAGATGGTAGCAGCTATGACCGACAATTGGGAGGTCCTGGGTTCGAATCCAGGCCCAACCAATAATCTTTTTTTTTATTTTTTTTTATTCATTGCCAACATGTCTTGTTAAGTAAATTATAACAATTATGATGACAACTAAGCCGTACAGGCCCCTCTATTTTTACGTTTAGTCGTAGAGTGGAGTTGAAATGTTAGCGGACGGAAATGTCGAAAGAATTTGTTTGATGAGCTGAATGAACTTTTGGACTAGATTCGGAACTGCCTGGACTGGACTGGATGTACAGTTGTATAGTACAAACAAAGTCCTTACGGACTCGGACTCGAGGTCGGAACTATTTCGGACTGCAATGGGAACTGGAACTATGTAGACTCGAGTCCAGACCGGACTTGGACGCAGACGGACTGGGACTCGGAACTACGCAAGTAAAACCAGCTGAACTAGTTAGTTCTTTTTTTGAAATGACTTAGTTCATTGGAACGGTTCGTTCCGGAACGACACACCTATAGTCCCTACTTGGGAGGAACTTGTGTCGAGAACCAGGAACGCAGCTGAAGAAATCAGAAGAAACCTCTCCACAAAAATCACGGGAAGTGAATTGTGCCACATGATGCGAACATGCGTTAGGAATCCGGGCGCACAATTTGGGTAGGATTTATAATGAAAAAAAAAGTTTTAATAAAAGTTTGTTTTTCGAAAAAGGATAAAAAAAAATATATTTTTGTAAGATTTTTTTTTTCTTCAAACCGCTTATAATATTCGATAATGTTATAACATAACATATTATGAATAACCATGATGTAGTTTAACAACAAAAATGAAAAAAAAACAAGCGAGTAAGCGGAAGAGTTCGTCTGTGACTCTTTATCTTATTTTATCTTAAAGTTTTTTGTCCCTAATTCATATATAATTTGTAAAGGCCACGCCCGCATAGGTGTATCTGGGCTAAAAATTAAAATCGATTAATTGTTATATCATTAGATTCATGACAAAATGCGTTAAAACCGAATATTATTTCGGAAGAAAACAGTTTTTTTTCCTAACCGCCCTCTAAAAGTGGGCGGAGCTTAAATTTTTGTATGAACGAAACCTTGCAAATAGTAATATCTTTATTTTTTATCATATATTTATACCCCATCCCATAGGACAGGAGGTATATTAAGTTTGATTCATAGTTTGTAACATAGAGAAATAATCAGACCGAATTGTTAGTCGAATGAGCCATGTCCGTCCGTGTGTCGGTAGTTTTTAGGCCTTAAATTTTGAGCTAGGAGCTTGAAACTTAATATCTGTTCTTTCTAGGTCCCGAAGCAGTACAAGTGTAAACATTTTTAAAATCCGCCCACTGACACGCCCACTTTACTTAAAAGCATGAAAATTTAAAGTTGTCGTAGGAAGCTGAAATTCGGTACGCGTTATCCTCGCTTAAGTGTATTGCGATTGACATTTCAAAAAAAAGGCAAAACCCCCTTTTGGGCCGCTCCCTTTTGGGCGTGGTCATATTTCATTTGCATTTTAATAAACGGTTTTTATTCGATATATATTCTTCGAATCCAAAAAACTTGCGCTCAACACGTGTATACCACTTCTGATAAAAAAAATATAAACAAAAAAACGATGCAATTAAAAGGGGTGGATGCCACACCCCTTTCTTAGGGAGAAGATTCATAACTGAGAAATTCTAAATACAATTAAAGTTAAATGAAACCGAAACTTAACAACCAAGATTTATGGCACTATTCGGAGCTTGGCAGTCGTCAATTGGGTTGGGGTATCCAACGATTCGCCTAAGCGGATTGTAACCCTCCCACTAGTTTTTTTCCTTATGGAGTAATTTTTCCGAGAAATCGGGTTTTTAAAGATCTAACATTTTAAAAATGGGCATGGTCAATATTGTGGGCGGTCCAATTTTTACCTTGTTACAGTCCTTGGGCCAATGTTCCTCAGTGCCAAAATTTAAATCCCTATAACTTGTCTAACTTGACCAAAAGGTATTTTCCAAGAAAATGTGATATAGAGGTTGTCTCACATTGAAGCCAGTAGTGAACGTGGCCGTTAACGGATTAAGCCAAATTTCACACTTTGTCAGTGCAGCTGAAGGTCCTAGCCTTGTACCAAGTTTCAGCTCTCTAGCTTGATTTTGAAGACCTAAAACTTTTACACATACAGACGGCGGACGGACATGTCTTAATCGATTCACCTGTCGGTCTTGATCATATCTCTAAAATGTCTTAAGGGTTTACAATGATTACTATGTTACAAATGCATTAAAATTAATATACCCCCGCACATAAAAATTGAATAGAATAAGAATTTTTTTTACGTTTTTTCAAATGGTCAAAAACGTAATTTTTCTCAAAAACCGTTAAATATCGAATAACTCAAAAACCGCTAGGTTTTGAAAAAAACGTTACGTTACAAAATCTATTTCTTTTGATTTCCCCTATTACCCCTTAACGGGAATACGACCTATTAGAAATCACCATGTAAGTTAACACGAGACTTGCCCGTTCCCCCTCATACCATTTTCCCAGTAACAAATCAATTCTCCATTCCCTCTCACGTACCTTTCCTATATTATTTTGCCTTCCTACAAATCCAATAAGAATTGCTTGTCATTTATTTTCCAAATTTATTTAAACCTTTGATTATTGCAAAGTTGCAATATATTTTTACCTTTGTTAAATTACCTTTGTTAATTCTGAGAATATTTTTATTATCGATGAGTTCCAATATCTTTTGACCTATCTTTAAATTACCTTTGTCAATTATGCGAATATTTTTGATTATTGCAAAGTTGCAATATATTTTAAAATTATTTCTGAGAATATTGCAACACTAAGTTCTAGTTAAGAAATGCTTGTAATTAGTTTAAGTTATAAAAAGGAAAATGCATTCAATAAAGTTGTTCAGTTGTTGTCCACAGACCAATCATTGTTTTTTTTCATCCAACGCGATCGAACGCGTCAACTGGCGCCCGAGCAATTAAAACCGAAAGATTATCCCGAGCAATTAAATCCGGTAGATTATCGCGAGTAGTTTAATCCGATAAATTATCCCGATTGAATAGAAATCCGGTATTAATAACATAAACTGTGCATATTAGTGATTTGCCACAAAATTAAGTCGTCGACATAATAACACGACTAAGTGACCAAAACTCTTGTGCATAGTAGAGTATTGAATTTGCCACAAAATAAGTCGTATACATAAGAACACGACCAAGTGAGCAAAAATACCTTACAAACGAGGAAAAGAAACAAACAGTGCGTGATTGTACTAAAACAAAAGTGCGTAACTTTGACAAAGAAAAAACCCCTACCGTTCGCAAAAAACACGGTAAAAAGACAATCCTGATACAACAACTGTACCGAGTCGACTGTGGCGGACACCGTACCGTTAGTAAGCTGCAACAAGAACGAGCCAAAAAGGAAACCACGGACCACCCGATGCAACTCCTAGAAATGTCTATCATCATATTGTAAGCCATCCATCTATTACTAAGTCAAGTGACTAAATTATAATTATAATTATATGTGACTCGCACAAAATTATTGTAGAGTCTAAGTTTCTAACCACGAAATAATTTTGAATTTATAATACAATTGACTCGCAAGAATTATTGTAGAGTTTAAGTTTTAATCGAGAAAATAATTTTGTAGTTATATTGAATAAAACCATAAAATAAGTTACTTGCGCTAAAGCATAATTATTCGAGAAATAATTTTGAAGTTATATTAAATAAAACCATAAAAAATTTTACTTGCGCTAGGGCATAAATACCAGCACTAGGTATCACTTAAGAGATAAGCAATTCTTTGCATCCCTTTCTCAAATTATAAAGATTATAGAGTGTAGAAACAACTCCTACATTAATCAATTCCTTGCGTTCCTTTCTTTTAATTATTTGCTACACGTCCCTTTTATAAAATAATGGAATAATTAAAAGAAGTAATAACCCAACTAACGGGTGCGGTTAATGTTCAAATGGAACAGATCAAACTAATAAGCAACCGCTTACAGCAACTCGAATGTAGACTTAGCCCTCCCAAGCCTTCTACCCAAATACTCTCCACCCCTCAAACCGAGGAGGATCTGCTGGAGATCAGGAAACTTCCCGATTGTGTCAGGGATTTACAGGTTTTCGACGGAAATCCCGTCCAGTATATATCATGGGTCCACACAGTGGAGTCCATTCTAAAAGACTATGAAATAGTCAAAGCAAAACCAATTTATAGGGCAATAATCCAGCACATCAGACAAAAAGTGAGAGGCTCAGCTGATACAGCACTTATATCCTATAATATCTTTGACGACGATTGGTCAAAGATTAAGAAATGTCTGTCCTTACACTATGCAGACAAACGCGACGTTCGCACCCTAGAACACGAACTCAACACAATGAGTCAGCAAAGACAAAGCATTGACGAGTTCTATGCTAGGGTCAACCATCAGCTCTCACTATTAATTAATAAACTAAAACCGAAGATCATTCGGAAGAAACCATTTGTGCTCTAACCGAAAATTATAGGAACAGGGCCTTAGACATATTCATTAGAGGACTGAATAATAACGTCTCGAGGATGCTTGTCATCCGGAAACCCAAGACATTGCCAGAGGCATACACATCATGGCTTGAGTTCCAAAACCTTAATTTTAGAAGCCTCTCGATCCATAACAGAGGCATAAGTAGTAACACTATTTCAGCACCCATTAACAAGATGTTCCCAAATAGATATCTGCAGAGGTCTAGAATGCCAACTAAACAGTTACCCCCTTTCGAACAAAATCTAATCTATATAGATGTAATCCTATAAACAGCAGGACAACTCGAGATCACCCACAAAATAAGTGGCCCTTTTTTCAAAAGCCTAGGAAATGATAGTATAATAGATTTCTTTGTCCTTCCTGGATTCAAGTCGTTTGATGAAATAATAGGAGACGGCACATTGAGGAAATTAGAAGCTGTGATCGACAGAAAAAACAGCATCTTACACATAAGTCCCAACATAAAAATAAAACTAAAAGCAAAACATTCCAAACAGGTCAATAGCGTCCAAACTGACTACAACGTCAAAAATACCTTACAAACGAGGAAAAGAAACAAACAGTGCGTGATTGTACTAAAACAAAAGTGCGTAACTTTTACAAAGAAAAAACCCCTACCGTTCGCAAAAAACACGGTAAAAAGACAATCCTGATACAACAACTGTACCAAGTCGACTGTGGCGGACACCGTACCATTAGTAAGCTGCAACAAGAACGAGCCAAAAAGGAAACCACATCTTACACATAAGTCCCAACATAAAAATAAAACTAAAAGCAAAACATTCCAAATAGGTCAATAGCGTCCAAACTGACTACAACGTCGATAGTGATATTCAACACATCCTCGTTAAACACAAAAAACTTTTCGGCCCCATTTCTGATAGTGGAACTATTGATACAAGTGTCCGCGCAGAAATAAGAACCACAACGTCCGAACCCATCTACACAAGGTCATACCCCTATCCAGCTAATCTTAGGTTAGAAGTGGAACAATAAATCGAGAAAATGCTTGCAGATGGTATTATAAGACCATCAAAAAGCCCGTACAATTCTCCCCTCTGGATTGTACCAAAGAAGGCCAATTCGGCGGGAGAAAAACAATATAGATTAGTCATAGACTTTAAACTTCTTAATGCAGTCACTACTCCAGATGCATATCCCATCCCAGACATAACCAATACCTTGGCAAATCTTGGGAAATTCAAATTTTTCACAACACTGGATCTAACGTCCGGTTTTCACCAAATTAAAATGAAAACCAACGACATCCAAAAAACAGCCTTCTCCACGGCAAATGGAAAGTACGAATTTACTCGGCTTCCATTTGGCCTTAAGAACGCGCCTGCTATCTTCCAAAGGATGATTAATGACGTCCTTAAACCACTAATAGGCAAAACCTGTTACGTTTACATTGATGACATTTTAGTCCTAGCGAAAGATAAGGAAGACCATTTAAAAATCTCGATGAAGTACTTTCTTTATTAGAAAAGGCCAACCTTAGAGTTAACTTAGAAAAATCAAAATTTCTTAAAACACAAGTCGATTTTCTAGGTTATATAATAACACAGGACGGAATTCGTCCAGACCATAAAAAAATCGAAGCTATCAACCGAATTCCACCACCACAAAACCTCAAGGAACTAAAAAGTTTTTTGGGCCTAGCTTCATATTATAGAAAATTTATAAGAGATTTTGCGAAAATTGCAAAACCCTTAACCAGAACCCTTAACCAAAGCGAATCAATCTTAGAAAACTGAAATAAATCTTGATGAGCAGGCATTAAAAGCATTTAACGACCTGAAGAAAATGCTTACATCCTCAGATATCTTAACATTTCCAAACTTCGATAAACCCTTCCTTCTGATAAACCCTTCCTTCGGATGCTTCTAACTTTGCCATTGGAGCCGTCCTTTCACAAGGTGAGATTAATAATGATAGACCTATAACATTTATTTCAAGATTCTTGACTAAGGTCGAAGAAAACTATTCCGTAATCGAGGAAGAATTACTAGCCATTGTTTGGTCCCTCGACAAACTAAGGAGTTACCTTATGGCGCTAAAAGTATCAAGATCCTAACAGACCACCAGCCTCTTACCTTCGCCTTGAGCAATCGCAATAACAACGCAAAACTCAAGAGATGGAAAGCAAAGATCGAAGAATTCAACTATTCGTTAGTGTACAAGCCCGGCAAAACAAACGTCGTGGCTGACGCTCTTTCAAGACTGCCAATTGAACTAAACGTTCTAACTTCTTCTTCTGAAACACAACACAGTGCCGAAGAAGACAGCTCTGACTTAATACCACATTGCGAAGCTCCAATCAACGTCTTCAAAAATCAGTTAATATTTTCAGAAGGTAACGAAATGTTCTGTTACGAAAACCCACACCCCAACTTCCCCAGACACCATATTAGGCTGCAATCATTTGATAAAGACAACTTAGTTCAAATATTAAAAGGAAAACTTAATCCCAACATACTGAACAGTATAAAGATTCCGGAAAAATATATTCCGTTACTAAATGAGATACACAAAACATTTTTCACTCAAGTTAAAATAAGAATTACACAGAGAGTAGTTACTGATATTTCTAATGAAGAAAATAAACTCAAGATAATTATTGACGAGCATAAGCGAGCCCATAGAAACCATAAAGAAAACAAAGAACAGATCTTGGAAAACTACTACTTTCCACAAATGGCTAAACTAATTAAAAAATACACGGATTCTTGCGACATATGTTGCTCTAACAAGTATGACCGTCATCCCCAGAAACCCGAGCTTCAACCCACCCCGATACCATCGTACCCTACAGAAATCCTTCACATAGATATAATTGAAATCAAAGGGCAAAAATTTATTAATTGCATAGACAAGTTCTCAAAATTTACTCAATTCTTTCACATCAAAATCAAATCAGTCTTACACGTTCGAGACAAAATGATTAGATTATTACACTTCTTCACTGTCCCAAAAATGCTGGTTATGGACAACGAAGGAAGCTTCACAAGCCCAATAATCCTTAACTATATAGAAGGACTGGGAATAACCGTCTATCTCGCCCCGCCGCAAAAAAGTCAGGTCAACGGAACCGTGGAAAGAGTCCATTCCACCATCATCGAAATGATAAGATGTCTTCAACGGGAGTACCCCGACTTGACAATTAAGGAAATTGTTAACATCGCAGTAGATAGATACAACAATACGGTCCACTCTGTCATAAAAAGAAAGCCTGTCGATATATTCTTTGGGAGATCTCAAAGAATTAACTATCAGAATTTAGTAGACTTTAAAGAGATAGTCAATACGGATTTAAGAAACGAAATTTGCCGTAACCAAAGAAACAAGATTTATAGACACAATAGTAAAAGATCTAGGCCTAGGGATTATAATCCTGGCGACACTGTTTACAAAAAAGACAAACGGAGAAAGGAGAAAGAAAAACCTATTTTCCAAAAGGAAACTGTAGGATTAAACAATAGAGTCACCATAACTACTACTGATGGAAAAAGAATCCATAAATCGTACCTTAAAAATATACCTACTCTTTTAGATTAATGATCTGCTGGACGGAAGCTGCGGTCAACACTTATGAATAAAACAACCCAATAGTTGCAATCAAACAAGGAGATGGAAAAATTATAAATGGAAACTATAAAATTATTCACACAATAAATTTGGCTGACTACACCCAAATTCTAACAAACCTTAAATCAAACATTCACGAAGTAGGTAAAACAAGCCCCTTAAAATCCCAACTGGAACGTCAAACACCAAAAATAGAGAACCTATTAGCACAACTCCAAGAAAAAAAACCAACAAAGCCAAAAAGATCGATCAACTGGATAGGATCTGCCTGGTTGGCAGGAAACCCGGACGCTACGGATTGGGATAACATCCTTGCAAAATATAACGACTAAGTAGACAATAGCAATAAACAGTACCATTTAAACCAGTATTTAACCAAGGCTACGAACGATCTAATAAACGGATACAATAAAATCACTGAGGAAATTAGCACTAATAACACCCAAAAATATGAGCAGATAATCTTTAACAAACTGGGAATTCTTAAAGACGAGATTGAACAAATAGTGATGGCGGGACAGCTTGCAAAGAAAGGTATTGTACACGCAACCTTGTTAAACAAAGCGGAAATCGCCGACATCATATCTAAAATCGAAACGCTACATTTTAAAAATGAGCTTGAAGCCATCGAATATGCCGAACCCATGTTGTTAGTAAAAAATTCAATGCTTCTTTACGTAATATGCTTACTTCAAACAGAAGATACCCTTTACAACAATATTTTACTCCGATCAACAGTAAAAAGAAGCAAAAGAATATATCTTAGCTTTTCCAATATATTTTTTTCACAAACAGAAAAATTCGGTATCAAAGAGAAATGCCCCGTAATCCAGGATACTACAATATGCAAAAGAAGTCAGCTCCAAAAACTTGCCCCCAACCAATGCATTATTAAGGTTCTTAACGGTGAAGAGGCAATTTGCGACTATCAGTTTCAGAGCAAATCTGTAGTAGAACTAGTGAATGAAGGAACTATATTCCTAACAAATTACCTTGGGAACCTTTCCTATGGTAACACAACTAAAACCCTAAACGGCACATTTATAATTAACTTTTACAATGAAACAATTGAGCTTGATAACATTAAGTATTCAAATTGGGAGAGCAAAACTCACCAAATCTTACCCCCACTATTACAAAGTAACCTTACTGAAGGAGATGTTAAACTAGACCTCCAATATCTTCACAAACTACATCTTGACAATGTAAAACGGTTGTCCCACATTTCATTAAATAATCAACTCTCAGTAGGTTCGGATGTTACTATTCTATTAATAGGACTAGTTGATTAATATAGCGTTATTTTTTTGGCTGAAAAATAAACGTCAAAACGAACCTCCCGTAAAACCCTTCACGGTCAGGCACTTCGACCCTATTAAACTTAATTTTTGATCCACGGGACGTAGATACTTAAGAAGGGGGGAGTTAACACGAGACTTGCCATACCATACTTCCCCCTCATACCATTTTCCCAGTAACAAATCAATTCTCCATTCCCTCTCACGTTCCTTTCCTATATTATTTTGCCTTCCTCCAAATCCAATAAGAATTGCTTGTCATTTATTTTCCAAATTTATTTAAACCTTTGATTATTGCAAAGTTGCAATATATTTTTACCTTTGTTAAATTACCGTTGTTAATTCTGAGAATATTTTTATTATCGATGAGTTGCAATATCTTTTGACCTATCTTTAAATTACCTTTGTCAATTATGCGAATATTTTTGATTATTGCAAAGTTGCAATATATTTTAAAATTACTTCTGAGCATATTGCAACACTAAGTTCTAGTTAAGAAATGCTTGTAATTAGTTTAAGTTATAAAAAGGAAAATGCATTCAATAAAGTTGTTTAGTTGTTGTCCAGAGACCAATCATTGTTTTTTTTTAATCCAACGCGATCGAACGCGTTAACTTGTATATGCCTTACCTATGTACTACAAAAGGCTGTGTTAGTGTGCGGCCGATATGTTGAGTAATAAATTGAAATTGATATGCTCGCTTAAGTGTACTGTGATTGGCATTTCCAAAAGAGGCGAAAACCTCCCCCATGCGGGCGTGGTCATATTTAATTTGCATTCTTAGAAACGGTTTTTAAATGATATATTTGCCTTAAATTCAAAAATAACCAGTGAGTAAGTGCTACAGTGTGTACGCAGAAGTTACAGTCCGTAAAACGGACCATTGAATACCGCATCCTATCCCACATTGTAAAATGCTGATGGCATAGTTATTTTTTGACATTTTATAAGTAATGCAAACTTCGAAAAGGGGCGTGGTCCAACCGCCCCTAATTACAAACTATTAATTATAAGACATTTCCACAGATATTTCCAAGTTACACCTTACTGGTAAAATAATAATGTTAGACCCCCAAGACCTTAGGCGCATATGATCGGGACCGAATTTTGAACCGAATAAGCTATGTCACCAGCCACCCCCAAGACCAATGCAACCAAAGCCAGCCCAGCCTATGGAGATCGACCAGTCAGTTCAGACTAATCGCGTGAACTATATGAACCGACCCGCAAATAACCCCTTCATCAGAAAGTCGAACGAGTCTTCAAACTTACCCCGAAAACAGCAACGGCTTTTTGTTACAAATACCATTGAAGAATCAGAGCAAATAGATCTGACGAAGATATGAATCAAACATTTGAATAAGAGTAAGAGGAACAATTCATGGACGAAATGGATGAGGTAAATTTTATGACACAAGCCTCTCTAGCGTACCATACTAAGACTATATTTCTAGAGACGGTAAGGCACTAAATTCCTCATCGATACAGGTGCCAACAAAAACTTTGTATCAAGCCAAATCGCAGCTAATTGCAAACCTATTAAAACACCATTTAAAATCCAATCAGCAGCAGGACAACTCGAGATCACCCACAAAATAAGTGGCCCTTTTTTCAAAAGCCTATGAAATGATAGTATAATAGATTTCTTTGTCCTTCCTGGATTCAAGTCGTTTGATGGAATAATAGGAGACGACACATTGAGGAAATTAGAAGCTGTGATCGACAGAAAAAACAGCATCTTACACATAAGTCCCAACATAAAAATAAAATTAAAAGCAAAACATTCCAAACAGGTCAATAGCGTCCAAACTGACTACAACGTCGATAGTGATATTCAACACATCCTCGTTAAACACAAAAAACTTTTCAACCCCATTTCTGATAGTGGAACTATTGATACAAGTGTCCGCGCAGAAATAAGAACCACAACGTCCGAACCCATCTACACAAGGTCATACCCCTATCCAGCTAATCTTAGGTTAGAGGTGGAACAACAAATCGAGAAAATGCTTGCAGATGGTATTATAAGACCATCAAAAAGCCCTTACAATTCTCCCCTTTGGATTGTACCAAAGAAGGCCAATTCGGCGGGAGAAAAACAATATAGATTAGTCATAGACTTTAAACGTCTTAATGCAGTCACTACTCCAGATGCATATCCCATCCCAGACATAACCAATACCTTGGCAAGTCTTGGGGAATGCAAATTTTTCACAACACTGGATCTAACGTCCGGTTTTCACCAAATTAAAATGAAAACCAGCGACATCCAAAAAACAGCCTTCTCCACGGCAAATGGAAAGTACGAATTTACTCGGCTTCCATTTGGCCTTAAGAACGCGCCTGCTATCTTCCAAAGGATGATTAATGACGTCCTCAAACCACTAATAGGCAAAACCTGTTACGTTTACATGGATGACATTATAGTCCTAGGGAAAGATAAGGAAGACCATATAAAAAATCTCGATGAAGTACTTTCTTTATTAGAAAAGGCCAACCTTAGATTTAACTTAGAAAAATCAAAATTTCTTAAAACACAAGTCGATTTTCTAGGTTATATAATAACACAGGACGGAATTCGTCCAGACCATAGAAAAATCGAAGCTATCTACCGAATTCCACCACCACAAAACCTCAAGGAACTAAAAAGTTTTTTGGGCCTAGCTTCATATTAGAAAATTTATAAGAGATTTTGCGAAAATTGCAAAACCCTTAACCAGAACCCTTAACCAAAGCGAATCAATCTAAGAAAACTGAAATAAATCTTGATGAGCAGGCATTAAAAGCATTTAACGACCTGAAGAAAATGCTTACATCCTCAGATATCTTAACATTTCCAAACTTCGATAAACCCTTCCTTCTGATAAACCCTTCCTTCGGATGCTTCTAACTTTGCCATTGGAGCCGTCCTTTCACAAGGTGAGATTAATAATGATAGACCTATAACATTTATTTCAAGATCCTTGACTAAGGTCGAAGAAAACTATTCCGTAATCGAGAAAGAGTTACTAGCCATTGTTTGGTCCCTCGACAAACTAAGGACTTACCTTATGGCGCTAAAAGTATCAATATCCTAACAGACCACCAGCCTCTTACCTTCGCCTTGAGCAATCGCAATAACAACGCAAAACTCAAGAGATGGAAAGCAAAGATCGAAGAATTCAACTATTCGTTAGTGTACAAGCCCGGCAAAACAAACGTCGTGGCTGACGCTCTTTCAAGACTGCCAATTGAACTAAACGTTCTAACTTCTTCTTCTGAAACACAACACAGTGCCGAAGAAGACAGCTCTGACTTAATACCACATTGCGAAGCTCCAATCAACGTCTTCAAAAATCAGTTAATATTTTCAGAAGGTAACGAAATGTTCTGTTACGAAAACCCACACCCCAACTTCCCCAGACACCATATTAGGCTGCAATCATTTGATAAAGACAACTTAGTTCAAATATTAAAAGGAAAACTTAATCCCAACATACTGAACAGTATAAAGATTCCGGAAAAATATATTCCGTTACTAAATGAGATACACAAAACATTTTTCACTCAAGTTAAAATAAGAATTACACAGAGAGTAGTTACTGATATTTCTAATGAAGAAAATCAACTCAAGATAATTATTGACGAGCATAAGCGAGCCCATAGAAACCATAAAGAAAACAAAGAACAGATCTTGGAAAACTACTACTTTCCACAAATGGCTAAACTAATTAAAAAATACACGGATTCTTGCGACATATGTTGTTCTAACAAGTTTGACCGTCATCCCCAGAAACCCGAGCTTCAACCCACCCCGATACCATCGTACCCTACAGAAATCCTTCACATAGATATAATTGAAATCAAAGGGCAAACATTTATTAATTGCATAGACAAGTTCTCAAAATTTACTCAATTCTTTCACATCAAAAACAAATCAGTCTTACACGTTCGAGACAAAATGATTAGATTATTACACTTCTTCACTGTCCCAAAAATGCTGGTTACGGACAACGAAGGAAGCTTCACAAGCCCAATAATCCTTAACTATATAGAAGGACTGGGAATAACCGTCTATCTCGCCCCGCCGCAAAAAAGTCAGGTCAACGGAACCGTGGAAAGAGTCCATTCCACCATCATCGAAATGATAAGATGTCTTCAACGGGAGTACCCCGACTTGACAATTAAGGAAATTGTTAACATCGCAGTAGATAGATACAACAACACGGTCCACTCTGTCATAAAAAGAAAGCCTGTCGATATATTCTTTGGGAGATCTCAAAGAATTAACTATCAGAATTTAGTAGACTTTAAAGAGATAGTCAATACGGATTTAAGAAACGAAATTTGCCGTAACAAGTATGGAAAAAGAATCCATAAATCGTACCTTAAAATTATACCTACTCTTTCAGATTAATGATCTGCTGGACGGAAGCTGCGGTCAACACTTATGAATAAAACAGCCCAATAGTTGCAATCAAACAAGGAGATGGAAAAATTATAAATGGAAACTATAAAATTATTCACACAATAAATTTGGCTGACTACACCCAAATTCTAACAAACCTTAAATCAAACATTCACGAAGTAGGTAAAACAAGCCCCTTAAAATCCCAACTGGAACGTCAAACATCAAAAATAGAGAACCTATTAGCACAACTCCAAGAAAAAAAACCAACAAAGCCAAAAAGATCGATCAACTGGATAGGATCTGCCTGGTTGGCAGGAAACCCGGACGCTACGGATTGGGATAACATCCTTGCAAAATATAACGACTAAGTAGACAATAGCAATAAACAGTACCATTTAAACCAGTATTTAACCAAGGCTACGAACGATCTAATAAACGGATACAATAAAATCACTGAGGAAATTAGCACTAATAACACCCAAAAATATGAGCAGATAATCTTTAACAAACTGGGAATTCTTAAAGACGAGATTGAACAAATAGTGATGGCGGGACAGCTTGCAAAGAAAGGTATTGTACACGCAACCTTGTTAAACAAAGCGGAAATCGCCGACATCATATCTAAAATCGAAACGCTACATTTTAAAAATGAGCTTGAAGCCATCGAATATGCCGAACCCATGTTGTTAGTAAAAAATTCAATGCTTCTTTACGTAATATGCTTACTTCAAACAGAAGATACCCTTTACAACAATATTTTACTCCGATCAACAGTAAAAAGAAGCAAAAGAATATATCTTAGCTTTTCCAATATATTTTTTTCACAAACAGAAAAATTCGGTATCAAAGAGAAATGCCCCGTAATCCAGGATACTACAATATGCAAAAGAAGTCAGCTCCAAAAACTTGCCCCCAACCAATGCATTATTAAGGTCCTTAACGGTGAAGAGGCAATTTGCGACTATCAGTTTCAGAGCAAATCTGTAGTAGAACTAGTGAATGAAGGAACTATATTCCTAACAAATTACCTTGGGAACCTTTCCTATGGTAACACAACTAAAACCCTAAACGGCACATTTATAAGTAACTTTTACAATGAAACAATTGAGCTTGATAACATTAAGTATTCAAATTGGGAGAGCAAAACTCACCAAATCTTACCCCCACTATTACAAAGTAACCTTACTGAAGGAGATGTTAAACTAGACCTCCAATATCTTCACAAACTACATCTTGACAATGTAAAACGGTTGTCCCACATTTCATTAAATAATCAACTCTCAGTAGGTTCGGATGTTACTATTCTATTAATAGGACTAGTTGATTAATATAGCGTTATTTTTTTGGCTGAAAAATAAACGTCAAAACGAACCTCCCGTAAAACCCTTCACGGTCAGGCACTTCGACCCTATTAAACTTAATTTTTGATCCACGGGACGTAGATACTTAAGAAGGGGGAAGTTAACACGAGACTTGCCCGTTCCCCCTCATACCATTTTCCCAGTAACAAATCAATTCTCCATTCCCTCTCACGTTCCTTTCCTATATTATTTTGCCTTCCTACAAATCCAATAAGAATTGCTTGTCATTTATTTTCCAAATTTATTTAAACCTTTGATTATTGCAAAGTTGCAATATATTTTTACCTTTGTTAAATTACCGTTGTTAATTCTGAGAATATTTTTATTATCGATGAGTTGAAATATCTTTTGACCTATCTTTAAATTACCTTTGTCAATTATGCGAATATTTTTGATTATTGCAAAGTTGCAATATATTTAAAAAATACTTCTGAGCATATTGCAGCACTAAGTTCTAGTTAAGAAATGCTTGTAATTAGTTTAAGTTATAAAAAGGAAAATGCATTCAATAAAGTTGTTTAGTTGCTGTCCACAGACCAATCATTGTTTTTTTTTAATCCAACGCGATCGAACGCGTTAACTTGTATATGCCTTACCTATGTACTACAAAAGGCTGTGTTAATGTGCGGCCGATATGTTGAGTAATAAATTGAAATTGATATGCTCGCTTAAGTGTACTGTGATTCGCATTTCCAAAAGAGGCGAAAACCTCCCTCATGCGGGCGTGGTCATATTTAATTTGCATTCTTAGAAACGGTTTTTAAATGCCCAAAAAGGCAAATATATTTGCCTTAAATTTTTAAGGCAAATATATTTGCCTTAAATTCAAAAATAACCAGTGAGTAAGTGCTACAGTGTGTACGCAGAAGTTACAGTCCGTAAAACGGACCATTGAATACCCCATCCTATCCCACATTGTAAAATGCTGATGGCATAGTTATTTTTTGACATTTTATAAGTAATGCAAACTTCGAAAAGGGGCGTGGTCCAACCGCCCCTAATTACAAACTATTAATTATAAGACATTTCCACAGATATTTCCAAGTTACACCTTACTGGTAAAATAATAATGTTAGACCCCCAAGACCTTAGGCGCATATGATCGAGACCGAATTGTGAACCGAATAAACTATGTCCGACCGTGCGTTTCATACGTCTGTCTGTATGTCACACGTTTTAAGGCTTAAAATATTAGTAAGCTGTTAGTAAGCTTAAGATAGCTAGTAAGCTGTTATAAAATAAATTTTGTCTAGCATATTTTTTGAATTCTGTGTGATATATGAAATCCAGTCGGTTTTGTGCTTTAACGTTGCGGTAAGCGGTTTTTGTTTCTGTCTTTTTTCCTCTTGAGCTTTATTTTTTTTTTACTCAATTATTATTGTGCCGTTTCATTAGGATTATATTTTTTTTGACAAAAATAATATCTATTAGCTTTATTCGTTAAACTTACTGTCCGTTGTAGCATAATCGGTTAATAGGTTGATCTTGACGCGGGCGGCCCTGGTACGTTTCTTGGCGTCCATAAAACATGTAAAATCACTCGTTGAACACGAATTTGACTTTTATTTTCCTGTAATGTGTATCACTTTACCATGAAAGCTGAAAAAGAACAATTTTCTATGCGTACCATACAGGGTGTTTCCAAATTCGATGCAAATATTTTGACACAAGATATTTGAATACAAGTATATTTGAAGAAAAAAATTGTTCCACAGTATGGGCCTATCTCAAATTTTGATACCACTTATTGGGAATTTAAGAAAACACCTACTTTGAGGTACCTTGACCCATACTAACACAAATATCTCCGCTAACACTTACAACAGGTACTTCATTTAGAACTAAGATTTTAGAAGAAATAGTACTCCTTTTAACTGCATTAAAATAAAATTAATGACTTTTTTAACTTTTGAGATATTTGCTTTTAAGTCGGATCCTTTTTCCCTGCCCATGACATTTTTTTGACTCTCAAGACACATTTCTGCGAAAAATGCGTAATAAACATATCGGTATTTTTTTTTTTCTAGTGCACCTAACAATACTTAATAAAAATTGCAAAGACAAGTTACCCGAAAAACCCACAGATTTTATGATACTTGGGAAATTCCATAGCAGGTAAAATTATGAAAAACTCGATTCATAGTGTTCAATTCCTATTATTCTGAATAAAAATGCTTGTGTTTGGTTAATGTTTTTTTTTATTTCATTAAGTTAACTTTACAATCAAATAAGGTGTTCAAAGTGTCCTCCTCCATTTTGTATGCATGCTAGAGCCCGTTTTTGGATTGCGCTTTCAACGTTTATTGAGGATAACTCCTACCTCAATTGTGACGAGGCTTGGAGAATGCGATCTTCTAAATCATTTAGAGTTGATATTTCTGTAGAATAAACAAGTTCTTTCATTCTCCCCCATACAAAAAAATCCATAATTGTAAGGTCTGGAGATCTTGCAGGCCAGTGAACTGGTCCATTTCTTCCTATCCAACGACCAGCACGACCAGCGTACTTTTCATCCAGCCAATTCTTAACCTCGCGACCAAAGTGGGCTGGGGCTCCATCCTGTTGAAAATATGACGAAGCTCGTTGAGTTACCGGAACATCCTCCAGTAGATCTGTTAAATCATTGCGCAAAAATTCCAGATAGTTTGCAGAATTCAGTGTGGGAGGCAGTTTGAAGGGACCGATTAAGTTGTTTCCAATAACACCTGCCCACAAATTGACGCTAAATCTGTGTTGAAATGATGACTCTCTCCTTGTGTGTGGGTTTTCCGCAGCCCATGTGTGTAGATTGTGAAAATTTGTAATCCCATCTCTAATAAATTGAGATTCGTCCGTCCATAGGATTCTGCTTATAAAACCGTTGTCATCCAAGTTCCGCTCTAACAACCAGTTGCAAAACTCAAGTCTCGGCTCCAAATCACTCGGAAGCAGTTCCTGCATAGGTGTATGGTGGTATGGATACAAGTTTTGCGTATGCAGGAGACGAACAATTTTATGTGTTGAAACATTAAATCGCAAGGATAAGCGCCTGATGCTGATTGATGGATAATTTGCAACCGCTTCCAGTATTCTTTCATCAACTGCAATTCTTCCTGGTGAAGCTCCTGCGTTAGGTCGTCTTGTTGAAACAGATCCCGTTTCCCGAAGTCTTCGAAACGAATTTGTAATACGCGGGGATTAGGTACTCTTCGGTTAGGATAAAGCCGATGGTATCTTTGTTGTGCTCTAATAGAACTTCCGTTGCACATCCCATAAACGTAGATAATAT
The DNA here is from genome assembly GCA_947623515.1 of Neoascia interrupta. Classification (NCBI taxonomy): domain Eukaryota; kingdom Metazoa; phylum Arthropoda; class Insecta; order Diptera; family Syrphidae; genus Neoascia; species Neoascia interrupta. The sequence goes on from OX392462.1 coordinate 135,942,164, forward strand.
CGGCTTATTCTTCGTTTGTAAAAGATGCCATTTCAAGTAGGGTTTCTTAACAACTGTTGTGTCACCTCGGCTTCAAAAATGACTTTGATGGATTTGATTTTGTTTTCTAACCTTTTACACAATTTACATTAGGTAAATTTTCCAACTAGGCGACCAACCTCAAACTTAATCCTTTTTGGGATTTAACAGAAAAATGATAGGGAAATCACCTTTTTATCAGGTAGTCTAATAAAAATGCATGCTCTTAAGCCTACGTAAATTATTAATACATAGTCAAAAAATCATTCTTGTTGTCAATCTCGGTTATAAAAGTAGGTAACAAATCATATTTCCACCTTATACCTGTCGCGGCTTCGTGAAAAGAGTTTTTCATAATTTTACCTGCTATGGAATCTCCCAAGTATCATAAAATCTGTGGGTTTTTCGGGTAACTTGTCTTAGCAATTTTTATTAAGTATTGTTAGGTGCACTAGAAAAAAAAAATACCGATATGTTTATTACGCATTTTTTTTTGAAAGTCAAAAAAATGTCATGGGCAGGGAAAAAGGATCCGACTTAAAAGCAAATATCTCAAAAGTTAAAAAAGTCATCAATTTTATTTTAATGCAGTTAAAAGGAGTACTATTTCTTCTAAAATTTAAGTCCTAAATGAAGTACCTGTTGTGTACTTCAAGTGTTAGCGGAGATATTTGTGTAATTATGGGTCAAGGTACCTCAAAGTAGGTGTTTTCTTAAATTCCCAATAAGTGGTATCAAAATTTGAGATAGGCCAATACTGTAGAACAATTTTTTTCTTCAAATATACCCAACAATCTTGTGTCAAAATATTTGCATCGAATTTGGAAACACCCTGTATATGGTACACTATGCATGCACTGTACATTTTTGAATAATACACAACTTGCTAAAAATATTGTTTTTTATTAGAAATTTGTGTAATATTTTAAAGAAAACAAAAGAAGAAAGTGGTAAATGAGATGAAAAATGTTACAAATTTATGTAATGAATGAAAAATGTAATACTGAAAATGAAATATGTAATTACTTTTTTTATTTTGTGTGATAAGCAACAAAACAATTCCGCTTTTCGATCAAGCAAAGGGGAATGAAACGGAATGCCTTTTGAGTCAATAAGTTTGCAGGGTTTGCTCTTTTAAAAAGAAGCCAAGCATTTACCATGCAAATGTCCAGCAAATGGTAAAATAGTCTGACATACCATTTTCGGCTTTTCAACCCAATTTTCAGGCGACCCAAAGAAGAATCCATAAGGTCCACACCGCCCATGTGGAGATTATATTCTTTGATGATCTGTGGGCATGGAATCGTGATGACTTCGTCGTGCCTTATCTTATCCCATCGCTCAACAGTAGGAACTTCGACCTCGGCACCATGTTTTCCTAACAAAGGTTTTATACAACAAAACCAACAAAAGTTGATACTAGATTAACGATTTTGTGTCCTTCCAAGATATCGACGACAGCTCCACACCTTGAATGCTTGTCATGAACTCTGCTGAAACGCCTCTATTCATTTTCATCATAACTTTTGGGTCAGGAAACTTGCAGTTCTTAATTCTGTTTCGGTTTATGGCTCCGATGCTGTGAATACCTAAGGTCCTCAGGTAAACTAGTAAGGGTAGGGTATGGACGTGTAATAATTGTCCATATAGACGATGTAATTTTCAAAGCGAGGAACTTCACGGGTCATTCGAACTACAATATTTGCAGATGCTTTCAAGTTAGGTTCTCCTGGCCACGAAGGATGTTCTTCTCCTGTGTAAATCTCGAATTTGTACATGAATCCGCTCGTAACGCAAAGGGCAGATAATTTGAAGCCCCATTTCTTTGGCTTATTTGGGAGGTATTGTTTCATATAATGCCCTACTTTTGTGGAGCACATCTGCTCATCTATTGATAAGCGAGGCAGCTTGGGGATCAAATTAAAGCGTTCAAATAAAAAGCGGCATTATTTTGAATAAGTGATCAGGTTTTTCGGCATCGTACTCTTCGTTGTTGTTTATGTGGAGGTACTCCCTAATCTTTTCAAAACGATTTACCGTCATAACATTTCGCACAGCATAAATCCGATTTTGCCTATTCCAATAATCTCTAACGGAAGGTAGCTTATGGTAAGACATGTAATAAATTATTCCTTTATATCTTCCTAGTTCCAGGGTATCTAAAAAAAATTCTTAATTGTTCTTTCCGACCTTAGCATAATGAACTGTTTCGTCAACTATTTTTGACATTAAGGCTTCAGTGAAAAAATATTTGAAACAAGCGTAAGAAGTCGCGAATTCATCTGCTGATTGTGGTTAAAATTTAGAACTTCCTAAAAAAGATATTTCCTCTTCGTACAGCTGTAGGTTCCCTTTTTTCGAACGAATCCTCTCGAAATCATTCGAAGCTATGTCAACAAATACGTCTTTGTACTTACAACATTCTCCGCGTACACGGGCCAAGTTATCACTCTGAGCATTTAAAACATTTTCGGTAGCAGCATTATCAACCGAGTCATAAAGAGTTTGCAGAGGGGTCGAAGAAATCACTTTTTTATTCCTTTTTCTTGGGGGAGAGGAATGCTCCTGCACCAAAAAACCAAAAAACGGATAAATCAACTTCCACTGCCGTACCAATATTAGGCACATGAATTCCAGAAGCTTCAAGAACAGATACCTCCAGCTCTTCATTATTTAAAATAACGCCTCATTGTCTAACATGGAGTAACTGGTTTCGATCCGATTTCTTACGCGGTGTGACGCATCTAATCCTTCAACTGAAGATTCATCTTCAGACAGGTTACCAGTGCATGGTATGCCTACCATCTCACCGCCGTCACCATCACAACGCATGTCGGCCACCTCTTCAGCGTTGTACCTCTTTCCGTCGATTATAACGATATCCATGGCTATATACATACAATATACAAAACAATCAAAAAATATAATGTGTAGATGCATGGAGTACCATAAATGGTACATACAAAAATAGGGAAAATTCCAGGATGTCCAATTTGAACAGGATTCATTATATAGAGATAGAAAAAGGTTCAATGTACTCACCAATATTAATTTCCACGCAAGTAATGGATATTATAACCTTTAAATTCACTATTTAAACTAACTTTTGAATTAAAGAGCAAAAAGTGCATACGCCAATTTTGGCAACCAACTGACAGTTAAATCAAATTGCATTTGATCGGAAACATTGTTTATAAGGACGCTTATGTTATCTGTTTAAATTTTAAGCTTACAGTATTATATTTTGGCATTATTAGCGAGATTAAAGCTTATTTGAAGACGTGTACCAAATATGGTACTGTATGCATTTAAGGGTTAAAGCTACCAAAAAATTTCGTAGATCTGTTTGACAATTTCAAGGCCAGTGTAGCTAATGTTTCATCGTTTAACGTCCCTGTATACAATACTGATGCAAAAACAACTATTGACGCTGAGATTTTGGTAGGGGGCAATTTCACACACGTATCTACTTCTACTGAAGAAGAAATAAATAGTGGGGATTCCCCGTTAGCTACTGACCCTCCTCTCTCTAATAAAGATCTGGCCTACTCTGATGACGGTCCCTCTAGAAGTACGAAACAACGCCAAGCTACTTGCAATACCGTTACAGATCCAAACCTTCTGCGTAAACGACCCAATGCTCGTAGCCAAATTAAAAACAAAATTTCCAAAAATATAGCTCCCCCTAATTATTCGTTGGATGATTCTAGTAGCTCAAATAATGCAAAAGATCCACCAACTACTGCAGCTAATAATAGTCCCAACAGCATATGTAGCTGAAGTTGCAATCTCTACTCCTGGTAATTGTTCTATACAATCAGTTCTAAAGCCCAAAATTGTTTTTGTTTCCAGGCTAAGACCTGAAACTTCCAGTGAAGATGTGGTAAGCCATTTGACATCTCGGCAACCATACCTTCGGAAAGCTCGGTATCTTGCTCAAACATTAGTAAGCCAAACAATTTCGTTTCCTCGTTTAAAATTATTGTTTCGCCCGAATGCTAAGCCCATTAAAATGGATCACATCGGAAGACGAAACTCACTTCATACCTCAATTTGTTTCAACACGCTTGACAATATTTTCTCATTTGACTTACAGCAAGTCAGCTGTATTCCAAACTTCGAAAATCGAATTCTCGAATTAATTTTCTCATCTGACGCAATTAGTTATTTTGTTTCTGCTAGGAACACTACTAAAATAGACACTCACCATCCTCCCTTGGATATGTTTATTGACTTGAACTGCCACATACACGAGCATAATAACTCATTTGACAGTTCATATGTATATGACTACCGAAAGGCCGTCTTTCGGTTATTATCGAATGAGCTGAACAGTATAAATCTTATTTCAACAGCGAGCTCTACTCGCTTTCTATTGTAAACTTAACACTTGTATAGAAATAATTGTCCCATTAAAGCTAATTAGAAACATAGCCTATTCTCATCCACAAATGAATTACGAATGTTGCGGAACGGACGTAATAGAGCTTGGAAAAAATACATCTCTGTGTTCACCTGATTTTGATACTTATTTGTGTTTCTTTAATCAATTTAAATTGCTTTCCAATGAGCTATATGACAACTAAGTGTCCCAAATTGGGAGCTCGTTTAAAACCAAACCCGAAATGGAAAATTTGTAAATTTTGGAAATTTGTAAACGCTAAGAAGAAAAGCGACGGTTACCCGGCTAATTTCAAGTACAACAATTGCACATTAAATGACACCAATACCATCTGCAACTCTTTAGCTGAGAGTGTTTCCAAATCGTTTAGACATGCGCCCTTCAATATCGATTATTATTATTTTTAACATCTCTTGAATACCTCTCATTAGTTAATTAGTTAATTTTAATAATATTCCTGTAAATTTAGATACTGTTTCTAGATTTCTGTTCGAGTTAAATGACGATTACTCCTCTGGACCAGACGGAATACCACCCATTGACCTAAAAAAATGTAAGGACTCGCTTGCAATACCTCTCATTCACCTGTTCCACTTATCACTTTCCTTGGGTGCATTTCCGAAGTTTGGAAGCGATCATTCATAAAGCCAGTTTGTAAGAAGGGGACAGAAGTGACATTAGCAACTACAGACCTATAGCTAAACTTTCAAGCATCCCAAAGCTTTTCGAACAAGTAATTTGTGACAGCTTAGTGTTCTACTGTCGCAATGTTATTTCTCCAAGAAACTAAAAGCTAAAAGCTTTTCTCTATTATTTATTGCCTGGGTTAGATCTTATCTTCACTTTCGTTCTTACCAAGTAAAATTCAGAAGAATATTATCTATCCCATTAACTTCTACGTCTGGTGTTCTATGTCTGGGAAGTCATCTTTGTCCTATCTCTTCATCTTGGCGATAAATGATATATACTCAAGCATTCAGCATAGTAATATTCTCGTTTATGCGGAACCTTATGAACAGCAAAAGTAGTCGCCTCTGGCAATGGAATAGTTATCTTGACTATCACCGAGCTGCCTTTCGCGTTCGTAGATACCTCTGCTGCTTGGTGTAAAGCGGATAGATCCTGGAAGTACAACTTTAAATTAGATATCACACTAAGTTTGTTAAAAATGTCAGCCAAAACCTTTGCGTCCAAAGTAAAAGGGTGGATCTTTTGTTGGAAGCAATTATTTAAAATTGAGAGTCAATTGGTGATTGACGATTTTGAACTTCCAGCAATTTTGATATCAACAACTGCAGCGTTTATCTCTGCCTGTAGTTGAAGAATACCAACACATTCATAAGGTGTACCCTAAAATAAATTTGATTAAAATTATTTAATCAAAATTATTTAACTCCGAACTGAGGTTGTACAGTTTGTACCCCACTTGATCCATTTCCGCTATGAGTTGCTTTAAAGGCTTGTGAATTCTGTCCAGTTTCGAGGTCATAACAGACACTTGTTTTTTTTACTTAGTCGAAAGTTTCTTGTTCATGGCACTTCATCAAACGAAGTTGGTTGTAGATTTTTCGGGAGTCGTTGCTTTACCAAATCGTCCCAAAGGCCCATTTGGTAAAGCTGCCTACTGCTTCAATCGCTCTTTTCTTCCTATGATGGCTATGCTTAAAGACGTGTTTCAGATGGTTGTTGTTTTGTCGTTAGTTCGTTGCTATTACTCGCACTTCATTCGGCACCAGATTACACTGTTCAGCAAAATTTGTTGATCCTATCCAAAGTTGATCTATACAGTGGCCACACATCTCAGTAAAATTTAGTACTGCTGAGAAGTTCATTGGTGTAACTTGCGTGAAAACTGTCCACGAATCCTTGAAAAATATTGCGTTTGCGATCGTCTTGAAAACTGCCGGTGAGGGAGAGAGCGGCGTAAATTGGTATGGTACTTCTTCTAGCTTCGATGTCAGCCCCGTAGCTTTACTAAGGTTAACGATTTTATAACAAACTAAGATATTTAGGATCATTTTTACAATTTACAACATAAGGTATATAAAACCACTGAGTAAGTTCTACATTGTGTACGCAGAAGCTACAGTCCGTAAAACGGACCGTTGAATACCCCATCCTATCCCACATTGTAAAATGCTGATGGCATTGCTATTTTTTGACATTTTATAAGTAGTGTAAGCTTCGAAAAGGGACGTGGTCCAACCGCCCCTAATTACAAACTATCAATTATAAGATATTTCCAAGTTACGCTAAAAAGTAGATAAGTATGCAAATTTTTGGTTCAAATTCAATGATTTTGAAAAACTGACCCTTGAAAGGGGCGTGGCTAATAACAGTATATGAAAGAAATCTGGAATAAAGTCTCGTTTCCTAACCTGTTACTTCTTTTGTTTCATGTATTCCGAAATTAGGCTAAAGGCCAGTCGAAATTACGTGTTTCTGGATAATTTAAGGTTTTTCTTCACTTCTGCCTCCAAAAGTGGGCGTGGCTTTGCCCAAAGTCTTGTACAAATAAAATGAAGAACTAAGCGTTTTCTACATAAAATATTGAGCGAAATTTTTTTAATTTCGAGCAAAAATATTGAGTAAACTGCATTTGAAAATTTACTTTTAAAATAGATGCCAGGCCCACTGGAGGAGGTTTACCAATTAAATTTTTATACCCCATCCCATAGGATAGGAGGTATATTAAGTTTGTCACATAGTTTGTAATACGGTGAAGTAATAATGGTAGACCCCCAAGACCTTAAGGGCATATGATCGAGACCGAATTCTGAATCGAATGAACCATGTCCGTCCGTCGGTCCGTCTGTATGTCACATGTTTTTAGGCCTTAAATTTTGAGCTAGGGTGCTGAAACTTCGAACGTCAGGTGCACGTCACGCGAAGAAGTACAAGTGTAAAAATTTTTGAAATCCGCCCAAAGACACGCCCACAATCGGTCTCCAGATTTTTCAAAACTGTAAGACGGTCTAAAAAGCTGAAATTTGACATTTAGCATCTCATTTAATTGGTAAACCTCCTCTAGTGGGCGTGGCATCTATTTTAAGGGTAAATTTCCAAATGCAGTTTACTCAGTATTTTTGCTCGAAAGTGAAAAAACTTCGCTTAATATAATTTATGTAGAAAACGCTTAGTTCCACATTTTGTTCATACAAGACTTTGGGCCCCGCCCACATTTGGAGGCAGAATTGAAGAAAAACCTAAAATTTTCCAGAAAAACTTAATTTCGACTGCCCTTGAGCCTAATTTAGGAAAGCATGAAACAAAAAAAGTAGCAGGTTAGGTAAACAATACTCCAGATTTCGTTTATATAAAGTTCTTAGCCATGCCCCCTTTTAAAGGTCGATTTTTTAAAAATATTGAATTTGAAGCAAAAAATTGCATTTTTAAGCTACAATTAGGTGTAACTTGGAAATATCTGTGGAAATATCTTATAATTAATAGTTTGTAATTAGGGGCGGTTGGACCACGCCCCTTTTTGAAATTTGCATTACCTTTAAAATGTCAAAAAATAACTATGTCATCAGCATTTTACAATGTGGGATAGGATGGGGTATTCAACGGTCCGTTTTACGGGCTGTAACTTCTGCGTACACACTGTAGCACTTACTCACTGGTTATTATTGTGTCTTACATTCATAAGGAGATGCAAAATGTGAAATTTCAGCCTTTTAGAACGGCTTACAGTTTTGAAATCTCTGGACGTAGTTGCACATTTGACTGTGGGCGTGTCTTTAAGCGGATTTGAAAAATTTTTACACTTGTCCTGCTTCGCATGACGTGCCCCTTACATACGAAATTTCAGCACCCTAGCTCAAAACTTAGGGCCCAAAAACATGTGACACACAGGCGAACGGACGGACGGACGGGCATGGCTAATTCGATTCAGAATTCAGTGTCGATCATATGCCTTTAAGGTCTTGGAGGTCTACCATTATTATTTCACCGTGTTAGAAACTATGTGACAAACTTTATATACCTCTATCCTATGTGATGGGGTATAAATATAATTCTAATATTAGATGTATACTTACCTTAGCTTCTTCAGCTTGCTGAACCCTATGCATCAGTTTTTCCTGGCTCTTATATTTTCAAGACCGAACTGTAAGTCGAATGAGCCATGTCCGTCCATCCGTCCGTCAGTCGGTAGTTTTTAGGCCTTAAATTTTGAGCTAGGAACTTGAGACTTGAAATCTGTTCTTTGTAGGTCCCGAAGCAGTAAAATTGTAAAATTTTTTGAAATCCGCCCACTGACACGCCCACTTTACTTAATAGCATGAAAAATCAAAGCTTTCGTGAGAAGCTAAAATTTCGTATTCAATATCCTTGCTTAGGTGCATTGTGATTGGTATTTAAAAAAAAAGCGAAAACGCCCCTTGTTAGGCGTGGTCATATTTAATATGCATTCTAATAAACGGCTTTTATTTGATATATTTACTTTAAATTCAAAAAACTTGCACATTTAAATGTTCAGATAAATGCGTTAGCTATCAATTCAAATGAATAAATTTTTGCAACACCCACCTTTGGGGGCGCACACTGACAAGCCTACTTCACTCAGAGGCATGAAAAACCAAAGTTGTCGTAGGAAGCTGAAATTCGGTATGCGTTATCCTCGCTTAAGTATATTGTGATTGGCATTTAAGAAAAAAGCGGAAACAGCTGCCTTGTAGGCGTGTTCATATTTAATATGCATTCTAATAAACGGTTTTTATTTGATATATTTGTCTGAAATCCAAAAAACTTGCACTATAAAATCTTCAGATATGTACAATTTTTGCTCCGCCCACCTTTGGGGGCGTTTTTAAGTAAAAACAAGTGGGAAAGTGCAACAGTGGGTTATGCAAAAGCTTCAATCCATCTACGACGGATTGCAAACTACCCGACCATACCAAAAAGAAAACTGCCACGCCTCCAAAAAGTGGGCGGGATATAAAAATATAACTGTTGAATGCTTTATACAAGGTTGTTGCATACATTTGGGCCTAAAACTCCGCCCTCTTTTTCTAAAAAAATCGAAGGCGAAGGCACATATAAGCATTTTCTAGCTTTTATGTACCTATATATTTTAATAAAAGTTGGAAAATGCTTATATCTACAACTTTTGTCATATAATTATTTGTCAAATTTCATATATATTTTTATTGAAAAACAGTCATTTTTAGCTAAAATCCCTTAAAAAGTGGGCGTGGTTAATAAAAATGCTAATTTTTTTTGGCTACTTCAAGGAAAATTACAAGGCAATGTAAAATACCAAAAATTAATGCGCTAGCGCATTAATCCGAAAAAGGATTTTTTTAAAGTAGAGATCAAAACTGATCCAAAAACTGCTGAAACTCCTAAGCCAAAGAGCCCAAAGACGCCAAAGCCGATCAAAAGTGCGAGATTGGCAAAGGAGGCGTCGACAAAAGGCGTAAAAGCTCCACAAAAGAACGGCGCCAGTTCAAGGGCAGCGGAGAAGTCGCCATTGGTCGGACCGAAATCATACGAACAGGTTGCGCAAACGAAAACAAGGCAAAATCGCCCACAACAGATGGAGTGTCTCAGATCCTCGCTGTAATCTTGGAAAAACTTGAGGATCAGACTTAAATCAACAAACTTATAACGGGTGATTTTTTAGCTGGTTTGGTTTTGGCAACACTGGTTTTGACAGCTGACGTGTGTTTAGTACCTTGTGTCACTGTCAAACAGCTTCAGTTTGGTTTGCAATTTAACCATGGATCGTCTTACAAATGAACAACGCTTGCAAATTATTGAATTTTACTATCAAAATTCGTGCTCGGTTCGAAATGTTCATCGCGCGCTGCTTCCATTTTATGGTCGAGCAGTCCTTCCGAGCAGTCTCGTTTCGGGCCGGTCAATTGGCCGCCTAGATCGTGCGATTTGACACCATTAGATTATTTTTTGTGGGGGTATGTCAAAGCTAATGTCTATAGGGACAAGCCCGCTTCGATTGACGCACTGCATGCATTCATTCGTGAGATACCGGCCGATATGTGTGAAAGAGTATGCCAAAATTAGACTCAGCGGATGGGCTACCTGAGACGCAGCCGCGGTCAACATTTGCATGAAATTATCTTTAAACATTAAATTGCAAGGTTCAAACTATCGATTCAAATAAATATTTCATTAATTTTTTCGAATTTTTTGTGTTTTTTTTTTTAAAAAAGTTTTCAACCTCTTAAAAAATCACCCTTTATTTGACAGATTGAGCAAGCTCGAGTTTAAGCCTCGAAAAAATTACAAAAGAACATGAAAATGAAACAGATATTTAAAATGCTAGCATGGAATGCAAACGGCTTTCTGAATAAAATAGACAAACTAGAAGTATTTCTACTGAAAAATAATATTGATATTTGCATGATTACGGAAACTCACCTTAAAAACGGGTCTAGACCCAAACTTAAAGGTACAATGACTATCACGCAAATCAACCTTCGCAAAATTCGAGAGGTGGATCCTACCTCTACATTAAGAACTGCATAAAGCACTTCAAGAACACAGAAGTTGAGCTAAACTCTATGCAGATCAGTTCAGTTTCTCTAAAAATTGACTGCTTAGATTACAGCATTGCATCTTGTTATTTCCCGCCAGGATATAGACTGGTGGAAGACGATCTTGATCGTATGTATGACTTCATTGGGTCAAATTTTATCATTGGGGGTGACTTTAACACGAAGCAAACTCTTTGGAGCTCACGATGCAATTCAACAAGAGGCAGATTACTGTACAAAAACAGTATGAAACGTGGGGTGGACTTTTTCTCCACGGGTAAGCCAACATATTGGCCAACCGACAGGAATAAAAAGCCTGACCTTGTCGACTCTTTTATCGCTAAAGGGTACGCCAAATACCTTACGCGAATCGAAGAGTGTTATGATCTTTGCTCAGACCACTCAGGAGTCATCTTGAAGATGGGTGGAAGACTGGCGAAAATAGAAAGATCTCCCAGATAAGCTAGCAAAAACATGAACTGGGACGTCTTCAGAAAGAACTGTAAGGAGGTTGTTGGCTTGAATGTGCCATTGGGAACTCCTTTCGAGTTAGAAACCGCAGTTGAAAAATTCATTTAAGCAATTCAGAGCGCTGCTTGGAAAGACACTTCGTCCCAAAAGAACGCAGTTAGCACCGATGAGCTCGAAATCGAAGAATTGATTTGTGAAAAGAGAAGGGCGCATAGAAGATGGCAAGGCACGAAGGCTCTCCCAGAAAAAACCCTCTTGAACCACCTCTCTAACAAACTGAAAGAAATGTTGCAAGATTTTAAAAATCGTGAGACCACTGAATACCTTGAAAGCTTGTTGGTGGATAAGAGCTCAAACTACTCGCTGTGGAAAGCAGTTAAGTCTATCAAGAAACATATAATCCACTCGGCACCAATAAATGAAGTCAACGGGGAATGGGCCAGAGAAGACAAAGAGAAAGCGAATTTGTTTGCTGAACATTAAGAAGAAACATTTTTTTTTTTTGGAAAAACCTTCATAGGCACTACGAGGACCGGCCGCGCGGGCTCATAGTAGTGTGAGATTCTTACTCACTAAAAAACCTCCCATTTTCCGTTAGACTACAACTATGCTTTCTTAACAAGTAGTTCAAGCTTCTGTAGTAATCGCGTGTGGCAATACCGTCAAGTTATGCGGTTTCATCTTATGCTGCTAGATCTAACGGCCTCATTCGTTGTAGTCGACGCGTAAGATTTGTCTGATCCAAAGTTCGGATAATTTCATTGTTCCAATGTCCGCGAAATCGAGTACTAAGATTGCCAGCAAAGTTTGTTACCTGTCAGTCACGGTAGCTATTCCAAGATCTTGGTGTAGATTGCTATTTCTTATGTATTATGGAGCATTAACGATTGCTCTGAGTGTCTTATTTTGAAAAGTTTCTAAAATAGATATATTGCTTGGTTTAGTACAACCCCAAAGTTGTATACTGTACGTCCAAGATGGTCTTAGCACTTGCTTATACAAAAGCAGTTTGTTATATGTATACGCTTAGTTTCAAAAATCTTCCCATAAGCCAATTTATTTCTCTTAACCTGATTTCGAGCTCGTCGCGTTTCTTTTCAACGTGCGGCTTCCATTTAAGTTTTGCGTCTAGAGTCATTCCTAGATATTTCGCTTCATTTGAGTACGGGATTTGCACGGAGTTAATGAATAAAAGTTTGTTGTTTATATTTTTATAAGTAAAGTTAATATGTGTTGACTTAGTCTCGTTAAGGACGACTCGGCAGCTCTTCGTCCATTTGCATATTTTGTCTAAAGCGCGCTGAAGTTTCCCTGTTGATAATTGAATTGTCGTATCAATAGGGAGAATAGCAGTGTCATCAGCAAACGAAGCTAAAATTGTTCCCTCATTGTGTGGTATGTTTCTTGCATGAATCAAAAATAATATTGGGCCGAGAACACTTCCTTGCGCGACACCGGCATTTATCTCTTTGAATTCCGAGTACTAATTTTCGTACCTTGTGCAAAAGATTCTGTCTTCAAGGTAAGACTCTAAGATACTATAGAGTTTTTCTGGTAAGTTTAGCCTTAACTTGTACTTCAGGCCTTTGTTCCATACCTTGTCGAAGGCTTGCGATACGTCGAGAAAAGCGCTAGTACATATCTTTTTCGCTTGCAGAGCTTTTTCGATTTCGTTTGTTATTCGATAAGCCTGGTCGATTGTTGAAAGCTTTTTTTTAAATCCGAATTGGTGATCCGGAATCAATCATCTTTCTTCGATGATTGGTTGCAACCTTTTAAGCAACAGTTTCTCGAATACCTTAAATATTATCGGCAGTAGCGAAATAGGTCTGTATGATTTTTTGTCGTTCGTACATTTTCCTGGTTTCGGAACCATTATGACCTCGGCCACTTTCCATTGCCTTGGAACGTATAAAATTCTCATGGAGGCTTTAATGATATAGAGTAGCTTGACTAAAGCTTTTTTCGGTAGCTCCTTTAGAACTTCGCTAGTAATTAAGTCGTAGCCAGGTGCTTTGTTGTTCTTCAGATTATTTATCGTTTGACGAAGTTACGCCAATGAAAAAGTTTTTATTCTATAATTATCTTGTACCGCATAGGGATTGAGCTCCTCGACCAATGGTTCCCCGTCAAACAGTTTGAATGTTTCTTCTAGGTAACCTGCAAATAAATCCGCTTTTTCTTTGTTTTCTCTTGCCCATTCGCCGTTGGCTTTTCTTAATGGCGCAGAATGTACTATAGGCTTCTTAATGGACTTCACTGCTTTCCAAAGAGAATAGTTCGAACCTTTATCGGCAGTCAAACTTTCGAGGTAAGCAGTAGTCTCGCGACTTTTAAAGTCTTGAAGTTCGTGCTTCAGGTTGTTAGAAAGGTGGTTCAAGATAGTCTTATCCGGGGGTGCTTGGGAACGTGTCCATCTTTTGCGCGCTCTCTTCTTTTCACATATTAGCTCTTCTATTTCTTGTGGATATATTGTTCTGCTGTTCGACAGTTCGGATCTCCGAAAAGAAGTGTTATTCCACGCAGCGCTCTGAATAACTCTCACGAGTTTATCTAATTCGTCTTCTATTTCATGTGGCGTTTAGAGTAGTACATTCAAAGCTATGTTTTCTTTACAGAATTTTCTAAAGCCGCCCCAGTCGCTATTATTGTTACTTTATCTAGGCGCTCTTTCCTTTTTCACTAGGCTTCTGCCGATTTTCAAAAGAACTGCTGAGAAGAATGCTTTGATCTTAACAGAGATCAAAGCATTCTTCTACGTTTGTAAGGTAACGAGATACCCCCTTGGCGATGAAGAAGTCAACAATGTCAGGTATTTTATTTCTATCGGGGTCAATATTTTGGCTTTCCCGTCGATAACAAGACCACGCCACATTTCATACTTGCTTTAAAGAGGACTTTGGCCTTGTTGAATTGCACAGTGAGCCCCAAAATGTATTTTTCTCGTTAAAGTCTCCGCCGATGATAAAGTTTGTCCCAAGTGGTTCAAAGAGGGAAGCAAGATCTTCATCAGCCAGGCGATACTGTGGAGGAAAACAGCTCGATGCGATGTTATAATCTAAGTGCCTCAATTTTAAGGAAATTGAGCTTATTTGCATGGAATCCAGTTCTATTTCTGCGTTTTTGGAGTGCTTAATGCAGTCTTTGGTGTAGAGAGAGGATCTGCCTCTCGAATTTTCTGAAGGCGTGATAGTCGATGTAACCTTTTATTTTGAGTGCCGAACCCTTTTTAAAGTGGGTTTCCGAAATCAGGCATATGTCTATATTATTCTTCTGTAGGAATACTTCTAGTTCGTCAATTTTTTGCAAAAGGCCGTTTGCATTCCATGTAATAATTTTGATTGACTTTCTCATATTCATGATTTTTTGTTATATGTTTTCCGAGGCTTAAGCTCGAGCTCGCTTAATTTGTTAAATATTAATTGATTTACTTTCGTTTGTTGCTCAAGCTTTTCTAAAATCATAAGTAGAATTTGAGAGACCGAATCTGGTGCGGCCGATTGCTGCTTACTTTCTTGTGAAGCGACTTGAGCGTGCGATCTTGGAACACCAAGTGTGGATTTGCCGGTTGAGCTTGGACCAGCGACGTTTTTTTATGCTGTTTGAACCATTTCTTTAATCAATCCCGTACCCTTGCTCGACTTAGGGGTTTTTGGTTTATGGGCTTTAGTAGGTTTTAGGCTTGGACCCTTTTGTTCAATACTTTTCTTTGGAGCTTCATGCCGTTTTAGTAACTCTATGGCGATTTCGCATCCTCGATAGCTTGCTGGGTGACTTCCGCTATAATTGGTGCAGACCACTGAAGCCTGACGGCTGACATTGCAATTTGTCGAAAGATGTTCACCGGCGTATTTAACGCATCGCGGTTCTTTTTGGCAGTATGCTTGCGTGTGTCGGAAACCTTGGCATCGTTTGCATTGAGGTACTAGTTTGTTGCCCTTCCGCTTGGGCTCGATTTTGACCTTAATATTAAGGATTGCTTTTATTTTGTAAATCTCGCTTATGTTCTCAGTTCTATCAAAAGATAGCATGAAAATTGGTAGACCGCGCCTGCCAACAGCAGAATCTTTACCATCGTTCGTACGTTGCTTCTCTTTCTTTATTATGTTCACGGCGTCAAGAATTTTAAAGCCTTGGGCTTGAACATCTTCTATAACTTGTTCCTTAGTGCAGGATGGGTGTAGTCCTCTCGCGATAACCCGCAGCAGCTTCTCGAGATAATTTCCATACGTAAACCATTGAATTTTCTCTGTATTCAACTTTTGTGACAGCGACCGATAGGCGTCAGAGTCATCGACGTGAACTTTCCATACATTGTTCCGAAGCGATGTTTAGTTATATTTCGTCCCAAGAGTATTTTTAAGGATGTATCGTAACATTTCGCAGTCCGCGACCCCAACGACATTTATTGCACGTGGTCGACGGTTTTTTTCTTGGGTTTTTGCTGCCGCTTTTTTTTGGCACGATGGTGTTTCTTCTTTCTGCTCCACGGTTTCTACTTCAGGTGAAGAACCAGCTTTTCGCTTCTTGGTAAGCCTTTTCTTAAAGACCGGATTCGTTTCGCGTGCAAGCTGTTCCTCGTCCGTCTGGTATTTGAATTGGCGTTTCGGTGTTTCCTCACCTCTACTTCACTTTTAAGTTCATGGTAGAGACGTTCCATTTCATTAAGCTTAGCGCGGAGTTCATTGTTTTCCGCTTCGAAGCATTTAATTTTCGCTGAGTCCTGATTAACCGGCGGACTTCCTTTCCCGGAGACGTTTGATCCAGCTGGTGGAGATCGAGGTACCCTTGATCTTTTCAAAAAGGGATTTATAAGCAATAAATGGTTCTCCCCAGAGTCCGTAGAGCCTACCTCCGAAGAGGGTGGATTTGCCAGTGAAACGGGATTGCCACCTGGGGTAATAATATCTTTTGTTTTGTCCATTGCATATTTTGTATGCGCTACGCGCTCGGCGTGGATTTAAGTCGCCTCTTGCGACAGACATGCCTTACCTCGGGTATATTCTAACCCCTACCCGAAGGGGGTAAAGGGAAGAAACATTCAAGCCTTTCGACGGTCCGCCGTTGGCTGACGTTCAAAACAACAACGCGGAACCTGATAGCTTTAGAATGAAAAAAGTTTCATTAGTTGAACTCCGACAGACAATAGGCAAGCTTAAAAATAATAAGGCCCCGGGTTACGACCTGGCGAAATATTGAAAGAATCACTGGCGAAATATTGAAAGAACTACAAAAACAGGCACTGGTCAAGCTACTTTGTATGATAAACGCTTCTCTTAGACTTCTATACGTTCCAAGCCAATGGAAAGTTGCTGAAGTCATTATGGTTCCGAAACTGGGGAAATGTGCAAATAATAAAAAATCTCATAGGCCCATATCGCTTCTGCCGATAATATCGAAAGTGTTCGAGAAACTTCTGCCAAAGCGATTACAACCAATAATTGCAGAAAGACGTTTGATCCCGGATCATCAATTTGGTTTTAGACCTAACCATTCCACAATAGATCAAGTCGACTGAATAACGCATGAAATTGAAATAGCCTTAGAAGGGAAAAAAAAATATGTTCAAGTGCTTTCCTCGACGTATCGCAAGCCTTCGACAAGGTATGGCATGAAGACTTGAATTATAAGCTACGGCAAAACTTGCCAGAAGACATGTTTAGAATATTGAAAAACTATCTTGAAAGCAGAATTTTTCGTGTTAGGTGTAGTACTGAATACTCGAGTTTCAAGCAAATTCGAGCTGGAGTACCCCAGGGAAGTATCCTCGGTCCGACCGTGTTCCTGCTCTACACAAGAGACATACCTCTAGATGACGAGACAGTCGTTGCCACCTTTGCGGACAATACGGCCATCCTGGCAACAGGTGAATCAGTCGAGTCATCAACGAGAAATCTCCAACGAGCATTGGACAGAATTTTTGTCTGGACGCACATTTGGCGAATCGCTCTTAACGAGAACACGTCCACGCATGTGAATTTTACTTGCAGAAGGGTTAACAATTTACCTCTGTTCATAAATTCTGCACAAATACATTATGCAAATGAAGCGAAATATCTAGGGATGACACTGGACGCTTAACTAAGGTGGAAACCACACCGAACAGCAACGCACGAAGTTCAGTTTTCATAAATTATGCAAGGCGAAGATGGGAACGACGATGCCCATAGAAAATCCTCAAACGTAGAGAAACAAAAAAAAAAAAACCCTCTGCTTCAACGAAATTAATAAATAAATAAATAAATAGAGTGGCGCAACAGCTCGAGGTGAACCAGGGCCAACTTCTCAACAATGTATGCTGGTGTGTTAATTTCTTTACATACAAGGGGACCTACAATTTTTTGCCGAATCCGAACGGCACTTTGAGAAGTTTTTCAAGACAAATGATCCTCTCGGAGGGCTTGTCAAACCCTCGCGGAGGTGGGGACCGTGAAAAAGAACAAGTCTTTTTTTTCAGGTGACGATGGCAGGATTCGAACCCAGGCCTCCGGCGTAGTAAGCACACACACTAACCACTACGCCACGGCACCCCACTTCAACGAAAATTACCAATTTTATTTGTTACCACAGGTGTTCGAGATCCAAGTGGCAGAGAGATCGATCGACCCAAATCTCTACCATATGAACCGCTGGCACTTGTCTCGCACAAGCACACGAAATTGCATACAAAAATTAGATTATAACAAGTGCTTCTTATGGCACACGGTTAAACGATAAAATAAGCTGATCGTAAGCTTACAATGCGTATTGTGTGTATAACTATGTATGTGCATTATGTGCATTAGGTAAAGCAGTAAAATGTAGTGTACATAAGCAATGTTAGGCAAAGAAAGCAAATATGATAATAAGTACAGTGGCGCAACAGCTCGAGGTGAACCAGGGCCAACTTCTCAACAATGTATGCTGGTGTTTTAATTTCTTTACGTACAAGGGGACGTACATTTTTTTGCCGAATCCGAACGGCACTTTGAGAAGTTTTTCAAGACAAATGATCCTCTCGGAAGGCTTGTCAAACCCTCGCGGAGGTGGGGACCGTGAAAAAGAACAAGTCTTTTTTTTCAGCTGACGATGGCAGGATTCGAACCCAGACCTCCGGCGTAGTAAGCACACACACTAACCACTACGCCACGGCACCCCACAGCAATTGTAAATGCTCCATGGTATATTAGGAATACTGATATTCACAGAGATTTAGGAATAGCTTCTGTGAGAGAAGAAGTAACAAGCTTTGCTCGAAAGCTTAACGCTCGCTTTCATGTTCATTGCAACAATGAAATGATCCGTACTCTCAACGAGACTCTTAACGATGTAAACAACGAGCGACGTTTACAAAGAACAAGACCCTTCGATCTAGCGACGTAGGGTGAAGCCGCACGAACGAACGGTTTTAGCATGTGCATTCACTGGATAGCAACTGGAAGCTAGTTCTCAGCTGTTTGTTGTGGGGCATACACGCGTCGAGAGCGACCTATAAAGTTACCTTTTTGTATATGTAAATCATTGTAATCAAACATCTATCAAAAATTCTTAAAAATGTCTTGCTTGTCGTGTAAAAATAAAGTGGAGCGTAATCAACTGAAAGTGATGTGTCGGGAGTGCAAAGGTCTTTTTCATGCAGCCTGCGTAAATGTCTTACCTGCCGACATCGCATTTTTAAAAAAAGCAAATAAACTCTGGCAGTGCAATGTATGTGCAGCAAAAAAACGACGTGAATCGCTATCCGGAGAAGCGCCAGCTTTCGTCTCTAGTCCAGCTAACAATTTAAATAAAGCTGACAAAAAGACACCGGTGAGTGATCCACCCGTCGCAACACAAAGGCCCAACGTTACACTTGACCTTATTTACGACGAGATACAAGAGCTTAAGCAATTGCATAAAAAGAAAACTGAGGAACTTCAAATTAGGAACAATATATGTGAGCTCAAAATACAGAAACTCGAGAAAAAAGTAAACCAGCTTGAACAACAACTCATCGGAAATGCTTTGGAAATCTACAATATTCCTCTTGACTGCAGCGACACTGACATTGATACGGCGCTAAAAATCTTCAACGACGGTCTGCGTGTCGGCATAACAAAGCAAGATATTGACCACTGCTACACAAAGCGCATAACCAAACGGCATAATAATACTCGCAACCCAGCCACTAGCAGTAGCAGTGTACAGTCAACGAAGCGAATTCTCTTTGTCAAATTTGTTTCTCGGCAGTGCAAGGAGAGAGTGATGAAAGCAAAGAAAGAAAAAAAAGTGCAACTTACAACAACACTTTTCAACAGCAACAGAAACGCTGATCGTGGCAGATCGGAGAAGGTGTACGTAAACGATTGCTTGACTTACCACACACGGCAACTTCTAAATGCTGCATTGGCGATAAAAGGAGAAAAGGGGTACAACTATGTATGGACTAAAAATGGGACAGTGTATATGCGGAAGCAGGAGGGGGATAATTTTGTAAGAATTACTTGTGCTGAAGATTTAAATAACTTATGAGCAATTCTCTTAACTCTGTTTCGTGTTTAGTCCCCAATGCATGTGAGTCTGAGTACCCAGTTGATTCTCTTAATTTTGCTGATATTGTCTGTTTACATCAGAACATTCGTAGCACTAGAAAAAATTTTTCAGCTTTAGTAGCGCACCTTGAGTCGTTATCCAATTTACCTGTTGTTATTGTATTGAGTGAAATTTGGATTTATGGGAATGAATTAGGTCTGTATAACATACCTGAATATACCCCTTTTGGGAATTGTAATGAGGAAATCTCAGCAGGAGGTGTAGCAGTGTATGTAAAAAATGGTTATTTAATCGATAGCTTCAAGTTTAACTTTGTTAGTGCCGATGTCTTAAAGTTGTCTTTTACTTATATGAATGTAAGTTATGCAATGCTTTGTGTTTATAGGTTACATTCATCTTCTAAAGGAGTTTTCATTGGTGAACTAAGCGATGCTCTAAGTATTTGCAAAGAAAAGAACCTTATAGTAATTGGTGATATCAATATTGATATTTTAAATCAATTTGATGAAGATTCCGAAAATTATATGTTTCTTATGGCGTCATATGGTCTAAAGAGTTTTATTAATGAGCCAACTCGTATAACCGAATCAACGGAAACTTGCATTGATCATATATTTATGCGTTTGGGGAAGAATAATAGTAATAAATTCAATGGCGTTGTTTATGATCTAAGATTAACAGATCATTGCATGGTTGCTCTCACAGCGTGTTGTAGTAACTCCAAAGCATTAAACAGTGGTACCACAGTTAATAACAAAAGATATTGCACGGATTTCAATCTTTTAAATGAGTGTTTAAAATACGAATTCTGGGAGCCAGTTTATCTTGAACTTAATCCCTCAATTGCATTCGATATTTTTCTTGCAACATTGGAAAAGTACATATCAAATTGCACTACCCTTTCCCCTCACGTATCAAACAAAAATAAATACCTAAAGCCGTGGATGACATTTAATCTCTTGCAGCAGATTAAAAGAAAAAACAAATTTGCAAATAAAATAAAAAGTCACCCACAAAATATAAAACTAAAAAAATATTACCATAATCTGTGCAAAACCGTGCGCAAGAACATTGAAGATACACGCGACAATTTTTATTCTGAATCGTTTGATCGAGCGAGGGGTAACATAAGGGAGGAATGGAAAGTAGTAGACAGCATTTTAGGGAAAAGTAGGCAGCCAATAAGTATAAACAGCTTGGATATAGATGGTATTAATGTCACCGATTTAAGTAGCATTTCAGATAAACTCAACGAGTATTTTACCGAAATTTCAGAAAACCTCAAACCATCTTTTGAAACTAATTTAGACTGCAACTGCTTCAAAAGAACAACAGATGACACTCAACCAAACAGTTTTGTTTTCCTACCATTTTCCTAAAATGAAATTTGTAAGGCAATATTCGCACTAAAAAATAAAAACTCGTGCACTAGCGATGGCATATCAAGTGTATTGCTTAAGAAAGTGTGTTATAATGTAGCAGACGTTTTGAGTTACTTGTTTAACCTAAGTGTTGAAAGCGGTTGCTTTCCCCAGCACCTAAAAGGCGCTGAAGTAATACCACTTTTTAAAAAAGGCAACAAAAAAAATATGTCAAATTATAGACCCATTTCCCTCCTTCCAACATTTTCTAAAATTTTTGAAAAACTTATAAAATCGCGGATATTGTCATTCTTAGACAGGAATGAGTTTTTTAGTAGTTTTCAATTCGGTTTTAGAAGAGGGATGTCAACGGAAGACGCAATCCTAAGATTATGTGGCCAATTATATGAAAGTGTGCACTGCAAAAAAGCCACCATGGCTCTTTTTGTTGACATGACAAAAGCGTTTGACTTGGTTGACCACGACGTTCTGTTGATGAAATTATACAATGCCGGGCTTAGAGGAGTCATTCACAAATGGTTTTGCTCGTATCTCAAGGGTAGAAAACAAAAGGTCAATGTAAATGGGTATTTGAGTGATTCACGTACTTTAAGAAATGGCGTTCCACAGGGTTCAGTTCTGGGTCCTGTCCTTTTTATAATTTATATTAACTCTCTGTTTGCTCTGAATCTTAACGGGGCGACAACAGCTTTTGCAGATGACATAGCCCTGACTTATCAGTGTGATACAATATTCGAAAGCATTACGAAGATCTCAGAAGACCTTGAAACACTGAGAATTTGGTTTTCAGAACATAAGCTGATTATAAGCGAGAAAACAAAACTAATGTCTTTCAGCCTATCAAACAATGATTTGGTAACTTTTGATTTATGTTTTCATTCGCCGAATTGCAAAAAACTCTGTTTGCCTGTACATAGCTGTGGAAAGAGTACTTTTGTTTGTAACTCCCCCTGCTCAAACAGTTGCTTTAAAATTGAATCTGTGCAAAATTTTAAATACCTTGGAGTACTAATTGACCGGAACCTGAATTGGAAAGATCATATTCATACCATTAAAAATCATATGCTCCTTGTAACTCGCAAAATGTACCTCATCAAAAAACACTGCTCTGCAAACGTGCTAAAGTCAATTTATTATGGCCTTGCCCACTCTAAATTACAGTATGGTATTACAAGTTGGGGTGGCTCTTATAACAACTCTTTTAAACCATTGTTGATAGCTCAGAAACATTTAATTAGAATTATTAGTAAAAAAAAATCGTCTAACTCCGAGCTGGCCATTATTTATAAATCTGCGAATTTTACCAATGAGACATCTTTACGTTTTTAAAGTACTAAAAGAATTTTTTAAGCAAAGTGGAAAACTTCCTAGTAGAACAAATGAATTTTATAGTCTTCGTACAAATAACATGCACCTGGTAAATGTTCCATTTGCCTGCACAACCCACTTTTCGCGCTTCTACACTGTTACAGCTCCTTCAACGTTTAACAATTTACCTTTTTCCGTTAGGTCAACCTTACGATTTAATTCATTCCTAAATCGCGTAAAAGACTGGTTATTTAGACTCAACTATGACTTCCTTGAATCATTACTTGGATAATCTGCTACCTTAAACAAGAGCACAAGTCATTCCTGTATTTTTGGTGTTAGCTTCTAATGATTAAATTTATAAACCAATGAATTTATATTTGCAATTATTTTAAATGAATTTTTTATTTTATTTTGTTTATATTGTTAGATAAATTCCTTAAATTTTGAATTTCAATTAATCGATGCTCCCCCACATCAATTATTGTATCTTTATATTGTAATTAATTTGGTTTCTTTCCACACTAACTGTAAGTTACGGATTGATTACTATTATTTTCCGCCTTATTTTAAGTAAAGCTTGAACGTTATAATAATCTTAAGTTTTAAATGAAAATAATAAACTTAAAATAACTAACTAACTAAGCGTAAACTACTTGTTAAGTTTACTTAGTTGTAGTCAAGAAGAATTATGAGAGAGCGAAAATGTACAAATATGAAGTTCGTTCTAGCAGTTTTCATAGTTTCTCTCATAAATGCTTTTTTTAGCACGTGGAAATCGGACATAACCAATATCGGTTACTTCGGTAAATATTCCTCGATTTGATTACCCCAGATGGCAGCCCAGCTATGCTGGAAAATCCACCCTCTTCGGAGGCAGACTCTAAGGATTCTGGGGAGAGCCTTTTGTTGCTTATAAATCCATTTGAGAAAAGGACAAAACTAAGTCGATCGCCACCACCTAGACTGTCAAGACTGGTGTAAGGACTGTGAGGTAACGGAAGAGTGTGTAACACCGAACCGACCAGCAGTCGAATACTTCACGGACGAGGACGAACTTGCACTTGAGACCGATTCAGTTTTCAGGAATAGGTCTAGCGAGAAGCGTAGGGCGAATTCCTCTCCCGAAGTAATACAAAAAGAAGATAAGCCCTCTGGCTCAAACATGGCTAAACCAGAAGCGAAAATTCGTCCACCTCCCGCAATAAACATCGTCGGGATAGCAGACTTCGGAAGATTGCGCAACCTTCTTGCAAACACGGTGAGAACAAAAAACTATAAGCTTACTTCGCACCGAAATAACGTGTGGAAAGTAAATGTTGACAACGCCGATTCCTATCGCGCGCTGTGTCTTAGACTGAATGCAGAAAGAATCGAGTGGTATACTTATCAAAATAAGTACGAAAAGCCACTGCGAGTCATTTTAAGGGGGCTCCACCTATCATGCACAAAAGAAGACAACGTCTTCAAAAGACGTAAAAACTAAATGCCTTAAAATTATTGATGCCGTCAATATCATTAAAAAGGAAAAGCAACGCACGGAAGGAGAAAGAGACACTGTGATCAGACGCGGCCTTTCAATTTTTATGCTCTCCTTTGAAAGAACTGAGAGCATAAACGATATTTATAAAATAAAAATGATACCTAACATCAGGGTTAAAATCGAACATATGCAAAAGGGCAATAGACTGATACCACAGTGTAAGCGATGCCAAGAATTCAGGCACACAAGTGCCTACTGCCAAAAAGAACCACGTTGCGTGAGATGTGCCGGAAAACATCTCTCAACAGAGTGCAAAGTTGATATGAAGGCTACAGCAGTTTGCGCCAATTGCAACGAAAATCACCCCGCAAACTATCAAGGATGCGAAGTAGCCATAGAGCTGCAAAAGGGACGAGAGCCTCTTAAGGAAAATACTCGAGGTCAGAATCCAAACCTAGGACGTCCAAAAACTGCTGAAACTCCCAAGCCAAAGACTCCAGAGACGTCAAAGCCGATCAAAAGCGCGAGACTGGCAAAGGAGGCGTCGAATATGAAACAGTTATTTAAAATACCAACATGGAATGAGTGGGGTGCCGTGGCGTAGTGGTTAGTGTGTGTGCCTACTACGCCGGAGGTCTGACTTGTTCTTTTTCACGATCCCCACCTCCGCGGGGGTGTGACAAGCCCTCCGAGAGTATCATTTGTCTTGAAAAACTTCTCAAAGTGCCGTTCGGATTCGGCAAAAAAATTGTAGGTCCCCTTGTATGTGAAGAAACTAACACACACAGCATACATTGTTGAGAAGTTGGCCCTGGTTCACCTCGAGCTGTTGCGCTGCTCTACTTTTTTTTAACATGGAATGCAAACGGCTTTCTGAATAAAATAGACGAACTAGAAGTATTTCTACGGAAAAATAATATTGATATTTGCATGATTACGAAAACTCACCTTAAAAACGGGTCTAGACCCAAACTTAAAGGTTACAATGACTATCACGCACATCATCCCTCGCAAAATTCGAGAGGAGGTTCCTCCCTCTACATTAAACACTGCATAAGGCACTTCAAGAACACAGAAGTTGAGCTAGACTCTATGCAGATCAGTTCAGTTTCTGTAAAAATTGACTGCTTAGATTACAACATTGCATCTTGTTATTTCCCGCCAGGATATAGACTGGTGAAAGACGATCTTGATCATATGTATGACTTCATTGGGTCCAATTTCAAAATTGGGGGCGACTTTAACGTGAAGCAGGTTCACGATGCAATTCTACAAGAGGCAGATTACGGTACAAAAAGAATATGAAGCGTGGGTAGACTTTTTCTCCACGGGTAAGAAAACATATTGGCCAACCGATAGGAATAATAAAAAGCCTGACCTTGTCGAATTTTTCATCGCTAAAGGGTACCCCAAATAAGTTACGCGAATCGAAGAGTGTTATGATCTTTGCTCAGACCACTCAGGAGTAATCTTGAAGTTGGGTGGAAGACTGGCGAAAATAGAAAGAGCTCCTAGATTAGCTAGCAAAAACATGAACTGGGACGCCTTCAGAAAGGACTGTAAGGAGGGTGTTGGCTTGAATGTGCCGTTCAAAACTACTTTCGAGTTAGAAACCGCAGTTGACCAATTCATTGAAGCAATTCAGAGCGCTGCTTGGAACAACACTTCGTCCCAAAAGAACGCAGTTAGCACCGACGGGCATGTACGCACAACATATCCGCTCGAAATCGAAGAATTGATTCGTGGAAAGAGAAGGGCGCATAGAAGATGGCAAGGCACGAGGGCTCCCCCAGACAAAACCCTTTTGAACCACCTCTCTAGCAAACTGAAAGTAATGTTGCAAGATTTTAAAAATCGTGAGACCACTGAATACCTTGAAGGCTTATCGGCGGATAGAAGCTGAAACTACTCGCTGTGGAAAGCAGTTAAGTTTATTTACAAACCTATTATCCACTCGGCACCAATAAAACCAGTGAGTAAGTGCTACAGTGTGTACGCAAAAGTTACAGTCCGTAAAACGGACCGTTGAACACCCCATCCTATCCCACATTGTAAAATGCTGATGGCATAGTTATTTTTTGACATTTTAAAAGTAATGCAAACTCCGAAAAGGGGCGTGGTCCAACCGCCCCTAATTACAAACTATTAATTATAAGATATTTCCACAGATATTTCCAAGTTACACCTAATTGTACGTAAAAATGCAATTTTTTGGTTCAAATTCAATAGTTTTGAAAAATCGACCCCTTAAAGGGGGCGTGGCTAAAAACTTTATATGAACGAAATCTGGACGGAAGTATTGTTTACCTAACCTGCTACTTTTTTGTTTCATGCTTTCCTAAATTAAGCTCAAGGGCAGTCGAAATTAAGTTTTTCTGGAAAATTTTAGGTTTTTCTTCAATTATGCCTCCAAATGTGGGCGGGGCCCAAAGTCTTGTATAAACAAAATGTGGAACTAAACGTTTTCTACACAAAATTTTCAATTTCGAGCAAAAATACTGATTTAACTGCATTTAAAAATTTACCTTAAAATAGATGCCACCGCCCGGAGGAGGTTTAACAATTAAATTTGTCTTTTTTGTGTCTTATATTCACTAATAGATGCTAAATGTCAAATTTCAGCCTTTCAGAACATCTTACAGTTTTGAAAAATCTGGAGGTAGTTGCATATTTAGACCGATTATGGGTGTGTCTTTGGGCGGATTTCAAAAATGTTTACACTTGTACTGATTCGCATGTCGTGCACCTGACATACGAAGTTTCAGCACCCTAGCTCAAAATTTAAGGCCTTAAAACATGTGACATACAGACGGACGGACGGACATGGCTCATTCTATTCAGAATTCGGTCTCGATCACATGCCCTTAAGGTCTTGGGGGTCTACCATTTCACCGTGTTACAAACTATGTGACAAACTTAATATACCTCCTATCCTATGGGATGGGGAATAAAAAGCTAACGGCGAGTGGGCAAGAGAAGACAACAAGAAAGTAAACTTAGACTTCTATACGTTCCTAGGTAATGGAAAGTTGCTGAAGTCATTATGGTTCCAAAACCGGGGAAATGCGCAAATGATAAAAAATTTTATAGGCCCATATCGCTTCTGCCGATAATATCGAAAGTATTCGAGAAACTTCTGCTGAAGCGATTACAACCAATAATTGCAGAAAGACGCTTGATCCCGGATCATCAATTCGGTTTCAGACCTAAACATTCCACATTAGATCAAGTCTACAGAATAACGCATGAAATTGAAAAAGCCTTAGAAGGGAAAAAAATATGTTCAAGTGCTTTCCGCGACGTATCGCAAACCTTCGACAAGGTATGGCACGAAGGTTTTAAATATAAGCTACGGCAAAACTTGCCGGAAGACATGTTTAAAATATTGAAAAACTATTCTGAAGGAAGACTCTTTCGTGTTACGTGTAGCAGTGAATACTCGAGTATCAAGCAAATTCGGGCTGGCGGAACCCAAGGAAGCGTCCTCGGTCCGACCCTGTTCCTGCTCTACACAAGAGACGTACCTCTAGATGACGAGACAGTCGTGGCCACGTTTGCGGACGATACGGCCATCCTAGCAACAGGTGAATCAGTCGAGTCGTCAACGAGAAACCTCCAACGAGCATTGGACAGAATTTGTGTCTGGACGAAGACTTACATGAGAATTTCACTTACAGAAGGGTTAACAATTTACCTCTGTTTATAAATTCTGCACAAATACCTTATGCAAATGATGGGAAATATCTAGGGATGACACTGGACGCTAAACTAAGGTGGAAACCATATTTAAAGAAAAAGCGTGACGAGCTCGAGATTAAAAATAAAAAAATAAATAGAGTGGCGCAACAGCTCGAGATGAACCAGGGCCAACTTCTCAACAATGTATGCTGGTGTGTTAATTTCTTTACATACAAGGGGACCTACAATTTTTTGCCGAATCCGAACGGCACATTGAGAAGTTTTTCAAGACAATTAATACTCTCGGAGGGCTTGTCAAACCCTCGCGGAGGTGGGGACCGTGAAAAGAACAAGTCTTTTTTTCAGGTGACGATGGCAGGATTCGAACCCAGACCTCCGGCGTAGTAAGCACACACACTAACCACTACGCCACGGCACCCCACTCGAGCTCGAGATTAGACTCAGGGAAATGTATTGGCTTATCGGAAGATTTTCGAAACTAAGCATATATAACAAACTGCTCTTGTACAAGCAGGTGTTAAAGCCGTCCTGAACATATGGTATACAACTTTGGGGTTGTACCAAGCCGAGCAACATATCTATGTTGCAGACTTTCCAAAACAAGACACTAAGAGCAATTGTGAATGCTCCATGGTATATTGGGAATAGTGATATTCACAGAGATTCAGGAATAGCTACCGTGAGCGAAGAAGTTTTTTTTTTTTTCCGTGGGTAGGAAAAACCTTCATGGGCACTACGAGGACCGGCCGCGCGTGCTCATAGTAGTGTGAGATTCTTACTCACTAAAAAACCTTCCATTTTCTGGCAGACTACGACTAAGTTTCCTTAACAAGTAGTTCAAGCTTCTGTAGTAATCGCGTGTGGCAGGCTGCCTTCCAACGAAGGCACCTACAATACCGTCAATTTATGCGGTTCATCTTATGCTGCTAGATCTAACGGTCTCATTCATTGTAGTCGGCTCGTAAGATGTGTCTGATCCAAAATTCGGATAGTTTCATTGTTGCAGTGTCCGCGAAGACGAGTACTAAGTTTGCGAGCAAAGTTTGTTACCTCGTCAAACACGGTTGCGATTCCTAGATCTCGGTGTAGATCGCTATTTCTTATGTACCATGGAGCATGAACCATTAACGATTGCTCTGAGTGTCTTATTTTGAAAAGTTTCAAAAATAGATATATTGCTTGGTTTAGTACAACCCCAGAGTTGTATACCGTACGTCCAAGATGGTTTTAGCACTTGCTTATACAAAAGCAGTTTGTTATATATGCTTAGTTTCGAAAATCTTCCGATAAGCCAATTCATTTCTCTTGACTTGAAGGTGCGGCTTCCATTTAAGTTTTGCGTCTATAGTCATTCCTAGATATTTCGCTTCATTTGAGTACAGGATTTGTACCGAGTTAATGAATAAAGGTTTGTTGTTTATCTTTTTATAAGTAAAGTTAACATGCGTTGACTTAGTCTCGTTAAGGAAGACTCGCCAGCTCTTCGTCCAGTCGCATATTTTGTCTAAAGCGCGCTGGAGTTTCCCTGTTGATAATTCAACTGTCGTATCTATAGCGAGAATAGCAGTGTCGTCTGCGAACGTAGCTGAAATTGTTCCCTCATCGTGGGGAATGTCTCTTGTATAAAGCAAAAATAATATTGGGCCGAGAACGCGGGACTTGCGGGACACCAGCATTTATCTCTTTGAATTCCGAGTACTCTTTTTCGTACCTTACGCGAAAGATTCTGTCTTTAAGGTAAGACCCTAAGATTCTATAGAGTTTTTCTGGTAAGCTAAGCCTTAACTTGTACTTCAGGCCTTCGTGCCACACCTTGTCGTAGGCTTGCGATACGTCGAGAAAAGCGCTAGTACATATCTTTTTCGCTTCCAGACCTTTTTCGATTTCGTTTGTTATTCGATAGACCTGGTCGATTGTTGAATGCTTTTTCCTAAATCCGAATTGGTGATCCGGAATCAATCGTCTTTCTTCAATGATTGCAACCTTTTAAGCAACAGTTTCTCAAATATCTTAGATATTATCGGCAGTAGCGAAATAGGTCTGTATGACTTTTTGTCGTTTGGACATTTTCCTGGTTTCGGAACCATTATGACCTCGGCCACTTTCCATTGCCTTGGAACGTATAAAACTCTCATGGAAGCGTTAATGATATAGAGTAGCTTGACAAAAGCTTTTTTCGGCAGCTCCTTTAGAATTTCGCTAGTAATTAAGTCGTAGCCAGGGGCTTTATTGTTTTTCAGATTATTTATCGTTTGACGAAGTTCAGCCAATGACACGGTTTTTATTCTATAATTATCTTGTCCCGCATAAGGATTGAGCTCCTCGACCAACGGTTCCCAGTCAAACGGTTTGAATGTTTCTTCTAGGTAAACTGCAAATAAATCCGCTTTTTCTTTGTCTTCTCTCGCCCATTCGCCGTTGGCTTTTCTTAATGGCGCAGAGTGTGCTATAGGCTTCTTAACGGACTTGACTGCTTTCCAAAGAGAACAGTTTGAACCTTTATCGGCAATTAAACTTTCGAGGTAAGCAGTAGTCTCGCGACTTTTAAAATCTTGAAGTTCGTGCTTCAGTTTGTTAGAAAGGTGGTTCAAGATGGTCTTGTCCGGGGGTGCTCGCGAACGTTGCCATGTCTTGCGCGCTCTCCTCTTTTCGCATATTAGCTCTTCTATTTCTCGCGGATATATTGTGCCGCTGTTCGATAATTCGGACCTCCGAAAAGAAGTGTTATTCCACGCAGCGCTCTGAATAACTCTCACGAGTTTATCTAGTTCGTCTTCTTTTTCAAGTGGTGTTTTGAGCGGTATATTTAAAGCTATGTTTTCTTTGCAGTGTTGTTGTTAGTTAATCTAGGCGCTCTAGATCTCGTCTCTCTCTCGTCCCAGTCAGTGTTGTTGTTAGTTAATCTAGGCGCTCTATTCTTTTTCCCTAGGCTTCCGCCGATTTTCAAAAGAACTGCCGAGTGATCTAAACAGAGATCAAAGTGTTCTTCTACGTTCGTAAGGTAACGAGGTACCCCCTTGGCGATAAAGAAGTCGACGAGATCAGGTATTTTATTTCTGTCAGTTGGCCAATATGTTGGCTTTGAAGTGAATTGGCTTTGGCAAGTGAATCAAAGAGCAGAGCAGGATCTTCATCTGCCAGCCGATACTGTGGAGGAAAATAGCTCGTCGCGATGTTGTAATTTATGTGACTTAATTTTACTGAGACTGAAGTTATGTGCATAGAGTTAAGTTCTATTTCTTCGTTTTTGGATTGCTTAATGCAGTCTTTAATGTAGAGAGAGGATCCACCTCTCGAATTTTCTGAAGGATGATGCGCGTGATAGTCAATGTAATCTTTTATTTTGCGTGCTGAACCCTTTTTAAAGTGGGTTTCCGAAATCAGGCATATGTCTACATTATTCTTCCGTAGGAATACTTTTAGTTCGTCAATTTTTTGCAAAAGGCCGTTTGCATTCCATGTAATTATTTTGATTGACTTTCCCATATTCATGATTTTTATTAAATGCTTTTCGAGGTTTAAACTCGAGCTCGCTCAATTTGTTGAATATTACTTGATTAAGTTTCGCCTGTTGCTCAAATTTTTCTAAAATCATGCCTAGAATTTGAGAGACTGAATCTGATGCGGCCGATTGTGGCTTACTTTCACGTGACGCGACTTGAGCATACGATCTTGCGACGAAGTAACAAACTTTGCTCGAAAGCTAAATGCTCACCTTCATGTTCATTACAACAATGAAATGATATGACACTACTCGTTGAAACGTTGACACTACTCTCAACGAGACTCTTAGCGATGTAAACAACGAGCGACGACTACAAAGAACAAAAAGCCGCACGGATGAACGGTTTTACTACGTGCATTCACTGAATAGCAACCTACCCAATGCGATAAACACTACGGAAGCGTGAACTACTTGTTAAGTTAAGTCAGTTGTAGTTATGAGAGAGCGAAAATTTACTTCTATGAAGTGATCGGGCGTTATAAGTTTTTCTCTCTCGCACATCTAGAAGTGCAAGTACAAACGAGTTGTTGTTGTTTTTGCTTGTTTGAATTAGTTTGTTTACCTTTTGGTCGTGAGTAACAAGGGAAACAGGGTTGCCGATTTCGTTTTCGTTCAATATTTTTTTAAAGTACTAAAGTGGCTTAGGGCGGTTAGGAGAACTGTTGGTACATGGCAGGAGTTGTGTAGGGAATTGAAATTGGAGTTTTTGTCTCCAAATTATGATGATCTCCTTTTAGAAGAGATCAAACGACGTACCCAGGGAAAGGATGAGTCCATCGGTGTGTATGTGGCCACCATGGAAAATATGTTCGGTCGGTTGTCGGAACCGCTCTCAGAGCGAATAAGATTAGGAATTATGCAACGGAATACTGCACTGCTCTACCAAACACAATTGGGCTTGGTAGAACCATCTTCAATTAGGGATCTGGTTGTTTTAGGAAGGAAGCTGGAGATGGTCCGAGCGAATGAGGAATCGTTTGCGCCGCCTCATCATCCACGCTCGCGTAACCTATTGGAACCCGACTTGGCTTACGTGTCAGTTGAGGGACCAACGTCACCAACAGTCGCCGTTGTTAGAAGGGACCCTTAGCCTGTAAGGAGGTTGAGGTGCTCAATTATAACAGGGAAGGTCAATTTTCTCGCGAATGTTCCGCTCCTAGGAGATGTTTAGGTTGTGGTCAGCTAGGGGCTATTCGTAGTGATTGCAGGACGTGTTCGGGAAACGGGATTTGATCTCTTGTGTCAACAGGACAAGAGCTCCGTCGGTTTTAAATAGGTTGCCTGCTGGCAACCAGTCGGACGTTCAAATAGGTTTCACACTTGAGGAAAAGGAGAATGACGTGCACCCATATTTAGGAGTTAGTGTTTATGGCATTAATCTTGTAGGTTAATTAGATTCAGGAGCTTTGAGCACGATCATAGGTAGGGATGGATGGAAAGTTTTGGAGGATATAAGTCTAAAATAAGAAAAGACAAAAGTAGGTAGGGTATTTTTAGCTGATAGTGCGGGAGTAGGAGTAGAAAGTAGCATATCTTTACCCTTTGTAGTGCAGGATAAGTCAGTGTTGCAGGAATGCCTCGTTATTCCAAAACTCCCTCATGTCTTGATTTTGGGCGCCGAATTTCGGGCCCGTACGGGAATTGTCCCGGATATACGATCAGGACAGTAGAGTTTTTCAAATCAAGCTGCGGTAGCTTCGATTTCGTCCATTAAGGAGAGGACGGATTTGGATGAGGTGCAGGAAGAGCAACTTCGGGGTTTAATTGAGAAAATTTTTAGGGAAATGGCAGAGGGCTTAGGTTGTGCTACGTTGGTTGAGCATATGATTAGGTCGTCTTCTCAACCAACTAAGCAGCGATATTATCCGGTTTCGCCTGCAATTCAACAACATATAGATAGGGAATTAGAACAGATGTTAAAGGATGGCGTGATAGAAAAGTCAGATAGTTCTTGGGCTTCACCCATTGTAATGATTAAGAAGAAAGATGGTTCTTACAGGTTCTGTGTAGATTATAGGAAGTTGAATCAGGTAACAGAAAGGGATGCTTACCCTTTACCCTACATTTCCGCCATCCTGGATAGACTGAGGAATGCCAAGTACCTTTCGTCCTTGAACATTAAATCTGCTTAGTGGCAGATACCTATGGAGGAACAGTCGAGGAAATACACGGCTTTCACAGTCCATAACCTTGGACTGTTCCAGTTCAAGCGCATGCCATTTGGTCTGCATAATACTCCTGCGACTTGGCAAAGGTTTATAGATAACGTGCTGGGAGCCGATAAAGAACCCGTTGTCTTCGTGTACCTCGACGTGATTATCATCGTCACCGAGTCCTTCGACAAACAGGTAGAGATTTTGCAGGAAGTCTCTAAGCGGTTGCGCACTGCAGGACTTATAGTAAGTAGGGGGAAATGCAATTTTTGTAGGTTGTCTGAAAAGTTTTTAGGTTATGTTGTGGATCGCAATGGGTTGCATGTGGATCCAGAAAAGGTTGAGAGGTTGAAAGGTTTAGCCCCAAAATACATTGGCGCCTTCAAAATTCGTAAGCGAGTCTCCCCTTGGACGTAAGTGCTTGAAGATGACACCGGAAAGAAACGAGAAACATGGCATGTGAAGGACCTTAAGCCATATATCGACGACCCATAGGACTCACCAGCGTTTCCATACCATCGGCCAATCTCTTGTTAGCCCGGCCATGGGTCCCCTTCTATGTTGATGGCCAATCTTTTGTCAGTCCGGCCATGTCTAGTTCTGTTACATTTTGTTTAACCTTTCGATGGTGCCCTTTCCTAGGTGCCCTATTGAAATGTGTACCACATTTCACGGGAGGTAAGGGTGAAGTTGTTGCGGTCAAAAATCGCGCAACAAAGAAACTCTTTGCTGTCCTTTTGGTTCCCTCTTTCCTATTCACCTTTTGGGCTTCCCCGTCTTTCTTTCCCAATTGTGGTCCCTCTTTTCTTCCATGCAGGTTTCCTGAGGCAGGACGGACGGTCAGGACGCTCCCAACTTGCGATTTACCATCCCCAATTATGGACCCAATGACCGGATAAACCACCATGTACAAAGCTCAAATATCAAAGAGCGCAACTTGAACGAGTAAACACCACAACCACCAACAAAAGAATACTGAGAAATGTGACGGGAACAAACCCTTGTATCATCGCTTGACCCCCAGTCATATATCCACCTAGAGAAAACAACACCAATGGCCGAGGGCCCATCCTAACCGTGTTTGTAAATGTAAAGAATGGCTTACTATAGGTAGAGTCCTCTCCCCCAAATCTGCACGAAAATCCACTAGGGTAATGTAGTATCGCGTGTTGAGTATGGTAGTTCCATCTTCGTTCTCCTTATTAAAATGTATAATACTATTCTGAGAATAGGGTTAAATGGTGGATCACTGAATGCTCTCTAACGCGAAGGAAAAGTGTAACAGTGCGTTCTGCCAGTTTCATAGTGTCTCTTATAAATGGGTGGTTTTTTAGCACGTGGAAATCGGGCATAACCAATATCGGCTACTTCGGTCTTATATACCTGCTATAGTGGGCGCATTGGTATCTTTGAAAGATTTTGGAGTTTAAGCCTCCGTTCACTTTAGTATTCAAAAAAAAAAAAAATAATCTTCCTGCCATAGTGGGCGTATTGGTATCTTTGAAAGATTTTGGAATTTTAGCCTCCGTCCACCCTAGAATAATAATATTAATTAAAAAAAAGGAGAGATGTTCGCACATACAGATCTGTAGTGGGCATGTCTGTGGGCGGATTCAGCTAATTTTCAAACTTGATTATTATTGTTATTATTTATTAAAACAGTAAATAAATTACAATTTTAACTTAAGCTTAATCCACCGCACTAGCTTCGAAGGCCTTTGGCTGGTTTAAATAATAATTATTTTATTACATTTTTTTATATGCTATTTGCCAAATCTAATTCTGAAAGTAGCCTCCGAGGGGTTTGTTGTTGTTGCGGTCAAAAATCGCGCAACAAAGAAACTCTTTGCTGTCCTTTTGGTCCCCTCTTTCCTATTCACCTTTTGGGCTTCCCCGTCTTTCTTCCCCCATTGTGGTCCCTCTTTTCTTCCATGCAGGTTTCCTGGGGCAGGACGGACGGTCAGGACGCTCCCAACTTGCGATTTACCATCCCCAATTATGGACCCAATGACCGGATAAACCACCATGTACAAAGCTCAAATATCAAAGAGCGCAACTTTAACGAGTAAACACCACAACCATCAACAAAAGAGTGCTGAGAAATGTGACGGGAACAAACCCTTGTATCATCGCTTGACCCCCAGTCATATATCCACCTAGAGAAAACAACACCAATGTTCGAGGGCCCATCCTAACCGTGTTTGTAAAAGTAAAGAATGGCTTACTATAGGTAGAGTCCTCTCCCCCAAATCTACACGAAAATCCACTACTATCCAATACTATTCTGAGAATAGGGTTAAATGGTGGATCACTGAATGCTCTCTTTTCAGTTCTGCTTCGAATTCTACCCTATAATTCGCAGTAGGGCGAATTGGTACGAATTCTTGTATGAGAGGAATGCAGCTGGGGTTCAATAACGGCACGCATGCCCAGCAAAGAGCTGAGCGTGGCTTGAAACGCCGTGCCCGATAACCACTGTACCGGAATGAGAGGATTGGTTAAATGTGTGTGTGAATGGTTTGTTTGGGAAAAAGCCAAGCCAAGCTTGAGTAAATCACTTCTGGTTTACCTAGCGAGTTTGGAGGAAGGAAAAGAGAACTGGAAGTAGAAAAAAGAATATTTTTGAGGAAAAGATCCAGAGGAAGAAGTTTTGGAAGCGAAAAGATCCAGGATAAGGGACTTAAAAAGAAGTAATAGAAAGGAGAAGGAAAAAGGAACGGAAGGGAGAAAAAGGAAAATCTAAGTAGAGTGATTTCTTATTGCGTTTGTGTTAAAGAAAATTGATTTGTCTAGAAGACTTTTGTTTCGGGAAGATCTCCTGGAAAAGACAGGACGCGCGACCCTTTTAGTTTTCACCTTTTTTGCATTCGGGATGTGTTAATATAGTGAGCCATTCTACCCTTGCGGCGATATTTCTACAATTGAAGGGCTTATTGCAATAACATGATAAGCCACACTTTTTTCAAAATGTCGTTTTTGAGTGAATTCTGCTCAAAATAAGCATATCTATGAACTCACTTAACGGTGTGGCAATTGTGCATAAAATGTATCCACAAGCGACTAATGTCACTTATTGCATTGACAAATTTAATAAATTTTTTTGCGTAAAACATGATAAGCATAAAACATAAACTCGCATCACTTGCGCGAATTTAAAATTATAAGACGGTAAAAAAAAGAATTCTAACATTTTTTAAAAACATTAGTGGAAGAGTTAAGGGATCAAGCTTTAGCAAAAATGTTGTTTATTTAAAATCAGGCATTTCTGAGATATGGACCATTTCCTTTTTTTTGGTGGCTTATCAGTTGTGCAAAAAAAATAAAATAAAAAATAAAAATTTTTTTTTAAATTGTTTTTTCCAACAAATTTTTTTTCTCTCGCTTTTCTCAATAAAATCTGTTAATTTTTTATTAAAATCATCATCACTTTCTTCAAGAATTTTTTTTAATATGCTTTTTTATTTTTTTACACTCAATAGTTTCTAATTTTAGTTTCAACAATAACATGATAAGCCACACAATTTTTACCATAATATTACTTTTTTACCTTTTACAATGCTACTTTTTCCGTGAAAGTTTTAGGGGTTTTAGAAATCTTCACGAACTATAAATTAAAAAATATTTGAAGACGATATCTTGGTCGCCTGATTTGATCATTCTTATCAAATCTTTAAATGCTAATATATCGATTTTTTCGTTTTGCGGCTTATCATGTTGTTGCAATAAGCCCTTCAATTGTTAAAATTTGCTTTCGTTCGGCCATTTCTTTTATATCTTTTGTTTCGAGTAATTCATCGGCCAAATCTTTAAGTTACAGTCTTGTCAATAAATCGCCTTCGTTCATTTCTGAACGTTTATAACGACCTAAAACGATTGTGTTATTCTTTTTATCGGATCCCATTTAAATCTACGTACCAAAATCATTGAAGCATCTTATCTCGCGTATCAATACCCAATCTGAACCCACCCCCTTGCTGAGCAGTCGCGACTTACAGCAACATTTTGCTGTGTTGTTCCACTTTTTCCCCGCTAGTTTTTTTTTTTGTTTTCGCAAATTTTTTATATCCGCGAGCGCATCGTCGGCGCAACCTCGTTATTTATTCTAACGCGAAGGAAAAAGGTAACAGTGCGTTCTGGCAGTTTCATAGTGTCTCTCATAAATGCGTGGTTTTTTAGCACGTGGAAATCGGGCATAACCAATATCGGCTACTTCGGTTTTATATACCTGCTATAGTGGGCGCATTGGTATCTTTGAAAGATTTTGGAGTTTAAGCCTCCGTCCACTCTAGTATTCAAAAAAAAAAAAAAAATAATAATCTTCCTGCCATAGTGGGCGTATTGGTCGCAAATATAAATATGGTGGTAAAATTTCCAATGTCGAAGAGCATCCAGTTACGTCAAACGCTCTTCCAACATCAATGACAACAACTACAACACGAACGATTTCTGGATCTACAATCCTTGCCTCTACCAAAGGATCGCCCACTGTCGATAATTTCTTGCTATCTTCCTCTTTAACATCTGATACTTCTGCACCGTCCTCTGATACCCTTGCTTCGACATCTTTATACCAATTTGGTCACACGACGATTGGAATAAAAAGCTCGAAACACTTTACGGAAATGCCTGTGAGACTAACACGTCTATAATCAATAGCGGTCCTCAGCTTGCCGACGTCTCTTGGTTAATGAACTTTTTCCGGCGGAGTTTTTCCATCACCATTAGCAATTGCCTGATGACACCACCGACAAATAAAACTAAGTTCTTCCAGCTCGATATACCCACAAAATACGAATGGCTTTTTTCGCGCCACTGCAACGACATCTTAAAATTAAGAAAGCTGACAATCACCAAGTTAAATAGCGCAAGAAAACCTAGCAATAAACCTAATCATATGTCTAGAAGGCCTTATTCAAAATTTAACCAAACGAAGTTTTAAAGTTGGGTTAGATTTAGTTTTTCCCCTATTTTCCCCACCCGTTCGCCTGCCTATATCCATTGTACATCAGTCCCCACCTCATTCGCTCCAACAGCTTCTCAAGTTACTCCTTCTATCCGCTCCTCCAATCATAAGCCGCATAAGCCTTTAATTTACCCGCAGACTCAAACCAATCTTATTATCAAACAGACAAATATCCTAACTTTGTTCACTCACACATCCTGAATCCTACTCCGCCTACTTCTGTTGCCCCCACCAGACCCCCACTCCACACTTCGAAAACGGCTCCAGCAACCTCCACTGTTAACTACCCATCACGACCAAACACCCCTACTTCATCTGTCAATGAAAATTCGTCTTCTATCGATCCTTTGTTTCCTCCGACGGTAAAATTAACAAAGCAACTTTCGGCAGATCAGAACGGTGATAATTAATATTTTGTATCTCGCCAATTATGTATCAAATCAACATACAAGAAGACTTCCCCCAAAAAGAATTAACAGCACGTCCAAACTATAAAAGTTTTTAAGAAGACACGGCACGCCTCAACACTAAAACTCCAAACGAAGAAATGGCACGATCCAGTAATAAAGAAATAATTGCCAAAGATCAATGTGTGATCGATACCCAGATGGCACATGTGTCGAAGGGTGATCTCGAATACCATCGTTCAAGGGGGGTTGTTGCCGAGACGAACAATATATAGTCAGTCAAGAACAGAGAATCGAACAGCCCACAAGTTCCCAAAGTGTTGGCTCCCAAAATTTAAAGTTTTTAAAAAATTATTCTTAAGAAATTTTCAATAAAGTTTTTTTTTAGTTTAATCTAATTAAAATTATTTTAATTGGCGCAGTCGGTAGGATAGGTTTCGGAGTTAAATGAATATTAACGTGAAATCCTATCTAGTGAACGAATCAAGGCTTTTAAAATTATAAAATTGTGAAATCGGGAAACTCAAAAAAAATAATGGAAAATCTTTACATGTTTCAAAAACCCACAGAGGGTGCCGAGGACAGTTTTATTTTATAAAAAAAAAACTAGAAAACTGGAAGAACAAAAATTAAAGGATCTACAAGTTAGATAGAACGAAACCAGTGTGTAAGTGCGCAGTCGGTAGAATAGGTTTCGGAGTTAAATGAATATTAACGTGAAATCCTATCTAGTGAACGAATCAAGGCTTTTAAAATTATAAAATTGTGAAATCGGGAAACTCAAAAAAAGTATTGAAAATCTTTACATGTTTCAAAAACCCACAGAGGGTGCCGAGGACAGTTTTATTTTATAAAAAAAAAACTAGAAAACTGGAAGAACATAAATTAAAGGATCTACAAGTTAGATAGAACGAAACCAGTGTGTAAGTGCTACAGCGTGTACGCAGAAGCTACAGTCCGTAAAACGGACCGTTTAATACCCCATCCTATCCCACATTGTAAAATGCTGATGACATAGCTAATTTTTGACATTTTATAAGTAATGCAAACTGCGAAAAGGGGCGTGGTCCAACCGCCCCTAATTAGAAACCACAGATATATCCAAGATACACTAAAATGTACGTATATATGCAATTTTTTGGTTCCAATTTAACATTTTTGAAAAATCGACCCTTAAAAGGGGGCGTGGATAAAAACTTTATATGAACGAAATCTGGACAAAAGTCTCGTTTACCTAACCTGCTATTTTTTTTTTTGTATCATGCTCTCCTAAATTAGGCTCAAGGCCAGTCGAAATTAAGTTTTTGAGGCAAATTTTAGGCTTTTCTTCAATTCTGCCTCCAAATGCGGGCGTGGCCTAAAGTCTTTCATGCAAAATGCAGAACCAAGCGTTTTCTTCATAAAATATTCAGCAATTTTTTTTCAATTTTGAGCAAAAATATTGAGTAAACTGCATTTGAAAATTTACCCTTAAAATAGATGCCACGCCCACTAGAGGAGGTTTACCAATTAATTTTTCTTTTTTGTGTCTTACATTTATTAGGAGATGCTAAATGTTAGATTTCAGCCTTTTAGAACGTCTTACAGTTTTGAAAATTCTAGAGGTAGTTGCACATTTAGGCCGATTGTGGGCGTGTCTTTTGGCGGATTTCAAAAATTTTTACACTTGTACTGCTTCGCATGACGTGGACCTTACTTACTAAGCTTCTAAGTACTAAGTTTCTACTAAGCACCCTAGCTGAAAATTTAAGGCCTTAAAATATGTGACATACAGACGGACGGACGGACGGACATGGCTCATTCGAATCAGAATTCGGTCTCGATCATATGCCCTTAACGTCTTGGGGGCCTACCATTATTACTTCACCGTGCTACAAACTATGTGACAAACTTAATATACCTCCTAACCTATGGGATGGGATATAAAAATAGTGAGAGTGACGGTGACAGTCAAACACTGCACAGAAAAATGTTAGTTCCAGAAATTTTTAATACTCAAGAAAAAGTTTTTAAACGGCTCGAAAATATAGAGTGTTTTTCTGGCGAAGACTATGAAGATTAACAAATGTACACTCAGACATTATCAAATATATTTACATATGTCAACAAGGATCTTCAACCATATACTATGGACATCATAAGAACAACAAGTGGGAAAGTGCAACAGTGGGTATGCAAAAGCTTCAATCCATCTATGACGGATTGCAAAATACCCGACCATACCAAAAAGAAAACTGCCACGCTTCCAAAAAGTGGGCGGGATATAAAAATATAACTGTTGAATGCTTTATACTTGGTGGTTGCATACATTTCGGCCTAAAACTCCGCATTTTTAACTAAAAAAATCACTTTTTTTAACGCCATGCCCACAAAAGTGGGCGGAGGCACATACAATGTATAAATAAAAGTTAGAAAATGCTAGTATCTACAACTTTTATCACATAATTTTTTGTCAAATTTCATATGTATTTATTGAAAAACAGTCATTTTAAGCTAAAATCCCTTAAAAAGTGGGCGTGGTCAATGAAAAATCTAAAGTTTTTTGGCTCCCTTAAAGACAATCATAAGGCAATGTTACGTACCA
Organism: Neoascia interrupta; assembly: GCA_947623515.1. Classification (NCBI taxonomy): domain Eukaryota; kingdom Metazoa; phylum Arthropoda; class Insecta; order Diptera; family Syrphidae; genus Neoascia; species Neoascia interrupta. The sequence goes on from OX392462.1 coordinate 135,983,550, forward strand.
AAAATTAATGCGCTAGCGCCATTGTAACATAGCTAAAATTTGCAAAATGTATTTTTTTAAATTAGAGATGGTCGCACATACAAGCCTGTAGTGGGCGTGTCTGTGGGCGGATTTAGCTCATTTTCAAACTTGATCTGAAGGACTGGACTTCCAACCAACCCACAAAATTTCAGCTCTCTGCCTTAAAATTTAAGGCCTAAAAGTTGTTTACATACGGGCAAACGGACGGACGGGCGGACATGGCTTACTCGATTCTCCTGTCGATCCCATTCATATCTCTAAAAGGTCTTAGGGGTCTACGGTGATTATTTCACTGCGTTACAAACTATACATCAAACTTAATATACCCTGGGTCGGGTATAAAAATCAAAGGGAAGGCGTTAGATGCAGTAAGGACAACAACTAATTGTAAGTCGTTGGACGATTTAAACCAGTGAGTAAGTGCTACAGTGTGTACGCAGAAGTTACAGTCCGTAAAACGGACTGTTGAATACCCCATCCTATCCCACATGGGATAGTAAAATGCTGATGGCATAGTTTTTTTTTGACATTTTAAAAGTAATGCAAACTCCGAAAAGGGGCGTGGTCCAACCGCCCCTAATAACAAACTATTAATTATAAGATATTTCCACAGATATTTTCAAGTTACACCTAATTGCACGTAAAAATGCAATTTTTTGGTTTAAATTCAATATTTTTGAAAAAGGGGGCATGGCTAAAAACTTTTTATGAACGAAATCTGAACGGAAGTAGTGTTTACCTAACCTGCTACTTTTTTTGTTTCATGCTTTCCTAATTTAAGCTCAAGGGCAGTCGAAATTAAGTTTTTCTGGAAAATTTTAGGTTTTTCTTCAATTCTGCCTCCAAATGTGGGCGGGGCCCTTGTATGAACAAAATGTGGAACTAAGCGTTTTCTACATAAAATATTAAGCAATTTTTTTTTTAATTTCGAGCAAAAATACTGAGTAAACTGCATTTGAAAATTCACCCTTAAAATAGATGCCACACCCACTAGAGGAGGTTTACCAATTAAATTTGTCTTTTTTGTGTCTTATATTCACTAAGAGATGCCAAATGTCAAATTTCAGCCTTTTAGAACGTCTCACAGTTTTGAAAAATTTGGAGGTAGTTGCATATTTAGACCGATTGTGGGCGTGTCTTTGGGCGGATTTCAAAAATTTTTACACTTGTACTGCTTCGCGTGACGTGCACCTGACGTACGAGGTTTCAGCACCCTAGCTCAAAATTTGAGGCCTAAAAACATGTGACATACAGACGGACGGACGGGCGGACGGACATGGCTCATTCGATTCAGAATTCGGTCTCGATCATATGCCATTAAGGTCTTGGGAGTCTACCATTATTATTTCACCGTGTTACAAGCTATGTGACAAACTTAATATACCTCCTATCCTATGGGATGGGGTATAAAAATTTGTTAATACAAAGATTTGGTGTGCAAGAAAGCCCCTTAAGCCTAATTTAAAAGATTCTAAATAATAATGAAAAAAATTTCGCTGATTCCAATCCTTTTTATACACCTGAAAATAATGAAAAATATGTTTTAGTTATGGTAACATGCAAACTTTTCAAAAAGGCGCTATTAAGGGCTATTTTTTTGGTAAACATATAACTTTGGAGTTAGCTATAGGGCTCTCATTGATTTGCAAATGAAAAGAGTTCAAAATAGATCATACCCAAACCATCCTCAAAATCCTAATACTAACTTACAAAACCACGACCACAACAGAATAATTTTCAAAGACATTTAGGACAGTTTAGGAATAACAACATTAATGTAGACATTTAGACCTAGAGTTGACATTATTAATTCTGCACAAGTTCGCGCACATAATCAGCAGATTTAAGGGCTGCACAATTAAAATATTCCAGGCAGATTTGGTTTTAGGCAATCATTACAGTTAAGAAATACTCCTCGTCCCATGGAATTCAACAACACTGATACTCAAAGAAATGAATCAAATGTAAATTCACAAATAAGCGAAGAAATAATAACTCTCTTACTTATTGAATTTAATGAAAATGGATCCACTATGTGTTAAAAGTTATTAGATTTTCAAAATAACAAATTCGATGGAATTTTAGGTACTAATGTATTGAAACCAATTGAAGCAATTCAAGATCTTAAGCAAGGATTTATAGAAATAAATACAAATAAAATTTCATTTGAGAATTTTAAACCTGGACAAGAATTTCCTTATGAAAGGTATTAGAAGAATATCTAAACAAAAATTGTTTTAGATGACATTCTTATTTTCTTCACTTCACTTAAAGAACATACCTATGACTAATCTCCGATTAATATCCGAAAAATTAGGACAATATAATCTGAAAGTTCAAATTGACAAGTGCAATTTCCTAAAAAAATAAACACAATTTCTAGGACACTTTATAACTTCTAATGGCGTAAAACCTAATGTAGATAAAACTGCGGCTATTTGGAAATAAGAAGTACCAAAGACAATGAAACAAATAAAAAGCTTTTTAGGGCTAACAGGATATTATAGAAAATTTTTTAAAGATTATGCAAAACTCGCATTACGCTTAACTAAATGCCTAAAGAAAAATGCAAAAATTGATATAAAAGACTCAGAATATTTGAAAGCATTTGAACACCTTAAAGAGTATTTGACAACAGAACCGTTATTAGCGTATCCAGATTTCAAAAAGAAATTCACTCCAAAACCGATGCTAGCAACCATGGAATTGGAGCTGTACTTTCTCAAGACAGTCATCCCATAAGCTATATATCTCGAACTCTCAATGAACATGAGCGTTATTACTCCACAACAGAAAAAGAACTTTTAGCTTTTGTATGGTCAGTAAAGTATCTAAGACAATACCTTAACGGTAAATCTTTTGATCTTAAAACAGATCACCAGCCATTAAAATGGTTACAAGCCAAGAATTTAACAAGATAAAAGTAGGCTTAAGGAGCTTTCTTGCACACCAAATCTTTTTATTAACAATTTTTTTAAATCGTAGAACGACTTACAATTAGTTGTTGTCCTTACTGCATCTAACGCCTTTCCTTTGATTTTTGTTCTTATGATGTCCATAGCATATGGTTGAAGATCCTTGTTGACATATGTAATAATGTCTGAGTGTACATTTGTTCATCTTCATAGTCTTCGCCAGAAAAACACTATATTTTCGATCCGTTTAAAAACTTTTCCTTGAGTATTAAAAATTTCTGGAACTAACATTTTTCTGTGCAGTGTTTCACTGTCACTGTCACTCTCGCTATTTTTATACCCCATCCCATAGGTTAGAAGGTATATTAAGTTTGTCACATAGTTTGTAACACGGTGAAATAATAATGGTAGACCCCCAAGACCTTAAGGGAATATGATCGAGACCGAATTCTGAATCGAATGAGCCATGTCCCTCCGTCCATCCGTCTGTATGTCACATGTTTTTAGGCCTTAAATTTTGACCTAGGGTGCTGAAACTTCGTACAAGTGAAAAATTTTTGAAATCTGCCCAAACACACGCCCACAATCGGTCTAAATGTGCAACTACCTCCAGAATTTTCAAAACTGTAAGACGTTCTAAAAGGCTGAAATTAAACATTTAGCATCTCTTAATAATGTAAGATACAAAAAAGAAAAATCTAATCGGTAAACCTCCTCTAGTGGGCGTGGCATCTATTTTAATAGTAAATTTTCAAATGCAGTTTACTCAATATTTTTGCTCAAAATTAAAAAATGATTGCTTAATATTTTATGTAGAAAACGCTTAGTTCTACATTTAGTTCATACAAGACTGGCCACGCAAATATTTGGAGGCAGAATTGAAGAAAAACCTAAAATTTGCCTGAAAAACTTAATTTCGACTAGCCTTGAGCCTAATTTAGGAAAGCATGAAACAAAAAAAAGTAGCAGGTTAGGTAAACGAGACTTTAGTCTATATTTCGTTCATATAAAGTTCTTAGCCACGCCCCCTTTTAAGGGTCGATTTTTCAAAAATATTGAAAGTGAACCAAAAAATTGCATTCTTACGTACATTTATGTGTAACTTGGATATATATGGGGTTTCTCATTAGGGGCGGTTGGACCACGCCCCTTTTCGAAATTTGCATTACTTATAAAATGTCAAAAAATAACCATGTCATTGTAGTGTGTGTAAATAAATACATGACATACCTCATACTTAGACTAAGCAATGTATTATAGGAACTTCGCCATAACTTTGTATTACATTAAGTTAGTCAGTAAGTAGACGACAACGAATAAAGATGGTTCAACTAACGGGTCCGTGTTTCCTTCTTAAATATAACTTCAAGACTTTTTACTGGCGACAAGGAAAAATTAAAAAGAACCCCACAGAACAATTTTTTTAACATTGGTAAGCTTAAAATAAAAAATAATAAAAAGTGCAAATGGGTGTAGAGTGTAGACGATGAAAAGAAAGTATTGGAGAATAATACACAAGTGCCGTTTATAGGTCACATCGAAAATTTCCTACTCGAAGATGACTTTGAACAGTATGTTGAGCGTTTGGAGCATCTTTTCATTCTAAATAGAATTGAAGACTCAAACATGAAAGTTTCACTTTTTGTAAGCTTCGCGGGTGGTGATCTATATAAAATTCTAAGATCCCTAATTGCGCCAAAATTGGTTAAAGAGTTTAATTTTGAACAGTTAATAAGGACACTGAAAGCACATTTTAATCCGAAGCGTAATATAAGAGCTGAGAGACATAAATTCATGTCACGCGCAATAAGACATGGCGAGACTTTGAGTGATTTTATGGTGGAGCTTAAAATTTTAGCGGAAACATGTGATTTTGGTCAGTTTCTAGATCAAGCCCTTTGCGACGAATTCATTTGGTCGCAGAGAAAAGAGGCAATCCAGCGCGTGCTTTTGGACATGCCGATGCAAAAAACATTTTCTGACATTGCGAAAAAGCGTTGACCATGGAGCTTACGATGAAAGAAGTCAAAGATTTACAAGGAGCGAACAACGGCGGCAGCGGTGCAAGTGCGAGCGGAGATAATTTGGTGGGAAGAATAATGGAGCGGTCATCTAACAACGGAAACAGACGAGGACGATCAGCTAGTCGGTGCAGCAGAACGGGTTACAGACACAAAAGCAAGAGCAAGCAGTCATCAAGATTCAAAGACGTACAGTGTTACAGGTGCCATCAATGGGGCCATTATGCCAGTTGCTGTAATGAGAGAGAGCCCAAAGCCAGAAAGGGAGATAACACAGTAAATAGGAGAAATAACAAAGTAAATATGGTAGATACAAATAGCAGCTTAGAGAAATTTAGTAATCTTACGTTAGGTAATGTACATTTTAACAGTGGAAAATCTGTGAGCGATTCTTTAACTATAAGAGTAGAAATCAATAAGATTCTAGTAGACATGGAAATAGATTCAGGTGCATGCTTTTCTATTATTTCTAGTTTTACATTTGATAAATATTTCAAGGGTTCAGTTGAGCTTGAAACATTTCCAAAGAAGTTCAATGTTATAACAGGAGAACCTGTAGCGGTTGTGGGCTATTTCGCCGCATGTGTTTCATATGATAATAAGGATTATTTACTGAAATTATTTGTCATTCGATCTAAATCAGAATTTACTCCGTTGCTTGGTAGAGATTGGTTGAATATGATGTTTTCTAGATGGCGAGAAAGTTTTACGATCAAGAGTGGACAAGTAGGAAGTGATCTGATCAAACGGTTTCCGAGTGTCTTTGATAACAATTTTGATACGGTTATAAAAAATCATGTGGCCGAGATTATCGCCAATAAAAATGCCACACCAATTTTTCATAAGGCATATACTGTTCCTTATGGATTGCGAGATAGGGTAAACAAGGAACTAGACAGAGTTACTGAAAAGGGAATTTTAATTCCAGTGAAATACAGCGAATGGGCCTCGCCAATAGTGCCTGTAGAAAAAAAAGATGGGTCTATTAGGATATGTATAGACTGCAAGACAACCGTAAATCCGTTTGTAGAAATAAACCATTATTTTCTTTCTAAGATGGATGATATTCTATCAGGTTTTCCAGAGTGCGAATGCTTTTGCATTTTAGATTTAGCTGGTGCCTTTCAACAAATAGCTTTGTCCGAAAGTTCCCAACCATATATGACGATAATAACAGACAGGGGCTTACTTCGGTTCACTCGATTACCTTACGGGGTCAAATCTGCACCAGCGACATTTCAAGCCACCGCAGATAGCATACTCCATGGGCTGGAGAATGTTAAATGCTATATTGATGACATTATAATAGGTGGTAAAAATGAAAAACATTGTAGAGAAAAGCTTTTAATGGTCTTAGAGAGATTTCAAACCTACAATGTGAAAGTGAAACTTGCAAAATGTAAGTTTTTTCAATCTTCGGTGGAGTATCTTGGACACGAAATAACTGCCGCGGGCATACGTCCTAAGCAACACAAAATGGAAGCCATTTTGAAAGCACCTACTCCAAAAGATATAACGTCCCTAAGGGCATATATTGGTCTTTTAAACTTCTATAACAAGTTAATCCCAAATCTTTCTGTGCGGTTAGCACCTCTTTATAATCTCTTAAGAAAGGATACGAGTTTTACGTGGGACGAACAATGTGAGAAAACTTTTCAAGAGAGTAAACTGTGGCTTACGGAAAGCAGTTTACTTACACCTAACAATCCTGAGAAGGAGTTAGGTTTAGTTTGTGATGCGAGTTCCTATGGAGTTGGGGCGGTTTTGTTATATAAGAGCAGACTGGGGAGGAAAGACCAATCGAGTTTATATCTAGTTCTCTTACTGAAGCCGAGAAGAGATATTCACAAATTGAGCGAGAGGCTTTGGCGGTCATATTTGCGGTCAGACGTTTCCATAAAATAATTTACGGAAGAAAGTTTCAGATCTTTAGCGATCACAAACCGCTTAAGGTAATTTTTGGCACTAAAAGCAATAACAATATTACAGCGGCAAGACTGCAGCGCTGGGCCCTGATCTTATCGCAGTATGATTATAAAATTTCATATAGAAAAGGCTCGGAAATGGGTAATGCTGATGCTCTTTCAAGGTTGCCATTGGAAGAGCAAACTAATATTCCGAGTAACCTTATAAATTCTTTTAATATCGCTGGAGAACTACCTATTAAAAGAGAAGATATAAGTCGAGAAACATTTAAAGACAAATACCTGTCAAAAATTGTTGAGTATGTCTCCGAAGGTTGGCCAAATTCATTCAATGATAATATCTTTCAAAAGTTTTACAATGAAAGACTTTCACTATCCATTTCGGATGGCTGTTTAATGATGGGTTGCAGAATTGTCATTCCTTGTCATTTTAAGGAATATGTCCTTAACTGTCTGCATGAAGGCCATATCGGGATCGTACGTATGAAAAGCGTTGCAAGAGGTGCTGTGTGGTGGTTGAATATTGATCGAGATATTGAAAGCCTAGCACGAAGTTGCTTAGTATGTCAGCAGATAGAAAAAAAGGGGGGTGCTGTAGGTTTCTCAAGTTGGTCAGAAACGACGTTTCCATTAGAAAGGATCCATTTGGATATTTTTTTATTTTAAAAGAAAAACATTTTTGGTGATGTTTGATACATTTTCGAAGTGGTTGGAGGTAATTTTAATGCACTAAACTACTGCCACTGAGGTGATTCGTTCATTCAGACAATTTTTTGTTATATTTGGTCTTCCCAAAGAAATTGTTTCGGATAACGGTCCACCGTTCGATTCAAGAGAAATCTTAGAGTTTTGTTTAGCCAACGATATAAAACTGACAAAGTCACCGCCATACCACCCTCAGTCGAACGGCTCAATCTGCAAAGACTTCCCTGAAGAAATTCTTAATAGATCAAAGATACAAATCCCTGCCAATTAAGGTATTGGTGGAAAATTTCTTATTTAGGTATAGAAATACGCCAACAACCTGCGATTTTCTGACACCTTCCTCAAAAATGTTTAATTTCTCACCGAGAACCAAATTAGACTTTCTAAAACCTGACCGCAGTAAAACATCGGAAAACATTTCAAAATCCAACCCCAAACGAAAGAAAAATAAAGGAAAAAATAAACCTAAGCAGCGATTTTTTGCAAAAAAAAAGAGGTTTCGTTTAAGGAAAATAATTTGGTATGGTATCGAGTAACAAATAATAATTTAGTGAGATGGAAAGCTTGAGATGGAATCTCTGCCAAAATCATAAGAAAGATATAGAAGTCTATATACCTTGTTAGGATCGAAAATAGTTTTCGAAAAGCACACGGACAGCAACTAAGAAAACGTTACAAAAAAAGTAGTTCAGTTTGATTTAACCAGGGAAATAGCTGATACCAATGAGGTAGAAAAAGAAATTTCCTTACCTGTAGAGGACAAAAGCTTGCAGGGAGGAAGCAAAAGAAAGAGAGAAAAAAGCAGTACAGAAGAAGAGTCGACTTCTCGTTCGACTCCAAGAGAAAAATCAAAACGGTAAAAAGAAAACCAATAAGGTATGCAGATACTTGGAATTAGTTACTGTATAGTTAAATGTAAGATATAAAAAAAACATATATGTACCTATTATATAGGAAAGCATGAAACAAAAAAAAGTAGCAGGTTAGGTAAACGAGACTTTAGTCTATATTTCGTTCATATAAAGTTCTTAGCCACGCCCCCTTTTAAGGGTCGATTTTTCAAAAATATTGAAAGTGAACCAAAAAATTGCATTCTTACGTACATTTATGTGTAACTTGGATATATATGGGGTTTCTCATTAGGGGCGGTTGGACCACGCCCCTTTTCGAAATTTGCATTACTTATAAAATGTCAAAAAATAACCATGTCATTGTAGTGTATGTAAATAAATACATGACATACCTCATACTTAGACTAAGCAATGTATTATAGGAACTTCGCCATAACTTTGTATTACATTAAGTTAGTCAGTAAGTAGACGACAACGAATAAAGATGGTTCAACTAACGGGTCCGTGTTTCCTTCTTAAATATAACTTCAAGACTTTTTACTGGCGACAAGGAAAAATTAAAAAGAACCCCACAGAACAATTTTTTTAACATTGGTAAGCTTAAAATAAAAAATAATAAAAAGTGCAAATGGGTGTAGAGTGTAGACGATGAAAAGAAAGTATTGGAGAATAATACACAAGTGCCGTTTATAGGTCACATCGAAAATTTCCTACTCGAAGATGACTTTGAACAGTATGTTGAGCGTTTGAAGCATCTTTTCATTCTAAATAGAATTGAAGACTCAAACATGAAAGTTTCACTTTTTGTAAGCTTCGCGGGTGGTGATCTATATAAAATTCTAAGATCCCTAATTGCGCCAAAATTGGTTAAAGAGTTTAATTTTGAACAGTTAATAAGGACACTGAAAGCACATTTTAATCCGAAGCGTAATATAAGAGCTGAGAGACATAAATTCATGTCACGCGCAATAAGACATGGCGAGACTTTGAGTGATTTTATGGTGGAGCTTAAAATTTTAGCGGAAACATGTGATTTTGGTCAGTTTCTAGATCAAGCCCTTTGCGACGAATTCATTTGGTCGCAGAGAAAAGAGGCAATCCAGCGCGTGCTTTTGGACATGCCGATGCAAAAAACATTTTCTGACATTGCGAAAAAGCGTTGACCATGGAGCTTACGATGAAAGAAGTCAAAGATTTACAAGGAGCGAACAACGGCGGCAGCGGTGCAAGTGCGAGCGGAGATAATTTGGTGGGAAGAATAATGGAGCGGTCATCTAACAACGGAAACAGACGAGGACGATCAGCTAGTCGGTGCAGCAGAACGGGTTACAGACACAAAAGCAAGAGCAAGCAGTCATCAAGATTCAAAGACGTACAGTGTTACAGGTGCCATCAATGGGGCCATTATGCCAGTTGCTGTAATGAGAGAGAGCCCAAAGCCAGAAAGGGAGATAACACAGTAAATAGGAGAAATAACAAAGTAAATATGGTAGATACAAATAGCAGCTTAGAAAAATTTAGTAATCTTACGTTAGGTAATGTACATTTTAACAGTGGAAAATCTGTGAGCGATTCTTTAACTATAAGAGTAGAAATCAATAAGATTCTAGTAGACATGGAAATAGATTCAGGTGCATGCTTTTCTATTATTTCTAGTTTTACATTTGATAAATATTTCAAGGGTTCAGTTGAGCTTGAAACATTTCCAAAGAAGTTCAATGTTATAACAGGAGAACCTGTAGCGGTTGTGGGCTATTTCGCCGCATGTGTTTCATATGATAATAAGGATTATTTACTGAAATTATTTGTCATTCGATCTAAATCAGAATTTACTCCGTTGCTTGGTAGAGATTGGTTGAATATGATGTTTTCTAGATGGCGAGAAAGTTTTACGATCAAGAGTGGACAAGTAGGAAGTGATCTGATCAAACGGTTTCCGAGTGTCTTTGATAACAATTTTGATACGGTTATAAAAAATCATGTGGCCGAGATTATCGCCAATAAAAATGCCACACCAATTTTTCATAAGGCATATACTGTTCCTTATGGATTGCGAGATAGGGTAAACAAGGAACTAGACAGAGTTACTGAAAAGGGAATTTTAATTCCAGTGAAATACAGCGAATGGGCCTCGCCAATAGTGCCTGTAGAAAAAAAAAAGATGGGTCTATTAGGATATGTATAGACTGCAAGACAACCGTAAATCCGTTTGTAGAAATAAACCATTATTTTCTTTCTAAGATGGATGATATTCTATCAGGTTTTCCAGAGTGCGAATGCTTTTGCATTTTAGATTTAGCTGGTGCCTTTCAACAAATAGCTTTGTCCGAAAGTTCCCAACCATATATGACGATAATAACAGACAGGGGCTTACTTCGGTTCACTCGATTACCTTACGGGGTCAAATCTGCACCAGCGACATTTCAAGCCACCGCAGATAGCATACTCCATGGGCTGGAGAATGTTAAATGCTATATTGATGACATTATAATAGGTGGTAAAAATGAAAAACATTGTAGAGAAAAGCTTTTAATGGTCTTAGAGAGATTTCAAACCTACAATGTGAAAGTGAAACTTGCAAAATGTAAGTTTTTTCAATCTTCGGTGGAGTATCTTGGACACGAAATAACTGCCGCGGGCATACGTCCTAAGCAACACAAAATGGAAGCCATTTTGAAAGCACCTACTCCAAAAGATATAACGTCCCTAAGGGCATATATTGGTCTTTTAAACTTCTATAACAAGTTAATCCCAAATCTTTCTGTGCGGTTAGCACCTCTTTATAATCTCTTAAGAAAGGATACGAGTTTTACGTGGGACGAACAATGTGAGAAAACTTTTCAAGAGAGTAAACTGTGGCTTACGGAAAGCAGTTTACTTACACCTAACAATCCTGAGAAGGAGTTAGGTTTAGTTTGTGAAGCGAGTTCCTATGGAGTTGGGGCGGTTTTGTTATATAAGAGCAGACTGGGGAGGAAAGACCAATCGAGTTTATATCTAGTTCTCTTACTGAAGCCGAGAAGAGATATTCACAAATTGAGCGAGAGGCTTTGGCGGTCATATTTGCGGTCAGACGTTTCCATAAAATAATTTACGGAAGAAAGTTTCAGATCTTTAGCGATCACAAACCGCTTAAGGTAATTTTTGGCACTAAAAGCAATAACAATATTACAGCGGCAAGACTGCAGCGCTGGGCCCTGATCTTATCGCAGTATGATTATAAAATTTCATATAGAAAAGGCTCGGAAATGGGTAATGCTGATGCTCTTTCAAGGTTGCCATTGGAAGAGCAAACTAATATTCCGAGTAACCTTATAAATTCTTTTAATATCGCTGGAGAACTACCTATTAAAAGAGAAGATATAAGTCGAGAAACATTTAAAGACAAATACCTGTCAAAAATTGTTGAGTATGTCTCCGAAGGTTGGCCAAATTCATTCAATGATAATATCTTTCAAAAGTTTTACAATGAAAGACTTTCACTATCCATTTCGGATGGCTGTTTAATGATGGGTTGCAGAATTGTCATTCCTTGTCATTTTAAGGAATATGTCCTTAACTGTCTGCATGAAGGCCATATCGGGATCGTACGTATGAAAAGCGTTGCAAGAGGTGCTGTGTGGTGGTTGAATATTGATCGAGATATTGAAAGCCTAGCACGAAGTTGCTTAGTATGTCAGCAGACGGAAAAAAAGGGGGGTGCTGTAGGTTTCTCAAGTTGGTCAGAAACGACGTTTCCATTAGAAAGGATCCATTTGGATTTTTTTTATTTTAAAAGAAAAACATTTTTGGTGATGTTTGATACATTTTCGAAGTGGTTGGAGGTAATTTTAATGCACTAAACTACTGCCACTGAGGTGATTCGTTCATTCAGACAATTTTTTGTTATATTTGGTCTTCCCAAAGAAATTGTTTCGGATAACGGTCCACCGTTCGATTCAAGAGAAATCTTAGAGTTTTGTTTAGCCAACGATATAAAACTGACAAAGTCACCGCCATACCACCCTCAGTCGAACGGCTCAATCTGCAAAGACTTCCCTGAAGAAATTCTTAATAGATCAAAGATACAAATCCCTGCCAATTAAGGTATTGGTGGAAAATTTCTTATTTAGGTATAGAAATACGCCAACAACCTGCGATTTTCTGACACCTTCCTCAAAAATGTTTAATTTCTCACCGAGAACCAAATTAGACTTTCTAAAACCTGACCGCAGTAAAACATCGGAAAACATTTCAAAATCCAACCCCAAACGAAAGAAAAATAAAGGAAAAAATAAACCTAAGCAGCGATTTTTTGCAAAAAAAAGAGGTTTCGTTTAAGGAAAATAATTTGGTATGGTATCGAGTAACAAATAATAATTTAGTGAGATGGAAAGCTTGAGATGGAATCTCTGCCAAAATCATAAGAAAGATATAGAAGTCTATATACCTTGTTAGGATCGAAAATAGTTTTCGAAAAGCACACGGACAGCAACTAAGAAAACGTTACAAAAAAAGTAGTTCAGTTTGATTTAACCAGGGAAATAGCTGATACCAATGAGGTAGAAAAAGAAATTTCCTTACCTGTAGAGGACAAAAGCTTGCAGGGAGGAAGCAAAAGAAAGAGAGAAAAAAGCAGTACAGAAGAAGAGTCGACTTCTCGTTCGACTCCAAGAGAAAAATCAAAACGGTAAAAAGAAAACCAATAAGGTATGCAGATACTTGGAAGTAGTTACTGTATAGTTAAATGTAAGATATAAAAAAAACATATATGTACCTATTATATAAATAAAATAAAGACCTGAATGAATTAATAGAATGTATAATAGATATAAATATAAAATAAAACAATAAACAAAATGAATTGAATAAGCAAATGTATATAAAATGAATTTTCAAAGTATTTTAAAATAATATCTTATTATAAATTTATTATCTTAGGGGAAGGGAGTGTAGTGTATGTAAATAAATACGTAACATACCTCATACTTAGACTAAGCAATGTATTATAGGAACTTAGCCATAACTTTGTATTAGATTAAGTTAGTCAGTAAGTAGACGACAACGAATATAGATCGTTCAACTAACGGCTCCGTGTTTCCTTCTTGAATATAACTTTTAGACATTTTAGTCATCAGCATCTTACAATGTGGGATAGGATAGGGTATTCAACGGTCCGTTTAACGGACTGTAACTTCTACGTACACACTGTAGCACTTACTCACTAGTTATATTTCCTCTGGTGTATGTCGTTGATCCTTTCTCTGAGATCCACTGCGTAGTCTTCTTCGCATTTTGGTTTCTCTATAGGAAATCCGGATTTCAGCTCACTGGGTAGCCTGGCAGTTCGTTCAAAAAGAACATCAGATGGACTATAACCAGTTGTAATATGAATCGCATTTCGGTAGGACAATAGGAACAAGGGTATTCACCGATCCCAATTCGGTCAGACATTGATTCTCGTCCACGACTTTGGAAAGATGTTCCTTCAGGGTCTTGTTAAAGCGTTCTACCATTCCCGCTGATTGCGGGTGAAGAGGTGTGGCTCGTGTCTTCGGTAGTCCTACATACCTCTTGGAATATCTTTGACTCGAAATTTCGTCCTTGATCGGAATGTAGTTCCATCGGCACACCGAATCTGCACACCCAGTGGTCCACTATCTGGTCGACAACGGTTTAAGCTTCTTTGTTTGGGATCGCGAAAGCCTCAGGCCACTTGCTTAAGTAGTCAGCAATTACAAGAATGTAACGGATGCCGTTCTCAGTTTCTGGGAACGGGCCTGCGATGTCGACGGCGATTCTCTCAAATTGGGCCATCACATTGTACTTATGCATTCTACCTCTTGTTTTGACATCGGTTCCCTTACTAGCATTGCATGTGGTACACCTCCGATACCAGTTCTCGACATCGTTTCTTGCACTTAGCCAATAAAAGCGTTCACGAACCTTTTTCAAGTGTCTTGTTGATTCCCAAGTGCCCGCCAGATACTCCATCGTGCATTTCTCGTAGAATCTCCTGGACCTTCGACCTTGGGACCACAAGCTGCATTTTAAAGGATCTACCGTCTGGCATTTCCCATTTTCTACGTAGAACACCGTCTTGTATATGGAGAGGGTCCCACTACGCCCAGTACGCCTTTAAGGTAGAACTTCTGTCAGAGATATCCCTTGCATTCGGCTTTTCCATAGATTCCTTGCACGAAATGATTAGCTCAATGTCAGGATCTTCTTGCTGTGCGAAGTTTCTCATTGCTCCAGTCTGCTACAGGTTTATCTCTTATTCTTTCAACAGAACTATGTTCATCTCTTTTTTTTGTCGCACGCAATGCTTACAATTAGGCTCACATGGTCTCCGGGATAGCACGTCGGCGTTACAGTGCAGTCTTCCTTTGCGATGTTGTACCTCCAAGTAATAAGCCTGCAATCGCTCGATCCATCTTGCGACTTGGCCCTCAGGGGTTTTGAACTGAAGTAACCATTTTAGAGCTGCGTGGTCTGTACGCATGAGGAACTTCTGGCCACTCAGGTGCTTCTGGAAATGCTTCGTCGCCAGTATTAGAGCAAGGAGTTCTCGCCTGGTAACGCAGTAATTTCTTTCTGGTCGGGGCAGAACTTTGCTGAAGTATGCTACCACTTTCACCTGCCCATCGTGTAATTGCGATAATTCTGCTCCAACACCCACATTGCTAGCGTCTGCGTTCATTTCGCACTCACCTGACCATTTAAACTGTCTTCCCTCTTCGGTCAACTGGCGCAGACATTTGGCGATTCCGGCGAAGTCCTTCACAAATATTCTGTAATATGTGACAAGACCGAGAAAGCTCCTTAGCTGGTGTTTGTTTTTTGGAACTGGCCAACTTCTCACAGCTTAAATTTTCTCTGGATCAGTCTTCACTCCATCCGACGATTTTACGTGCCCCAGATACTTTACTTCTGCTCTGAGAAGTGCACACTTCTTTGGATTGCTCTTCAATTGTGCTCCTTGAAGCCGTGTGAACACATCTCTCAAGTTGTCTCGATGTTCAGCCAAAGTCTTTCCCACAACGATGACATCGTGTAAGTACACCAAGCAGGTTTTCCACGCCAAACCATGTAAGACACGTTCCATAAGACGCTCAAGCGTGGCCGGAACGTTACACAAACCAAATTGCATAACTGTTAACTGCCATAATCCGTTTCCGCTTGTGAAAGCTGTCTTCTCTCTGTCTTCTGGATGGATCTGTACCTGGCAGTAGCCACTTTTTAGGTCAAGGGCGGAAAACCATTTTGCTCCAGAGAGTGTGTCCAAGGTGTCGTCAATTCGAGGCAAAGGGTAGCTGTCCTTCTTCCTGACATCGTTTAGCCTCCGGTAGTCTACGCAGAATGTAGTACTGCCGTCTTTCTTTTCCACCAGTACAACAGATGATGCCCACGGACTTTTCGAACTTTCGACCAAACTTTCCTTTTCCATGGTTGATATCATCTCTTCAACCTCCGCGTGTTTCGCCCAAGGAAGTCGTCTGGCAGGTTGGCGAATCTTGTTGGCATATCCGGTGTCTATGCGGTCCTGTACTAGGTATGTTCGACCAAAGTCTCCATCCTGTGATGCAAATATATCAGCAAACTCACCAATGCTCTTGATCTAGCTCAGAGTGTCTTAGAATAGTCTTGCAAAGCTCTGCCAGTTTTGTTGAAGAGACTGGACTAACAGATTCTTCTGGACTAACAGGTTATGGTCGAAACTGCTGCGATTGGAACGCATCTTCCAATCACCTCTCCTTGTCTAAGCTTGACGGTGTGTTTGTTTGGGTTCAACACCCTGACCGGTATCATGCTGTTTTTTGGCTCCGCAAGAATTTTTCCCACGAAATATTTCTTAAATTCTTTTTCAATATTTGGCTCAGGTAGATAGAATCGGTGGCTCGCAGGAACGTCTTCTCTGAAGAGGGCTGCAGAACATCATCGCTTTTCAAAGTCGCCCGAAGTCTCACAGCGTCGTTGTTTCCGTATACAATAGGGATCTCGATGATTCGATACCTTAATACTTGCATTTGAAGGTCTAAAATCACCTTATGTGACTTCATGAAGTCCACTCCAATTATGCATTCGTCGCATATGTCGGCTACCAAGAACGCATGTGAGAAGGTCAATCCCTATAGTTGTATCTGTAGAAGCACCTCCTCGTATACTTTCGCAGCTTCTCCTGTAGCTGTCTGAAGTCTGTAGCATCTGGTGTTATGCAGCCAAGAAGTCTGAACAAGGTCTCTTCTGATTATGGAGGCCGTGGCACCCGTATCGATGGTGGCCACAGATTCTCTGTTGGCTCTGACTGCCTCTACTCTCAGACTTTTGTTGTGGTGTTTTGCTTGCGAAACTTGGATGATGGTCCTGGTGGCGTCGATTCCATCAACCAACTTCTGCCCCGCGAAGTTGGTTCTTAGGCCCTTTCCTGACTGCTGTTGCTCCGAAGCATGTCCAGCAGGTAAAATGTCGGCCCTGCCTGATGCTTCGTCATTTTGTCTTCTTCTAGAGCAATGTGGGCAACTTGCTTGCCTTGGTGGAGTCCTGCACTGTCGCTGTAGGTGTCCCATCTTTTTGCAGTTCCAACATCTGATTTGTCCTCGAACCTTGCTCGTGTTTTGTCTTCCGATGTCTACACGTTGACATGAACACCGGAACTATTTCCTTGATGCGATGGCTTCCTTGCGAAGCTTGATCTGCTGCTTCCAAAGTCAGGGCGAATGCCAAAGCCTCAGCGAGCGTTTTCTTGCCTGCCAATCTTACGGCCATTTGTAATTTCCCGTCTGTGATGGCATTTGTGAAGGCATCGGTTGCAATTTCGTTAGCATTTGGGTAAGGTAAATTCGCTAAACGTTCGATGTCCGCATGCAATTGCTGTTGCGTTTCGCCTCTTGTCTGGACCCTTCGGCGCAACTGGAAACGGTAAACTTGTTGCATGTGGTCATCTCCAAACCTATTCCAATGGCCTTGACCATGGCGTCATAGCCCCGTTTTTTTTCCGTTAGGAATGGTCTGCAGCAATTATGCGGCTGTTCCTCTTAGCGTCAGCATGAGTGCAATAGACCTTTCTTCGTTGTCCTAATTGTTCGTCATAGCGGCAGCTTTGAATTGCTCCTTATAAATCGGCCATGAAGTTTGACCATCAAAGACAGGAGGCTGCATTTCTTTTCGTCGGGGACCGTCGGGCAAACATTCTCGAACTTTTTGTTTCCTAACCAATTCGAGTTCCTTAGCCAGATGTTCAAACTGTTGCCCTACGCCTTGCACTTGCGTGCCGAACTTTTCTTCTAAGTTTTCCAGTTTTGCTTCAAATTTATCATCAAAAGTTTGAAGTCTTTTCTCGAAGAGGACGTTCTGTGCATCGAGTTTGTCTTCGAGAGCGTCCCGTTGCTCGCTAGGTTGTTTCTGGAGTATTTCGAACGCATTCCTCTGCTCGTTGTTTTGTTCGTTTTGACCGCTCTCAAGCTTCTCGAATTTTTCCAACAGCAACTTCAAGAAAGCGGGCATTTCATCAGCAGTACTTACTGTGTTTTCGTGCTGGTCTTCTTGAACATCGACCAGCATTGTTTCGGGATCTCCACCTTCCTCGGTAATACTGGTCTGAAGTCGGATCCACAATTCCTTTTTAAGCCCCGATGTCTGGAGGTCCCTTTTACGCAACTCTTCTTTTAATTAGGATGTTGAATTGTCCAATTTTGCGACCCATTTTTAATTATTGAAGCACAATCAGTTTATATATAATTTTTTTTTTTTTTACAGTTCTGGAAAATTCAATTCACTTTTGAATTTATCATCGACACTGTTCTTACAGCTTGCACAATAGCACAATTAGCTTAAATATGTGTGAGAAACTCCGCAGTCAAAACTCTATAAGTTACCGAGACGCGACGCGGTTTCGCACGAAATCTCTGGGAATTTCCGTTTTAACACCGTGTGTTACACTAACACTGTTTTAAGTTTTATCCCCAATCTGACACCAATGTAATATTTTTCCTGGGGTTCGTCGAATAAAACTCAATTTCACTTTTAATAAACACACAACAAGTAATCTGACACCAATGTAATATTTTTCCTGGGGTTCGTCGAATAAAACTTAATTTCACTTTTAATAAACACACAACGAGTATCTTTATTTATCAAAAACAACTTCTTTAGTTCAATATATTTCACCGTAACCGTTTTTTATTACTTTCGCTCTCGACGTTCGATTTTCAAGTATTCCGATTCAAAACTGAAAACTAGGCAACGGGTTTCGGCTATTTATACAATAATTATGACAGTTCGTGAAACTTCTACATCACGCTTGATGGAGGGCGGAGTTTGACGACTGGAATTCGTTGTATTCACTAAAGTCCCCACTGGTGGGGAAATTTCGGGATATTTTGATTATAGCGGGTGTCCCATAATAAATTGAATCGAAAACATTTTTATCGCGATAATAATAATTTTGAGAACATTGTTAAAACATATATCGCACGTAAGCCCACAGGTATTTTCACAGAATGGGAAGAGGTACATTATAATATATTACAACAAAAGCTGGAGTTCGCATTGAGCTGTGAAACAGAACGCACCTTTTCTTATTGAGCTTAGATTTAAGCCATTCACGTGTCGAACATCATACAAACCATCTTTAGAATTGGGCAAAATCAGCCCAATTCAATAACCTAATCTTTTCCCAGTTTAATTGAAAATTTAATTGTTCTGTGTTTTTCTAACAAACGCTGGAAGCAGATAATCTTCGCAGCAATAGCTGTGCTCCAGAATCCACTCTGGAGCACACGCATGGGCTGCAGAAAAGTGTCACCCAACCGTTTTACTCTGAGAGTCAAAACACCAGACATTCAATTGATAGAATGAATCACCAAGTAGTGAGTGCACCGCCAAATAACCCCGACGATGTAATGGAAACCAGTGCTAGTGGGAGCAATGCAAGTCAAAACCGAAATGCAAACGAATGGACTACTGTGCTCACTAACCTCAAACGTGCAGCCAACACGTTTGGTAACAAGAGAAGAAGACACGATGCTGACGAGAATGAAACTTCGCTTTCTAATAATCCGTCTGAGTGTCAAATTGAAAAGCTAAACTTCAAATTTGTTAATTTAGGCTACAGAAAAACTAGGGTTTATGTGGACAATGTTATTGCTCATAGATTATTTATTGACAAAATTCGTGGTACTGGCATGGGGCTTTCTCTTTTTCTCCTAAAGAAACGAAAAAAGTACCAATTTTATAAAAGGGTGTCAATAAATATCATGGTGATACTTGTTCAAATACAATGAAGAATGCATTGAGTGAAGCTGCTCCAAATGTAAAAATCAGTAAGGTGTCACCTTTTAGCACTTTAAATACAAAAAATCAAGGCTTAAAGCTTAATATTTTCGTGGTTCAACTTGAGGTTGGGGAATCACTCAAAGATATTGGGACAAAAAGCGTAACAACTCTATTAATCGTTGTTTTAGATGCCAACATTTCGGCCGCACAGGGGAATGTTGCGCCTACAAAGCCGATGCGTTCTTTGTAGTGATTTCCATGACTCTGAAATTCGTATAAAGGCTTTCAAGGAGTTACGAGAAAAAATCAGGTTCAGGTTACCAAGTGTGCAAACTGTAACACAGAAGACCACTCTGCTAGTTATCAAGGCTGTCCTTGACACTTTTCTGTCCAAGCACCAAGCCACAAGAACCAAAGATCTAGTTAATGACACAATAAATTTATATGCTGATAGTAGCATTACTTAGTATATGCTGTCATCAAGAAAAGACACCCAACACCGACGTCTTGGACAAAACATTACCATCGAAAGCTATAATTTTGAGGTAGTTAGGGAATTTGTCTACCTGGGTTACGCTATCAATTCAGACAAGGACACCAGCGCTGAAATCAAACGAAGGATAACTCTTGCCAATCGCTGTTTCTTTGGGCTAAGGAGGCAATTGAGTAGCAAAGCCTCTCTCGAGCAACTAAAGTACCCATGTATAAGACCCTCATCATCCCAGTCCTGCTTTACGGTGTAGAAGCATGGACGCTGTCAAAGGCGGATGAAATCACTTAAGGCTGTTTCGAGAGGAAAATTCTTAGGATGATTTACGGTCCCGTCTGCATAGACGGAGAGTGGAAGAGGAGATATAACATCGAACTGTACGGGCTGTACAGCGATACCGACCTAGCCAAAAGAGTCAAAACACAATGTCTACGATGGCTGGGTCATCTAGAGCGGATGGACACCAACGCCCCGGCCCTGAAAATCTTCGAATCCACACCACAGGGATGGGACCTGAGGAGCACCGAGACTCAGGTGGTGCACGCAAGTGGAAGGGGACCTCAGCCAACTTCGCGTGCGAAACTGGAGACGGCTAGCTAGAGGCAGCGCTGGCTGGCGAAGCTTGTTGGCTGAGGCCCAGGTCTACCCCGGATTGTAGCGCCACCTTAAGTAAGTAAGTAAGCATTACTTTCGCCGAAATGGCAAAAAAGAATATTCGTCCTGAAATCTCAAAGAACACTCCTGTTCCTTCTCGGGTAAAAAATCCTTCAGTACTTAATTCTGTGCCTATAAATGGGACTGTTAACTTGAACGATTTTCTTAACGAGTCAAAAAACCCGTTTATTGTTTCATTTAAGGAACCTCTCGTTAAAATAAGGGAGTTTTAGCCTAAGTATCAGAAACTACAAACCAGTGAAGACAAGATGTTCGCATATCTTGAATTTGTTGCTTCCATTGTAGTATGATACAAACAACCTCCCTTAAAATACTTTCGCTTACCATAAACTCTCTAATCAGTCATGAAAGAAGACTCGCACTGCTAGAAATTCTAAAGCGTCGCAAGGCGGACATATGCTTCCTCTCGGAAACTAGATTAAAAAATCATAAACCTTCACTAGCGGGTTACAATATTTGCCGAAACGACGATGGTAGAGGTACAGCCATCGTTGCAGATGAAAAGTTTAAGCTGACAAAAGTGGTTTTCCACAGCGATGTATTCTCGGAGCGCCTGCGAGCGCTTGTTTGTAAAAACAATGCCGGAGCATGCAAACAAATCCTATTTGGAAGTATTTATATACCTTCCAATGCTGGCCGTGGTCTTCTTAGTGAGTTAGATAGGCTTTATAGTATTATCAGTACATTTGACGAGGTGATTATCGGCGGAGATTTTAATGCGAGGCAGCCAAAGTGGGAAGATACTACTGTCAACTCAAATGGAAATGCCATCAACAATTGGTTTTACAATGGTCCATTCCTTACACTCAACTTAGTTTCACCATTCAGTCCCACATTTCCACGGTCCTCCTTTGTGCTGCACCTTTTTATAACATCCTCTTCGTTATCCCCAGACCAAAGCCTTAGCTCCCATTCTGCATGTAGGTCATTCGTTACTTTCTCAGATCATTTCTCGAAATTTTACTAAACATTTTTGACATTTTTCCTCTTTTACTGCCACCAAGTTCATATAGAAGCTTCGAAGGCACTAACTGGGATACATTTAGGTTTGAGGTATATAACAGTCTTTCTCAAATTCGTATTCCTACTAACAGCACTATGTCTAACTCTGAAATAGACGAACTTATGTGCGAACTGAATGGAAAATTAATGTCATGTGTTTCGAATGACTCGGCGATGCGAAACTCGAAAGATCATAAATATAATAACATTACACCACACGGAAGTAATACCCCAGGTGGTAATCCAGCATCACTGGCAAATCCACCCTCTTCGGAGGCAGGCTCTACGGATTCTGGGGAGAGCCATTTATTGCTTTCAAATCCCTTTATGAAAAAACCAAGGGTACCTCGATCACCACCACCTAGATCGATCATCTCCGGGAAAGGAAGTCCGCCGGTTAATCGGGACTCAGCGATAACTAAATGCTTTGAAGCGGAAAACAACGAACTCCGCGCTAAGCTTAAAGATATGGAACGTCTCTACCATGAGCTCAAAAATGAAGTAGATTCGTTACGAAAAGAAAACGAGGCTCTTTTACGAAAAGAAAACGAGTTGGGGTCGCAGACTACGGAAAGCTGCGAAATATCTTAAAAAATACTCTAGGGACGAAGTATAATTTAATTTCTCTTCGAAATAATGTATGGAAAGTCAATGTCGATGACTCTGATGCCTATCGCGCACTTTCGCAAAAATTAAATACCGAGAATGTACAATGGTATACTTACAAAAACAAATTCGAGAAGCCGCTTCGGGTTTTCGCTAGGGGACTTCACCCAACCTGCACGAAGGAAGAAATTGTTGAAGATGTTCAAGTCCAAGGCTTTAAAATTCTTGATGCCGTGAACATACTTAAGAAAGAAAAACAACGTACGGAAGGAGATAAAGACACCGTGGTCAAGCGCGGTCTTTCTATTTTCATGCTGACGCTCGGTAGGATTGAAAACATAAACAAAATATATAAAATAAAAACAATCCTAAATATCAGGGTAAAAATTGAGCCCAAGCGAAAGGGCAATAGACTAGTACCTCAATGTAAGCGATGCCAAGGCTTCCGACATACTCAAGCGTACTGCCAAAAAGAACCGCGATGTGTCAAATGCGCCGGTGGACATCTTTCAAAAGATTGCAACGCAAGCAGTCAGGCCCAGCGACTTGCGCCAATTGTAATGGAAGTCACCTGGCGAGCTACCGAGGTTGCGAAATCGCAATAGAGCTACAAAAACGTCACGAAACTGTTGAGTAACATATTGTAGATAGGGCCAGAACCCCAAAACGCTCTAGAGCTGACAAGCCGAAAACTCCAAAATCGGTCAGAAATACGAGATTGACGAGGAAAAATATACAAACTCCGCAAGAAAACGTCGCCGGTCCAAGTACAAAGGGAAAATCATCACTCATCGGTCCAAGATCGTACGCTGAAGTCGCGTCACACAAAAGCAAACCTCCAGAACCTACCACAACAGATTCGGTATCTCAAATATTATTTATGATATTGGAAAAGCTTGAGCAACAAACTAAAGTTAATCAAGTAATATTTGACAAACTGAGCGAGCTAGAGTTTAAACCTCGCAAAACGAATAACAAATCATGAATATGAAGCTCATTAACATACTTGCATGGAATGCAAATGGTCTTTTAAAGAAAATCGACGAACTAGAAGTATTTCTACGGGAAAAAAATATTGACCTATGCCTGATTTCGGAAACACACTTTAAGAAGGGATCCGGACCCAAAATTAGAGGTTACATCGACTACCACGCGTATCATCCATCAGAAAATTCGAGAGGCGGATCCTCTCTCTACATCAAAGACTGCATTAAGCATTACAAAAACGAAGAAATTGAGCTTGACTCTATGCAAATAACTTCAGTATCGGTAAAAATAGGTAACCTAGATTATAATATTGCCTCGAGTTATTTTTCTCCACAGTATAGGCTAGCGGACGACTGCGCTCTTTGACTTACTTTTACTTTTTACTGCCCTCTTTGACTTACTTGGGTCGAATTTTATCGTCGGCGGGGACTTTAATGCGAAAAACACCTTTTGGGGATCACGGTGCGATTCAACAAGAGGTAGAGTACTCTTCAAAGCTAGCATGAAACGTGGCGTGGTTTTTCTTTCGACGGGAAAGCCAACGTATTGGCCAACCGACAGAAACAAAGTACCTGACCTTGTCGACTTCTTTATCGCAAAAGGGGTTCCCCGTCACCTCACAAATGTAGAAGAAGGCTATGATCTCTGTTCGTTCTATCAATTGAATGCCTGGTGTTTTGACTCTCAGAGTAAAACGGTTGGGTGACCCTTTTCTGCAACCCATGCGTGTGCTCCAGAGTAGATTCGGGAGCACAGCTATTACCGCGAAGATTATCTGCTTCCAGCGTTTGTTAGAAAAGCACAGAATAATTAAAATTTCAATTTAACTGGGTAAAGATTAGGTTATTGAATTGGGCTGATTTTGCCCAAAGATGGTTCTAAAGATTGTTTGTATAATGTTCAATACGTGAATGGCTTAAATCTTAGCTCAATAAGAAAAGGTGCGTTGTGCTTGACAGCTCAATGCGAACTCCAGCTTTTGTTCTAATATATTATAATGTACCTCCATCCATTCTGTGAAAATACCTGTGGGTTAACGTCCCGAATACTGACGTTTCTCACTCTATCCCTTAGAGTAACACCAGCAACGCACCTTAGGAATCTCATTTCGGCAGCTTGTACCCGCGATCTAATTCTTTCGGTCATTACCCAAATTTCATGACCAAAGATGAGGGTCGCAACGAACAAATTTAAAACTCAGATCTTTGCTTTCACTCCCAGCTCAGCTTTCCTGATGACCAGCCGACGCAGCTCCTTTACTATTGCTCCAGTTTGGCCAATTCTACAGGACAACTCTGTATCACTCCTCACATCTTTCGTCAAAAAGACCCCAACATACTTCTCCACCTGTTTTAATGGAACTCCATTTATGTACAGGTTACACTGCACAGGAGTTCGGGAAATAACCATCACTTCCGATTTGTTCACGTTTACTTTCATCCCAGCATCATCACAGACGGCTGCAAACCTATCCAGTGCTCGCTGAAGTTCCTCTTTGGACGATGCAAGGATAAAATGGCCAAATCATCTGCAAAAAGCAGATGGCTCATCCTGATGCCAGCCAATTTGAAACATTGCTCGCCAAGACTGCGCTACAACATCCAGTCCATATATGCTATGAAAAGGAGCGGCGACAGAACACAGCCCTGGCGAAGTCCAACGCGCACATCAAAAGTCGCGTTTCCAAAACTTCGCGAATACTTTTCCCGGAAGACTCAAGAGAGATATGCCCCTATAGTTGGCGTAATCTCTCCTGTTCCCGTTTTTGAAAATTGGGACTATAACTCCCGTTTGCCAACCGCTAGGTGCCTTCCCGCTATCCCAGGCCACCTAAATGACACGTGTTAGCCATTTTACACCCTCTTCACCCATTGCCTTGAGCATTTCTGGCTGGATTTCATCAACTCCAGCAGACTTGCCAACTTTTAGCAATTTAATCGCTTTAGTGACTTCGTCTACTGTGGGACTATTCTCTGCCCTTATCTCGTCAGCAGTGGGTGTGCCATCTTCAGTGCCCTATTGGGGGTTGAGCAGCTCCGAAAAGTGCTCTCTCCATCTGCGCAAGATATCGCTCTCATTTGAAGGAAGTGTACCGTCCTTAGATTTAACCCCTTGAATGATATTCAACTTCCTTCCTCTGAGCCGGCAAATGGTCTGCCAAAATATCCTGTTTGCAGATCTGTAATCGTGCTCCAACTTCTCGCCGAACTTTTTCCATGACTGTTTCTTGGCTGTTCTGACTGCCAGATTGGAAGTCCTTCGCGCCTCATTGTACCGGGCTCGAGAAGTTGCGTTTCTACATTGGATCCACGCAATGTAGCTACTCTTCTTCTCTCTGATGGCTTCTTGAACTCCAGGCGTTTTAAACCAAGTATTCTTCTCTCACCACCAGCCGCTACCCCAAGCCGCTTCGCTGCATAAACATTTCTACCGTTGTTTAAAATGCAAATTAAATATGACTACACCTACATGGGAGCGGCTTTTGCTTTTTTGAAATGCCAATTACAACACACTAAAGCGAGGATAACGCGTACCAAATTTCAGCTTCCTCCGAAACTTCATTTTTCATGCTACTAATTAAAGTGGGCATGTCAGCCTGCAGATTTCACAAATTTTTACACTTGTACTGCTTCGGGACCTAGAAGGAACAGATATTAAGTTTCGAGTTCCTAGCTCAAGCACTAAAAACTACCGACAGACGGACGGACATGGCTCATTTGACTTACGATTCGGTCGATCATATGCGCTTGAGGTTTTGGGGTCCGGTGATTTTTTCTCTATGTTACGGTGATTATTTCTCTATGTTACAAACTATGAATAAAACTTAATATACCTGCTATCCTATTGGATGGTATAAAAATGGTTTCAGAAAAACCTGACTCGCCAGTCGCATTGATTTCACTGTTGTAGCAATTGTATTCATACCCTATTCCACAGGAATGGAGTATATTAAGTTTGATACAGACCAAAATGTTACATAGTGAAATAATATTGATAGACCCCAAGATTTTAAGGGCATATAATTGATACAGAATTCGGCCTTAGTTAGCGTGCCAGAGATTTAAAGAGTTGTCTTTAAAATGCAATTTATTTAATATTTTTTTTCCGAGTCGAAAAACTTTTATTTACTGAAAATATCGTGCAGAAAACACTTAGTTACAATTTGTTCGCACATATCTTAGTGCAACGCAATTTAAGTACACAGGGTATTTTTCCTATTACTTCTTAAATGGGCTGTAGATAGGTGGAAGCGCTAACTCACTAGCTTTTATATGGCAATTTCAAGCAGCATTAATGTTTATATATTGTGTATATTGTCTTTACAGAAAACCTTAAGGGAAAGCTGCTACTTTACCGAATCGCTACATCGGGGATATTTCGAGTTTCGGTCGGCCGTAAATTATTCACATCGTGTGGGCTTCACGCGGCGCTTTCGACCTGTGTCGCCGCCGCAACACAGGGAGGATCACGTTGACGGTTTTTTTCATTTTAACAAAATCGATGCAGAGAATTTTGATCCTCACGATTCCATATCTGGAAGAAATTCAGCGGTATTGGTACGAAAAACAAGACCAAGAAAAAATCAGCGGAATCATCAACGAACTAATAGACCTTATTTTACTGATGTAAACGAAGCCCATAGAAATAAATTTAGTAATGGCAGGAGTCGAGTTTACAATCATAGCAGCTTAAATAAACGAAAAAAAAACATAAATAGTTCCATTCAGCCAAAAGTCCTTGTGCGGCATCATCATGATAAAAATAATATTGTGGCACGCGGACGTCAACATTTACGTGAGCAGAAAGTTCGACAGCGTCGAAAGTTTATCCAAAGTCAGGATGCGGAAACACCATCAACAATTCTACCTGCCAAGTCATCGTCTACAATGTTGGCGCCATCTGTTCTCAATATTGTGGCGACCCTTGCGGCTGGCCGGCGGAGCCGTGGACGTCGAAAAAACAGTGAACTCCGGGAGGAGGACGATGAGGAAGCCGAAAACGAGGAAAAGCCAAAAGAGATTAAGCGACCGTCAATATTTCGCCAGGGGGAAATTATTCGACATCGTCAAGGGCATCACCTGCGTCATTATCAAAAATTTAATAATCACCCCAACGATGAGTTACGCTATGGTGATGGAATAGGCCCCAATCGTGAACAACAAAAATTAACTGCGACAAGTGGCCTCAAAGAATTTAAATATGAATATTCGAATAGGAAACATAATTTTTATAATAGCAATAAAAATAACGTTCTTGCAATATCTGCCTTGCCAAAAAATTTAAGTAACAACAATGGAATGACTGAATATATTTATAATAGCAGTAATAATGTTAACAACTATTTAAAATTTAATAAAATTAATGATAAGGCTTACAGTAAAAATATTTATAAAGATGGCAATAGCAAACAAGCTAATGAATACAATAGTTACAACATTGACAATAATTTCAAGAATTATTTAAACGATTCTAAGGATAAGACTAATTCCAGTCGAAAAAAGTTACTTGAAGCGATAAAAAGTATCAATAAAATTAAAAATATAGTACAATACAAATATGCAGTATCTCTTATTTAGAATACCTACAACACGTTTTATGCCCGATCCAGGGTATTAATCTTAATGCTTGTAAACACAGCGAAATATTTACCGTAGACCCCTTAGGCCCTTAAGAAATATGATCGAGACCGGCAGGTGAATTGATTAATAGATGTCCGTCTGTCTGTCTGTCCGAATGTAGGAAGTGTTTAGGTTTTCAATATTGAGCTAGGAAGTCAAGTCAATCCTTTTGGTCAAGTTAGATTAGACTTAGGAACTCAAATTTTCGTGCAGTGCAAAAGTGGCCAGAAGCCTTTAATTAAAAAAAAAATTGCACCGCCCACACTACCGACCGTATCCGACCGTTAGCACGTTAGATCTTAAGAAATCTGATTTCTGGGAAAGTTCATTCTAGATTTCATTCTAGAATAAAGACATAACCATTTGCTGAGTTTGTTACTTACAAAGCATTTAGCTTGGCCCACTTTTAAGTTGCGTTTTTAGGAAAAAAAAACTGTTGTTCTAAGCCTTAATATTCACTTTTAATGCATGCTCTCATGATTCTAACGAAACTACAGTTACTTGATTTTATTTTCCAACCTTTGGCCATTTTTATGTGCGTGGCCATACAAATAATAGGCATACACTACATGAAGTTAAGAAAAAGGATTTTTAAATTTGGTTTTAAAGGGTGGGTTAGGTTAGGTTAGGTTAAACAGGGGTGTGGAGAAAAGGACAGCACAGACACTAGACTGTCTTAGCGGGCTATTGTGAACCGCTATTAAGTCCACCCACCGTCCAAACCCAAGTATACTTCGCGTTTCCGCACACTGAAGTTTTTGCTTTACAGCGCCACATAACTTTGCAGGATGTAACCAGAGTCATAGAAAAGTGCTGGTTTAATAAATCCCGAGGGTATTTCATACGAATTTTTGAAAAACACAACAAACGACTTTCTACAGAAGCTCACGGAAACTTATAATTATATATTCTCCAAAGGTGAAATACCAATCTCTTTCAAGAAAAATATATTCTTCCCGATATTTAAGTTAGGCGATCCAAACGAGCAAACCAACTATTGGGAAATCTCATTCTTGTATGCGGTCGGCTAACAAACTGGATACAAGAAAATGACCTACTCAGCGAGTTTCAAGCGGGTTTTCGCAAGGAATACTCCACAATCGATAACATTTTCTCTCTTACGAACATCGCCAGAATTTATTTGAACAAAGGCAAGAAACTGTATGCTTTCTTCGTTGATTGAGGTTTTACGAAAATTGTACGAAGGAAGTTTGTCTGTGGTTTGGGATGGGAAAAATCTGTCTAACTGGTTCCAAACGAACTCGGGGGTAAAACAAGGATGTCTCTTTAGCCCTCTACTTTTCTCAATATACCTTGACGAACTTGTGTCATTTCTTCCGGGTGGTTTGTCGTCTGACGGTTTCCTCATAAAGATCTTGCTCTACGCTGACGACATTTTGATACTCGCAGAAACGGCAAACATGCTTCAACTGATGATCAACAAGCTGCAGGAATATTGTCGTTTATAAAACCTCCAAGTAAACATAAGTAATTCTAAAATAATGATCTTCCGCAATGGCTTGCGAGAAACGAAAAGTGGAACAGACAAAATGTGGAATTATAGGTAGTCTTTCCGATTACACCTACAGAGAAGCTGAAGGAATCAAAACGTGCATTAAACTTTGACAGGAAAGGAATTTTAGGAAAAAGAAATATAGCGCCAAGTGTGAAGTATAAAATATTACAAGCAGTCATGAGATCAATAATGTGCTACGAGGCACAAGGGTGGGGAGTCTGGTGTTTTGAAGATGTCGAAAAACTATTAAGATATTTCTCAAAGAAAATATTTCGCCTACCGGAAAATACACCGGCCTACATGTTACATCTTGAAACGGGCCTACCAACGCTTCACCTTCACTTGGGCTGCATTTCCTCTATGTTCAAAAAATTCTGGCACTACCAACTCATCGCCTTCCCCATAAGATTTCCATGCACCTTAAAAATAAAAACTTAGATTTTTTTGCTGAGTAGAAAAGGTAAGGGCAAGAACAAAGTATTCAATTACAAAATCTAACCGGAACAAACCTAAAAGACGCTTTGAAAGATCTGCAGAAAAAGGCTGAGAGCTCAACGCGGGTATTGTTTGAGAGGCAATGTCAACAAAGCCAAACAAGATTCCTCTACAAATCACTAGACCACCGCATAGAAAAGACATAAGAGACGAATGTACGTTGTGTAACCTGGGAACGAGGGAGGATGTCCTTCACTTTATTGGATCATGCCCAACACTCAACTCAACTCGGAGATGCTTCTGGGGAAAGAATACGCACTAGATGAAGTCACAAATATATTAAATGGAAAAAATTGGATCACTTTGTTTAACTTTTAAAAAACGGCTTTGAGGTATCGTCTACAAATTATAAACGAAGCGTTTTAGTTATTTTATATTTTGTTTTAACCCTTTCTCTCGGCTGACGTCAAAAGCCAACGCTAGTATTTTGTTAAACATGTAATACAAACACTTGAATATGCTTGAACAAATATAGTTAATTTTTACTACTACCACAGACACTAGACATCAAAAAAGCCCCATCGCGATCCCTCAGGAACCAATTGAACTGAACATTCAAAAGGCAAAACCACTTTAACTTCTCCCTGTTGAAACAGCCAATTTCCCTGTAAAAGCCAAGAAGGCCTTTGAAGTTTTTACTCTCTACTTCCACTAAACATTTGAAGATAGTTTGGTAAGGTTGGGTGGCTGTTCCCGCTGGGCAGGGAAACACTTAGACCAAAGAAGGTCCATTGTGATACCAATTGTAGGACCACTTGTAGGACCAGACCCCATCCTATCCCACATTGTAAAATGCTGATGGCATAGTTATTTTTTGACATTTTGTAAGTAATGCAAGCTTCAAAAAGGGGCGTAGTCCAACCGCCCCTAATTACAAACTATCAATTATAAGATATTTTCACAGATATTTCCAAGTTACACGTAAATGTACGTAAAAATGCAATTTTTTGGTTCAAATTCAATATTTTTGAAAAATCGGCCCCTAAATGGGGACGTGGTTAAAAACTTTGTATGAACGAAATCTAGAACGAAGTCTCGTTTACCTAACCTGCTACTATTTTTGTTTCATGCTTTCCTGTATGAGGCTCAAGGCCAGTCGAAATTAAGTTTTTCTAGAAAATTTTAGGTTTTTCTTCAATTCTGCCTCCTCCTGTTGGCGTAGCCCAAAGTCTTGTATGAACAAAATGTGAAACTAAGCGTTTTCTACATAAAATATTAAGAATTTTTTTTTTTTCAATTTTGAGCAAAAATATTGAGTAAGCTGCATTTGAAAATTTACCCTTAAAATAGATGCCACGCCCACTAGAGGAGGTTTACCAATTAAATTTGTCTTTCTTGTGTCTTACATTTTTAAGGAGATGCTAAATGTCAAATTTCAGCCTTTTACAATGTCTAACAGTTTTGAAAACTCTGGAGGTAGTTGCACATTTAGACCGATTGTGGGCGTGTCTTTGGGCGGATTTCAAGTTTTTACACTTGTCCTGCTTCGCATGACGTAGACCTCACGTACGAAGTTTCAGCACCCTAGCTCAAAATTTAAGGCCTAAAAACATGTGACATACAGACGGACGGACGGACATGGCTCATTCGATTCAGAATTCGGTCTCGATCATATGCCCTTAAGGTCTTGGGGGTCTACCATTATTATTTCACCGTGTTACAAACTATGTGACAAACTTAATAAAACTTAATAAACCTCCTGTCCTATGGGATGGGGTATAAAAAGAGTGGGGAATAGTTAATGGGTTTTTTAATAGACGCACGGAAAAAGGTATACCATCTTGCATTCGGCATGAAAGTCAGGATATTAAAAACCTAAATCTAGAAGCTAACAGCTTCAACCTATTTTTTACAAGCGTTGCAAATAAAACACTTACTGAAGCAGGTAAAACAACTAGCCTATGCTTACCTGAATATTCTTATATGGAAAGGGCGGAGCCTCAGAGCTTCTTTTACGAACTGATTTCATCTATTGAGGTGTATAATACGATTATGTCTCTAAACAACTCGGCGTCGATTACTCACAATTCATATTCGAATGCATTTATTAAAAGCATTGCATTTTATATTGTAGATATATTGGCTCATATCTTTAACAAAAGTATCTTATGTAATATATTTCCTGAAATGCTTAAAATTGCGGAAGTTATACCTATATTCAAGAAAGGTGACAACAAACAACTCAACAACTATCGGCCTATCTCTCTTCTTCCAGTTTTACTAAAGTTTTCGAAAAATTAATCAAAAAATGATGTTGTCCTATCTTGATGGTATATCTTTCTTTAGCGATAGACAGTATGGATTCCGAGCTGGCAGATCCACTGAGGACGCACTTCTTAGCTTCAGCAGCTCAATGTATGAAAGCATTAATAGCAAGAAGCTTACTGCAGCTCTTTTTGTTGACATCAAGAAAGTTTTTCATACTGTTGATCACAAAACCTTGTTGAACAAATTGAAGAAAGCTGGATGTAGAAGTTTTTTTTCTAAAATGGATTGAGTCTTACCTCACCAACTGTAAACAAATGGTCCGAATAGGTAACAAATTTAGTGAGCTCTTATATTAGAATTGGTGTTCCACAGGGATCTGTTCTGGGACCAATATTGTTCCTTATGTTCATTAACAGTATTTTTAGACTTTATATGAAAGGAAAACTTACAGGGTTTGCTGATGATATAGCTTGTTCATATTCCAGCAACTCCTGGTTAGATCTAAAAGGCGACATCAACCATGATCTAGAGATGTTACGTCACTGGTTCCGTTTTCTTACGCTAGTCATTAGTGACAAAAGAAAAGTCATGCATTTTAATACTTTTTCGACTTTAGAACCTCCAGTTTTTACTTTTCATAGTGCGTATTGAAAAATTAATTTGATAAGCTCTGACATTTGCTGTGGATCTCTTTTGGAAACATCCTACATATATAACACTTCCAAGGATTGCCTTCCGAGCTGTTTTGCTTTTGGTAATGTACAGGTCTTTAGGTATCTGGGACTTGAGTTCGACAGCAGGTTAAACTGGGGATCTCACACTGCATCCTTAAGGAAATACATGCTGACAACAACAAGAACGCTTTACCATTTGAGACTCCTTTGTTCAAAAAAAACTATTAGAAACTATTTGTTATGGTCTTGTTCAATCCAAATTGCAATATGGTAGAACTTGTTGGGGTGGAACACACAAAAACAAAATGCAACCTTTGCTCGTTCTGCAAAAATATGTGCTGGGAATTATCTGAAAAAAAGGCGACATGAACATAGTTTCCCACTCTTTACACATTCCTTTATATTGCCTCTAAAGCATCTTTATTTCTACAAAGTTTTAAAAATCTTTTTCTTAAGAAGTGGATATTCATTAAATCATGATCCGAACATCTATGGTCTTCGCAGCTCTTCTATGAGTCTTGCTTTCATTCCTCTACACAAAATTCATCTCTAATTAAATCTAAATTTTAAGCTAGGAACTTAATATCTGTTCTTTCTAGGTCCCGAAGCAGTACAAGTGTAAAAATTTTTAAAATCCGCCCACTACACGCCCACTTTACTTAATAGCATGAAAATTCAAAGTTGTCGTAGGAAGCTGAAATTTGGTACGCGTTATCCTCGCTTAAGTATATTGTGACTGGCTTTTAAGAAAAAAGCGAAAACCGCCCCTTGTAGGCGTCGTCATATAGGATATGCATTCTAATAAACGGTTTTTATACCCCATCCCATAGGATAGGAGGTATATTAAGTTTGTCACATAACACGGTGAAATAATAATGGTAGACACGGTGAAATAATAATGGTAGACCCAGTACAAGTGTAAAAATTTTTGAAATCCGCCCAAAGACACGCCCACAATCGGTCTAAATATGCAACTACCTCCAGATTTTTCAAACTGTACAAACTGTAAGACGTTCTAAGAGGCTGAAATTTAACATTTAGCATCTCCTGGTGAATATAAGACACATAAAAGACAAATTTAATTGGTAAACCTCCTCTAGTGGGCGTGGCATCTATTTTAAGGGTAAATTTTCAAATGCAGTTTACTCAATATTTTTGCTCGAAATTGAAAAAAATTTGCTTAATATTTCATGGAGAAAACGCTTAGTTCCACATTTTGTTTGTACAAGACTTTGGGCCCCGCCCACATTTGGAGGCAGAATTGAAAAAAAACCTAAAATTTTCCAGAAAAACTTAATTTCGACTGCCCTTGAGCCTAATTTAGGAAAGCATGAAACAAGAAAAGGGGCAGGTTAGTTAACAATACTTCCGCCCAGATTTCGTTTACATAAGGTTTTTAGCCACGCCCCCTTTTAGGGGTCGATTTTTCAAAAATATTGAATTTGAACCAAAAAATTGCATTTTTACGTACAATTAGGTGTAACTTGGAAATATCTGTGGAAATATCTTATAATTATTAGTTTGTAATTAGGGGCGGTTGGACCACGCCCCTTTTCGAAGTTTGCATTACTTATAAAATGTCAAAAAATAACTACGCCATCAGCATTTTACAATGTGGGATAGGATGGGGTATTCAACGGTCCGTTTTACGGGCTGTAACTTCTGCGTACACACTGTAGCACTTACTCACTGGTCTTGGGGGTCTAACATTATTATTTTACCAGTAAGGTGTAACTTGGAAATATCTGTGGAAATGTCTTATAATTAATAGTTTGTAATTAGAGGCGGTTGGACCACGCCCCTTTTTGAAGTTTGCATTACTTATAAAATGTCAAAAAATAACTATGCCATCAGCATTTTACAATGTGGGATAGGATGGGATATTCAACGGTCCGTTTTACGGACTGTAACTTCTGCGTACAGTGAAGTTAATGAAAT
Source organism: Neoascia interrupta (assembly GCA_947623515.1). NCBI lineage: Eukaryota > Metazoa > Arthropoda > Insecta > Diptera > Syrphidae > Neoascia > Neoascia interrupta. Next base: position 136,018,454 of record OX392462.1, read on the forward strand.
TTAACAATCAAGATTTATAACACAATTCGGAGCTTGAAAGTGGTCAATTGGGAACTATTCGCCTAAGCGGATTGTAACCCTCCCACTAATTTTTGTTATATATGTTTTTGTTTTCGGACTCACTAAATTCGAAACTAGTTTTATCAACTAAAGAAACTAAAGAAAGAGACTAAAGAAAGAAAGAAACTAAAGAAACTAAAGTTTTTATTTTTTCATTCTCTAATGAAAAACACTTAAATTTTAAATAGTAATTGAATTTTGTCATTGTCTTTATTTGATACTTGAGCTTTTAATTGGAAATCCACCTATAATAGTCTTCTTAGAAATTTAAGTGTATATTTATCCGTTAAGGTTATTGTATAATGGGTTTAAGTTGAAAGAATAAAATCTAATCTAAATCTATAAAAAAAACCTAAAAAAAATGACCGCGAATTTTTTTAAATTTTTTTTTCTTATTTAACATGGTATTGTGTTTGGTGGGATAAAAGAACTGTTAGAATGCTGTTTGTAAAATAGTGAAGAACTATTCAATTGAATAATGAAAATTCGACAGTTATCACTCATGATCCAATTTCTCTCAAAGAAATGTTGTCTTTCTCAGCTGAAATTATTTGTTTACACCTTCACAAAGTAGAAATTGTGAAAGGCTATGTAAGTACCTTCCTACCAAGCATTTTGTTTTTTTGATAACATAAGTAGAGGTAAGTATAAAAATGTAATACCTATTTATAATAAATGTAGGTTATGTAAAAATCTAAAAAAAAAAAAAAATCAAAAAAAATCGTGGTCGCGTGCTGCAACGACTATTATCATTTCCATACATCATTTTTACCTAACTAAATATTGTACCTATCCTTCTTTCATAATAGCTAATATGAACTCCAGCCATACCGCCGTTTCCTAGCCATACCGCTGTTTACCATCGAAAGAGGAAAAAATGTGTATTTTCTCAGTACACTTCTACACAGTTTTTTTATACCCCATCCCATAGGATAGGAGGTATATTAAGTTTGATTCATAGTTTGTAACATAGAGAAATAATTACCGTAGACCCCCAAGACCTTAAGGGCATATGATCGAGACCGACTTGTTAGTCGAATGAGCCATGTCCGTCCGTCCGTCCGTCCTTTTTAGGCCTTAAATTTTGAGCTAGGAGCTTGAAACTTAATATCCGTTCTTTCCAGGTCCCGAAGCAGTACAAGTGTAAAAATTTTTAAAATCCGCCCACTGACACGCCCAATTTACTTTATAGCATGAAAATTCAAATTCATATCCTCCCTCAAGTATATTGTGATTGACATTTCAAAAAAAAAGCCAAAACCGCCCCCTTTTGGGCGTGGTCATATTTCATTTGCATTTAAATAAACAATTTTTATTCGATATTTTTTTTTTTCATCCAAAAAACTAGCGCCATAAAATGTTCAGATGTGTGTGAAAGCTATCAACTGAAATGAATAAATTTATGTCACGCCCACTTTTTCGGGCGTTTTTAAGTATTAACCAAATTTTGAATGTGAAAATGCAATCAACACGTCTGATAAAAAATATAAACAAAAAAACTATGTTATTGAAAAGAGGTGGATGCCACGCCCTTTTTAAAAGAGAAGATTCTTTAACTAAGAAATTCTAAATACAGTTGCAGTTAATAGAAACTGAAATTTAACAACCAAGATTTATGACACAATTCGGAGCTTAAAAGTGGTCAATTGGGTATCCAACGATTCGCCTAACCGGATTGTAATCCTTCCACTAGTTTACATGAGATTTGAGTTGGCTGTTTTAGGACACCTACCCTTAAGACATACAATACTTGCTGGAGCTAAGCGGCCACTGCGGAGACGTCTGATATCTGAATAATTGCTGGCGTTGGAGCTATCCTCTCTTTCCTCGTTGTCTCTTTCCTCGGTGTCTCGTTTCCTCTCTTTTGCCTCTGTTGGCGATTCAATAGTATTGTTATATAAAACAATAATTTTTATTCTAAAATGTAAATAATGAATTGTACGTAACTATTGTGAACTAGCTAAAACCAAGTTGAACGAAAATTTATAGAATGTCAAATTCGACCTTAAATAATTGTTAAGGTCAAAACCAACTTTGTAATTGTAAAAATGAGCTTTTTCTTTGTCAAGTATATATAACCGTAGCTTATAAATCGCTTCTAATGACTCGCAAATAAATCGTTTAATTGTAACGTTGCAAACGAAACTCTTTTAATTTTTTCTACACGGAACATTTTTGGACACAAACACAGTGATCCAACATTTGGTCCATTCGAGCCAAATAAGTAAAAAAAGTGTGTGCAGTGCAGTGCTATCAACATTTATTTTGAGTAATCATTAACTCTTAAACACTAAAATACAGTCCACTTAAACTAAAGACACTTAAGCTAAAAACATTAAGCAATAAAACATTTAAAGAAATATTTTTTGTGCAAAATAATTATTGTGCTAAACGCGAAATCACGCGGCGTGCAAAATATAAAAAAAATCAATTTACACAAAGGGACGAAGGTCATAGCCGACGGCAGCAAGGAAGTACATATAGACAAACAAAGAAGACGACACAATTGCAGCAAACTAACAAAAAACTACACGTGAGTCATAGACTTAAGTTTAATTACAAGATATCTACATTTAACCAATATAATCAATTAAATACAAACATAAAAAGGATTAAAGTTTAATTTAAAGATAATTAAACGTAATTAAAACCCAATCAAAAGTAAATTAAAATCAAACTTAAACTTAATTAAGAACTTAGTTTAAACTTAATTTACTATGGCTACATATGGAGAACTGCAGATAGGGCTCCTTACGAAGATTTTGCGTGACGCTGAAGCATTTAGGGTGGCAGATATTTCCAAGCGGACGGTGTTATATGCCAAAAGCCGATCGTCGGTTCTGGAGACGGATATGTCGCTGGCTAGAGGATACCACGAGGAGATTTTCAGCAAGAATAAACTGGAAAAGACGATGTTAAAGGATGAAATAGTTGAGGTGTACCATAAAATCAATGACGCTTACCTGGACTACAACGCAGATTTGCTGAGTGTTCTGGAGGCAGCTGAAGACTCTAAGAAGTTAGATAGGCGTTCCTTTGGTGATGTATCTACTCCAGCAGTTGGATCCAAGCGAAGTCTTCCCCTGCCAGCTCTGAAACACCCGCCATTTTCTGGATCATATTGCAAATGGCGGTCATTTCATGACTTCTTTGTAACAGCCATCCATTCTGATGATGAGATTAGTGATCTGCATAAACTTCATCACTTAAAGTCGTGTTTGTCCGGTGAAGCAGAACGCCTTTTGCAACACCTGTCACTTGAGGCAGGTAATTACACGAAAGCGTGGGAGTTGCTGAAGGGTAGATACGACAACAAGCGTGTCTTAATTCATTACGAATTTAAACTTTTGTTCAACCAAAGCGCTCTCGGTAAGGAATCTGTCAACGGCTTACGGTCACTTTTAGACACTTCCACCGAGGCCGTCCATTCTTTGGAAAATTTGGGGTTGCCGGTAAAACATTGGGATGCAATTTTGATTTATGTCCTTTTCCAGAAATTGCCGACTATGACTCAACAACTTTGGGAGGAAAAGCTGAGCAGCAGCAAAGATCTGCCAACCTTCCAACAGTTTTTGGATTTTTTAGAAGCCCGTTTTAGGACATTAGAAGCAGTTACTATTACAGGTAACCAAAGTAGTACGCGTCCATCTGTCAAAGCTGATCAACCAAAGGTTTTTCATGCCAAGGCAAATCTAAAAGCGCAGTTTCAATGCAAGGTATGTAGTCAGGGTCAACATTCGTTGCGGAAATGTAGAAAGTTCCTGGCCATGGAGGCAGCACAACGGCAGCAAGCTGCACGTATGGCTAAGGTGTGTGAGAACTGCCTAGCTTATAGCCATGCTTCTAGGGAATGTCCGAGCATGAAGACATGCTACTTTTGCCAGCAACGACATCATACTCTGTTGCATATTGGTCCTAGTGTTCAGGTTAACCAAACAATACATACAAATACACATGCACAATCACACACACACAACACCAACACAGAAAGGCCACGCTTTAGTGGACACACCAACACAAATCAACTGTCGGTCAACCCAGAGGCTGATATTTTTGTCCCAAGGTCTGAGGAATCAGGTAACGAAGAACGTCGTACTTTTTTCGCGTCGAACCACCGAGCTCAGCAAGTACTGCTAGCTACAGCTGTGGTTAAGGCGTTGTCGGCTGATGGAAGCGTTATTTACCTGAGAGCTCTGATCGATCCAGGGTCAGAAGCGAGTTTTATCACAGAGTCAGCAGTTCAACGACTCCGATTACCAAAACATCGCACATCTATCGAAGTGTCTGGGTTGGGGAAGGTCAGCAGCGGCGCCTGCAAGCATTTCGTTGATTTATCGTTTATGTCTTGCCATTCGACGTTTGGAAGCGCCGTCAAAGCCTTCATTTTTAAGTCGCTGACTGGGCTTCTTCCAGCCCAACGGACGACACTCGATAATCTGACGCATATAAAGGGTTTGCAACTTGCGGATCCTCGATTTTTTGTTCCTGCGTCGATAGATCTGCTGCTGGGAAGCGATGTCTATGCCGAGATCGTTCTTCCGGACATCGTGAGGGATCCAAGCTCAAGCTCCTTGATTGCTCAGAGAACTGAGCTAGGATGGATCGTTTTAGGCAAAATTCCGGATGAGACTATGGAGCCTCGCCGACTCAGAGCATTCACCCAAACGATAGATCTTGATACTGAGATGAGGAAATTCTGGGAGATTGAGGAAATCCCTTTCAAAATCAAGGAATCTGAAGAAGATGCGGCGTGTGAGAAGCAGTTCCAAACAACTACACGGAGACTGTCGGACGGACGGTATGAGGTTACACTCCCGTTTAAGAAAGGAAGACATCCCGAGCTAGGAGCTAGTATGGATATTGCGCTAAGGAGATTCGCCCAACTCGAACGTCGTTTCCAGAGAGACCCGGTACTGCATTCCAGATACAGACAATGTATAATGGAGTACTTAACTCTACAACATATGGAAGAAGTAGACTTGTCCAACGACTTGACAATCACTTCTCCATATCATTTTTTCTTACCCCACCATGCGGTGTTCAAGGAAGCTAGTTCCACGACCAAGCTCAGGGTTGTGTTTGACGCAGCAGCCAAAACCGCAGATGGGACTTCGCTCAACGATCACCTGATGATTGGTCCGAAGTTGCAAAAGGACATTGTTGAGCTCATTCTCCGATGGCGGCGTCATCGTTTCACCTTCACCGGGGACATTGAGAAGATGTACCGCCAGATTTCGGTAAGGCCGGAGGACAGGTATTATCAGATAATTCTTTGGAGAAACGATGCGACTCAACCAGTTAAGGCGTACAAGCTGAGCACAGTGACCTTCGGAACTGCACCTGCCCCCTACTTGGCGATTCGAGTTCTCAACAAAGCTGCCGACGACGGAGCTCTAGAATATCCCATAGGAGCAAAGGTGGTTCAAGAGGATATGTACGTTGATGACTTAATCAGCGGAGCCGACACTGTAGATGAAGCACTTCAAAAACGAGATGAGGCCCGCCAGCTGTTAGCATCTGCAGGGTTTAATCTCCGGAAGTGGACCTGTAATGACAAAGAGTTGGTTAAAGATATTCCGGAAGAGGATTGTGAGCTTGATTTTGCACTTCCCTTAAGAGCTTCTGACAGCGTCAAGACTTTAGGAGTTGGGTGGTTTCCCAAATCTGATTCTTTCTCTTTTCAGAATTTTCAATCAGACAGTGAAGAGGTTACAAAAAGGACTATGCTCTCAGCGATCGCTAAACTGTTCGACCCACTAGGCTGGATATCCCCGTGTGTGATCAGAGCAAAGATCATGATGCAGCAACTCTGGTTGAAAGGATCAGATTGGGATCAACCGATTCCAACGGAACTCCGAAAAGAGTGGGATATTTTCAGTCGTGAGCTCCCACAAATTGAGCGGATCAAAATTCCGAGGTGGATTAACACCCATAAGGCCTGCCAGGCGATCGAACTCCACGGGTTCAGTGATGCCTCAACCAAAGCATACGGCGCAGCCATCTACGTACGGGCCCTGGATAGCGAAGGGACTATTCATATGCATCTCTTGATGTCCAAGACTAAGGTGGCTCCTCTCAAGACAATAAGCCTTCCTCGTCTTGAACTGTGTGGAGCTGTCATTTTGGCAAAATTGCTGAAATATTGTGCTGAAGCTCTAGAATTGCCTGACGACCAGATTTATGCGTGGTCGGATTCTACCATTACGCTAGCTTGGATCCAAGCATCTCCTTCGCGCTGGTCAACATTTGTGAGTAATCGAGTCTCTGAAGTACAGCGACTTACAAACTGCAGCATCTGGAGACACGTTCAAACGCATCACAACCCAGCGGATTTGGCTTCACGCGGAATTTCACCATCTACTTTGGCAGATCAAGACATGTGGTGGAAAGGACCTTCATTTCTCAACGCCCAGTGGAATTTCACAGTGCCAGACCAACCAACGCCTGTCACCACTGAGGAAGAGAAGCGGTCACTCAAATCTCACTGTGCAACTACCAAACCAGTAAGAGATGCTGTGGTAAATCGCTTGCTTAATAAATCTGATACCCTAATTAAACTTTTGAGAATTCTAGCATTGTGTAAACGATTTACTCATAACTTTGGAGCTAAGTCAGGTTTTCGGACGATTGGTGCTCTAGATCCTTGTGAGATAAGATCAGCTCTGCTGAGTGTTGTCATTTTAGCTCAGCGAGATATGTTCCCAACGGAGCTGGAAGAATTCGGAAAATGCTCTACGACTCCAAAAACCCTTCGCCAACTCAACGCCTTCATCGATGGAAACGGCATTATTCGAGTGGGAGGTCGATTGCAGAATGCCAACATTACATACAACCAAAGGCATCCAATTATTTTGAAGCCCGATCACCATTTTACGGATCTCGTAGTTCGAAACGCTCACGAGCAAACCCATCACGGTGGAACCCAGCAAACGAGCGCATACGTAAGAAACACCTATTGGGTCTTACAGCTGAAGCGATGTGTAAAAAAGCATATACATCGTTGCATGGCATGCTTTCGTCAAAAGGCAGAGGTCATGGAACAACTAATGGGAACGTTACCGAAAGGACGCGTGACAATTGCTAGACCATTCAGCAACACTGGTGTGGATTACGCGGGGCCCATAGACATCAAAGCCTGGAAAGGACGCGGCGCAAAGATGTTCAAAGGGTACTTTGCGATTTTTATCTGTTTGGCAACAAAAGCTGTTCACTTGGAAGCGGTCACGGATCTCACAACACAAGCATTTCTGGCAGCATTCCGGCGATTCACTTCCAGACGAGGATTATGCTCCGAAATCTTTAGTGATTGTGGGACCAACTTCGTTGGAGCAGATCGCGAACTTAGACGCTTGATGAAGGAGGCCAAACATGATTGGATCGAGGTGGCAAATTCACTCGCGAATCAAGGGACGAAATGGAACTTCATCCCCCCAGCAGCTCCTCACTTCGGCGGTCTGTGGGAGGCTGGAGTAAAATCTGTCAAGCATCACCTGAAACGCGTAATTCGCGACGAAAAGCTGACATTTGAAGAACTTAGCACGTTTCTCACTCAAATTGAGGCTTGCTTGAACTCTAGACCACTCTGTCCATTGACCAACAATCCCGATGATCTAGACATCCTGACACCAGGGCATTTCCTCATAGGCGAGACACTTCTGGCGGTACCACAAGGTGACATTTTAACTGAAAAGGTGAGCTACCTTGATCGCTGGAAGAGGGTACAAGGATTTGTCAAAGTCTTTTGGCAAAAATGGAGTGGCGAATATCTTGCACGCTTGCAACAACGACCAAAGTGGACCCGACGGGAAAGTGCACCAAAGGAGGGAGATTTAGTTCTCATCAAGGACGAACGTTTGCCACCATCGCAATGGCTTCTCGCGAGAATAACAGATACTCATCCCGGAGTCGACAAACTCGTTCGCGTTGTAACACTTAAAACAAAAAATGGATTGCTAAAACGCCCGATTACAAAAATATGCTACTTGCCAATGAACAAAACTCGCGAAGATAGCACAATCATCTAACTCATTGCGAATCATTCATTTGTACCTACCTATGTACGAAAAACACTTATTGAATGGGTCACACAAAAACAAAACAGCACATAAAAACCTATAGGTAAATGGAGTTAAACTAAAAAAAAAATAATTGCTCATTTAAATGAATTTATTTATATAATTGAAATTACATATTCTCAAATAACAGAATAATAATAATAAAAACCAAAAAAAAAACACTAAAAAATGAAAGGCTCATACAGAAACAATGAATTACAAGCAGCCGTTCGTTTCAATAAATTTATTATTATTATAAATTATATAAATTTAATTCACAACACAAGAATTGTATGCTCTCTACACTGAACTCTGAACTCTACACTGAAATCAAATTTCATAAGCAGTCGCCCATACACCGACGCACGGGTCAACGACATTGTCACAAAAAAAAAATGCACTTTGAAAAGTGCCGTCGGCAAAACACTCTTAGCGGACAAAGTCAGCTGAGAGTGCAATCATTTGCCACGTCACATTTTTTTCCGTCAACGGATTTTCATTTTATCATCCCGCAAAAGCCGTAACCGTTTGATAAAATTCCACACTACACATGTATATAAAACACTGGATTTCGTCGCGTAAACATACATACCCGATCGTATATAATTTTTTTTATGCACAATTATGCTTATGCACTACACGAAAGTAATATATATATATATCGACACTATACACTTGCATGCTACCTCAATCATATTTTTTGTATGCATGCGAAAACCGAAATTTATAATTTATTAACACAACACTACTCATGAACTTTATGCACTTCAACACAATCGCGAACACTCGTTAAACGCGTTAATTCATAAAATCATAAGAAAAGAATAATAAAATAAATAAAACCTCACCTACCATATCTACATACATAGGAAGATGCCTATCCACACGGCATTGAAGTATACCTGCAAAAAAAAAAAAACACCACACTGTGTTATGCCATTGTTACTTTATTTTTTTTTCACTTGGCATAATCATTCACTTTTCATCACAATCGCGTATTAAATTAAAGAAATTTAAACTTAAAACATTAAATAATTAAAAAAAAAAACACAAGAAATAACACGTACAACAAATAAAAAAATAATAAAAACACCGAGCGGCCGACAAACTCACGCAACAACTGTTCCAGTTTCCAACCATTCCAATAAGTTATCAATGAAAACTTAACACACGATGCTTGACCCGTTGCCGTTTATATGCTGCAGTGGGTGGCTGGCAAAAAAAGAGGAACAAGATCAGCATTATCGTCACATCGGTAAACAGTATTGTTTACATTTCGCTGCTCCGCTAGCTTGTGCAAATGCTGCCACAAAGATAACGAGTGCAGTCATATTGCACTACATTATTGCGCGCTCTTTTTGTCCTACGGACTTAGAACTTAATTTATTTACGTTTCATTGTGCTGTCCCATACACGTTTTGTTGTTGCATTTATTAATGATGTTTCTATTTTCATGTGATACATACTGAGAAGAAAAATATGAAGCATCTATGGGCCAGGAAAGCCAAACACACAACACAATAATGATGTCAAACGACAGTGGCGTGGCGTCGCAACAACGTAAAAGGCAACACACCACTTTGAAGAACTGCGTTCTTGGGGCCGGAGAATGTTGGCGATTCAATAGTATTGTTATATAAAACAATTTTTATTCTAAAATGTAAATAATGAATTGTACGTAACTATTGTGAACTAGCTAAAACCAAGTTGAACGAAAATTTATAGAATGTCAAATTCGACCTTAAATAATTGTTAAGGTCAAAACCAACTTTGTAATTGTAAAAATGAGCTTTTTCTTTGTCAAGTATATATAACCGTAGCTTATAAATCGCTTCTAATGACTCGCAAATAAATCGTTTAATTGTAACGTTGCAAACGAAACTCTTTTAATTTTTTCTACACGGAACATTTTTGGACACAAACACAGTGATCCAACAGCCTCGTTGTTGTCGCTCGGTGAATTTCTTTCGTCGCAAATTTATTTAATTTTTTAAAGAGTAGCAATTTTTTAATAAGTACCGCTTTGCTTTAAAGTTTTACTTGTAGAATTTATTAAGCCATTTAACTGTCTTGAATTAGACTTTTTCACTGTGTGTACAAACTTGATCGGTTAAGGATTTTCAACGTTTTTCAACCCCATCCCATAGCAAAGGCGGTATATTAAGTTCGATTCATAGTTTGAAACATAGAGAAATAATCACCGTAGACCCCCAAGACTTAAAGGGATATGATCGAGACCGAATTGTAAGTCGAATGAGCCATGTGCGTACGTCCGTTCGTCTGTCGGTAGTTTTTAGGCCTTAAATTTTGAGCTAGGAACTTGAGACTTGATATCTGTTCTTTTTAGGTCCCGAAGCAGTAGAAGTGTTAAGTTTTTTGAAATTCGGTCACTGACACGGCCACTTTACTTAATAGCATGAAAAATCAAAATTGTCGTAGGAAGCTGAAATTTGGTATGCAATATTCTCGCTTAAGTGTTTTGTGATGGGCATTTAAAAAATAAGCGAAAACTGCCCCCTTGTAGGCGTGGTCATACTTAATATGCATTCTAATAAACGGCTTTTTTGATATATTTGATATATTTGATTTGATATATTTGGTTAAAATTCAAAAAACTTGCACTCTAAAATATTCAGATATGTGCGTAAGCTATCAACTCAAATAAATAAATTTTTGCCACGCCCACTTTTGTGGGCGTTTATAAGTAAAAACTCAAATTTTTAATATAAGACTGCGATCAACACGTGTATTCTTCATCTGATAAAAAATATGATAAAAAAATTATATTATTGAAAAGGGGTTGATTCCACGCCCGTTTTTAAAGAAAGAGGATTCTTAACTGACAAATTCTTAACACAATTAAAGTTAAAAGAAACCGAAATTTAACAACCAAGATTTTTGACGTATTTTGGAGCTTGACAGTGGTCAATTGGGATGGGGTATCCAACGATTCGCCCTTTTATGGTGCATAAAAGGGGGATGACTCTCTCCTATCGGCTCTCAAATTTCCTGGAACCTACACACAAACCTACGAAAATAATGTCGCCGTTCTTTTTGTCGGCTTAAACCTAGGGACTGTGTGCTCTCAGGCGCAGAGCTCCCTAGACTTGATCGATAATTGGAGCACTAGGAATAAGCTTTCAGTGAATCCTCTTAAAACTACGCTTGTTCTCTTTACGAGAAGGAGGAATATCACTGGTCTAACTCAACTCGTGCTTAAAGGTGTTACTATTCCGATATCCGATGAAGTCAAATATTTGGGAGTAATCCTTGATAGAAAACTTCTTTGGTCGAAGCACGTTGAGTCCCAAACCGAACCAGTGAGTACGTGCTACAGTGTCTACGCAGAAGTTACAGTCCGTAAAACGGACCGTTGAATACCCCATCCTATCCAACATTGTAAAATGCTGATGGCATAGTTATTTTTTGACATTTTACAAGTAATGCAAACTTCGAAAAGGGACGTGGTCCAACCGCCCCGAATTACAAACTATTAATTATAAGATATTTATCCAGTGAAACTGGATTGCCACCTGGGGTAAAAATATCTGGCAATCCAGTTTCAGATATTATTACCCCAGGTGGCAATCCAGTTTCACTGGCTAATCCACCCTCTTCGAAGGTAGGCTCTACGGACTCTGGGGAGAGCCATTTATTGCTTATAAATCCCTTTTTGAAAAAATCAAGGGTGCCTCATTCTCCACCAGCTGGATCGAAGGTCTCCGGGAAAGGAAGTCCGCCGGTTGATCAGGACTCAGCGAAAATTAAATGCTTTGAAGCGGAAAACAACGAACTCCGTGCTAAGCTTAATGAAATGGAACGTCTCTACCATGAGCTTAAAAGCGAAGTAGATTCGTTACGTAAAGAAAATTAAGCCTTAAGGAACCCCCGTGGTACTGTAGTATGCGAGGAAACGCCGAAACGTCAATGTGAATACCAGACGGACGAGGAAGAACTTGCACGCGAAACGAATCCAGTCTTAAGGAAAAGGCTTAATAAGAAACGAAAGGCCGGTTCTTCACCCGAAGTAGAAACCGTGCAGCAAAAAGAAGAAACACCAGTCGTATCAAACAAAGCGACAGGAATACCCCAAGAAAAAAACCGCCGACCACCTGCAATAAATGTCGTTGGGATCGCGGACCACGGAAAGTTGCGAAACATCCTTAAAAATACTCTTGGGACGAAATATAACTTAACATCACTTCCAAACAACGTATGGAAAGTGAACGTCGATGACTCTGATGCCTATCGGTCACTGTCATAAAAATTAAATTTAAAGAAAATCCAATGGTTTACTTATGAAAATCACCTCAAAAAGCCGCTGCGGGTTATCGCGAGGGGACTACACCCATCCTTTACCAAGGACAAAATAATTCAAGACGTTCAAGCCCAAGGCTTAAAATTCTTGACGCCGTGAACATAATACAGAAAAAGAAGCAACGTACGGACGAAGGCAAAGATTCCGCTGTTTTCCGACGCGGCCTGCAAATTTTTATGCTTTCTTTTGATAGAACTGAAAATATTAACGAAATCTACAATATTAAATCAATCCTTAAAATCAAGGTAAAAATCGAGCCCAAGCGGAAGGGCAACAGGCTAGTTCCCCAATGTAAGCGATGCCAAGACTTCCGACACACGCAAGCGTACTGCCAGAAAAAGCCGCGATGCGTAAAATGTGCCGGCGAACATCTCTCGACGGATTGCAATGTCAGCAGTCAGGCCCCCGCGTTTTGCGCCAATTGCAGGGGAAGTCACCCAGCGAGCTACCGAGGTTGCGAAATTGCCAAACGACATGAAGCTCCGAAGAAAAATACTGAAAATAAGGGCCCAAGCCTAAAACCTCTAAAGTAGATAAGCCAAAAACCCCTAAGTCGACAAGGGATAAGGGTTTGATTAAAGGCAAAATTCAAAACGCACAAGAAAATGTCGCTGGTATTAGTTCCCACCGGAGCCAAAAGGGAGAATCAACACTTGTTGGTCCAAGATCGTACGCTCAAGTCGCGTCACGTGAAAGTAAGCCACAATCGGCCGCTACAGATTCGGTCTCTCAAATTCTAGGCATGATTTTAGAAAAGTTTGAGCAACAGGCGAAACTTAATCAAGTAATATTCAACAAATTGAGCGAGCTAGATTTTTAACCTCGAAAAGCATTTAATAAAAAATCATGAATATGGGAAAGTCAATCAAAATAATTACATGGAATGCAAGCGGGTTTTTGCAAAAAATTGACGAACTAGAAGTATTCCTACGGAAGAATAATGTATACATATGCCTGATTTCGGAAACCCACTTTAAAAAGGGTTCAGCACGCAAAATAAAAGGTTACATTGACTATCACGCGCATCATCCTTCAGAAAATTCGAGAGGTTGATCCTCTCTCTGCATTAAAGACTGCGTTAAGCACTCCAAAAACGAAGAAATAGAACTTGACTCTATGCAAATAACCTCAGTCTCAGTAAAATTAGGTCACATAAATTACAACATCGTGACGAGCTATTTTCCTCCGCAGTATCGGCTGGCAGATGAAGATCTTGCTCTGCTCTTTGATTCACTTGGGTCAAACTTTATCATCGGTGGAGACTTTAAGGCGAAAAATACTTTTTGGGGCTCACGGTGCAACTCAACAAAAGGCAGAGCCCTCTTTAAAGCAAGTACAAAACGCGGCGTGATCTTCTTATCGACGGGAAAGCCAACATATTGGCCAACCGACGGAAATAAAATACCTGATCTCGTCGACTTCTTTATCGCCAAGGGGGTACCTCGTTACCTTACGAACTAAGAAGAACGCTTTGATCTCTGTTCAGATCACTCGGCAGTTCTTTTGAAAATCGGCGGAAGCCTAGCGAAAAAGAATAGAGCGCCTAGATTAACTAACAACAACACCGACTAGGACGGCTTTAGAAAATACTGCAAAGAAAACATAGCTTTAAATGTACCGCTCAAAACGCGACTTGAAAAAGAAGACGATTTAGATAAACTCGTGAGAGTTATTCAGAGCGCTGCGTGGAAAAACACTTCTTTTCGGAGGTCCGAATTATCGAACAGCGCAACAATATATCCGCGAGAAATAGAAGAGCTAATATGCGAAAAGAGGAGAGCGCGCAAGAGATGGCAACGTTCGCGAGCACCCCCGGATAAGACCATCTTGAACCACCTTTCTAACAAACTGAAGCATGGACTTCAAGATTTTAAAAGTCGCGAGACTACTGCTTACCTCGAAAGTTTGACTGCCGATAAAGGTTCGAAGAAGCCTGTAGTACATTCTGCGCCATTAAGAAAAGCCAACGGCGAATGGGCAAGAGAAGACAAAGAAAAAGCGGATTTACTAGAAGAAAAAGCGGATTACCTAGAAGAAACATTCAAACCGTTTGACGGGGAACGATTGGTCGAGGAGCTCAATCCCTATGCGGTACAAGATAATTATAGAATAAAAACCGTGTCATTGGGTGAACTTCGTCAAACGATAAATAATCTGAAGAACAACAAAGCACCTGGCTACGACTTAATTACTAGCGAAATTCTAAAGGAGCTACCGAAAAAAGCTTTGGTCAAGCTAATCTATATCATCAATGCTTCCTTTATACGTTCCAAGGCAAATGAAAATGGCTGAGGTCATAATGGTTCCGAAACCAGGAAAATGTCCAAACGACAAAAAGTCATACAGACCTATTTCGCTACTGCCGATAATATCTAAGGTATTCGAGAAACTGTTGCTTAAAAGGTTGCAACCAATCATTGAAGAAAGACGATTGATTCCGGATCACCAATTCGGATTTAGAAAAAAGCATTCAATAATCGCCCAGGTCAATCGAATAACAAACGAAATCAAAAAAGCTCTGGAAGTGAAAAAGATATGTACTAGCGCTTTTCTTGACGTATCGCAAGCCTTCGACAAGGTGTGGCACGAAGGCCTGAAGTACAAGTTAAGGCTTAGCTTACGAGAAAAACTCTATAGAATCTTAGAGTCTTACCTTAAAGACAGAATCTTTCGCGTAAGGTACGAAAATGAGTACTCGGAATTCAAAGAGATAAATGCCGGTGTCCCGCAAGCAAGCGTTCTCGGCCCAATATTATTTTTGCTCTATACAAGAGACATTCCCCACGATGAGGGAACAATTTTAGCTACGTTCGCAGACGACACTGCTATTCTCGCTATTGATACGACAGTTGAATTATCAACAGGGAAACTCCAGCGCGCTTTAGACAAAATATGCGACTGGACGAAGAGCTGGCGAGCCGTCCTTAACGAGACTAAGTCAACGCATGTTAACTTTACTTATAACCATTGAGTAAGTGCTACAATGTGTACGCAGAAGTTACAGTCCGTAAAACGGACCGTTGAATACCCCATTCTATCCCACATTGTAAAATGCTGATGGCGTAGTTATTTTTTGACATTTTATAAGTAATGCAAACTTCTAAAAGGGGCGTGGTCCAACCGCCCCTAATTAAAAACTATTAATTATAAGATATTTCCACAGATATTTCCAAGTTACACCTAATTCTACGTAAAAATGCAATTTTTTGGTTCAAATTCAATATTCTTCAAAAATCGTCCCCTAAAAGGGGGCGTGGCTAAAAACTTTATATGAACAAAGTCTGGACGAAAGTATTGTTTACCTAACCTGCTACTTTTTTGTTTCATGCTTTCCTAAATTAGGCTCAAGAACAGTCAAAATTAAGTTTTTCTGGAAAATTTTAGGTTTTTCTTCAATTCTGCCTCCAAATAAGGACAGGGCCCAAAGTCTTGTATAAACAAAATGTGGAACTAAGCGTTTTCTACATAAAATACTAAGCAAATTTTTTTCAATTTCGAGCAAAAATACTGAGTAAACTGCATTTGAAAATTTACCCTTAAAATAGATGCCACGCCCACTAGAGGAGGTTTACCAATTAAATTTGTCTTTTTTGTGTCTTATATTCACCAGGAGATGCTAAATGTTAAATTTCAGCCTCCTAGAACGTTTTACAGTTTTGAAAAATCTGGAGGTAGTTGCATATTTAGACCGATTGTGGGCGTGTCTTTGGGCGTATTTCAATTTCAATTTCAAAAATTTTTACACTTGTACTGCTTCGCATGACGTGCACCAGACGTACGAAGTTTCAGCCCCTAGCTCAAAATTTAAGGCCTAAAAACATGTGACATATAGACGGACGGACGGACGGACATGGCTCATTCGATTCAGGATTCGGCCTCGATCATATGCCCTTAAGGTCTTGGGGGTCTACTATTATTATTTCACCGTGTTACAAACTATGTGACAAACTTAATATACCTCCTATGCTATGGGATGGGGTATAAAAAGATAAACAACAAAACTTGATTCATTAACTCAGTACAAATCCCGTACTCAAATGAAGCGAAATATCTAGGAATGACTCTAGACGCAAAACTTAAATGAAAGCCGCACGTTAAAAAGAAACGCGACGAGCTCGAAATCAAGTTAAGAGAAATGAATTGGCTTATCGGAGCATTTTCGAAGCTAAGCATATATAACAAACTGCTTTTGTATAAGCAAGTGCTAAAACCATCTTGGACATACGGTATACAATTATGGGGTTGTACTAAATCAAGCAATATATCTATTTTAGAAACTTTTCAAAATAAGACACTCAGAGCAATCGTTAATGCTCCATGGTACATAAGAAATAGCGATCTACCCCGAGATCTATCTATCCCCGAGAATCGCAACCGTGACTGACGAGGTAACAAACTTTGCTCGCAAACTTAGTACTCGTCTTCGCGGACATTGCAACAATGAAATTATCCGAACTTTGGATCAGACAAATCTTACGCGCCGAGAACAACGAGTGAGACAGTTAGATCTAGCAGCATAAGATGAAACCGCATAAATTGACGGTATTGTAGGTGCCTTCGCTGGAAGGCAGCCTGCCACACGCGAATACTAAAGAAGCCTGAACTAGTTGGTAAGGAAACTTAGTCGTAGTCTGACGGAAAATGGGAGGTTTTTTAGTGAGTAAGAATCTCACACTACTATGAGCACGCGACTTATATTTTATGGCATTAACCGAACTAAAAAAAACACGTTTTCAGTTACTGGTAGCCACAGGCCAGTAATACCTTATTATACACTTTAATTAATTACAAATGTTAATCTAGAGTAACCCGCCGTCTTCAGCGTCGCTGCAGTTACTTTTCGACTAATATTGCATTACTGGGCGCCGATCGTTTAGCGGTGCGCTTCCTATATAGGCTCTTTCTGCTGATGTTGCCAATTTGGGTTCGATTACCTGTCCTACTTGTGTCAGTTGTTTGTCGTACGTTGTTATTGCTGATGTTGCTGTTGTTGGTTCAATTACCTGACCTATTGGTGTTGTCATCAGTTGATTGTTGTATTGCAATTGTTGGTTGGTTGGTCGATGCACTTGCTCCTCCTCGCACATGTTACTCCTCCTCGGTTTGGAAAAAATGTCTCCTGACATTTGCCATTCATTTCTTTTACATTATATGCTTTGTTATACACTTTATTACAATTATATGCAATGCTAATCGTTGTTACAAAAATTATTACAATCATTGTTAAATTTATTACGTATGATATATTTTTATGGATTTTGAGTTCTTTGATTTCTTTAATATTTTCAAAGTTACTTACAACAATGTCATCAAAAGTCATAGATTTTTCGAAAGAAACATTAGGATTATTTTCTTGACAAATTTTTCTTGAACAATTTTTTTATTATTGTAAAAAGTTTCGTTAAACAGATACAATTGACAATTAAAAAAGTTAATTAGATAATTACCATTGAGTACAATTTTTCGGTTATCGCAATTTTGTTTCAATTATTCTTTTAATAAAAACATTTTTAATAAAAATAGTTTCATCATCTATTTTATTTAATTTGTGTTTTATTATTATATCTTAGTTTACAGCTTTTTGTTACAACACATTGCTTACTTAATTTCAGTTCTTGTAATGTTACATCATTCTGATATTCATAAGTCTTATTATTTATTTCTACTATACTGACTATCAGAATCTATTTCAAACTTATTTTCATTTGGTATTGCAGTTATTAATTTTGTTTCAATTGATATATAGTTTTTTGGGATTTTAATAGCAATTATAAGAAATTTATTTTTATATTCTAGAACACCCATTTTCAATAATTTCAGTTTATATAGATCAATTTTATATTCGTTAAGTTCTTCTAATGTTAAAATACTTGGGTGAATAATTTTATATTTTGCTGATACAATATTGTCTTGAATTTGGTTAATTTTGTTTTCTATAAATCTTAACTTTGTGATTTGGTCTAGAAATAGCTGTTGTTGTACAAGATTTGTAATCGAATTTTCTATTTTATTGTATGTATTCAATATTGTTTATATATCATTTTTAATTATTATATTTAGTGTTTCTATGGATTCAATAAAATGTTTACTGATTTTAATTTGCTGATTTATTCCTTCTATTGCACTATGACTATTTTCTACTGCTATTTTTAAATAATTTGAAATTTCTTCTCTATCTTTATTGTCCATGGTTCCGAAGAGACATCTTTCTAGATTTCCTACTATATTTATTAATCCTCTTTTTGATCTTGATTGGTCTCTAGGCATGATTGATTTAATTTTTGCTACAAGTGTTTCTATTTCTTTCATTATCATCGCCTTATCTTCAATGTTTAAATGTTTTATGTTAGTCTGTATAAATGAAACTGTGTAAAGTATCTCTTGTGGATCTATTATGTGTAAAATAGTGTTAGTTTGATTAGTGATTTGAACATTTTTAATTTTCATGTAACCTGTGTTTTCGTTAACTTGTGTTGTTTGAAGTGTTGCGTGTATCAGGAGTATGAGAATTATGTGAATAAATGTTGCCTGAAAATTTGTAAGGTCTTTTAATGTTAGTTAATTGTATATTATCAAGGTTTTTTATTTTATATCTAGTTTCTTCTTTGTGTCTAACATTTTTATAATTCTTAATTGGTCCTGTTTGTCTATTTTCTGTGTATTCCTCTCGTTTTTTATTAAGTTTGTTAATTTTCTTTTGCTTAGTCTGTTGTGATATTTCGTGAAGTACTTTTTAGTCAATTTCTTCTTTAGCTTTTGTAGGGGTAGTTTGTATAGTTAAATGATATCTGTTATTGTATTTATTTAAAACTATCTGTAATTTAATTTCTACTGATTAATCTTTTTCCTCGATCCCTGTTATTTTTTCTCAAATTGTTGAATGCAATCTTTCAATGTCGGAATTTCCCGTGTGACTATTTGACTTCGTAAAGTGTACTTCAAGTATGTAGTAGTGTACTTGTATGTAAAAGAAATTAACACACCAGCATACATTGTTGAGAAGTTGGCCCTGGTTCACCTCGAGCTGTTGCGCCACTCTATTTTATTTATTTAAAGTGTACTTCAATATCGTTTTCATTCAGAAAATGTATAATATGTTCTGATTTGAATTCGTTATCAGTAATGATCTTCTTTGGTTTTCCAAACTTTGAGAAATGCTCTATTAAGATCGTTTTCTTACTTCTCCAATTTCTGTCAGTTATTGTGTATCCTACTGCAAACTTATGAAATTTGTCTATTAAAGTAACGAATGCTTTCTTTTGTATCTAGGTGTATAATTTCGTTCTTGTGTTTTGGAACGCTGTTTCTGTAATATAGAATTTTGATTTGATGGGTTTCCTATCATACTTGATCTCTTGGCATTTTCTGCAATTATTTATTACTAACTGAATTTGTTTTAAGAGTTTGGGGAAATAAATTCTGTTTTTTAAGGTATAATATGTTTCATTAATTCCGCTATGCATGGATTCTTTCGTATGGTATAATGAGATCTGCTTATGAATTTCCTCCTCGGTTTTGATTTCGACTGCCCTATGAGTACATTTAATAAAATTCATGATTTCATTCATGGAAAATAATTGAATTATAATTTGTTGAACTTTATTATAGTCATGGTCTTCTACCTCAGAATATATACCTGTTGTTCCTTTTTTAATGAATCTAATTAATATATTTTTTATACTTTCTATTTCATTAAGAGGATTAAGATGAATATTTCTGCGTTTGTGGCATATTTCTATTTCATTTGTTATAACACTGTAGGTTAAAATTAATTGTGTTTTATATTTGCTTACAATTTAGTCTTTGATACCTATATGATCTAAATGTTGTTCCTCAACAGAATGAGCTGTTTCTGTGAGGTCCATATTAGATTCTGAGTTGTTATCTTCGTTAATTTTAGATTTATTTTGTAACCTGCTAAGAAAATCTGCTACTTTTCCTTAACTTTCAGGTATTCAATTTCAAAATTATATTCTTGAAGTTTCAAGAGCCATCTTTGATTTCGTTGGGAGAATTCTTTCCCTTTGTATTTGCTATTAAGATATTTAATAGGAAAATGGTCAGTTATAATTTTAAAATGATTTCCATATAAATATGGTCGAAAATAATTGACCGAATACACTATTGCAAGAAACTCTTTGTCGGTTACACTATATTTTTGTTCATGCTTATTAAGGGTTCTGGATACAAAGCATAATGGGTGCCCATTTTGAGAAAGAACGGCACCTATGGCATAGTTACTTGCATCTGTAGTCAGTACGAAAGGCTTATCATATTCAGGATATTTTAATATTGGATGTGAAGTAATTAGAGCTTAAAGATTTTCAAATGCTGAAATATATTGGGGGTCTTTAATGTTAATTTTTTCGTCTTTCTTAAAAGATACTTAATCTTATCATTGGGTAAGCAATCTTAGCATAATCTTTTACGAACTTTCTATAATACCCTGTCATCCCTAGGAATCTAGGTACCTCTTAGTAATCAATTTCTTTTACTTTATTTGGATTTGGTTAAATCCCTTCTTTGGTCAACACGGGTCCAAGAAATTCAGTATTCCTTTTCATAAAACTACACTTATCTGCTTGTATTTTAAGATTATGATATTGTAGTTCTCTAAATATTTTTCTAGTGAATGCATAATGTTCTTCTAAGGTTGTGGAGAATATTAATATATCATCTTAGTAGACTACGCATATTTTGTTTATATAGTCCCGTAATATATCGTTCATAAGTCTCTGAAACGTTACAGGTGCATTCTTTAATCCGAAAGGCATCCTGACGTATTCATATAAACCTGTTCTGCTTCTAAGATCTGATGATAGCCTTTTGCAAGATGTAAGGTACTTAAATATTGAGATTTCCCCAATTTATCCAATATATTGGGTAAATTGGGGATAGATGATTAGTAGATGATTAGTACCCAATACCGATATTTGGTATTGGGTACTAATCATCTACTGTTACTTGGTTCAACTTTCTATAGTCAACGACTATCCTGTATTTCTGTTTTCCTGAACTGTCCATTTTTTCGGAATAACTATTATTGGTGAACTATAACGACTATTACTTTCCTAATGATTCCTTGTTTCTGCATTTCTTCCATTTGCCTCCGTACTTCGACTTCGTGTTTTGATGGGTACCTATATAATTTAGAGTTAATTTGTTCGTTGGTTATGGTTTTTATTGCATGAACTACTGTACTTGTGTTTGTTAATTTATCTCCTTTTTTGAAAATCATTTTTTTGTATTTATTTAAAAGTTTTTCAATCGACTCTTTTTCTAACTCATTGAGATGATTTGTTTGAATGTTGCAAACTTCGCTTATTTCCAACACATTAACTTCTTCAAGTAAAATGGTTAAGAATGGAAGATGCTTATCATTCGTTAAAACAATTTCTTCTTTTTTCATATCTATAGTTTTAGCATTATTTCTTATCCAATCCATTCCTATAAGGAAATCGTATGGTTTATTTAAAGCTACTTTTGTCCATTTGATTATGGCATTGCAAGGTTGACCAAATTGTGTTGGACATTTTGTTTTTACCTGTGCCGTTTTGGTGACGGTACCTTGAAAAGTATCTATTTGAATTGGGATATCATTTATGTTTTCATAAAGGCTTGATGGAACTCTAGTTGAGTTTAAAAGGCTAATGGTTGAACCTGTGTCAATTAATGCAATATAATCTGTATTTTCAAAGGTTAACTGAATGCAAATTTTCCTTCTGTCCGAGGCTAGTTGATAAAAAACTCGTGATTTTCTATTTGGTTAGTTTCGTCTCAATTGCTTATAACATCTACCTCCATGGGTTCTAATATATGTTTTCTTGATCTAAATTGACCTGAGCTTTCATTATTTTGGGGTCTATTTTGGCATTGTCGATTATTCCATGAATATCTAGCTTGTCCTGATAAGTTGTTGTTTCTAACCTGAATAATTGTTCCAATTAGGTTGATTCTGGTTAGAATAGTTGTTTCTATTAAATTGGTAGGGTTGTACCTGATTGTTTTTATCAAATTGTTTTTGGTTCGGGTGGTTTTGTCTATTAAGTTGATTAGGTTGGTTATAAATATTGTTTCTATTATTTTGACTTCTTTGTTGATGGGTAAATGATTTTTCTGATTTTAAATTAAGTTCATCCTGACCTAAGTATTTAAACAAGGTTGTTCTTATGTTTGATATGCTGTACATATTATAGATTTCTGCTCCTTATGTCCCTGCTGTTAGTTCTTTTATTTTTAAAATTAGCGCACTATTAATTTGCTATTTCTAAGCCATTTTCACTATAAGTTGCACATTCTGTTATGTAGTTTATTATAGCTTGAATTTTATCTAGTAATTGATTAATAGTATTCACCTTTAGATTATTGATGATTCTTAGGATTGACCCTATGTTCTTCGTTGGGCGGAAATGTAACTTGAGCTTTTGCTTGCATTGTTCCCACGACGCTGGTGCTTCCACAGCCAGGTAATTCTTCGCAGCTCCTTCGATTTTTTCGTTATAAATAACACTATATACCGCTTCTTGATTTATGATTCCATACTCGTCAAATATTTGTTCCACGGTCGCAATGAACGATGGTAACGTGCCTTGTTCTCCCAAAAATGATTTCAAATGTTTTACTCTTCTTTCTATCAATGTTCTATGTTTTGAGCACCACTCTGACGGCTTATAATTTCCGTTAGAGTCACTAGACACTGTTCCACTGTTGGTTGTGCCATTTTTAACAAAATTTGTTAAATTGTTTAGAAATCGTTCAAAGTTCATTAGAAAAGACACCAGGCCTTGTCGCGTGCTTGCCTGTCAGACAGTGTCCTGTAATAACGCCGATTGTAGCACTCATGTGCGATCCATTAAGAGCTATCAAACTCCTAGATCGTTTAAGATCTAGCTTAGGACGAATCTGTTTCGGTATTAGACAGGTACTACTACTTGTCCATCTGAGATTTGTTCTTTCTATTGCAATCAGTTTTATCATGCGTTTGCATGTCGAAATTGGAATGCCTAAGTAGCCTTTATCAGGCGAAATTGAGAGTAGTTCCAAGTTTTGTGTGTTCGTCAGCCTTACAGTTGTCTGGAATGTCACTATGCCCTGGCACCAAGCACAGGAGAATGTTGAGCTGCTCTGACACCTCCTTTAGAGACGAACGGCACACTAAGGCTACTTTAGAGTTTATAGAAACCGACTCCAGGCATGATTGCCGTGATGTCAGAAAATATACGTATATCCCTGGTGGATATAACTTCATTCGTAAGCCAGGACAAGGCTTCCTTAATTGCCATGATTTCATGATTATACCCTATTCTACAGGAATGGAGTATCTTAAGTTTGATACAGGCGAAAATGTAACATAGAGAAATAATGACGATAGACCCCCAAGACCTTATGGGCATATGATCGAGACCGACTTCTGAGTTGAATGAGCCATGTCCGTCCGTCTGTCTGTCCATATGTTACCAATTTTTAAGCCTTAAAATTTGAGCTAGGAAGCTGAACGTAAGCTCTCTGTCATCCGAAGCAATGCAAGTGTTAAAATTTTTCATATCCGCCCTCAGACACGCTTACAATCGGTCTAAATGTGCAACAACCGCCGGTGCTTTCAAGACTGTAAGACGTCGTGAAAAGCTGAAATTTATTATTAAGCATCTTCTGGTAATTATAAGTATTTTTTTTTTTTTTTTGTATTTGTATTTAATTTATTCATTTATAATAAACTTAAACATAACCTAACAATTTTTATAAATGGAATATTAGTTATCATTCCTTAACTTAAAAGTTAGTGGTGAATGACACATCCAGATTTACATTTCAGTTGATATCTGTTGTGGGGTGACAATCAGTATTAATTTATTTAATTCACATTTTTTTTTTAAAAAAAAGAGAAAAGAAAACAATAGTTAAAGACGAAAAAAAAAAAATTTTGTGATTCAATCATAAACATAACAATTCATAATAAATAGTAATATGTAACTGTGCTGTTGATGAGAAAAAGTAATGATTTAAACAAATGATTCAATACGTTCATAGCTTATCGTGAACAACCAGGTCTTAACCTTTTTGACAAAACATGAAAAACGAAGTGTATCTCTTATAAATAAGGGCAATTCATTAAAAATATGTGGAGCCGTGTATGTATAAAAATGTGTAAAGTGTGTTCTACGTGCAAAAGGTACATTGACTAAACTCATATTGTTAACACGCAGATTGTACATTTGTATGTTCCTACTGGGAATATTTCCACTTTGTTTGAAGAACTCTCTTAAAACTTTAAAAACATATAAATGTCTAATTGGCAGAATACGCAAATTATTAAATAAAGGCCAACTCTCAGCTAAACGATTTTTATTGGAAACAATTCTTATAAGGTGTTTTTGAGCTATTAATAATGGTCTAATGGTATTAGTATACGAACCTCCCCAGCTTGTTATGCCGTACTGCAACTTTGAGTGAGCAAGACCATAATAGATAGTAGTTAAAACTTTTTGAGAGCAAAACGGCTTTATCAGATACATTTTACGTATCACCAACAACGAATAAGTTTTAATCATTTGTATATGATTTTTCCAATTTAGATTGAAATCAATCACTACACCCAGGTACTTAAAAGTTTGAACCGTTTTGATTTTGAAGCAGTTTTCAGTGCAATGCACATTAGCTATAAAATAACTCTTTCCACACTTATGTAAAGGTAATGGAAACTGTTTACAATCAGAAGCGTGAAGCCATAAATTATAATCAATTAGGACATTTCCAGATAGTCTTAGAAAATAAAAATAAAGTCCGCAGACCGCCCCTTGTGGGCGTAGCATAGATTGAAAGTGTAATCTTTCAAATGTAATTTAATCAATATTTTTGTTCCAAATCGAAAAATTTTTACTTAATATATTATGTAAAAAAGCACTTTTTTTTAAATTTCTTTCCCACAAAGTTTTGGGCTACGCCCACATTTGGAGGCAGAATTTAAGAAAAACCTCTAATTTTCCAGAAAACATGGTTTCGACTACTTTTCAGCCTAACTTAAGTAAGGATAAGAAATAAAATTTAGCACACTAGCTTCACCGGGTCTTATACTAGATTTTGTTCTAGCAAAGTTTTTTTCCATGCCCATGTTTAGAGGTTGATATTACGAGATTGTTAAATTTTACCCAAAAAATTACATTTTTGGCATCGAATCAAAGAGTAATTGTTCAAATGCAATTTATTCAATATTTTTGTTCCAAATTGATAAATTTTTACTTAATATGTTATGTAGAAAATATTAAGTTCTGCATTTAGTTCATACAAATCCATACAAATCCTTCGAGCCGGATCAGTGTTTAAGCAGCAATAAAGATTTATTGTAGTTCTTACCGCTGGAGGGGGAAACTAAATAAAATCACCGTATTGCTGGGTGTCCAATGTGAACATAAAAACTTTATTCTATTCTAATGCCCTATATATACTAAAATAATGCTTACTCTACAATTTCTTATTCTAAGGTTTATTTACACTCGCTACACATTTTGTTGTCATGAGGTTCAATTACAATAATTGTAATTGAACGCATTTGAATGATAGAAATAACTTTGCCATTTGAAATAATTCTCATGCATTGCTGGGAACTGCGAATTGTTCGGCGTCATCAAATGTTGGACACAACATGCTGGGCCTCTTCACACGGACGATATGCAGAAGTCGGCGTCATCAAGCGTTGGTTGTAGTGGTGGCGTGATTGATTTTTTGGTTTCATACAGGTGTTGAACTCTCGGGGATTGACGTCCTCTTTTTCGCAAGATGATAATGGCGATGACGATAACGACCATCAGAATAATTGCACTTGAAGCAACAAGTGAATGCTGATGAATCCTATGTATGCGTATTTCTTCCAGAATGTGTTCCTGATTCCTTTGCAAATTAATTGCCTTTTCAATATTGGAAAGGGCTTGTTTGTTGCCACTTCCTTGAACGTTTGCTGGCAGTTCATTTACTATTGACTTATTACGTGTCGGTAAACGGAGGGTCAAGTTGTGTGATGGCAGAAACGAAGACACAATTCTGCTGGTTATTGTCTGCCGGCCGATTATGATCATGGTTTGATCTTGAATCATGCAGTGTGAAGGCAACTTTATTATCCCGCTTTTTTTCCAAGACTACTGGTGTTGGGTGCAATGCCACATGCTGCGGCATGCTGAATATCCATGTATTTATGTGGTGCATCTCTATCCAGTATGCCTTTGCTGGGATATTTCTGAAAACGCACGATGTTGACAATTTTTGGTTGTATCGCAACATGTTCATTTCACAAGAGCTGACCTCTGATTTCTACATCAATAATGGATGTTGCAAGTTGCACCAATATCTATCAGTTGACCTTTGTTGGCATGACATGAATTCATCTTTGCTGATCGGGTAAAAGTGAACTCCTTGATGATTGACTAATAAATAATCCGAGGACGGAACAATGCATGTAAAATTTTCAGTGGTCCATGTGGGAACTGGAAGCAACTTGTAAATCTTGAAGTCTTCATTGTAGAGAAGTGGAAGTGAAATCTCTATTATAATGTTGCTGCTTCTATTATAATGTTGCTGCCCTTCCTCTCGGGCGAAGATTCTTGTAGAGTTGAAGAGTTGACTCGTGATGCCGTTCTCCAGGTATCATCATTGATCGGGGCTCTTCCTTCAACTGTTTCACCGATAGGATGAGAGGATGGATTCTTCCATTGTGTGTTGACAGGATGACATCTAACAGCACATTCTGAGTATTCTGATAGTTTATCATCATGAAAAGTGCGTTAAGAGCTGTTGAGCTAAGCATTTTGTACGTGTTGTACTTGTCGACTTCATTACTTAGACGGCTTATGATGTTACTAAGCGACTTGAGCTGTTTTTCAGTTTCTAACTTATCTTGTTTGAAAATGTTAACCGTAGATGCGATTATAGTTGTTTGGTTTCTCATGAGATCTATAAGATGATTTTTATTCAGTCGCACATGTTCTATAGTCTCTTCATAACCCTGGTCGAATCGATGGTCCAGTACTTCCAATAACTCATTTGCGACAGTTCCAATAAAGTCAAACGGAGAGCGTTTCGATCGGTGTATCTTATCGTTGTTTGCATGTAGAAGCACATCGTTATTCAGTTCGATTTGTTGAAGCTGGCGTATGAACTGACTTAAAAAGCCTTCACAAAGCAAATCTTTAACGTCTGTCAAATTCGCAAGTAGACATAGGTTTTTCATTTCTGTTACGCTGTTTTTGTATGCGTAGAACTCTGACCAGTAGTTGCTCATGTTAAAAAACACTATCGTTTTCCACGAGCTCGCGATCAAATTGCACTGCCCGAATCTTCAAAGTAGATGCCAGGTTGTCTTCTAAACTGGGAAATTTTGAATTCCTGTTTCATTGGCATCGCGATTGAGGAGTTCAGAAGTGCTGACAAACCCCAAATCCATAGAAAGGGGCTAATATTTCTGTTTTTGTGAAGGTTTCGTTCGATTCTATGAAGACTTGCTGGCTTCGGGATATCTTCCGAAGTCACTGCAATGTTAACTTGCTGAGAAGATGCCCTGGGTGCTGTTGAGGAGCTAGCATCTTCTGAAGTCTCTGTTTCTTTCTCCGTTTCGATCGGTAAGGGTCACAACCTTGTAATAGGTCTATTAACATATTTTTTGTTGCAAAAAACAGTTGCAGCTCTAACTCCATGATTTTTGCCCGGGTGAACTTCAGATACTCTGCCCATCATCCAAGCTGTTGGTGGAAGTCGATCCTCCTTTATCAACACGATGTCCCCGACTTCTATGTTGTCTTCCCTCTGTTTCCACTTTGTTCGTTGTTGGAGTTGGGAAAGATACTCCGAGGACCAAATTTTCCAAAAAACCGTGGTACATTTTTTGTGTAAGTACCCAACGGGAGCGATAGCTTTTCGATTCTCTCACTATTGGTCCAGGAAGTGCATCTCCAAGTGAATCTCCAATGAGGAAATGTCCAGGTGTGATTGCTGGTGATTCACCGATGTCGTTACTGATTGCAACTAACGGCCGAGAGTTCAGACATGCTTCGATTTGGGCCAGCAATGTTGAAAGTTCTTCAAAGGTGAGAGAGGTGTCACCAATAACTCGTTTTAAATGGTATTTCATTGACTTCACTGCTGCCTCCCATATCCCTCCAAAGTGCGGTGCCGCTGGTGGTATGAAATGCCATTCGGTTCCATCCACGATGAGGTTTTTCGAGACATTTATTTGTGATTGTTTTATGGCATTGCGCAGAAGGATTTGAATTTCCTTGTTCGCTCCAACAAAGGTGGTCCCATTGTCGCTGCAGAAATGCGAACAAATTCCTCTTCTTGAAAGAGGAGTAAAAAGCGCCGTACAGCTGCTAAAAACGCAGCAGAGCTCAGATCGCTCACTAGTTCAATGTGAATAGCCTTGGTTGCCAGGCATATGAAAATTGCAATCCGTACCCTTTGTGGTACGGTGTCCTCTACCCTTTGATATAAGGACTTGAACAGGTCCGGCATAATCGACTCCAGTATGTGTAAATGGCCTTGATGGAGTTACTCTTGAGGCTGGTAGAATTCCCATAAGTAGGGTTTTTCCTTGTGCTCTAAGCCGATGATAACGCACACGGTTGTGTATAATCTGCCGCACCACACGTTTTGCTTGAAGGATCCAGTATGGTTTGCGCAACGTCGATAGTGTTAATCGAATGCCTCCATGAAGGGTGCGCTGATGTACGTTTTCAATCAATAATTTAGTAAATCTGTCATTGGGTGGTAGAATGTAAGGATGTTTCTCGATTTCCGATAAGTTTGCGTTTTCCAATCGACCTCCTACGACTAACAGATCTTCTTCATCCAAGTATGGGTTAAGCGATAAAAGTTTACTTTTACAATTTAAGCTTTTTCCTTCTTGGAGGTGTTTGAAATCTTCTGGGAACGTCTTTTTTTGAACTGCTCGTATGATGTTTTTGCGTGCTGTGTTGAATTCATTTAGTTGTAACTCTAAGCTTCCCGGTCGTTTTGAGTTTGGAGATTTGCAGTTGTCACTTAATCTTTTGCAATAAGTGACTACTTTTATTAAAGTGTTATAACTCGAGAATCCTTCAGTGATATCGAACGAATCAGAAACAACGATGTTTAGGACTACTTTCGCTACTCTTGCCTCTGTGACTTCAACTTCAGGTACGTCTTGATTCGGCCAGCTATCTTCGTTGTGAAGTAGCCACTCAGGTCCATTCCACCATAACGGATGATGCTGAATCTGTTCTGGTGTAATACCTCTAGAAGCACAGTCAGCTGGATTATCCAACGATCGGACGTGCCTCCATGAACTTGGGCTCGTTACTTCTTGGATCTCCGAAACTTTGTTGGCTACAAATGTCTTCCACGTTGATGGGCACTTCTGTATCCAAGCTAATGTTATTGTGGAGTCTGTCCACGCAAATACCTTGCCTTCCTTGCGAGTTGTATATCCGCATTGTTTCCAACAAGACTTTGGACAGCAAATGAGCTCCACAAAGTTCTAGTCTAGGAAGCGGAATTCTCTTCTTAATAGGAGCCACTTTAGTCTTCGCAGTCAGTAATGCTGTAGCATAGCTACCTCCGCGCATAGGCACCCTCGAATATACAACAGCTGAATAAGCGGCTTCAGACGCGTCACAAAATCCATGTAATTCTATTTTTATGGATTTATCAACTCCCAGCCATCTCAGAATTCTGATGTTTTCCAATACCACAACGTTATTCTTCAGCTTATTCCATCGATCTTCTAGTTCAGTTGTGAGTGGTGGATCCCAATCCAGATCAGTTTTCCAGGTCTGTTGCATTAAGATTTTCGCGCTAACAGTAACCGGGGCCAACCATCCGAGTGGGTCATACAGCTTTGTTATTTCTGATAATGTCGTTCTCTTCGTAAGAGTTTTAATTTCTTCTTTTGGTGGGCTTATATGGACTTTAAACTGAAAGGTATCACTTGAAGGACTCCAGTGGATACCCAGTGTTAATCGTCTCTTCTTTGTCGATTTGTATGCTGCTGAGGCTCTGAGACTCCTGTGGAACGTTCTTAAGCAGCCGAATGTCATTGGTAACCCACTTACGAAGGTTGAAACCTGCCCCTTTAAGCATTGTTGTCAATTGCATTTGAGTTTCTTCGCATTCTTTTAAGGTATCTCGTCCAGACATCACATCATCAACATAGAAATCGTTTTTGACAATGTCTGCTGCAAGCGGATACCTCTCCTGCTCATCTAGAGCCAGTTGTTGAAGTGTTTTAACTGCCAAATAAGGTGCAGCGGCCGTACCGTAGGTCACTGTTGTGAGCTTGTACTCCCTTATTGGATGATTATTCGAACTTCGCCATAAAATACGCTGGTAGTCCTGGTCGTCTTCGTTCAGCTTTATTTGGCGGTACATTTTTTCTATGTCCGCAGTGTAGACATACTTATGTTTTTGCCACCGCATTAAAATTGTTGTTATGTCCTCTTGAAGTTTTGGACCAACTAGCATTAAATCGTTTGAACTGACTCCTGTCGAAGTCTTTGCTGATCCGTGAAATACTACTCGCAGTTTGGTTGTAGTACTCTCAGGTTTCAAAACAGCATTATGAGGTATGTAGTAACTATTGTTCATTGATTTTGTGTTGGGAGGTGCTTCAATCATATGTCCCTGTTCCAGAAACTCTTCTATCACCTTCGTATAGTCTGCTTTGAGTTGTTTGTCCTTACTCAACCTTGCTTCTAGCTGACGGAATCTTACCACAGCTCTGTGTTTGGATTGTCCCAGCTCCAGTGATTCCTTTTTTTTCTGGTTAAAAGGGATTTTAACTACATATCTGCCATCTGTGTCTCTGCGGTGTGTTTTCTTGAAGATATCTTCACATTCCTTGTCACTTTGCGTTTTAAATGTTGGCTGTGGTAACTCTTCCAGCTCCCAAAACCTTTGAAGTTGCTGATTAGCTGCTGTTTGTACCACGAATCCGTTTATTGTGCCAACTCTGTCCAGTTTTGGAGATGTGCGACCAGAAATAAGCCATCCTAAGTGTGACTCTTGTGCTATCAGCATATTACTAGTTTCTCTCCGTAAACCGTTGAGGATAATGTCACCATAAGCATCTGCCCCAATAATCATGTCGATTGATCCTGGAATGTTGAATGTAGGATCTGCCAATTCTATGTCGTCAAACTTATCCGTTGTAAGGTTGTGGGTTGAAGAGGATGGCAGCTGCCTTGTTAGTTTTGGTAATACAAGGGCTTTTAGATGAAGTTTGAATTTAGACGAGAAGCGTGGAGATATTGTCACGTCTACTCTGTGTCGTGCTGTTCCTGCGCCAATCGCACCAAGTCCGCATACTTCAACGAGTCCTTTTTGCTTTTTAAGCCGCAGCGATTGGGTGATTGCCTCAGTTATAAGGGACGCCTGAGATCCTTGATCGATCAGGGCTCGTATCCTCACACTTTTCATCCCATCACTGCTGCTTGCGTGAAGCATAGCCGTTGCCAGAAGGACGTTCTGATTTTGATGGCCATGGGCTATCTGTTTTTGATTCGACCTTTTGTTGAACACCTGGTTGTTGAACTGCCGGTTGTTAACTCCCCTGAGTTTGTTGAACTTCCACTCTCTTATTTTGAGGTGCTCTTTCAGACCACTCCACATGTAGAAGAGAGTGATGATTTTTGTTGCAGTATCTGCAGGTTCTTTTGCTAAGGCACTGACTCTGCTTGTCATGTCGTAAGCAATTATGACACAAATTGGCTTGCTTTATTTGCTGAAACCTTTTTTTTGGTGCACTTAGAAACTTGGGACATGAGTATATCACGTGGTCCCCTTTGCATAAAAAACATTGA
Organism: Neoascia interrupta; assembly: GCA_947623515.1. NCBI lineage: Eukaryota > Metazoa > Arthropoda > Insecta > Diptera > Syrphidae > Neoascia > Neoascia interrupta. The sequence goes on from OX392462.1 coordinate 136,050,703, forward strand.
TTTGATCTTGAGGCTACGTGAAAGTTTCTCACTGACGTGTGCGGTTCATTTTCAGTTTTGTGTTGTCTGTGCTTTGTTGGAGGTAGGACATCTAGCGCTTGATATCTTCTCGAGAGGAACTCGAAAAGAATTTTTATTGACGGCACCTTGTTTGGTTGCTCTAAGCCTTGTTCAAACAGGTTTCTGCTTTCTGGATTTAAGCTTTTGGTTAAAAGATGCACGATTATAGAGTCCCACGAAGAGGTGTTAAAACCCATGTTGCTTATTGCTGACAACCCTTCCTTTGCTGCATCTAGAATTGCCTTGATTGATATTGATTTTGGCTGATTTCCTTGATGTCCAGGCTTTATCATCTTGTCAATGTACATCGAGACAACTTTTCTTTCATTGTCATAACGCGCCTTCAATGTTTCCCATGCACAGAGATAATTAACACTGGTGATCCTGGTTAACTGGTGATCCTGGTGACACTGGCAATCCCCGAGAGTTCAACACCTGTATGAAACCAAAAAATTAATCACGCCACCACTACAACCAACGCTTGATGACGCAGACTTCTGCATATCGTCCGTGTGAAGAGGCCCCAGCATGTTGTGTCCAACATTTGATGACGCCGAACAATTCGAAGTTCCCAGCAATGCATGAGAATTATTTCAAAACGCAAAGTTATTTCTATCATTCAAATGCGTTCAATTACAATTATTGTAATTGAACCTCATGATAACAAAATGTGTAGCGAGTGTAAATAAACCTTAGAATAAGAAATTGTACAGTAAGCATTATTTTAGTATATATAAGGCATTAGAATAGAATAAAGTTTTTATGTTCACATTGGACACCCAGCAATACGGTCATTTTATTTAGTTTCCCCCTCCAGCGGTAAGAACTACAATAAATCTTTTTTGCTGCTTAAACAGTTCATTTTCATAATAAGATTAAATAACTTTAACGCGTTGCTCGGTTGCGTATCTTTCCATGGTTCAAATTGAGTTAGTCTGAAATTGAGAAATGTCAAATGAAATGCAGAAAAAAAACTTGACGTTCAGGTGTGGTTCGCATTCAACATCGGCCCTTAAAATTTGACCACCCTTTATATCATTGTTTACTCCTTGTGTTGAAGGGAATATTCAATGGAACGCACAAGCGTATGCAAATCTGTTAACACAGATCTGCCCTTACAGAAAGCGTGCTGAGCTGTAGACAGCAGCCTTTTATCAATGCTAGAACGTTGGTGGATATCAACCAATCTTTCTAGAGTTTTTAAAAGAAATTATGATAGACTGATGGGTCTGAGATCCTTTGGAGATTTGCCGGTTTTGAGTATAAACAATACTTTTACTTCTCTCCATAACAGTGGAATATGGACCAACTCTACGCAACCTCTCAGAATTATCTCCAGTGCAGGGAGGATAATATCCGATGTGTTTTGTAGTTCGGCTGGTATTATGCCGTCTTGTCCTGCCGGTTTTTAAGGTTTGAAGCTGTTAAATGCCCAGAGAAATCTATCCCTAGATATCAGATCATACTTATTAGTTATATGTGAAATTGCCTTATTAAGGTAAACACCATAAATAATATCGGAGCTATCCGGAAAGTGTGTCCTTGTATGTAAAGAAATTAACACACCAGCATACATTGTTGAGAAGTTTACCCTGGTTCACCTCGAGCTGTTGCGCCACTCTATTTATTTATTTATTTATCCGGAAAGTGGGTATCCAGTAGCAGGTTCAGCGGTTCTGCGCTAGAGGAAGTCCAGAAGCCATCTGCTTTTTTGAGGCTGCCGGGCATCGTTGGATTAGTAGAGTTAGATTAGAAAGAGTCGCCAAGATAACCGTTTGGCTTTTCTCAGTTTTTTTTTTTTTTTTAGGATTTGAGGGATGTTTTGAGAAATTATAAAATTAGGAACATATACTTCGCCCTTCCCCCTTCCCCCAAAGGGAGTATTTGAAATTAGGTAAAATAAAATTAAAATAGAGTAGCGCAACAGCTCGAGGTGAACCAGGGCCAACTTCTTAACCATGTATGCTGTGTGTGCTATATTTTTTTTTCACATACAAGGGGACCTACAATTTTTTGCCGAATCCGAACGGCACTTTGAGAAGTTTTTCAAGACAAATGTTACTCTCGGAGGGTTCGTCAGACCCTCGGGGAGGTGGGAGCCGTGAAAAAGAACAAGTCTTTTTTTTTCAGGTGGCAGAGGCAGGATTCGAACCCAGACCTCCGGCGTCAGAGGCACACACCCTAACCACTGCGCCACGGCGCCCACAAAAATAAAATTAAGACTACGTAAAAATAACATTAAGACTACGTTTCACTATCTAGTATGCAAGGCCTAGGCTTACCTCACCTGTCTCATACAGAACGTAGTAGAACGTAGACAACCGCAAACCCTGTTGCCAACAACCCATTATTCTTGGATCAAGATAATATCTTCTCGATCTTGATCCAGACGTAGAAGAAGGGAGGCCGAGACCATTTTGGAGTGATGGAGGTTAATCTGAACTAACTGTAGCATGGTCTCTACGGTCAGGCAAAGAAACATCCACCACAGTATTGTTTAGGGGTCCAAATCCGAAAAAGAACCCAGAAGTTCACCTGCGCTCAGAAGGACCGTATTAAGACAGTCTTCCATCTCCATGTCTGACGGAGTGTCAGAAATAGAGTATTTGGACTGGGAAGGAGCTGTAGCGGCGACGTCGCCCAAATTCGGAGAGGTGACTACAGTTCCGGGTGAGAAGGCCTGAGGTGACGATACAAGGGGGTGAGGAGGCAATTTGCCAGTCTCTAACTCGTCCTTTTTCAGGGGTGAGGAGGCAACTTGCCAGTCTTAAACTCGTCCTTTTTATACACTCGCAGGGTGATTTCATCCTAACCAAATCTTATCACGCCTTTGGTCTCAGCTAGATGAGCAAGAGAATCCTGGTTGATTACTATAATAGCAGATCTATAGGAACCTTTTTGCTCCTCCAGCTTGGTGACCTTTCGATCGTGAGTCGGAAGTGTGGGATTGCAAAGTCTTATGACTTCAAGGATCTCTTGTGCGGAAGCGGGTTCGATAGGGATCCAAGTGCGCGTTCTCCGCCTGCTTGGGATATTATCCTTAGCGTCGACGTCGAGCTTTGCACTAGGCCAAACCTGCCCTAAACTATTTTTCGCGAGCTTGTAGAGGCCACAAGATCGCATATCCTCGCACGCGATAAGCTTTACATGGCTTTGATGCCAACCGCCATCGAAGGTGGTCCGGGGTGTTCCCGCATGAACGTCAAAAAGTTGCTGGAAGGCTTCAATTTGACCATGTTCCACATTTTGGGAGTGATAGATCCGTCCAGGTCGCCACGATCAATCACATCAACTACAATACGGTCTTTAAGAACCTCGATCAAGGACTTATGAGGTGTGATGGGGGACGTCTTAAGGGCGGTGATGGTGTTCTTTACCTTAAGACGCTTAGATATCGAATCGGTATCCTCATCCGACCTCTGCCGCTTGTGGGTCTTTCGACAGTATTTTCTATGCCCATTAATCGCCTGTGTACAGTCGATCTCCAGTATGAGCCTTGCGACGATATTTTCTATGCCCATTTAAGTTTAGCGATCTTCACCGGCTACGATCAATCACAGCAACTCCAATACGGTCTTTAAGAACCTCGATTAAGGACTTATGAGGTACGGAGGACGTCTTAGGGGCGGTGATGGTGTTCTTTACCTTAAGACGCTTAGATACCAAATCAGTATCCTCCTCCGACCTCTGCCGCTTGTGAGTCTTTCGACAATATTTTCTATGCCCATTAATCGCCTGTGTTCTGTCAATCTCCAGAATATCTCCTAAGACTTTCAGAGTCCGGATGGCTTCCCGCATGTTCTTATAAAACTCTTTTGCTGGAGCGCATGGCCGCGATCTTCCACCTCGAAACGTTCTGGGGGCGATATTGTCACTGAGGAGCGAAAAGAGCTCGTGTTGGAGCTGCTAGCAGTGGAGGGGCCATGAGGTGCCACAATCCCAACACCACCAGAAGCTGAAGTTCCTGCTTCGTTTCAGTTCTTGCTGCTGACCGCACAGGGTGGATCACGAGTATCCACAATCGCACCACTATTTGGAAGAGCAGGAGCTGTGCTGGTAGACTGTTTTGTCACCGTACTACCGTCCGGCTTTGAACGGGTGCCGGTTTTACCTACTTCTTATTTTTGTTTTTGTTGTTTATTTGTACAATTATAAGAAGCAGTACACTTGTAAAAATATTTTAAATTCACCCACTGACACGCCCACCTTTTCTAGTAGCATGAAATTTCATACCTTCGCTTGAGTGTATTGGCATTTAAAACCAGTGAATAAATGCAACAGTGCATATGTAATAGCTTCGGTCCATCTGTAACGGACCACGGTATACCCGATTGTTATTATAAATAAAAATAATAAATAGAGTGGCTCAACAGCTCGAGAGGAACCAGGGCCAACTTCTCAACAATGTATGCTGGTGTGTTAACTTCTTTACATACAAGGGGACCTACAATTTTTTGCCTTATCCGAACGGCACTTGGAGAAGTTTTTCAAGACAAGTGATACTCTCGGAGGGCTTGTCAGGCCCTCGCGGAGGTGGGGACCGTGAAAAACAACAAGTCCTTTTTTCAGGTGACGATGGTAGGATTCGATTCCAGACCTACTGCGTAGTAGGCACACACACTAACCACTACACCACGACACCCCACCCGATTCTTATTACTATTCTCCTTTCCATTCCTATTATCCTTTCCATTCCTTTTCTCCTTTTCAGTCCGATTCTCCTCTCTATTCCTATTCTCCTTTCTATTCCTAGCTCAAAATTTAAGGCCTACAAATTGGTGACATACGGACAGACAGCCGGACGGACATGGCTCATTCGACTCAGAAGTCAGTCTCAGAAGTCAGTCAGTCAGCGGTATACCCTATTCCTATTCCTATTCTCCTTTCCAGTCTTATTCTCCTTTCCCCTCCTATTCTCCTTTCCATTCGTTTATTTTCTTGTTTTCATCCCCGTCCCGTTACCATTTATGCATCATTTTAAATAGAAAAAAAATTTATTCCTTTTAAGTTTTTGTTTACTAAAAAAAAAAACAGTGAGTAAGTGCTACAGTGTGTACGCAGAAGGTACAGTCCGTAAAACGGGCCGTTGAATACCCCATATAAATACCACCCCCCCCCCCCCCCCCCTGGCGTGGTCGAACCGCCCCTAATTACAAACAATTAATAATAAAATATTTCCACAGATATTTCCAAGTTACACTTAAATGTACGTAAAAATGCAATTTTTTGGTTCAAATTCAATATTTTTGAAAATCGACCCCTAAAAAGGGGCGTGGCCAAAAACTTTGTATGAACGAAATCTGGACTGAAGTCTAGTTTACCTAACATCCTATTTTTTTTTCAGGCTTTCCTAAATTAGGCTCAAGGCCAGTCGAAATTACGTTTTTCTGGGAAATTTTAGGGTTTTCTTCAATTCTGCCTCCAAATGTGGGCGTGGTCCAAAGTCTTGTATCAACAAAATGTGAAACTAAGCGTCTTCTACATAAAATATTAAGCAAATGTTTTTCAATTTCAGGCAATAATATTGAGTAAACTGCATTTTAGAATATACCTTTAAAATAGATGCCACGCCCACTAGAGGAGGTTTACCAATTAAATTTGTCTTTTTTGTATCTTGCATTCATCAGGAAATGCTAAAGGAGATGCTAAATGGAGCCTAAAAGGCCCAAAAATTGGTGACATACGGACGGATGGACATGGCTCATTCGACTCAGAATTCGGTCTTGATCATATCCCCTTAAGGTCTTGGGGGTTGTTGAGATCTTACCAAGTCAAAAGCCAGGCTTCAGATTTGAGAACAATTGCTGGTACTTTATTCCTTATATAACAATTCCATATATACATTATACATTGTGTGAATTAATACATCTATTCTATTCATATTCGCATGAATATGTGTGAACAAGAAAGTTTATTATGCAAAACAGAGTTGCCGAGTTATTAATAACAACTACAATTAATAACGACTACAACAATTCCCCCCTTAAAAAAATGCTGTCTATATTCATGCTATGATTCATGATCATTATCATCTTCATAAATGTTCATGTTACAATTGTCATTTGAAATAACATCAAGCTGGTCTTTATTGGTTCGCGGTGATTTCTGTTGTTCCGGGGAAGCACCAGGGTGGCAGCCGATTGCGCTTGATGGATTTTTCTTCCTTGGTGTATTTTAAGGCAGAAGGCCATGATCGGTATCCCCGAAAAATTCTGGCCAATGTTACGCATCTGGTTAACATGTCTGAACCATCATGGAAACATGTCGACAATCATCCAACTGTGTGTTATAATGAAAGGTACCTTTCACTTACCTTACTTAACTACCATAGCGCTATATCCCTAGCCGCTACCCTTTCCCCTAACCGAAACAGCCTATCTGCCTTATGAAATATTTATTTAGTTTTTGTGGTTCTAAGGTTGCACTGAGATTGCGAAAAAAACGACCTTAATAATTTACTAGTCCGAGAAAGGAACGCAACTCTGAAATGTTGCTTGGGCGGGGTGCTAATTTTTTAGCTTCGATTTTGGATTTTGACTTATTTATGCCCGACTTATTTATAACAAACCCACAGTATTCTATATTATCCTGAATAAACTAAGACTTGCCTGCATTAATCCTCAACCCGTTATCAGTAGCCTTTTCATTACTATCTTTCTTTTCATTTCATTAATCTTTCTTTGTGTATTTCATCATTAGGTCCAGTCATTGCAACATCGTCAATAAAGACAATAACACATTCTGTACCCTGTAAAATTTCCTCGATCTTCCGCTGCCATTTAGATGGGGCACAACTCAATCGATATAATAACCTAGAGTGCATCTGTATAAACCCTTATGAGTCGATAATGTAAGCATTTCTTAATCTTCTACATGCACTTGCCAAAGCAAATAGGCGCGGCGCAATCAACTTTTAAAAATTTTTCACCTGCTCCTAAATCAACAAATAGGGGCAGGTGTAGGAAACGGATTCTTTTCGACAATCATCAAGGGATTAAGTGTCACTTTGAAGTCGTCGCGGAAATACTGATTGAGCCGTTCTGCTTCACTACTGGTACAATGGGCGTTGCCCAATCACTACTGTTAACTTTCACAAGGACCCCTTTTGCCTCTAGTTCCTCTAACTCCTTTTCAACACGCTCTCACAAAGCAAAGGGTGTTTGATGCGCCCGTAGTTCCCCCGGGTTAGTGTTGAACAAAAATTCATATTTTTTTTAGAAGCATTTGTACCTTGCTATTTAACACAGTTTGAGGTAATTTAGATTCACTTACCTTGTTAACCGAAGCGTTTCCTTTAGCCAGAATGCCCAAGAATTCGGTTCACTCAAAATATCTCATCCACTCCCGAACAAAAAGCGCATTTTAGTTCGAATCGGCGACCTTTGCATTGGAAATTCGTTGGGTGTACGTCGTCTGCTTGCTTCGAATGACGTTGACTACTTTAAACATTTCTCCATGTTCCATTCATCTTCTCCACGTTTTGGTGTGACGATTCTAAGCTCGTTGCTATTTGAACAGCTCTATCTAATGACAGTTCCTTAATCTATAAGAATCTATCCTTTATTCGGGAGTCCCGCATTCCGCAAACTAATTGGACAAACTATCTAATGACGGTTCTTTCGTCTCCAAGAGTCTATCCTTTATTCGGTAGTCGCGTATTCCGCAAACTAATTGCATACGCAACGCAGATTCCAAATATGAGCCAAAATTGCAATTGACTGCCATCTCCCTAAGCACTGCCATATAATCCCTTATTGTTTCACCTTCTAACTGTAGTCGATGGTGAAATTTGTAGTACTCCGGTACTTCCAGCGGTTTTGGGTTATAGTGGTTGTTGAGCACCTCCGTCAATTCAGCATATTTTTTTACCGTCGCAAAATGCAATAGAAAGATTCTTTTAATGCTATCGTCCGTTATCTTGAAGAAGACAAAACCTCCTTCCAATCTCTGCAACCACCGCTCAAACTTGCTTTTGGTCTCGTCGAAAAATTCGATGTAAAGGTTGCCGGGGATTCCGCTGCTCATTACTGCTTTTATATCATCCGCAATTTGATTTTTTTCCTACTTCGTCGGGAACTTGACTTTGAACTTCCAAGGATTTGTTCATATTCAAACCAAAAGAACGGCAGCCTGTAATTCCGCTGGTTGATGTTTCGAGGCCGGTCAGTTTGACAACGGCTTCTTCAAGCACGGAAAAAGAATGCATTTTATTCGTGCCACCACCTGTTGCTTTGCATTCTTTTTTATTCTCAACTAATTTCCTTTTTATATACGCCTTCCAATCCAACCATACCTAAAAAAGTAGAAATATTTAGATTTTTGTCGTCTATATAAACATGGCAAATTTGCCAATAAAATTTCTGAGAATATCGACCATCGCTCGTTGGAATATACCTGGAGCATTTTTTAAACCAAATGGTAAACTAACGTATTCATATTTTCCGTTATTTTATTTTTTTCCCCCGGGGGTAGAAAAACCTTCATAGGCACTACGAGGACCGGCCGCGCGTGCTCATAGTAGTGTGAGATTCTTACTCACCTCCCATTTTCCGTTTGACTACAACTAAGTTTCCTTAACAAGTAGTTCAAGCTTCTGTAGTAATCGCGTGTGGCAGGCTGCCTTCCAACGAAAGCACCTACTATACCGTCAAGTTATGCGGTTTCATCTTATGCTGCTAGATCCAACGGTCTCATTCGTTGTAGTCGGCGCGTAAGATTTGTCTGTTCCAAAGTTCGGATAATTTCATTGTTCCAATGTCCGCGAAATCGAGTACTAAGTTTGCGAGCAAAGTTTGTTACCTCATCAGTCACGGTTGCGATTCCAAGATCTCGGTGTAGATCGCTATTTCTTATGTACCATGGAGCATTAACGATTGCTCTGAGTGTCTTATTTTGAAAAGTTTTCAAAATAGATATATTGCTTGGTTAAGTACAACCCCAGAGTTGTATACCGTACGTCCAAGATGGTTTTAGCACTTGCTTATACAGAAGCAGTTTGTTATATACGCTTAGTTTCGAAAATCTTCCGATAAGCCAATTCATTTCTCTTAACCTGATTTCGAGCTCGTCGCGTTTCTTTTTAACGTGCGGCTTCCATTTAAATTTGCGTCCAGAGCCATTCCTTGATATTTTGCTTCATTTGAGTACGGGATTTGTACGGAGTTAATAAATAAAGGTTTGGTTCTAAGGTTCTAAGATTCTATAGAGTTTTTCTGGTAAGTTTAGCCGTAACTTGTACTTCAGGCCTTCGTGCCATACCTTGTCGAAGGCTTGCGATACGTCGAGAAAAGCTCTAGTACATATCTTTTCCGCTTCCAGAGCTTTTTCGGTTTCGTTTGTTATTGGATAGACCTGGTCGATTGTTGAATGCTTTTTCTAAATCCGAATTGGTTGCAACCTTTTTAGCAACAGTTTCTCGAATACCTTAGGTATTATCGGCAGTAGCGAAATAGGTCTGTATGACTTTTTGTAGTTCGGACATTTTCCTGGCTTCGGAACCATTATGACCTCGGCCACTTTCCATTAATGATATAGAGTAGCTTGACTAAAGCTTTTTTCGGTAGCTCCTTTAGAACTTCGCTAGTAATTAAGTCGTAGCCAGGTGCTTTGTTGTTCTTCAGATTATTTATCGTTTGACGAAGTTAAGCCAATGAAAAAGTTTTTATTCTATAATTATCTTGTACCGCATAGGGATTGAGCTCCTCGACCAATGGTTCCCCGTCAAACAGTTTGAATGTTTCTTCTAGGTAACCTGCAAATAAATCCGCTTTTTCTTTGTTTTCTCTTGCCCATTCGCCGTTGGCTTTTCTTAATGGCGCAGAATGTACTATAGGCTTCTTAATGGACTTCACTGCTTTCCAAAGAGAATAGTTCGAACCTTTATCGGCAGTCAAACTTTCGAGGTAAGCAGTAGTCTCGCGACTTTTAAAGTCTTGAAGTTCGTGCTTCAGGTTGTTAGAAAGGTGGTTCAAGATGGTCTTATCCGGGGGTGCTCGGGAACGTGTCCATCTTTTGCGCGCTCTCTTCTTTTCACATATTAGCTCTTCTATTTCTTGTGGATATATTGTTCTGCTCTTCGATAGTTCGGATCTCCGAAAAGAAGTGTTATTCTACGCAGCGCTCTGAATAACTCTCACGAGTTTATCTAATTTGTCTTCTATTTCATGTGGCGTTTAGAGTAGTACATTCAAAGCTATGTTTTCTTTACAGTATTTTCTAAAGACGTCCCAGTCGGTATTATTGTTACTTAATCTAGGCGCTCTTTCCTTTTTCACTAGGCTTCCGCCGATTTTCAAAAGAACTGCTGAGTGATCTGAACAGTGATCAAAGCGTTCTTTTACGTTTGTAAGGTAACGAGGTACCCCCTTGGCGATGAAAAAGTCAACAAGGTCAGGTATTTTATTTCTATCGGTTGGCCAATATGTTGGCTTTCCCGTCGATAAGAAGACCACGCCACATTTTGTACTTGCTTTAAAGAGGACTCTGCCGCTTGTTGAATTGCATCGTGAGCCCCAAAAAGTATTTCTCGCGTTAAAGTCTCCGCCGATGATAAAGTTTGTCCCAAGTGATTCAAAAAGGGAAGCAAGATCTTTATCAGCCAGGCGATACTGCGGAGGAAAATAGCTCGACGCGATGTTATAATCTAAGTGCCTCAATTTTACGGAGATTGAGCTTATTTGCATGGAATCCAGTTCTATTTCTGCGTTTTTGGAGTGCTTAATGCAGTCTTTAATGTAAAGAGAGGATCCGCCTCTCGAATTTTCTGAAGGATGATGCGCGTGATAGTCGATGTAACCTTTTATCTTGGGTGCCGAACCCCTTTTACAGTGGGTTTCCGAAATCAGGCATATGTCTTTATTATTCTTCCGTAGGAATACTTCTAGTTCGTCAATTTTTTGCATGAGGCCGTTCGCATTCCATGTAATAATTTTGATTGACTTTCCCATATTCATGATTTTTTGTTATATGTTTTACGAGGCTTAAACTCGAGCTCGCTTAATTTGTTACATATTACTTGATTTACTTTCGTTTGTTGCTCAAGCTTTTCTAAAATCATAAGTAGAATTTGAGAGACCGAATCTGGTGCGGCCGATTGCTGCTTACTTTCATGTGAATCGACTTGAGCGTACTATCTTGGACCACCAAGTGTGGATTTGCCGGTTGAACTTGGACCAGCGGCGAACCTTTTCTTTAATTAATCCCGTACCCTTGGTCGACTTAGGGGTTTTTGGTTTATGGGCTTTAGTAGGTTTTAGGCTTGGACCCTTTTGTTCAAAACTTTTCTTTGGAGCTTCATGCCGTTTTTGTAACTCTATGGCGATTTCGCACCCTCGGTAGCTCGCTGGGTGACTTCCGCTACAATTGATTCAGACCGCCGGAGCCTGACTGCTGACATTGCAATCTGTCGAAAGATGTTCACCGGCGCATTTAACGCATCGCGGTTCTTTTTGGCAGTATGCTTGCGTGTGCCGGAAACCTTGGCATCGTTTGCATTGAGGTACTAGTCTGTTGCCCTTCTGCTTGGGCTCGATTTTGACCTTAATATTAAGGAGTGCTTTTATTTTGTAAATCTCGCTTATGTTCTCAGTTCTATCAAAAGATAGCATGAAAATTGGCAGACCGCGCCTGACAACAGCAAAATCTTTACCATCGTCCGTAAGTTGCTTCTCTTTCTTTATTATGTTCACGGCGTCAAGAATTTTAAAGCCTTTGGCTTGAACATCTTCTACTACTTGTTCCTTAGTGCAGGGTGGGTGTAGTCCACTCGCGATAACCCGCAGCGGCTTCTTGAGGTGATTTTCATACGTAATTTATTGTATTTCCTCTGTTGTGACACTTGTGAACTTTTGTGACAGCGACCGAAAGGCGTCAGATTCATCGACGTGAACTTTCCATACATTGATCCGAAGCGATGTTAAGTAATATTTCGTCCCAAGAGTATTTTTAAGGATTTATCGTAACTCTCCGTAGTCCGCGACACCAACGACATTTATTGCAAGTGGTCGACGGTTTTTTTCTTGGGTTTTTGCTGTCGCTTTTTTTGGCACGACTGGTGTTTCTTCTTTCTGCTCCACGGTTTCTACTTCAGGTGAAGAACCAGCTTTTCGCTTCTTGGTAAGCCTTTTCTTAAAGACCGGATTCGTTTCGCGTGCAAGCTCTTTCTCGTCCGTCTGGTATTCGAATTGGCGTTTCGGTGTTTCCTCACATTCTATAGTACGGGGATTCCTCAAAGCTTCGTTTTCTTTACGTAACAAATCTACTTCACTTTTAATTTGAAGTAGATTCGTTACGTAAATTCGAATCTTCGAATCTAATCACTTTTATGGTAGAGACCATAAAAGGTAAAGCTTAGCGCGGAGTTCATTGTTTTCCGCTTCAAAGCATTTCATTTTCGCTGAGTCCTGATTAACCGGCGGACTTCTTTTCCCGGAGACGTTCGATCCAGCTGGTGGAGATCGAGGTACCCTTGATCTTTTCAAAAAGGGATTTATAAGTAATAAATGGCTGTCCCCAGAATCCGTAGAGCCTACCTCCGAAGATAATGAATCTGCCAGTGAAACTGGATTGCCACCTCGGGTAATAATATCTTTTGTTTTGTCCATTGCATAGTTTGTATGCGATACGCGCTCGGCATACGGAGGGTGGATTTTAGTCGCCTCTTACGACAGGCATGCCTTACCTCGGGTATATTCTAACCCCTACCCGAAGGGAGTTCCGTTATTTACTGAAAATGCTGTCTTTTCTATATATGTTTCTTTCATAAGTATCTGGTGAAAACCAGATCTTAAATCTATTGTCGAAAAATATCTCGCGTTACCTAAATTTCTGTAAAACGAAATCTTACCTCAATAATCTGAAGAAGGTACAAAGATTAGCTTGCTTAGGTATCACAGGTGCATTAAGATCCACGCCTCAAACAGGTCTGGAAACAATGCTGCACCTCCAACCTCTGGAGCTTTTCACAAGAAATGTGGCGGCAAAGGCAGCTCTCAGACTAAGAGAGAACAAACTCTGGAAATCACAATGTCTAGGACACTCGAGCATTCTGGGTCTGTAACCCGTACGGATTATAAGAAACCTCAATTTGACCTCGACAAAAGATTCAAAGTCATTATACCAAGTAGGCATGACTGGGTAGAGACTTAGTTTGACATCAAAGGTATAGCTATCTATACCGATGGTTCGAAAACAGAGAATGGAACAGGTTCTGGAGTCTTCTCGGAAACACTGCAAATCAACCAGGCATATTGACTAAATGACTACTGCAGTGTTTTTCAAGCTGAGATTCATGCGGTGAAGAGAGCTGCACAGACAATTCAATCTATGGATCTTCCAGCAACGGAAATCACCATATGTGTTGATGGTCAGGCAGCACTTAAAGCCCTGCACTCCAACCTCGTATACTCTAAGTGTTTCAAGGACTGCCTCATGGCATTAAAGGATATAAGCACAGTTCTACTCTGCTGGGTTCCTGGGCACGTTGGCGTGGCCGGAAATGAAATGGCCTACGAACTGGCAAGGAAAGGTTCTGATATGGACATAACGATGGCTGACCGACGGATTTATCTTCCTTTCAACACAGCCAAAAGTCTTATAGATCAACACACGATCAAACTAGCCGGTGAACGTTGGCAACAGTCTAAAGATTGTATAACTCACAGCTTATGGCCAGTAATCGACCTTAAAAGAGCAACGACCCTTCTATCTCTCAATAGGAATTTCATAAGAACACTCGTTGGTGTAGTCACGGGACACTGCACCATTGGTGTCATGGCTACATGAATGGGAATCTTTGCCAACGACTTCTGCAAAAGCTGCAGGGATGAAGAATAAATAGAGTCTATAGAACACTTTCTCTGCCATAGCCCAGCTCTCCAAGAACGACGACTAACCTTTCTAGGAGTCAGGTTCTTTGATAGCCTGGACGCCCTGGCAGGAATATCACTACTTGACCTAAAAAGATGTATCAAAAGATCAGGCTGGTTCAGTTAGTAAGACATATTTCCAACCATGTTTGTCTACCTCACAAGGGCAATCTCAACGGCAAGGGCAAATCCCTCTATTTCGCTTCATTTGTGTACGGGATTTGTACGGAGTTAATGAATAAAGGTTTGGTTCTAAGGTTCTAAGATTCTATAGAGTTTTTCTGGTAAGTTTAGCCGTAACTTGTACTTCAGGCCTTCGTGCCATACCTTGTCGAAGGCTTGCGATACGTCGAGAAAAGCGCTAGTACATATCTTTTTCGCTTCCAGAGCTTTTTCGGTTTCGTTTGTTATTGGATAGACCTGGTCGATTGTTGAATGCTTTTTTCTAAATCCGAATTGGTCAATCGTCTTTCTTCGGTGATTGGTTGCAACCTTTTTAGCAACAGTTTCTCGAATACCTTAGGTATTATCGGCAGTAGCGAAATAGGTCTGTATGACTTTTTGTAGTTCGGACATTTTCCTGGTTTCGGCCACTTTCCTTTGCCTTGGAACGTATAAAATTCTCATGGAGGCTTTAATGATATAGAGTAGCTTGACTAAAGCTTTTTTCGGTAGCTCCTTTAGAACTTCGCTAGTAATTAAGTCGTAGCCAGGTGCTTTGTTGTTCTTCAGATTATTTATCGTTTGACGAAGTTACGCCAATGAAAAAGTTTTTATTCTATAATTATCTTGAACCGCATAGGGATTGAGCTCCTCGACCAATGGTTCCCCGTCAAACAGTTTGAATGTTTCTTCTAGGTAACCTGCAAATAAATCCGCTTTTTCTTTGTTTTCTCTTGCCCATTCGCCGTTGGCTTTTCTTAATGGCGCAGAATGTACTATAGGCTTCTTAATGGACTTCACTGCTTTCCAAAGAGAATAGTTCGAACCTTTATCGGCAGTCAAACTTTCGAGGTAAGCAGTAGTCTCGCGACTTTTAAAGTCTTGAAGTTCGTGCTTCAGGTTGTTAGAAAGGTGGTTCAAGATGGTCTTATCCGGGGGTGCTCGGGAACGTGTCCATCTTTTGCGCGCTCTCTTCTTTTCACATATTAGCTCTTCTATTTCTTGTGGATATATTGTTCTGCTGTTCGACAGTTCGGATCTCCGAAAAGAAGTGTTATTCCACGCAGCGCTCTGAATAACTCTCACGAGTTTATCTAATTCGTCTTCTACTTCATGTGGCGTTTAGAGTAGTACATTCAAAGCTATGTTTTCTTTACAGTATTTTCTAAAGACGTCCCAGTCGGTATTATTCTTACTTAATCTAGGCGCTCTTTCCTTTTTCACTAGGCTTCCGCCGATTTTCAAAAGAACTGCTGAGTGATCTGAACAGTGATCGAAGCGTTCTTTTACGTTTGTAAGGTAACGAGGTACCCCCTTGGCGATGAAGAAGTCAACAAGGTCAGGTATTTTATTTCTATCGGTTGGCCAATATGTTGGCTTTCCCGTCGATAAGAAAACCACGCCACATTTCGTACTTGCTTTAAAGAGGACTCTGCCGCTTGTTGAATTGCATCGTGAGCCCCAAAAAGTATTTTTCGCGTTAAAGTCTCCGCCGATGATAAAGTTTGTCCCAAGTGATTCAAAAAGGGAAGCAAGATCTTTATCAGCCAGGCGATACTGCGGAGGAAAATAGCTCGACGCGATGTTATAATCTAAGTGCCTCAATTTTACGGAGATTGAGCTTATTTGCATGGAATCCAGTTCTATTTCTGCGTTTTTGGAGTGCTTAATGCAGTCTTTAATGTAAAGAGAGGATCCGCCTCTCGAATTTTCTGAAGGATGATGCGCGTGATAGTCGATGTAACCTTTTATCTTGGGTGCCGAACCCCTTTTACAGTGGGTTTCCGAAATCAGGCATATGTCTTTATTATTATTCCGTAGGAATACTTCTAGTTCGTCAATTTTTTGCATAAGGCCGTTCGCATTCCATGTAATAATTTTGATTGACTTTCCCATATTCATGATTTTTTGTTATATGTTTTACGAGGCTTAAACTCGAGCTCGCTTAATTTGTTAAATATTACTTGATTTACTTTCGTTTGTTGCTCAAGCTTTTCTAAAATCATAAGTAGAATTTGAGAGACCGAATCTGGTGCGGCCGATTGCTGCTTACTTTCATGTGAATCGACTTGAGCGTACTATCTTGGACCACCAAGTGTGGATTTGCCGGTTGAACTTGGACCAGCGGCGAACCTTTTCTTTAATTAATCCCGTACCCTTGGTCGACTTAGGGGTTTTTGGTTTATGGGCTTTAGTAGGTTTTAGGCTTGGACCCTTTTGTTCAAAACTTTTCTTTGGAGCTTCATGCCGTTTTTGTAACTCTATGGCGATTTCGCACCCTCGGTAGCTCGCTGGGTGACTTCCGCTACAATTGATTCAGACCGCCGGAGCCTGACTGCTGACATTGCAATCTGTCGAAAGATGTTCACCGGCGCATTTAACGCATCGCGGTTCTTTTTGGCAGTATGCTTGCGTGTGCCGGAAACCTTGGCATCGTTTGCATTGAGGTACTAGTCTGTTGCCCTTCTGCTTGGGCTCGATTTTGACCTTAATATTAAGGATTGCTTTTATTTTGTAAATCTCGCTTATGTTCTCAGTTCTATCAAAAGATAGCATGAAAATTGGCAGACCGCGCCTGACAACAGCAAAATCTTTACCATCGTCCGTAAGTTGCTTCTCTTTCTTTATTATTTTCACGGCGTCAAGAATTTTAAAGCCTTGGGCTTGAACATCTTCTACTACTTGTTCCTTAGTGCAGGATGGGTGTAGTCCCCTCGCGATAACCCGCAGCGGCTTCTCGAGGTGATTTTCATACGTAATTTATTGTATTTCCTCTGTTGTGACACTTGTGAACTTTTGTGACAGCGACCGATAGGCGTCAGATTCATCGACGTGAACTTTCCATACATTGTTCCGAAGCGATGTTAAGTAATATTTCGTCCCAAGAGTATTTTTAAGGATTTATCGTAACTCTCCGTAGTCCGCGACACCAACGACATTTATTGCAGGTGGTCGACGGTTTTTTTCTTCTGCTTTTGCTGTCGCGTTTTTTGGCACGACTGGTGTTTCTTCTTTCTGCTCCACGGTTTCTACTTCAGGTGAAGAACCAGCTTTTCGCTTCTTGGTAAGCCTTTTCTTAAAGACCGGATTCGTTTCGCGTGCAAGCTCTTTCTCGTCCGTCTGGTATTCGAATTGGCGTTTCGGTGTTTCCTCACATTCTATAGTACGGGGATTCCTCAAAGCTTCGTTTTCTTTACGTAACAAATCTACTTCACTTTTAATTTGAAGTAGATTCGTTACGTAAATTCGAATCTTCGAATCTAATCACTTTTATGGTAGAGACCATAAAAGGTTAAGCTTAGCGCGGAGTTCATTGTTTTCCGCTTCAAAGCATTTCATTTTCGCTGAGTCCTGATTAACCGGCGGACTTCTTTTCCCGGAGACGTTCGATCCAGCTGGTGGAGATCGAGGTACCCTTGATTTTTTCAAAAAGGGATTTATAAGTAATAAATGGCTGTCCTCAGAATCCGTAGAGCCTACCTCCGAAGATGGTGAATCTGCCAGTGAAACTGGATTGCCACCTCGGGTAATAATATCTTTTGTTTTGTCCATTGCATAGTTTGTATGCGATACGCGCTCGGCATACGGAGGGTGGATTTTAGTCGCCTCTTACGACAGGCATGCCTTACCTCGGGTATATTCTAACCCCTACCCGAAGGGGGTTCCGTTATTTACTGAAAATGCTGTCTTTTCTATATATGTTTCTTTCATAAGTATCTGGTGAAAACCAGATCTTAAATCTATTGTCGAAAAATATCTCGCGTTACCTAAATTTCTGTAAAACGAAATCTTACCTCAATAATCTGAAGAAGGTACAAAGATTAGCTTGCTTAGGTATCACAGGTGCATTAAGATCCACGCCTCAAACAGGTCTGGAAACAATGCTGCACCTCCAACCTCTGGAGCTTTTCACAAGAAATGTGGCGGCAAAGGCAGCTCTCAGACTAAGAGAGAACAAACTCTGGAAATCACAATGTCTAGGACACTCGAGCATTCTGGGTCTGTAACCCGTACGGATTATAAGAAACCTCAATTTGACCTCGACAAAAGATTCAAAGTCATTATACCAAGTAGGCATGACTGGGTAGAGACTTAGCTTGACATCAAAGGTAGAGCTATCTATACCGATGGTTCGAAAACAGAGAATGGAACAGGTTCTGGAGTCTTCTCGGAAACACTGCAAATCAACCAGGCATATTGACTAAATGACTACTGCAGTGTTTTTCAAGCTGAGATTCATGCGGTGAAGAGAGCTGCACAGACAATTCAATCTATGGATCTTCCAGCAACGGAAATCACCATATGTGTTGATGGTCAGGCAGCACTTAAAGCCCTGCACTCCAACCTCGTATACTCTAAGTGTTTCAAGGACTGCCTCATGGCATTAAAGGATATAAGCACAGTTCTACTCTGCTGGGTTCCTGGGCACGTTGGCGTGGCCGGAAATGAATTGGCGGACGAACTGGCAAGGAAAGGTTCTGATATGGACATAACGATGGCTGACCGACGGATTTATCTTCCTTTCAACACAGCCAAAAGTCTTATAGATCAACACACGATCAAACTAGCCGGTGAACGTTGGCAACAGTCTAAAGATTGTATAACTCACAGCTTATGGCCAGTAATCGACCTTAAAAGAGCAACGACCCTTCTATCTCTCAATAGGAATTTCATAAGAACACTCGTTGGTGTAGTCACGGGACACTGCACCATTGGTGTCATGGCTACATGAATGGGAATCTTTGCCAACGACTTCTGCAAAAGCTGCAGGGATGAAGAATAAATAGAGTCTATAGAACACTTTCTCTGCCATAGCCCAGCTCTCCAAGAACGACGACTAACCTTTCTAGGAGTCAGGTTCTTTGATAGCCTGGACGCCCTGGCAGGAATATCACTACTTGACCTAAAAAGATGTATCAAAAGATCAGGCTGGTTCAGTTAGTAAGACATATTTCCAACCATGTTTGTCTACCTCACAAGGGCAATCTCAACGGCAAGGGCAAATCCCTCTATTTCGCTTCATTTGAGTACGGGATTTGTACGGAGTTAATGAATAAAGGTTTGGTTCTAAGGTTCTAAGATTCTATAGAGTTTTTCTGGTAAGTTTAGCCGTAACTTGTACTTCAGGCCTTCGTGCCATACCTTGTCGAAGGCTTGCGATACGTCGAGAAAAGCGCTAGTACATATCTTTTTCGCTTCCAGAGCTTTTTCGGTTTCGTTTGTTATTGGATAGACCTGGTCGATTGTTGAATGCTTTTTTCTAAATCCGAATTGATGAATCGTCTTTCTTCGGTGATTGGTTGCAACCTTTTTAGCAACAGTTTCTCGAATACCTTAGGTATTATCGGCAGTAGCGAAATAGGTCTGTATGACTTTTTGTAGTTCGGACATTTTCCTGGTTTCGGAACCATTATGACCTCGGCCACTTTCCATTGCCTTGGAACGTATAAAATTCTCATGGAGGCTTTAATGATATAGAGTAGCTTGACTAAAGCTTTTTTCGGTAGCTCCTTTAGAACTTCGCTAGTAATTAAGTCGTAGCCAGGTGCTTTGTTGTTCTTCAGATTATTTATCGTTTGACGAAGTTACGCCAATGAAAAAGTTTTTATTCTATAATTATCTTGTACCGCATAGGGATTGAGCTCCTCGACCAATGGTTCCCCGTCAAACAGTTTGAATGTTTCTTCTAGGTAACCTGCAAATAAATCCGCTTTTTCTTTGTTTTCTCTTGCCCATTCGCCGTTGGCTTTTCTTAATGGCGCAGAATGTACTATAGGCTTCTTAATGGACTTCACTGCTTTCCAAAGAGAATAGTTCGAACCTTTATCGGCAGTCAAACTTTCGAGGTAAGCAGTAGTCTCGCGACTTTTAAAGTCTTGAAGTTCGTGCTTCAGGTTGTTAGAAAGGTGGTTCAAGATGGTCTTATCCGGGGGTGCTCGGGAACGTTTCCATCTTTTGCGCGCTCTCTTCTTTTCACATATTAGCTCTTCTATTTCTTGTGGATATATTGTTCTGCTGTTCGACAGTTCGGATCTCCGAAAAGAAGTGTTATTCCACGCAGCGCTCTGAATAACTCTCACGAGTTTATCTAATTCGTCTTCTATTTCATGTGGCGTTTAGAGTAGTACATTCAAAGCTATGTTTTCTTTACAGTATTTTCTAAAGACGTCCCAGTCGGTATTATTGTTACTTAATCTAGGCGCTCTTTCCTTTTTCACTAGGCTTCCGCCGATTTTCAAAAGAACTGCTGAGTGATCTGAACAGTGATCAAAGCGTTCTTTTACGTTTGTAAGGTAACGAGGTACCCCCTTGGCGATGAAGAAGTCAACAAGGTCAGGTATTTTATTTCTATCGGTTGGCCAATATGTTGGCTTTCCCGTCGATAAGAAGACCACGCCACATTTCGTACTTGCTTTAAAGAGGACTCTGCCGCTTGTTGAATTGCATCGTGAGCCCCAAAAAGTATTTTTCGCGTTAAAGTCTCCGCCGATGATAAAGTTTGTCCCAAGTGATTCAAAAAGGGAAGCAAGATCTTTATCAGCCAGGCGATACTGCGGAGGAAAATAGCTCGACGCGATGTTATAATCTAAGTGCCTCAATTTTACGGAGATTGAGCTTATTTGCATGGAATCCAGTTCTATTTCTGCGTTTTTGGAGTGCTTAATGCAGTCTTTAATGTAAAGAGAGGATCCGCCTCTCGAATTTTCTGAAGGATGATGCGCGTGATAGTCGATGTAACCTTTTATCTTGGGTGCCGAACCCCTTTTACAGTGGGTTTCCGAAATCAGGCATATGTCTTTATTATTCTTCAGTAGGAATACTTCTAGTTCGTCAATTTTTTGCATAAGGCCGTTCGCATTCCATGTAATAATTTTGATTGACTTTCCCATATTCATGATTTTTTGTTATATGTTTTACGAGGCTTAAACTCGAGCTCGCTTAATTTGTTAAATATTACTTGATTTACTTTCGTTTGTTGCTCAAGCTTTTCTAAAATCATTAGTAGAATTTGAGAGACCGAATCTGGTGCGGCCGATTGCTGCTTACTTTCATGTGAATCGACTTGAGCGTACTATCTTGGACCACCAAGTGTGGATTTGCCGGTTGAACTTGGACCAGCGGCGAACCTTTTCTTTAATTAATCCCGTACCCTTGGTCGACTTAGGGGTTTTTGGTTTATGGGCTTTAGTAGGTTTTAGGCTTGGACCCTTTTGTTCAAAACTTTTCTTTGGAGCTTCATGCCGTTTTTGTAACTCTATGGCGATTTCGCACCCTCGGTAGCTCGCTGGGTGACTTCCGCTACAATTGATTCAGACCGCCGGAGCCTGACTGCTGACATTGCAATCTGTCGAAAGATGTTCACCGGCGCATTTAACGCATCGCGGTTCTTTTTGGCAGTATGCTTGCGTGTGCCGGAAACCTTGGCATCGTTTGCATTGAGGTACTAGTCTGTTGCCCTTCTGCTTGGGCTCGGTTTTGACCTTAATGTTAAGGATTGCTTTTACTTTGTAAGTCTCGCTTATGTTCTCAGTTCTATCAAAAGATAGCATGAAAATTGGCAGACCGCGCCTGACAACAGCAAAATCTTTACCATCGTCCGTAAGTTGCTTCTCTTTCTTTATTATGTTCACGGCGTCAAGAATTTTAAAGCCTTGGGCTTGAACATCTTCTACTACTTGTTCCTTAGTGCAGGATGGGTGTAGTCCCCTCGAGATAACCCGCAGCGGCTTCTCGAGGTAAAATACGTAATTTATTGAATTTCCTCTGTTGTGACACTTGTGAACTTTTGTGACAGCGACCGATAGGCGTCAGATTCATCGACGTGAACTTTCCATACATTGTTCCGAAGCGATGTTAAGTAATATTTCGTCCCAAGAGTATTTTTAAGGATTTATCGTAACTCTCCGTAGTCCGCGACACCAACGACATTTATTGCAGGTGGTCGACGGTTTTTTTCTTCTGCTTTTGCTGTCGCGTTTTTTGGCACGACTGGTGTTTCTTCTTTGGGGTTTTGTGCCCCAATAAAACAAACGCAATAACGTTATGCTATACTTCACTTTAATCTAATAAAATAAATGAAATTTATAAGTTTTATAGACTACCGACCGCCACGTTAGCACTTCGTTTTCTCCTCATCCCGGAAATTCATTGCGCCACTGAACTGCGCTTCTAAACTACTCTTCGTTCAGTTCCTTCGTTCGTTCGTCTGCTGTATACTAGTTCTGTTCGTTTGTGAGTGTATACTAGTTTTGTTCGGTTGTGAGTGTGACAGCGTTTATGTCGTGTTTGAATTCGTTAAACGTCGGTATACGGTCATGTGTTACACTGATGTGGTGTGCCCACATCACCCCCCTCCTTAGTGAGCCCCTTTCACGGGTCACGATATCGAAGTGGTTTCCTGATCAATCTTCCCGAGCGTGTCGTTGTCGCCGCCTCCGGCGTTGCGTCTTCGGGAACCAAAAATCTCACCTTGGAGGTTTTTCCTTTGCGTTTGACTTCTTCTGATGGTTGTTCGTGTTCGACAGTGTAAGCTGGCTTCAGCCTGTCGAGGCTGATCGTCTTTGGTTTGCCTGGGGTGTCAACAGTGAAGAATTTCTTGTCTTTCTTAAGAACCTTATAAGGGCCTGCGAATGGTTGCTCTAGCGATGCCCGCACTGAATCCTTCCTGATAAATACGTGTTCACACGTGTTCAAATCCTTGAAGACAAATGGTATGTGTTTGGCGTGACTGGAAGCTGGTACAGGTCGTACTTGCTGGAAATGCTCCTTCAGTCGCTTTGCGAAATCCGCTTGATAGCAATGCTTGCCTTGTTGAAAGAACTCGCCAGGAAGCCTTAAATTTCGGCCATATACTAGGCTTGCAGATGTTGCTTGCAATTCTTCGCGTATCGCGGTGCGTAAACCTAACAGTACCCATGGAAGCGTCTGAGTCCATTGATGGTTTTCGTAACACATTATGGCTGCTTTTACGCTGCGGTGCCATCGCTCGACCATGCCGTTAGCTTGCGGGTGATAGGCTGTGGTTCTTCTTCTTTCAATACCCAAGATTTTACTCATTTCCTGAAACAGTCTCGATTCGAATTGTCTGCCTTGGTCAGTTACGATTACCCTGGGTGCTCCGAATCGAGGTATCCATTCCTTACAGATGACTTGTGCGACGGTCTCAGCTGAAATATCACTCACTGGGAAAGCTTCTGGCCAGCGTGTGAAACGGTCAATAAGTGTGACGCAGTATTGAAAATTTTCGGACGTTGGGAGCGGTCCGATGATATCCACGTGGATGTTTTCGAATCTACCTGATGCGTTTGGAAATGGTTCCACCGGACTGGAAACGTGCCTTGAAATCTTTGACCGCTGACAGGGAATGCATGCTCTTGCCCATTCTCTAACGTCTTTATTGATTGATGTCCAGACGAATCGTTTCCTCAACTCTTTCACGCTTGCTCGAATACCTGGATGTGAAAGCTTGTGTATCTCGTCAAAAACTCTTTTCCTATAACGTAGTGGGATGTATGGGCGCGCTTGTCCAGTCGATTTGTCGCAGTAAATGAATTTTTCCGAATTTAGAAGCGGGATTTTTTCGAATTTCAAAGAACCTGCTGTGAGTAACGTTTGTAGTTCGCTGTCGTGCTCCTGTTCCTCTGCGATTGTCTCATAGTTAATTGTCTCTACTAATGTTATGTCGTCGATTCTTGAAAGAGCGTCTGCGACTGAATTTTGTTCGCCTGGAATGTGTCTAATATCACAGGTGTACTGCGCGATAAAGTCGAGGTGTCGAAACTGGCGGGGCGATGCTTTGTGGTGCTTTTGTTGAAGCGCGTAGGTGAGGGGCTTATGATCGGTGTACAGGGTGAATACTCGTCCTTCAAGCATGTCTCGATAGTGGTAGATTGAGACATAGGCTGCAAGTAGCTCCCTGTCATAAGCGCTGTACTTCTGCTGCGCTTCCTTTAACTTCGTAGAAAAAAAACTTAATGGCTGCCAGTATCCATTTACCTTTTGCTGTAACACGGCTCCAATTGCCGTGTTTGAAGCGTCAACTGCCAATGATAATTCGGCATTGGGCTTTGGAAAAGCCAGTGTGGTTGCTTTGCTGAGAACGTTAATGCATTCCCGAAAAGCCTCGCGGGATTCATCAGTCCACTCTATCTTGGTTTTATCGCATTTTTTGTTTCGTCCTTTGAGAAGGTTATTCAACGGAATCTGGTGTTGAGCTGCTTTAGGAACGAATCGTCTATAAAAGTTCATCATCCCGAGAAACCTCCTCAAATCGTTTACTGTCTCTGGTTGTTTGTATCGACTTATAGCTTCCACTTTCTCTGGTAAGGGGCGAATACCGTCTGCGTCGATGCGGTGTCCCAAAAAGTTAACTACTGGTTTCGCGAACACGCTTTTCGACAGATTGATCACCAGCCCTACTTCCTGCAGTCTCTTGAGTATCGCTTCAAGGTGTTTTACATGAGTGTCCATGTCCTTGGACGCAATGAGAAAGTCGTCTATATATGGAAAAACGAAGTCAAAATCCCTTAATATCACGTCGGGGTCACCACTTTGGGGTTTTGTGCCCCAATAAAACAAACGCAATAACGTTATGCTATACTTCACTTTAATCTAATAAAATAAATGAAATTTATAAGTTTTATAGACTACCGACCGCCACGTTAGCACTTCGTTTTCTCCTCATCCCGGAAATTCATTGCGCCACTGAACTGCGCTTCTAAACTACTCTTCGTTCAGTTCCTTCGTTCGTTCGTCTGCTGTATACTAGTTCTGTTCGTTTGTGAGTGTATACTAGTTTTGTTCGGTTGTGAGTGTGACAGCGTTTATGTCGTGTTTGAATTCGTTAAACGTCGGTATACGGTCATGTGTTACACTGATGTGGTGTGCCCACACTTCTTTCTGCTCCACGGTTTCTACTTCTGGTGAAGAACCAGCTTTTCGCTTCTTGGTAAGCCTTTTCTTAAAGACCGGATTCGTTTCGCGTGCAAGCTCTTTCTCGTCCGTCTGGTATTCGAATTGGCGTTTCGGTGTTTCCTCACATTCTATAGTACGGGGATTCCTCAAAGCTTCGTTTTCTTTACGTAACAAATCTACTTCACTTTTAATTTGAAGTAGATTCGTTACGTAAATTCGAATCTAATCACTTTCGAATCTAATCACTTTTATGGTAGAGACGTTCCATTTCATTAAGCTTAGCGCGGAGTTCATTGTTTTCCACTTCAAAGCATTTCATTTTCGCTGAGTCCTGATTAACCGGCGGACTTCTTTTCCCGGAGACGTTCGATCCAGCTGGTGGACATCGAGGTACCCTTGATCTTTTCAAAAAGGGATTTATAAGTAATAAATGGCTGTCCCCAGAATCCGTAGAGCCTACCTCCGAAGATGGTGGATTTGCCAGTGAAACTGGATTGCCACCTCGGGTAATAATATCTTTTGTTTTGTCCATTGCATAGTTTGTATGCGCTACGCGCTCGGCATACGGAGGGTGGATTTTAGTCGCCTCTTACGACAGGCATGCCTTACCTCGGGTATATTCTAACCCCTACCCGAAGGGGGTTCCGTTATTTACTGAAAATGCTGTCTTTTCTATATATGTTCCTTTCATAAGTATCTGGTGAAAACCAGATCTTAAATCTATTGTCGAAAAATATCTCGCGTTACCTAAATTTCTGTAAAACGAAATCTTACCTCAATAATCTGAAGAAGGTACAAAGATTAGCTTGCTTAGGTATCACAGGTGCATTAAGATCCACGCCTCAAACAGGTCTGGAAACAATGCTGCACCTCCAACCTCTGGAGCTTTTCACAAGAAATGTGGCGGCAAAGGCAGCTCTCAGAATAAGAGAGAACAACCTCTGGAAATCACAATGTCTAGGACACTCGAGCATTCTGAACATCTTAAATCAAAATGGGTCTGTAACCCGTACGGATTATAAGAAACCTTAATTTGACCTCGACAAAAGATTCAAAGTCATTACACCAAGTAGGCATGACTGGATAGAGACTTAGCTTGACATCAAAGGTATAGCTATCTATACCGATGGTTCGAAAACAGAGAATGGAACAGGTTCTGGAGTCTTCTCGGAAACACTGCAAATCAACCAGGCATATTGACTAAATTACTACTGCAGTGTTTTTCAAGCTGAGATTCATGCGGTGAAGAGAGGTGCACAGACAATTCAATCTATGGAACTTCCAGCAACGGAAATCACCATATGTGTTGATGGTCAGGCAGCACTTAAAGCCCTGCACTCCAACCTCGTATACTCTAAGTGTTTCAAGGACTGCCTCATGGCATTAAAGGATATAAGCACAGTTTTACTCTGCTGGGTTCCTGGGCACGTTGGCGTGGCCGGAAATGAATTGGCGGCCGACGATGGCTGACCGACGGATTTATCTCCCTTTCAACACAGCCAAAAGTCTTATAGATCAACACACGATCAAACTAGCCGGTGAACGTTGGCAACAGTCTAAAGATTGTATAACTCACAGCTTATGGCCAGTAATCGACCTAAAAAGCGCAACGACCCTTCTATCTCTCAATAGGAACTTCATAAGAACACTCGTTGGTGTAGTCACGGGACACTGCACCATTGGTGTCATGGCTACATGAATGGGAATCTTTGCCAACGACTTCTGCAAAAGCTGCAGGGATGAAGAATGAATAGAGTCTATAGAACACTTTCTCTGCCATAACCCAGCTCTCCAAGAACGACGACTAACCTTTCTAGGAGTCAGGTTCTTTGATAGCCTGGACGACCTGGCAGGAATATCACTACTTGACCTAAAAAGATGTATCAAAAGATCAGGCTGGTTCAGTTAGTAAGACATATTTCCAACCATGTTTGTCTACCTCACAAGGGCAATCTCAATGGGCCAATCTGGCCACCGAGTGAACTTGCACTAGTTTTTAACAACCCCTTCCAACCCAACCTAACCTACCTAAATTAGAAAGAATAACTTCTGTATTAGGAACAGGGTTACGATCGGGAATCGTAAATTCTTTTTTTTTTATAGTCTATTACTAATCTTTGTTTTTGTGTGCCGTCTTCATTAATGCCTTTTTTTGTACTACCCATATAGGGGAATTAAATGGACTCTTATTAGGTCGGATTATTCCATCATTTAATAATCTTTTAATTTCATTATTAACGAATCCATTCGCAGATAATGGATACGGGTATTGTTTACTCCATATTGGATTATGAATTGTCATACGTATTTCAGCTTTTAAATCTGTTCTAAAAGGAATGTTTATATCAATACCTGAATGTGTGTTTTCAATTTCGTTTGTTATTTGGGTTGTAAGACCTGATATTAGATCCTCAGATTCTTCTTAATTAAAATAATTAACATTTTCGAACTTAATGTAAATGCTATCGTGACTTTTGTTTTTCACACAACTATCTCTTTTTTGTAGCTTGATTCACTAGGCTCAGTTAAATAAACTCTTTCTGTTTTATTATTGTGCGATAAGGTTTCATTTCTTAAATCTAAAAAAACGTTTGCCTTCTTAAGCAAGTTATTACCTATAAGTAAATCTGCGTGTTAACCTTCTATTTCATAAAATCTTTCTTTTATACCAAAAATTGTCAATTCTGCATAGTGGGTAATAATAACATAGTTATTCACCGTCTTTACTCTTTTAAGTATGGGTAATTCGAACCTATTCTTTAGCGTTTGAAACTGAGCAGTTGATTTCAAAATATGTTGGGAACAAGGAAATGCAACAAATTCTAAGTTATCATCTGAATCAGATCAGGGATCGTCTTGCTTAATTAAGAGATGCAAGGACGAGGAAGGCTAGGTCAATCAATTGGATAGGAACTGCATGGAAATGGGTAGGTGGATCTCCTGACGCAACTGACTGGGACAACCTTTTGGAAAAACTGGCAACTATCGAAGACAATAGCAACCGACAATACGTAATTAACGAGAACCTACTTGACGCAACTCAAGAAATAACCGGAAAACTTAACAAACTAACCGAACTGTTGTAGCGTTTTGTATAGCGTTTACGCTATACAAAAGGGAGAGACAAACAACATAAGACACGACATATTAAGAAAAATTCTTATCCTAAAAGAAGGCGTGAATGAAAACGTACGAGCTTGCCACATGGCTAAGAACGGTATCATAAATAGTAACCCTTTGCACACCGAAGAGATTAACATTATCATAAACGAGCTCGAAACGCTGCCTTACCAAAACGTTGTGGAAGCCATCGAGTACGGCCGACCTTCAATCTACTGCAATGGGACATTGATGCTTTACGTCCTTGCCATACCTTAAATCGACCCAAAAATGTATCATCTGGTTACAGCTCGTGCAGCGATTAGAAACGACAGATAAATTTACTTAGAAAACTCAAGACTACTCAAAAGCCACGACGAGACATACGGACTGAATGCAGACTGTCAGAACATTGGCAATACATCTGTGTGCGAAAAGAACACTCTCCGAAAATTTCCTGAAGACTCTTGTTTACCACGAATACTTAAGGGTGGAAATGCACTTTGCGACTATAAAACGACTCAAGAAGAAATAGTCGAGTTGGTTGGGGAAAGCACGATTTTCCTTACAAACTTTAACGGAACAATATTACACAATAATTCTTCCATTCCTTTAGAAGGTACCTACTTGCTTCAGCTGGAAAACGATACGGTCCATATCAAAGAGAAGACGTACAGCAGCAGGATGGTCTACAGGCGCTTTCTCCTGTCCTGGCGAACGTGACGAGTAATAAAATCAAGCCCAACCTGGAATATGTTCATGGCCTTAGCGCAAGGAATATTGAACATGTTAATTCATCTATTTTTACAGAAATCTTAATCATCATAGCGTTCATAGGTACCATTTGTCTGTTCTGGAGAAAAATCTACGGAAAAGTCAACATCCCGGAGCTTCGCTTATCCTACCATCGAATACCAGTTCCACTTCCTACACCGCGATCTGCTGAAGAGGTCAACAACACCAAAAGAAATTCAGATGACTCCCCCGGCTCACCATGTGATCTGCGGGACGCAGATATTTAAAGGGGCGGCAGTTATCACGGCCGGGCATTGGCCGAAGTATATCGGATACATATGCGTATCCACTACGAACGAGCCTGAGATTTGGCCTGAGATATGCAAGCTAAGCATACTGGGGTTTACTAGCAGTTCATGGCCAATGCTTTCCCACCGTTTTGCGAAATACGATCGGCAGCAACGCCCGGCTCAGGGCGACTCTACAAGATATGCAGGTGAACAGCATGGGAACTGCAAGTCAGGAGTCTTAGTCCGTAAGTTAAATTGATTATTTAGTATTTAGTATTGATTATTTGATTTATTTCATCCAATGAATACAATTTCAGAATTAAGATTTTCTTAAGAATAACAAAGTCTATAAATACAGGCTACAAAAGCCACTTAATATTGAAAAGATAATTCATTGAACTTACAAGAAACATCCTGTAGTTAAGAACTAGTATCGGATGTTATTAAATATAAAAAACTAAAATACATTTTTACAGTGGGGTGCTAGCGCTTAAGTTATACTATAGTGTTTTTCTTTTTAAAGTAATTAAAGTTTAATTTTATAAATTTAGAAATAGTAATAGCAAGTCACATGCAGAATCAAAATTATACTTATAAATATTTGGGGATTATACTAACGTTCGAACAAGACTATAAATTTGACTATAATCAAAAGTAAATAACCACTCTTTAATTTTTCTATTAAATATAAAAGGATTACGAATGCTTCGAATAAAAAAAGGCAGCCTATTAAAAACACGAGGTGCTACTGATATGTAAAAGTTGAAATACTTATAAGTGGTATGAGGGGGAATAGAAGCCAGATAGCGATGATTACTACGTAGATTACGGGCCACTAAGTTTTTATTTAATAGATCGCCACTTCTTTGGAAAAAGATTTTTAAAACCTTATAGAAATATAGGTGCTTAAGTGGCAGAATCTTCGAATTGAAGAATAAATGAAAACTATGTTCACTACGCCTTTTTTTCCACATTATTCTCAACACATGCTTTTATAAGACTAGCAAAGGCTGAAGTTTATTTTTATAAGTACCTCCCCAGCAAATGAGGCCATACTGCAGCTTAGATTGAACCAACCCATAATATATTGTTTCCAGAAGCTTATGAGAGCAGAATTGTCGAAGGTGGTACATGATGTAAGTTTTTGTCAATAAGTATTTTTTTAAGAGGGATGTATGTACACCCCAATTCAAATTATTGTCGGCTTTTAAACCCAAATATTTAAATTCGGATACATGCTCGATAGCAAAGCACTTAGGACAGCAGTCTACCTCACAGTTGAAGGTCGAATGGCAATCAGCACAGTTTATGAATTTAGTACAAGTGTTGCTGTGAAAGATAAAATTTGGAGGTTGCATTTCGAAGGAGGAAGGGTTAAAATACATGATTTTGGTTTTTTCGCTGATGACAAGTTTATGTGAGGCAAACCAGTGCCTTAAGAGATCCAAATCATGGTTTATATCTGCCACTAAATCCAACACAGAATTACTAGCATAAGAGCAAGCGATATCATCAGCAAACCCGACTCTCTTTCCTTTCAAACAGAGGTAAAAAATTGAATTAATAAATATAAGGAACAAAATAGGACCAAGTACAGAGCCCTGTGGGACAGCAATTGTAATTGACAGAGAACTACTAAAAGCATTGCCTATTTTAACTCGTTGTTTTCTTTCGTTTAGGTAAGAAGCAAACCATTTGAGAATAAATCCTCGGAAACTAGCTTTTTCCAAATACGACAACAACAACTCATGGTTCACGGTATCAAAAGCTTTTTTGATAGCTATAAAGAGAGCCGCAGTAAACTTTTAATCGTTTAAGCTCTTATGAACATGACTACAAAAGTTTAGTAGTGCGTCTTCCGTATTTTTTCCAACCCTAAAGCCAAATTGACAAGAACTAAAGAAAGAGCCTCTTCAATTAACAACCTTTTCAATTATTTTAGAAAAATCCGGAAGAAGAGATATCGGCCGGTAATTATTTAAGTCCATCCTGTCACCCTTCTTAAAAATTGGTATCACTTCGGCATTTTTTAGACTCTCCGGAAAAACGTCGAGATAAATGCTTTTGTTAAATATATATGCCAAGACATAGACAATATTCAGACAAATGTTCTTAATGAAACTATTTGAATAGCTGTTCTGGGTAGATGAATTCGATTTTTTTAATAACTGAATACTTTTGTAAAGTTCAAAAGAAGTAATTGGCTCAAAGACAAAACTATTTTGTGAATCGTAATCATCACCGACACATTGGTAAGAAAAAGATAACTGAGAAGTTGAATCTAAACCAGCAACAGACAGCGTATTTAAAGCAGCGTTAGAAAAGTATTCATTAAAAGTATTCGCAATATCAGCTGACGATGTAATTACGCTTTCTTTGGACATTATGCTTGAAGGTACATCACATGAAGATTTTTTGTTAAACATTTCATTTACAATGCTCCACTCTTGTTTAGCGTTTCCCTTAGCCAAATTAAATTTCTCAATGTAAAAGCGTTCCTTACATAAGGGAACCTCTATGGCTACGTCCTTGCATATAAGGTCAAAAGATTTGCGAAATCGAGTATTACCAGGATATTTTTTACACTTTAAATATAATTTCTTTTTAGCTTGGATTTTTTGTAGCAAATCATTCGACATCCAAGGCTGGAGTTTCTTTAATTTTTTACGTTTACTAACAGCTGCCTTAGAACAAAGATCAAAATGGATATATAATATCTCACGAAACAAATCAAAAGCTCGAGAGGGATTGTCTTCAGCATAAACAGCAGGCCAACTTTCACGTAATAAACATGCGTTTAGAAGATTAAAATCCACTCTATTTGTAACTGATTCAGGCTTTGGTTTATTTTTTGCTTTTGAGGCACAATTTTCTAAAGCTAGGCAAGTCATACAATGATCAATGATTTTTAAGTCAAGTATAGCACTTGTGATAGATAATTTGGGATTATGATCAAGTCTAGCGAAAATATGCACGTACTGGACGCATTCAATATTCTTGTGGGCTCGTTAATACACGAAATAAACCCATGAGCCGACATCAGTTCAAGGTAATATTCAGTGACAGATGATGGAGACAAAATATCTAGATTCATATCGTCAATCAAGATCACATTTTTAGAGACATCAGTAGCAAGTAAAGAAGATAACTCCTCCACAAAAACATCTTTACTCATGTCATGCAGCCTATAAAAACAGTAGAAAACAAGTTTGTGGGCATCAATAGTGCAGGTGACTTATAGCATGTCAGAGCCCTGCAACCTAGAAGAATCAACAACACAGTCAGTTATCCAACTATCACATATATAAACAGCAACACTACCAGCCGCATAGGAGTTATTGCAAATGGGAAATAATTCATACCCGGGTATTTTAAAAAAAGCTTTTTCGTGGTCGTAAATCCATATTTCAGACAAAAAAACAAGATGTGGTTTATTTACAATAGATTCCAAATGAACTAAAAGTAAATCGAAATTCGCTCGCAAACTACGGATATTTTGATGAATAATGATATACTTATTGTCTATACAATTTTTTCCATGCAAAACATTATAAAAAGCATCTGTATCATAGTTAATAGGAAAAGGAGAACAAATAAAATTATTTACAAAAGGATCTTCAATTGAGTTATGTAGATTGTTCATGGCTAATGGAAGCGTAAGTTAAATTCTAGACAAATTTTCAATATCATCAAATGAAGAAATTATAATATACTTATCCCCTTGTTTTTTTCGCATTAAGATTGAACCATTCCTAACCCACAAAAAAGAAAACTGAAGTTCTTTTTTAGCTATTACAGCTTTATTATAAAGCGCTCGATTGAAATTCGAAA